>CM055127.1:118708753-119308753 GCA_029206835.1 Rana muscosa
CATCAGTTCCGATCAGTGCAGCCTATCAGTGCAGCCTCTTTTGTGCCCATCAGAGCAGTCTATCAGTGCCGCCCCATCAATGCAGCTTCTTCAGTGCCCATCAGTGCAGCCTATCAGTGCAGCCTATCAGTGCTGCCTCTTCAGTGCACATCAGTGAAGGCGAAAAATGATCTGTTGGAAAATTTTATAACAAGCTATGAAAAATGTTGTTTTTCTTTCAACATTTTTGGTATTTTTCTGATTATTTAGCAAAAAATAAAAAACCCAGCAGTGATTAAACACCACCAAAAGAAAGCTCTATTTGTGTTAAAAAAATGATAAAAATTTCATTTGGGTACAGTGTAGCATGACCGCGCAGTTGTCATTTGAAGAGTGACAGCTAAAAATTGGCCTGGGCAGGAAGTGCCCAGTAGGCAAGTGGTTAAAGTAGAAGGGTCAAAAATGTAACACTATCTTGATTTCAGCTGGCAGTACCGCCACAGAACACAACCCATTCAAGTTAACGGGGCCATGCTGCAAATACCCTGGTGGTGCAGCTTTATTTAGTTTTTGAGCCTGAAGTGCAACAAAACACCAGTAATAAACAAAAAAACTGCACGTAAACACACACAAAAAAGTGCACTTAGGCCCCGTTCACATCTGGCAATTTGGGATTGCGGGCAGAATCATTGTGATTCTGCTCACGATTCCAAATTGCACTGAAATAGTGGCAAAACACACCACGTGTTTGGGTGCCATTATGACACCTTAAACGTGATGGGGGGAAATGAAGGGGGGCAGTGTTATGGGGGGATATATGAAGGGGACAGTGCTGTGGGGGGCTATATGAAGGGGGCAGTGCTGTGGGGGATATATGAAGGGGACAGTGCTGTGGGGGATATATGAAGGGGACAGTGCTGTGGGGGGCTATATGAAGGGGGGCAGTGTTATGGGGTATATATGAAGGGGGCAGTGCTGTGAGGGATATATGAAGGGGACAGTGCTGTGGGGGGCTATATGAAGGGGCAGTGCTGTGGGGGATATATGAAGGGGGCAGTGCTGTGGGGGGCTATATGAAGGGGGCAGTGCTGTGGGGGATATATGAAGGGGACAGTGCTGTGGGGGGCTATATGAAGGGGGGCAGTGTTATGCGGAGATATATGAAGGGGGCAGTGCTTTGGGGGGATATATGAAGGGGGCAGTGCTGTGGGGGATATATGAAGGGGACAGTGCTGTGGGGGGCTATATGAAGGGGGCAGTGCTGTGGGGGGATATATGAAGGGGACAGTGCTTTGGGGAGGATGTGAAGGGGGCAGTGCTGTGGGGGTATATATGAAGAGGGCGGTGCTGTGGGGGGTTATGTGAAGGGGGCGGTGCTGTGGGGGGAATGTGAAAGGGGCGGTGCTGTGGGGGGGATGTGAAAGGGGCAGTGCTGTGGGGGGGATGTGAAAGGGGCGGTGCTGTGGGGGGATGTGAAAGGGGCAGTGCTGTGGGGATGATATGTGAAGGGGGACAGTGCTGTGGTGGGGAAGATGTGAAGGGGGACAAGCAGCTGCACACAAAATGAGGCGCTGCACAAAAAACGTAATGATTAAGCATACGTGAAGTGTGCGGAACTTGTCTACCCAGCATTCTGATTGCTGTAGTTTTTGGGTTGTCCAAATAAAAATAATTTTGATCTACAGTGGTGTGCGGCCATTTCTTCTAACTGCACAGAAAACGTGCAGGGGGTACCATTGACTCTTAAACTCACTGAAATACAAGGTGCAGTATTACCATGCACCATGCAGTTTCCATGCGGCTGCATTTTTAAAAAGGTGCCAGGACCTTTTCCCAGCAGAAAACGCAGGCACAGCAGCCCATAATTTGAATGGACTGTCGTTCCTGCATACCTGGGCTGTGATGTAAAGAATCATTTCACAAAAATGCGGTTCGGACCTCTGCTGGAATTTTTTTTTACTAATCGGACTTCCATAAATTTTAATTCAATACCCCTGTGCTAGCGTATTTACTGATTGCTAGGAATATGTAAATATCTGAATATTCATAGCTTGGCCACAGTTCTATTTTAAGTGGTCATGACACTCCACTGTGACTGTCAGTATCCCTATATTTTCAATAATGGTGTATAGGGATGAGCCGAACACCCCCCCCCCCCCCGCTCGGTTCGCACCAGAACCTTCGAACGGACCGAACGTTCACACGAACTTTAGAACCCTATTAAATACAATGGACGCGAACGTTCAAAATCTAAAGTGCTAATTATAACGCCTAATATGCATGTTATTGTCCTAAAAAGGGTTTGGGGACCCGGGTCCTGCCCGAGGGGACATGTATCAATGTAAAAATAATCTTTTAAAACGGTCGTTTTTTCGGGAGCAGTGATTTTAATGAGGCATAAAGTGAAAAAAAAAAAGTGAAATATTCCTTTAAATATCGTACCTGGGGGGGAATCTAAAGTATGCCTGTAAAGTGGCATGTGTTTCCGGTGTTTAGAACTGTCCCTGCACAAAATGACATTTCTAAAGGAAAAAAGCCATTTAAAACTGCTTGCGGCTTTAATGTAATGTCTGGTCCCGGCAATATGGATGAAAATCATTGAGAAAAATGGCATGGCTACCCCATCATCCCCCCCCCCCCCCCCCCCGCTGACATCCGTGGCTCCATAGGGGTACATGGAGCATCCGTTCAGGTCCGCCTAAAAAACTGACAGGCAGACCTGAACGGTCCGTCCGTGTGAAAGAGCCCTAAGTGAAACACTGACTGTCTGCAGCTAGCACAATCACCGGCCTGCCTGTCACAGTATAGAGAATAACTGTATCCAGGTGAGCTTTAGGTGATCGCTATGCAATGGACACAGTAGTACACTAAGGCCCCTTTCACACTGGGGCGGTTTGCAGGCGCTATTGTGCTAAAAATAGCGCCTGCAAACCGAGCCTAAACAACGGCTGCTGTCTCTCCAATGTGAAAGCCCGAGGGCTTTCACACTGGAGCGGTGCACTAACAGGACGTGAAAAAAAGTCCTGCTAGCCGCATCTTTGGAGCGGTGAGAGGAGCGATGTGTTTACCGCTCCTACACCGCTCCTTCCCATTGAAAGCAATGGGAAACCGCGGTAATACTGCCGGCAATGCGCCTCTACAGAGGCGCATTGCGGGCGGTATTAACCCTTTTTCGGCCGCTAGTGGGGGTTAAAACCGCACCGCTAGCGGCCGAATACCTCCGCAATTCTGACGGTATTGCTTTCAATGGGAAGGAGCGGTGTAGGAGCGGTAAATACACCGCTCCTCTCACCGCTCCAAAGATGCAGCTAGCAGGACTTTTTTTCACGTCCTTTTAGCGCACTGCTCCAGTGTGAAAGCCCTTCGGGCTTTCACATTGGAGAGACAGCAGCCGCTGTTTAGGCTCGGTTTGCAGGCACTATTTTTAGCACAATAGCGCCTGCAAACCGCCCCAGTGTGAAAGGGGCCTGACTGTCTGCAGCTAGCACAATCACCTGCCTGCCTATCACAGTATAGAGACTAACAGGAACGGATCTATCTAAACTCAATACAGTGTATAAACATATATACAACACCTAGGATGCATACAGGATATATTCTCTACACACTGTAACAGCAGCTAACTGACTCGCCTGCCTGCTCTATCTAAGTCAATATAAATGACACTGTCTATCTCTCTGAAACTGCCTCTTTCACAAACGCCAACACACTACACAAGGCCGACTTCCAGGCGGCCTTATATAGTGTGGGGCGTGTACTAAACCCCCTGAGCCATAATTGGCCAAAGCCACCCTGGCTTTGGCCAATTAAGGCTCTCCGTTTTATCCGCGCTGTGATTGGCCAAGCATTCTTGGCCAATCATCAGCCAGCAATGCACTGCGATGCCGCAGTGAATTATGGGCCGTGTCGCCAACACAAATTTAGCACGAACGAACCATAGCGTTCGTTCTTCGTCGAACGATCAAACGGCCGATGTTCGAGTCGAACGTGTGTTCGAATCGAACACGAAGCTCATCCCTAATAGTGTATTATCGTTATATATCTGACCTTTCTTGTCATTAGAAAGGCAATAAATATTTTATGATTACAGTATGATACTGGAAGAAACCAGTGACTCGGCCTTGCCTTAGAACTTGTTGTTTAGGGTGTAAATGTGTAAGGTAAACCGGTTATGGCACTTCAGTTTTAACAGCTATAAATACAGAAAATATAATAGGATGTTTAAAACAGACTGATAAAAGCAGGTTAATTGACAGAATCAACCTTTCTAATTTATTTTTTATAGCTTAACTACTTGCCGACCTGCCGCCGTCATTATACTGTGGCAGGTCGGCACGATCCCCCGAACCGTCGTAGCTGTACGTCGGTCCCTTTAAGCAGGATAGCGGGCACAAACACACGCCCGATGCACTGGGGGGGTGCTGATGCTCGTGACCGACAGTCACGATGACCACCGGCCACGAGCGATGGCAGGCCTGAGAGGCAGAATAGGGACGTGTGTGTGTAAACACATACATCCCAGTTCTGTGAGGAGAGGAGAGAGATCGTGAGTTCCTACGAGCTGGGAACCACGATCTGTCATCTCCTATATTCAGTCCCATCCCCCACAGTTAGAACACACACTAGGGAACACAGTTAACCCCTTGATCGCCCCCTAGTGTTAACCCCTTCCCTGCCAGTCACATTTACCCAGTAATCAGCAGGGCCGGCGCTACCACTAGGCGAAGTAGGCAGCCGCCTAGGGGCGCACTACCACCTAGGGCGCAACCTCAGCCTCTGTCCTGTGTGACAGTGTGAGCTAGGCTCTCCTCTCCTTATCGCTGGCCTGGCCCCATTCAGTGTGGCGCCACCAAATTCCCCCCATGTGTAGCACAGAGCGCCCCGCTGCGCTGTCACACCTCAGTCCTCAGACAGGTATAATCACACAGCGCCGCTCCGGGACTCCTTTGCTCCAGCCTGTCCCTCTGGTGCGGCGCTGTGTGTCTTGTGTGTGCAGCGGAGGGGCGGGGCTGAGGAGTAGCTGACTGACCTCCCGCCCAGCGAGGACTCCATGGAGCGGGTGGATGGCATTGGCGGCGGCGCGGCGCTGGCCTGGCCCTGGCGGGGACTCCGTGGAGAGGATGGATGGCGCTGGCCTGGCCCGGCCCCTGAGCAGAGCCCTGATGATGGCTGACGAAACACCAAAGCAAAGAGCAGAGGTAAGGAGGAGGACGGATCGATCTACATGCTGTATGAGGGGGAGGGGGGGAGTGTGTTTGAGTAGTACAGGAAGTAGGAGTCAGGGGGGTCAGTGTATGTGTCCTGTAAGGGGGGGTCAGTGTATGTGTCCTGTAAGGGGGGGGGTCAGTGTACGTGTCCTGTAAGGGGGGGTCAGTGTATGTGTCCTGTAAGGGGGGTCAGTGTATGTGTCCTGTAAGGGGGGTCAGTGTATGTGTCCTGTAAGGGGGGTCAGTGTATGTGTCCTGTAAGGGGGGTCAGTGTATGTGTCCTGTAAGGGGGTCAGTGTATGTGTCCTGTAAGGGGGGGTCAGTGTATGTGTCCTGTAAGGGGGGGGGGGGTCAGTGTATGTGTCCTGTAAGGGGGGTCAGTGTATGTGTCCTGTAAGGGGGGGTCACTGTATGTGTCCTGTAAGGGGGGGGTCAGTGTATGTGTCCTGTAAGGGGGGGGGGTCAGTGTATGTGTCCTGTAAGGGGGGTCAGTGTATGTATCCTGTAAGGGGGGGTCACTGTATGTGTCCTGTAAGGGGGGGGTCAGTGTATGTGTCCTGTAAGGGGGGGTCAGTGTATGTGTCCTGTAAGGGGGGGTCAGTGTATGTGTCCTGTAAGGGGGGGGGTCAGTGTATGTGTCCTGTAAGGGGGGGTCAGTGTATGTGTCCTGTAAGGGGGGGGTCAGTGTATGTGTCCTGTAAGGGGGGGGTCAGTGTATGTGTCCTGTAAGGGGGGGGTCAGTGTATGTGTCCTGTAAGGGGGGGTCAGTGTATGTGTCCTGTAAGGGGAGGTCAGTGTATGTGTCCTGTAAGGGGGGTCAGTGTATGTGTCCTGTAAGGAAGGGTCAGTGTATGTGTCCTGTAAGGGGGGTCAGTGTATGTGTCCTGTAAGGGGGGTCAGTGTATGTGTCCTGTAAGGGGGGGGGTCAGTGTATGTGTCCTGTAAGGGGGGTCAGTGTATGTGTCCTGTAAGGGGGGGGGTCAGTGTATGTGTCCTGTAAGGGGGGGTCAGTGTATGTGTCCTGTAAGGGGGGGGGGTCAGTGTATGTGTCCTGTAAGGGGGGGGGTCAGTGTATGTGTCCTGTAAGGGGGGGGGTCAGTGTATGTGTCCTGTAAGGGGGGGGTCAGTGTATGTGTCCTGTAAGGGGGGGTCAGTGTATGTGTCCTGTAAGGGGAGGTCAGTGTATGTGTCCTGTAAGGGGGGTCAGTGTATGTGTCCTGTAAGGAGGGGTCAGTGTATGTGTCCTGTAAGGGGGGTCAGTGTATGTGTCCTGTAAGGGGGGTCAGTGTATGTGTCCTGTAAGGGGGGGGGTCAGTGTATGTGTCCTGTAAGGGGGGTCAGTGTATGTGTCCTGTAAGGGGGGGTCAGTGTATGTGTCCTGTAAGGGGGGGTCAGTGTATGTGTCCTGTAAGGGGGGGTCAGTGTATGTGTCCTGTAAGGGGGGGGGGTCAGTGTATGTGTCCTGTAAGGGGGGGGTCAGTGTATGTGTCCTGTAAGGGGGGGGTCAGTGTATGTGTCCTGTAAGGGGGGGTCAGTGTATGTGTCCTGTAAGGGGGGGTCAGTGTATGTGTCCTGTAAGGAGGGGTCAGTGTATGTGTCCTGTAAGGAGGGGTCAGTGTATGTGTCCTGTAAGGGGGGGTCAGTGTATGTGTCCTGTAAGGGGGGGTCAGTGTATGTGTCCTGTAAGGGGGGTCAGTGTATGTGTCCTGTAAGGAGGGGTCAGTGTATGTGTCCTGTAAGGGGGGGTCAGTGTATGTGTCCTGTAAGGGGGGTCAGTGTATGTGTCCTGTAAGGGGGGGGGTCAGTGTATGTGTCCTGTAAGGGGGGTCAGTGTATGTGTCCTGTAAGGGGGGGTCAGTGTATGTGTCCTGTAAGGGGGGGTCAGTGTATGTGTCCTGTAAGGGGGGGTCAGTGTATGTGTCCTGTAAGGGGGTCAGTGTATGTGTCATGTAAGGGGGGGTCAGTGTATGTGTCCTGTAAGGGGGGGTCAGTGTATGTGTCCTGTAAGGGGGGGTCAGTGTATGTGTCCTGTAAAGGGGGGTCAGTGTATGTGTCCTGTAAGGGGGGGGTCAGTGTATGTGTCCTGTAAGGGGGGTCAGTGTATGTGTCCTGTAAGGGGGGGTCACTGTATGTGTCCTGTAAGGGGGGGTCAGTGTATGTGTCCTGTAAGGGGGGGTCAGTGTATGTGTCCTGTAAGGGGGGGTCAGTGTATGTGTCCTGTAAGGGGGGGGTCAGTGTATGTGTCCTGTAAGGGGGGGTCAGTGTATGTGTCCTGTAAGGGGGGGGGTCAGTGTATGTGTCCTGTAAGGGGGGGGGTCAGTGTACGTGTCCTGTAAGGGGGGGTCAGTGTATGTGTCCTGTAAGGGGGGGTCAGTGTATGTGTCCTGTAAGGGGGGTCAGTGTATGTGTCCTGTAAGGGGGGTCAGTGTATGTGTCCTGTAAGGGGGGGGTCAGTGTATGTGTCCTGTAAGGGGGGGTCAGTGTATGTGTCCTGTAAGGGGGGGTCAGTGTATGTGTCCTGTAAGGGGGGGGTCAGTGTATGTGTCCTGTAAGGGGGGGGGGGTCAGTGTATGTGTCCTGTAAGGGGGGGTCAGTGTATGTGTCCTGTAAGGGGGGTCAGTGTATGTGTCCAGTAAGGGGGGGGTCAGTGTATGTGTCCTGTAAGGGGGGGTCAGTGTATGTGTCCTGTAAGGGGGGGTCAGTGTATGTGTCCTGTAAGGGGGGGTCAGTGTATGTGTCCTGTAAGGGGGGGGGTCAGTGTATGTGTCCTGTAAGGGGGGGTCAGTGTATGTGTCCTGTAAGGGGGGTCAGTGTATGTGTCCTGTAAGGGGGGGTCAGTGTATGTGTCCTGTAAGGGGGGGTCAGTGTATGTGTCCTGTAAGGGGGGTCAGTGTATGTGTTCTGTAAGGGGGGTCAGTGTATGTGTTCTGTAAGGGGGGTCAGTGTATGTGTCCTGTAAGGGGGGGTCAGTGTATGTGTCCTGTAAGGGGGGTCAGTGTATGTGTCCTGTAAGGGGGGGTCAGTGTATGTGTCATGTAAGGGGGGGGTCAGTGTATGTGTCATGTAAGGGGGGGTCAGTGTATGTGTTCTGTAAGGGGGGGTCAGTGTATGTGTTCTGTAAGGGGGGGTCAGTGTATGTGTTCTGTAAGGGGGGGTCAGTGTATGTGTCCTGTAAGGGGGGTCAGTGTATGTGTCCTGTAAGGGGGGGTCAGTGTATGTGTCCTGTAAGGGGGGGTCAGTGTATGTGTCCTGTAAGGGGGGGTCAGTGTATGTGTCCTGTAAGGGGGGGTCAGTGTATGTGTCCTGTAAGGGGGGGTCAGTGTATGTGTCCTGTAAGGGGGGTCAGTGTATGTGTCCTGTAAGGGGGGGTCAGTGTATGTGTCCTGTAAGGGGGGGTCAGTGTATGTGTCCTGTAAGGGGGGTCAGTGTATGTGTTCTGTAAGGGGGGGGTCAGTGTATGTGTCCTGTAAGGGGGGTCAGTGTATGTGTCCTGTAAGGGGGGGTCAGTGTATGTGTCCTGTAAGGGGGGTCAGTGTATGTGTCCTGTAAGGGGGGGTCAGTGTATGTGTCCTGTAAGGGGGGGTCAGTGTATCTGTCCTGTAAGGGGGGTCAGTGTATGTGTTCTGTAAGGGGGGGTCAGTGTATGTGTCCTGTAAGGGGGGTCAGTGTATGTGTCCTGTAAGGGGGGTCAGTGTATGTGTTCTGTAAGGGGGGGTCAGTGTATGTGTCCTGTAATGGAGGGTCAGTGTATGTGCCCTGTAAGGGGGGGTCAGTGTATGTGTCCTGTAAGGGGGGTCAGTGTATGTGTCCTGTAAGGGGGGGTCAGTGTATGTGTTCTGTAAGGGGGGGTCAGTGTATGTGTCCTGTAAGGGGGGTCAGTGTATGTGTCCTGTAAGGGGGGTCAGTGTATGTGTCCTGTAAGGGGGGTCAGTGTATGTGTTCTGTAAGGGGGGGTCAGTGTATGTGTCCTGTAAGGGAGGGTCAGTGTATGTGCCCTGTAAGGGGGGGTCAGTGTATGTGTCATGTAAGGGGGGGTCAGTGTATGTGTTCTGTAAGGGGGGGTCAGTGTATGTGTCCTGTAAGGGGGGTCAGTGTATGTGTCCTGTAAGGGGGGTCAGTGTATGTGTCATGTAAGGGGGGGGTCAGTGTATGTGTCATGTAAGGGGGGGGTCAGTGTATGTGTCATGTAAGGGGGGCTCAGTGTATGTGTTCTGTAAGGGGGGGTCAGTGTATGTGTCCTGTAAGGGGGGTCAGTGTATGTGTCCTGTAAGGGGGGGTCAGTGTATGTGTCATGTAAGGGGGGGTCAGTGTATGTGTCCTGTAAGGGGGGGTCAGTGCATGTGTCCTGTAAGGGGGGGTCAGTGTATGTGTCCTGTAAGGGGGGTCAGTGTATGTGTCCTGTAAGGGGGGGTCAGTGTATGTGTCCTGTAAGGGGGGGTCAGTGTATGTGTCCTGTAAGGGGGGTCAGTGTATGTGTTCTGTAAGGAGGGGTCAGTGTATGTGTCCTGTAAGGGGGGTCAGTGTATGTGTCCTGTAAGGGGGGTCAGTGTATGTGTCCTGTAAGGGGGGGTCAGTGTATGTGTCCTGTAAGGGGGGGTCAGTGTATGTGTCCTGTAAGGGGGGGTCAGTGTATGTGTCCTGTAAGGGGGGGTCAGTGTATGTGTCCTGTAAGGAGGGGGTCAGTGTATGTGTCCTGTAAGGGGGGGGTCAGTGTATGTGTCCTGTAAGGGGGGGGTCAGTGTATGTGTCCTGTAAGGGGGGGTCAGTGTATGTGTCCTGTAAGGGGGGGTCAGTGTATGTGTCCTGTAAGGGGGGGGGTCAGTGTATGTGTCCTGTAAGGGGGGTCAGTGTATGTGTCCTGTAAGGGGGGGTCAGTGTATGTGTCCTGTAAGGGGGGTCAGTGTATGTGTCCTGTAAGGGGGGGTCAGTGTATGTGTCCTGTAAGGGGGGGTCAGTGTATGTGTCCTGTAAGGGGATGTGTCCTGTAAGGGGATGTGTCCTGTAAGGGGGGTCAGTGTATGTGTCCTGTAAGGGGATGTGTCCTGTAAGGGGGGGATGTGTCCTGTAAGGGGGGGTCAGTGTATGTGTCCTGTAAGGGGGGGTCAGTGTATGTGTCCTGTAAGGGGGGGAGTCAGTGTATGTGTCCTGTAAGGGGGTGTCAGTGTATGTGTCCTGTAAGGGGGGGGGGGGTCAGTGTATGTGTCCTGTAAGGGGATGTGTCCTGTAAGGGGGGTCAGTGTATGTGTCCTGTAAGGGGGGGGTCAGTGTATGTGTCCTGTAAGGGGATGTGTCCTGTAAGGGGGGTCAGTGTATGTGTCCTGTAAGGGGGGGTCAGTGTATGTGTCCTGTAAGGGGGGGTCAGTGTATGTGTCCTGTAAGGGGGGGTCAGTGTATGTGTCCTGTAAGGGGATGTGTCCTGTAAGGGGGGGATGTGTCCTGTAAGGGGGGTCAGTGTATGTGTCCTGTAAGGGGGGTTAGTGTATGTGTCCTGTAAGGGGGGTCAGTGTATGTGTCCTGTAAGGGGATGTGTCCTGTAAGGGGGGTCAGTGTATGTGTCCTGTAAGGGGGGGTCAGTGTATGTGTCCTGTAAGGGGGGGTCAGTGTATGTGTCCTGTAAAGGGGGGGGGGTTAGTGTATGTGTCCTGTAAGGGGATGTGTCCTGTAAGGGGGGTCAGTGTATGTGTCCTGTAAGGGGGGGTCAGTGTATGTGTCCTGTAAGGGGGGGTCAGTGTATGTGTCCTGTAAGGGGGGGTCAGTGTATGTGTCCTGTAAGGGGGGGTCAGTGTATGTGTCCTGTAAGGGGGGGTCAGTGTATGTGTCCTGTAAGGGGGTGTCAGTGTATGTGTCCTGTAAGGGGGGGTCAGTGTATGTGCCCTGTAAGGGGGGTCAGTGTATGTGTCCTGTAAGGGGGGGTCAGTGTATGTGCCCTGTAAGGGGGGTCAGTGCATGTGCCCTGTAAGGGGGGGTCAGTGTATGTGTCCTGTAAGGGGGGGTCAGTGTATGTGTCCTGTAAGGGGGGGTCAGTGTATGTGTCCTGTAAGGGGGGGGTCAGTGTATGTGTCCTGTAAGGGGGGGGGTCAGTGTATGTGTCCTGTAAGGGGGGGTCAGTGTATGTGTCCTGTAAGGGGGGTCAGTGTATGTGTCCTGTAAGGGGGGTCAGTGTATGTGTCCTGTAAGGGGGGGTCAGTGTATGTGTCCTGTAAGGGGGGGTCAGTGTATGTGTCCTGTAAGGGGGGGTCAGTGTATGTGTCCTGTAAGGGGATGTGTCCTGTAAGGGGGGTCAGTGTATGTGTCCTGTAAGGGGATGTGTCCTGTAAGGGGGGGATGTGTCCTGTAAGGGGGGGTCAGTGTATGTGTCCTGTAAGGGGGGGTCAGTGTATGTGTCCTGTAAGGGGGGGGTCAGTGTATGTGTCCTGTAAGGGGGGGTCAGTGTATGTGTCCTGTAAGGGGGGGTCAGTGTATGTGTCCTGTAAGGGTGGGGTCAGTGTATGTGTCCTGTAAGGGGATGTGTCCTGTAAGGGGGGTCAGTGTATGTGTCCTGTAAGGGGGGGTCAGTGTATGTGTCCTGTAAGGGTATGTGTCCTGTAAGGGGGGTCAGTGTATGTGTCCTGTAAGGGGGGGTCAGTGTATGTGTCCTGTAAGGGGGGGTCAGTGTATGTGTCCTGTAAGGGGGGGTCAGTGTATGTGTCCTGTAAGGGGGGGATGTGTCCTGTAAGGGGGGTCAGTGTATGTGTCCTGTAAGGGGGGGTCAGTGTATGTGTCCTGTAAGGGGGGTCAGTGTATGTGTCCTGTAAGGGGATGTGTCCTGTAAGGGGGGTCAGTGTATGTGTCCTGTAAGGGGGGTCAGTGTATGTGCCCTGTAAGGGGGGGTCAGTGTATGTGTCATGTAAGGGGGGGTCAGTGTAATTGTCAGGTGGGTTAGTGTAGGGGACAGGGGGTTAGTGTAGGGGTCAGATAGGTCACATGTGTTGCAAGGGCAGGTTAAAGTGGAGTCAGGGGCGCAGCCGGGGGGGGGGGGCGGCAAAATTAGGTTTTGCCTAGGGTGTCAAAGATCCTTGCACCAGCCCTGGTAATCAGTGCATTTTTATTGCACTAATCGCTGTATTAATGCCAATGGTCCCAAAAATGTGTCAAAAGTGTCTGATGTGTCCGCCATAATGTCGCAGTACCGATAAAAATCGCAGATCGCCGCCATTACTAGTAAAAAAAATTATAATAAAAATGCCATAAATCTATCCCCTATTTTGTAGATGCTATAACTTTTGCGTAAACCAATCAATGTACGCTTATTGAACCATATTGAAAAAAACCACAATATTTTGTACTTTTTGCTATAATAAATATCCCCATTTTTTTTAAAAAAATTGGCTTTTTAAAAAAAAAAAATGGGGATATTTATTATAGCAAAAAGTACAAAATATTGTGTTTTTTTTTTCAGAATAGTCCCTCTTTTTTTGTTTATAGCGCAAAAAATAAAAACCGCAGAGGTGTTTAGATACCACCAAAAGAAAGCTCTATTTGTGGGAAAAAAAGGACGTCAGTTTTGTCTGGGTACAATGTCGCACGACCACGCAATTGTCAGTTAAAGCGATGAAGTGCCGTATCTCAAGAAATGCACTGGTCATTGAGCAGCCAAATCTTCCAGGACTAAAGTGGTTAAAGGAAAACCTAGAAAAATAATATTTCCATGATCAATACTGTATATCTAAAATACACTTTAGTCTAATATACTCATACTGTGTGTGTGTATAACACAAGGACATCTTCCTATTACATAAAAAGACAAAGAGAGGTTGGGAGTTGTTTTATTTTTTATTTTCTTCTATTGATAGTAATTTAGTACATTGGATGCCTAAAATACTGTATGTGTTGTTTAGCCAAAACATTCATTTTTTTTTTTTAGCTGGGATAGGAAATGGGTTATCTTTTGCTGTCAGAGGAGATTCTCCTTCATTTCTTTTCCTGGATACAATACAGGAGATGAGCCAAATTTTTCCTAAAGTGTATTTCTTTTTTAGACAAGGGTTTCTTAACCGGGGTTCCATGGAAACCGTAGGGTTCCTCCAGAGGTTGCTAGAGGTTCCTTGAACAATGGGCAATTTCTGCCTATCAGATAAGTTCCCACTGACACTATTGATCATTTCAGCGATTTGTAAGGGGGAGTTCTTCCCATTCTTCCCACTGACCATCACACTAATGTATCATGAGTTGTAGATAGTAGGATTTTTAAAACAGCTTACCTGTAAAATCCTTTTCTTGGAGTACATCACGGGACACAGAGCGGCATAGTCATTACTATGTGGGTTATATAGAATTACCTTCAGGTGCTGGCACTGGCAACTTCCAAAACAGGAAGTACCCTCCCCTATATAAGCCCCTCCCATCCGGGAGCACCTCAGTTTTGTAGCAAAGCAATACGTGTCCCCAAAAGAGGGGTGGGAGCTCTGTGTCCCGTGATGTACTCCAAGAAAAGGATTTTACAGGTAAGCTGTTTTAAAAATCCTACTTTCTTGTTCATACATCACGGGACACAGAGCGGCATCGTCATTACTATGTGGGACGTCCCAAAGCAATGCCAAATGAGGGGGGGGATACACCATACATAAGCTGGGCGCCATCAGGCATGAGGATCTTTTGCGGCCTGCAACACACTGCGCCCAAAGGCGACATCCTCCTGACTTCTAACGTCCACCTGGTAAAACCTAGTAAACGTGTGTACTGAAGACCATGTTGCAGCCTTACAAATTTGAGCCAGGGAGGCCTGGTGATGCACTGCCCATGAAGTTCCAACTGCTCTCGTGGAGTGCGCCCTAACTTTGAACGGAGGCGGTCTACTTCTCAAGCCATAGGCTTGTATTATGACCTGTCGAATCCACTTGGCTAAAGTAGATTTTGATGCTGCCTGACCCTTTCTGGGGCCTTCCGGCAGAATAAACAAAGTATCCGTTCTACGAATCTGAGCAGTGGCTTTTAGATAAGCTTTAACTGCTCTTACTACATCCAAAGAATGCAATAACTTTTCCTCTACCGAGCTTGGTTTGGGGAAAAAAGAAGGAAGAACCACATCCTGGTTCAAGTGAAACCTCGATACCACCTTAGGAAGAAAGGCTGGGTGAGGACGTAATACTACTCTGTCCTCATGAATAACCAGATATGGCTCTTTACAGGACATGGCGGCTAATTCCGACACTCTTCTAGCCGAGCATATGGCTACTAAAAATATCAATTTTCTGGTGAGTAGAACCAAGGAAATGTGCCGCAAAGGTTCAAATGGCTGCTTCTGCAGAACCGACAGAACCAAATTTAGATCCCATGGGCATATGGGAGCTTTAATCGGTGGAATAATACGAGTCACCCCTTGCATAAAGGATCTGACAAGTGAATGCATAGCTAGGGGCCTTTGAAATAGTATTGATAAGGCCGAAACCTGACCCCTGATAGTACTTAAGGCAAACTTCCTGTCTACAGCCCACTGTAGGAAGTCCAGAATTCTGCCTATAACGTACTCACGTGGATGCCATTTTCTGGCCTCACACCAAGCGATGTACGCCTTCCAAACTCTATAGTAGATCTGCCTGGATACAGGCTTCCTGGCATTGATTATAATTGATACCACAGAGTTAGAGAGACCTCTCTTCTTTTAGGATGTGGGATTCAATAGCCAGGCCGTTAAACTTAGAGTTAGTAAGGAAGGGTGGTATATCGTCCCTTGCGAAAGCAGGTCCGGACGACGTGGAAGGGTCCAAGGACTCCCCACAGACATTTTGATGATCTCCGCGTACCAGGCCCTTCGGGGCCACGCTGGAGCCACCAAGATCACCGGCTTCTTTTCCAACCTGACTCTATGAAGGAGTCGAGGCAACAATTGTAGCGGAGGGAATGCATATATCCGTCTGAACTGATCCCAAGGGAACACCAGAGCATCCGAGCCGCAAGCGAGGGGATCCCTTGTCCGGGAGACAAATCTGTCCACCTTTGCGTTGAATCTGGATGCTAGCAGATCTACATCTGGTGTTCCCCACCGCTGACATATCGCTCGGAAGACCTCGGGATGAAGGGACCATTCCCCTGGGCATAACTGTTGGCGACCTAGAAAGTCCGCCTTCCAATTCTCCACCCCTGGAATAAAGACAGCTGACATACATGGGACATGCTTTTCTGCCCATTCCAGGATGTGACTTACTTCCCTCTGGGCTGCACGACTCCTGGTGCCTCCCTGATGATTGATATAGGCCACTGCTGTGGCATTTGTCTGATCGAATTCTGACAGGGGACCCTTGGAGTCTGGATTCCCAGGCTACTAGGGCATACCGGGCTGCTCGTATCTCTAAGAGATTGATGGGCAGGGTTTTTACTACATTTGACCATCTGCCCTGGAGAGACCATTGCTCCAGTACTGCCCCCAGCCTATAAGGCTGGCATCTGTAGTGACCACCTTCCAGGATATCGGACTGAAGGGTTTTCCCTTCTGGAGATTCTGGGGGATCAACCACCAGCAGAGACTCTTCCGAACGGAAGGGGACAAAGCCATCGGGAAGTCTAGAGCCTGACTTTTCCATTCCAGGCTGACAATATGGCCCTCTGTAAATTCCTTGAGTGGAATTGGGCGTATGGCATAGCTTCGAATGATGCTACCATCTTTCCTAGCAGCCTCATGCACAGGCGTATGGACGGCTGTCTTTTTGCACAAAGTAGGCGGACCAAGTCCCTCAAAGAGGATACTTTGTCTTGAGGTAGGAAAATCCTCCTCTGGTCTGAATCCAGCCGTAGCCCTAGATATACCAGGTTTTTCACTGGCTGTAGGGCTGACTTGCCCAGGTTGATGACCCAACTGTGAGATTCTAGATACTTGATTGTATCGACAATTACCACTTCTAGCTTGGCAACTGAGTGGTCCATCAACAACAGGTCGTCTAGGTATGCCATTATCGTTACACCTCGTGTTCTTAGCTCGGCCAACAGTGGGGCCAGAATTTTTGTGAACACTCGTGGTGCTGTGGCCAGACCGAATGGTAAGGCTCTGAACTGAAAATGGCGCCCTTCTACTGCAAAGCGTAGAAATTTTGATGACCTGGAAAGATGGGAACATGCAAGTAAGCATCTTTGATGTCGATCGAGGCTAACCATTCCTCCCCCTGTAGGGCAGCGGTGACCGATCGGATCGACTCCATCCGGAAAGACCGGACGTTTAGAAATTTGTTTAGACTCTTTAGGTCCAATATGGGTCTTATGTCCCCGTTTGGTTTCGGGACTGTGAAAAGGTTTGAGTAGAAACTCAACCCCCACTCTTCCATAGGAACCTCCATAATTACTCCTTGGAGCAATAGTTGTTCTGACGCCACTAGGAGACACCTTCTTTTCAGAGGGTCTTTTGGCATGCCTGACCACATAAAATGGGAAGGAGGAGACTCTTTTAACTCCAACTTGTATCCCCGAGTTACTGCGGAGAGCACCCATCTGTCTCTGATCGTCTCCCGCCAGGTCTCTGTGAACAACTGAAGTCTTCCCCCCACCCGTTTGAGTGGGGGCAGCCCTTCATGGGCTTGACTTGGAGGCTGGTTTAGTACCTCTTCGGATCCAGGGTCTTTTATTACCCTGTGACTGTCCCTGATTTTTACCTCCTGAGTTTGACCGAGGAGGCCGTCGGAACTGCTTAGTAGCAGACGTCCCAGGGATAGGAGAGGTAGCCCTCTTAAAAGATGGACCCCTAGACCTCTTTTTAATTGGTAAGAGAGTACTTTTACCACTGGAAATCTTCTGGATATATTTATCCAGGTCTTCGCCAAAAAGGCGTTCTCCATGAAATGGGAAGCTAACTAAGAGCTTCTTACAGG
This sequence comes from Rana muscosa, assembly GCA_029206835.1. Classification (NCBI taxonomy): domain Eukaryota; kingdom Metazoa; phylum Chordata; class Amphibia; order Anura; family Ranidae; genus Rana; species Rana muscosa. The sequence goes on from CM055127.1 coordinate 118,725,774, forward strand.
GAGCCTCAGCAGACCAGTTCTTGAGCCACAGAAGCCTACGCATATGTACCAAAGACAGCGTGAGGCGGGAGGCCTGATGGATAGAATCCTTGATGGCGTCAACCGCAAAGCATAATGCTCTAGGCAGATCAGCCAGAGCCTGGGCCTGCTGGTCTGGCAAATCCCTCAGGACCATTTTCATTTGATCCTTTAAAGCTTGGCAGACCCCAATAGCTGCCACTGCTGGCTGTGTAACAGCCCCTGCTGTGGAAAAAGCAGATTTTATTAAAGATTCCAATTTTTTATCTACTGGATCTTTGAACATTTGAACATTATCTACTGGACATGTCAGTGATTTGTTCACAGAAGAAATGGCTGCGTCCACCGTAGGAACATTCCATCTCTGGGTGAATTTTTCCTCCATGGGATAGATCACCTGAAATTTCTTAGGTGGAACAAATAGTTTATCAGGATGTTCCCAGTCCTGGTATATAAGTCCTTCCAATAATGGATGAATTGGAAAGGAGCAATTAATCTGGGGAGCTTTTAGCGACCCCAATGAGGAGACAGCAGTAGTTGATGGTTCAACAAGAGGCATTTTAAATGCAGATCGAACCATGTCAGTTAGGGTCTGGACCCACAATCTTTCAGTCTGTGATGCTGAAAATGGTTCATCTACTGTCGATTCCTCAAAAACAGAGTTAACCTCCTCCTGATCCCCTTCAGGTAGGTCAGTCCCTTCCTGGGACTGTTGCTCTGCCAACAGGCACTCTAATGGAGGGGATGGAGATCTGGCGCGCTTTCTTTCCTATAGAGAAGAAGCGATCAATGCTGCCAATCTCTGCTCCAATCCCTCCAGAGTTGAGGCAAAAACCTCCTCTGTTATATATGCAGGAGCAGGTGGACTGAGGACAACCGCAGTACCTGGCACTCCCGGGGGTTCCTTATGGGTATTAACCTCTGATTTCTCAGGGGAGGAAGGTGCAGATGACTGCTCCAGATCCTCAGAGCCCGATGGAGACCCCCTACACTTCCTGAGAGGTATATCTCTGAGTTTTTTAGGCGGCATATTCCTTAGTTCAAAGCTGAGGTATTCCAGCCGCAATACACCCCTTTACTGAAATAGTCTAATGCAATTTGCTGCTATGTACATCAGTGGGTGTCTACTAATGCGTCTTTCTGGGGATGCCTGTATCAACCGCCCGCTGTAAGCCCCTATACCATGCTACCAGCTCCTTTTCATGCTCTGTGTCCATAGCAAGCAGCGTGGACTGAGTCCTTTTATCTTGATGGGACGCCTGCACATGCGCAGAAGCGCTGGGCGCACAGAGCGCGTCATCCGCCAGGCTCCGCCCCCTTTTTTGAAGCTAAATCTTATAAAAAGAAAGCGTGTGTGCGCGCGCACGCGCGTGCACGTGTGCGCTCTTGGCGCCATGTAGGGAGAGGAGCCAGGGTCCCTGTTTCACCAGGACTCGGGGATGGAAGGAAACAACTTGGCAGCATGACAGAGGAATGCAGCTTCCCTGATAGAGAGCTCACTCATCTGCCTGGACTTTCACCATGGAAGGAATAGTCCCAAGAAAAAAAGACGTTCCACAGCGGCCTCTAGTGGACAAACACAGGTACCGCACTTTTGTCATTTTTTTTTAAAACCTCCTTTATGAAAAACATTTCTAGGTTTACAGTTTTTAAAACTTCCTTTATGAAAAGACATTTCTAGGATTCCTTAGGCATATACAGCTATTAGCGGGAATACCTTTAGGTAACAGGCAGAAAGACATATTAGGCTTGGGGGTCCCCTCAATAGAACCAAGTTCCTGAGGGGCCCCCACTTACCTTTTCCCTGCCGCAGGACTTTGTTTGGTCCACAGAAGCCCAAACTTCACCTCTCACGGCAGGCATTGTACTAGACCTTCAGGGACCGGGTTCCCAAGGATTCCACTCCCCTGGACCTGTATAGCACCCTGCACAGATAGCCTCTTGGTTTTGGGTATGACCAGAGCTCTGGATCCCAGGGTCCAGCCCTCCTAAGAGAGGCATTACAGGCAAAACCCTGCTCTTCTCTGCAAGGCCCGGGTACCGACCGTTTAGCTATGAAGCTTTTTTGGTCGGATCCGGAATAGCTTGCTAAGGCCCAGAGAACCTGTACACAAGCCCAGATGAATACATGTTAACCTTGGCCAACACCTTAGACACTGGCAAAAAACTGAAGTGCTCCCGGATGGGAGGGGCTTATATAGGGGAGGGTACTTCCTGTTTTGGAAGTTGCCAGTGCCAGCACCTGAAGGTAATTCTATATAACCCACATAGTAATGACTATGCCGCTCTGTGTCCCGTGATGTATGAACAAGAAATAGTAATTTTTAGCAGGGGTTACCTTAGACCAGAAAGTTAATTTAGGGGTTTTTTCTATGTTGAAAAAGTCGAGAAAGGCTTTTTTAGACTGTCGTCGCAGGAACAGGTGTCCCATGGATAATTTACTCTAACCTCTAAAGCCCCGTACCCAGGGGCCGAATATTGGCTTAAATCAGCCGGTACAGCAAATTTCCCAAATTTATCCAAAACGATGGCCCTTATAAAGCACTATAAAGCAATTCCGTCTCAAAATGTAAAGTGCCCATAAAAGCTGTACTTATAAAGACGCAAATAAATATTTAACCCAGTATTCCGCCGCTAAACGCTTCTCAAAACCAGAGACATCTGCCAAAACTGATACTTCTGAAAGTGTCAATCCCCATGGTCACCACAGCTGTTCCTTCCTCCGACCTTCATGTCACTACTGTGGAGGTCAACAAGAAGTGTCAGTTCCTGCAGAAGACTTCAGTTCGGTGGCGCAGGCAGCAGAAGAGGTAAGTATCACCTGCCTATTTACATGTGCAGCTTTTATGGACATTTTTTTTCATCTAGGGATTCTCAAAGAAGAACAAAGTTTCTGTTTCATACAGCAGAAAAACAAGAAAACAACAGACATAAGACAATGTGGCGTACAGTACTAGGGCAGAAGAAAGCAACAGTTCACTAGTTACAAATTCAGTTGATGTGATCCTTCCATACAACCATGAAGTACAGTGGTACAGTAGACACAGGAATGTTACGTGAAAAAGAATTCAGTGACATTGGAACTATGTATGAAATATAAACGCAATAGCTCATTAAAATTGTCATTAAGGATTAACTGTAGTCTGTGTGATCTTTAATGTACTAAACATACAAAGGAGTAAGACCGGCCATAGATGATTCAAATATTGGCCGGTTGAGCAAGAACCAGATGAAATTCGAACCAAATATGGACAGGCTGAATGTACCAAGTTGATTGATCGATTAACGTGGATACAACCAGCCTGCTTGATTTCCTTGCGATTATCACTAGCAGCTACTATAGCTGCTAGCAATAATCACTCCTGAGGAACATAATGTCTCAGCAGGAGGGATTCCCCTGTCAGCGCTGTCTGTGCTGATGGGGAAATTGTGCAACATTCTTCCCTGCAAACCGTGGTTACAGGAAGGAAATTTGCACCGTCTATGGCCTGCCTTGAGTGCATGCTGTGGTATGTGAAGTGTATATCAGCTATACAGTGGGGCAAAAAAGTATTTAGTCAGCCACCAATTGTGCAAGTTCTCCCACTTAAAAAGATGAGAGAGGCCTGTAATTGTCATCATAGGTATACCTCAACTATGAGAGACAAAATGTGGAAACAAATCCAGACAATCACATTGTCTGATTTAGAAATAATTTTTTTGCAAATTATGGTGGAAAATAAGTATTTGGTCAATATCAAAAGTTCATCTCAATACTTTGTTATATATCCTTTGTTGGCAATGACAGAGGTCAAACGTTTTCTGTAAGTCGTCACAAGGTTGTCACACACTGTTGCTGGTATGTTGGCCCATTCCTCCATGCAGATCTCCTCTAGAGCAGTGATGTTTTGGGGCTGTCACTGGGCAACACGGACTTTCAACTCCCTCCAAAGGTTTTCTATGGGGTTGAGATCTGGAGACTGGCTAGGCCACTCCAGGACCTTGAAATGCTTCTTACGAAGCCACTCCTTCGTTGCCGGGGCGGTGTGTTTGGGATCATTGTCATGCTGAAAGAACCAGCCACGTTTCATCTTCAATGCCCTTGCTGATGAGAGGAGGTTTACACTCAAAATCTCACGATACATGGCCCCATTCATTCTTTCATGTAAACGGATCAGTCATCCTGTTCCCTTTGCAGAGAAACAGCCCCAAAGCATGATATTGCCACTCCCATGCTTCACAGTAGGTATGGTGTTCTTTGCATTCTCTCTCCTCCAAACACGACGAGTTGTGTTTCTACCAAACAGTTGTACTTTGGTTTCATCTGACCATATGACATTCTCCCAATCCTCTTCTGGATCATCCAAATGCTCTCTAGCAAACCTCAGACGGGCCCGAACATGTACTGGCTTAAGCAGGGGACACGTCTGGCACTGCAGGATCTGAGTCCCTGGCGGCGTAGTGTGTTACTGATGGGCCTTTGTTAGGTTGGTCCCAGCTCTCTGCAGGTCATTCACTAGGTCCCCCTGTGTGGTTCTGGGATTTTTGCTCACTGTTCTTGTGATCATTTTGACCCCACGGGGTGAGATCTTGCATGGAGCCCGAGATCGAGGGAGATTTTCAGTGGTCTTGTATGTCTTCCATTTTCTAATTATTGCTCCCACAGTTGATTTCTTCACACCCAGCTGCTTGCCTATTGCAGATTCAGTCTTCCCAGCCTAGTGCAGGTCTACAATTTTGTTTCTGGTGTCCTACGACAGCTCTTTGGTCTTCACCATAGAGGAGTTTGGAGTGTGACTGTTTGAGGTTGTGGACAGGTGTCTTTTATACTGATAACAAGTTCAAACAGGTGCCATTAATACAGGTAATGAGTGAAGGACAGAGGAGCCTCTTAAAGAAGAAGATACAGGTCTGTGAGAGCCAGAAATCTTGCTTGTTTGTAGGTGACCAAATACTTATTTTCCACCATAATTTGCAAAAAAAAATAAAAAATCAGACAATGTGATTGTCTGGATTTGTTTACACATTTTGTCTCTCATAGTTGAGGTATACCTATGATGACAATTACAGGCCTCTCTCGTCTTTTTAAGTGGGAGAACTTGCACAATTGGTGGCTGACTAAATACTTTTTTGCCCCACTGTATATAATATCTTCATGACCAGAACCTCCAAATAGACTATTCATGACTAATGGTGGCCATACATGCTTTAATAAATAATCATTTTTTTTTCTGATCAATCTCTTCCAATCAGAATAATCATTCTATAGTCAACAACCCATTTGATCGATATGCCACAACAAGGCAAGTGGATTTTGATTGATAGTTAAGATGTGATTGTAACTTACGGTACTGTAAATCATTAATTGTATCTCTATTTCAACCATGTAATCTTATAATCTGATCAATCAAAATACAGTCATATTCATAAACAAAGTATCTCGGTGCTGCCGATTGATGTGGAATGATTGATCATTTTCTGCCATGGACGATCAACTCAGTTTGATTGAATTTTATTAAAACTTATGCCCTGTACACACGAGCGGAATTTCCGTCGGAAAAAAGTTGGATGGTTTTTTCGACGGAATTCCGCTCAAGCTTGGCTTGCATACACACGGTCACACAAAATTTCGCTGAACTTTCGAGCGTTAAGAACGCGGTGACGTACAACAGTACGACGGGGCGAGAAAAAGAAGTTCAATGCTTCCGAGCATGCGTCAAATTGTTTCCGAGCATGCGTGTTTTTTTCCCCGTCGGAATTGCATATAGACGAACAGATTTTACGATAGAATTTTTTTCCGTCGGAAAAATAGACAACCTGCTCTCTATCTAAGTCCGTCGGAAATTCCGACAGAAAAAGTCCGATGGGGCATACACACGGTCGGAATATCCAATGAAAAGCTCACATCGGACTTTTTCTGTCGGAAATTCCGACCGTGTGTACGCAGCATTAGTCTAGATCAGTCAGATAGGAAGTTGTGGCTATTTGTCATTTTGCCTCTTCAATCATTTCGATCAAATCTGGATCAACTGGATAGAAAAAGAAGCATGTTTGGCCACCATAAAGCAGGGGGTGCAATTGAAGCATCCCTCAGCTTTCCATGCCAGATATTTTTCAATTTTGGAATGCTACCTTTATGGTTGGTGTAGTTCAGCAGTAGGGGATAGAGGTGATAGCTAATGTTGTGTGATAGATTTCCTGGCCATGTTATGGATATCTAGATAGGGGTCCTTGGACGGAAATGTCAAAATCCATTCCCTAGGAGGTCCATCTTTGGCTCAGGTTAGCAGTGAAGTTGGAATGCACTGTTAAGGCCTCGTACACACGGCCGAGAATCTCGTCAGGAAAAAAACAGTCAATTTTTCTGACAAGATTTTTGAACAAGAAACTTGTCCCGGCCGAGTGTACACACGTACGATTCAAAAGAACCGCCGTTCTTTTGAATGGCACGAACGCGGTGACGTCATCGCCTACGACGAGCGTGCGCTCGACACATTCAATGCCGTCGCCGCCATCTTGCTACACCCTACCTATGCCTAGGAAGCTACCGCGCATGCGTCACAGTCATTTCGAGCATGCACGGGTTTCCACAGCGACAGGTAAGCGTACACACTCTCGGGTTTCTCGTCGGGAAACCGGCCGACGAGAATCCCGACGAGAAAATAGAGAGCAGGTTCTCTATTTTTCTCATCGAGATTCTGGTCAGTTTTCTTGACGAGAAACCTGAAAGCCTCATGCACACGGCCGGTTTTCTCTGCAAGAAAGCTCTACCAGCAGTTTTCTTGTCGTTTCTTGACGAGAAAACCGGCCGTGTGTACGAGGCTTTAACAGTATGAAACACATTATGCCAGTAGTGGGTCAATTTTAGGCATCTCCAGGACACGTGAATAATATCTCTTTGTCCTTAGGTACATCTAGGGCACAACGGCAAAATTAGCAAAGGGTGTGCCATACACTCAATGGAAGAGGAATAATTGTTTATGTCTCATGGAGAAGGGTATAGACACCTGTGATTTTTTTTGCAGTGCTTCAAGCCACTGTTCTTCCATAAACAGATCCATATGTTGAACTTATTTTTTGTCAGTGCCAGTGGCTAGTGAGCTAGTAAGATTAAAGGGCAATTTTAGTTTCAAAACAGGGTAACTTTTAACTTTGTTATCTTTAGAACATGGTGGGATTTTGAACAAAGTGTAAATGAGTTTACAATAACTGTAGGTGTGGGAACACAAGATAAACAATTTAAGGGAAAAGGCAGTGTCTGGAAATGAGAGTTAGTTACTACAAAATGGATGACTAGGGTAGAGAGGAGGATGGATAGACAGATTAGAAGGATAGTTATTAAGAGTAGTAATTGTCAGATACCAGTGGAGCCTTTAACTCTTCAAGAGAGCAAAAGTTTGATTCACTGCCTGCCAGAAAGGTATTTATTTTTCTACATGATGAATGAATTCCCTTACTCTAATGATACAGTCACTATTAAGAACAATTGTACTTCTAATAACCCACCCTTTCTTCTTTCTTGTAAAGTAATCATCATGGAAACCCTTCACCTCAGCTTATTACCTTAGTAGCACAGATGTATAAAGGAACCCTTTAGGGAATGTGTATGGGACTTTATGGGTGCTCATTGTAGATTTAGCAATATAGCAAACAAAGGATAGAAAACAGAAGTTCATAAAAAAGTGTCTATATTTAATTCACGAAGTACATGGTATAAAAACAGAAAGGAAAGAAAATACAACGCTGTTATCAATATAAAAATGAAATACTATCTGTATCTTTAAATCATTTATATCTATTTTAGATAAACTAAAGTCCCTGTGCGTCCCTGAGGAAGCCTAATCTAGGCGAAACATGTAGGACTGCAAGCCTGTGACTTTTAAGGAAGGAATGCACTGCGTTGTAGTATTTCTTGTTCATACATCACGGGACACAGAGCAGCATAGTCATTACTATGTGGGTTATATAGAATTACCTTCAGGTGCTGGCACTGGCAACTTCCAAACAGGAAGTACCCTCCCCTATATAAGCCCCTCCCATCCGGGAGTACCTCAGTTTTTTGCCAGTGTCTAAGGTGTTGGCCAAGGTTAACATGTATTCATCTGGGCTTGTGTACAGGTTCTCTGGGCCTTAGCAAGCTATTCCGGATCCGACCAAAAAAGCTTCATAGCTAAACGGTCGGTACCCGGGCCTTGCAGAGAAGAGCAGGGTTTTGCCTGTAATGCCTCTCTTAGGAGGGCTGGACCCTGGGATCCAGAGCTCTGGTCATACCCAAAACCAAGAGGCTATCTGTGCAGGGTGCTATACAGGTCCAGGGGAGTGGAATCCTTGGGAACCCGGTCCCTGAAGGTCTAGTACAATGCCTGCCGTGAGAGGTGAAGTTTGGGCTTCTGTGGACCAAACAAAGTCCTGCGGCGGGGAAAAGGTAAGTGGGGGCCCCTCAGGAACTTGGTTCTATTGAGGGGACCCCCAAGCCTAATATGTCTTTCTGCCTGTTACCTAAAGGGTATTCCCGCTAATAGCTGTATATGCCTAAGAAATCCTAGAAATGTTTTTACATAAGGGAAGTTTAAAAAAAAAAAAAAAAACTGTAAACCTGGAAATGTTTTTCATAAAGGTGGTTTTAAAAAAAAAAAAGACAAAAGTGCGGTACCTGTGTTTGTCCACTAGAGGCCGCTGTGGACCGTCTTTTTTCTTGGGACTATTCCTTCCATGGTGAAAGTCCAGGCAGATGAGTGAGCTCTCTATCAGGGAAGCTGCATTCCTCTGTCATGCTGCCAAGTAGTTTCCTTCCATCCCCGAGTCCTGGTGAAACAGGGACCCTGGCTCCTCTCCCTACATGGCGCCAAGAGCACACACGTGCACGCGCGCGCGCACACATGCTTTCTTTTTATAAAGTTTAGCTTCAAAAAAGGGGGCGGAGCCTGGCGGATGACGCGCTCTGTGCGCCCAGCGCTTCTGCGCATGTGCGGGCGTCCCAGCAAGATAACAGGACTCAGTCCACGCTGCTTGCTATGGACACAGAGCATGAAAAGGAGCTGGTAGCATGGTATAGGGGCTTACAGCGGGCGGTTGATACAGGCATCCCCAGAAAGACGCATTAGTAGACACCCACTGATGTACATAGCAGCAAATTGCATTAGACTATTTCAGTAAGGGGTGTATTGCGGCTGGAATACCTCAGCTTTGAACTAAGGAATATGCCGCCTAAAAAACTCCGAGATATACCTCTCAGGAAGTGTAGGGGGTCTCCATCGGGCTCTGAGGATCTGGAGCAGTCATCTGCACCCTCCTCCCCTGAGAAATCAGAGGTTAATACCCATAAGGAACCCCCGGGAGTGCCAGGTACTGCGGCTGTCCTCAGTCCACCTGCTCCTGCATATATAACAGAGGAGGTTTTTTCCTCAACTCTGGAGGGATTGGAGCAGAGATTGGCTGCATTGATCGCTTCTTCTCTACAGGAAAGAAAGCGCGCCAGATCTCCATCACCTCCATTAGAGTGCCTGTTGGCAGAGCAACAGTCCCAGGAAGGGACCGACCTACCTGAAGGGGATCAGGAGGAGGTTAGCTCTGTTTTTGAGGAATCGACAGTAGATGAACCATTTTCAGCATCACAGACTGAAAGATTGTGGGTCCAGACCCTAACTGACATGGTTCGATCTGCATTTAAAATGCCTCTTGTTGAACCATCAACTACTGCTGTCTCCTCATTGGGGTCGCTAAAAGCTCCCCAGGTTAATTGCTCCTTTCCAATACATCCATTATTGGAAGGACTTATATACCAGGACTGGGAACATCCTGATAAACTATTTGTTCCGCCTAAAAGGTTTCCGGTGATTTATCCCATGGAGGAAAAGTTCACCCAGAGATGGAATGTTCCTACGGTGGATGCAGCCATCTCTTCTGTGAACAAATCACTGACATGTCCAGTAGATAATGTTCAAATGTTCAAAGATCCAGTGGATAAAAAATTGGAATCTTTATTAAAATCTGCTTTTTCCACAGCAGGGGCTGTTACACAGCCAGCAGTGGCAGCTATTGGAGTCTGCCAAGCTTTAAAGGATCAAATGAAAATGGTCCTGAGGGATTTGCCAGACCAACAGGCCCAGGCTCTGGCTGATCTGCCTAGAGCATTATGCTTTGCGGTTGACGCCATCAAGGATTCTATCCATCAGGCCTCCCGCCTCACGCTGTCTTTGGTACATATGCGTAGGCTTCTGTGGCTCAAAAACTGGTCTGCTGAAGCTCCCTGTAAGAAGCTCTTAGTTAGCTTCCCATTTCATGGGGAACGCCTTTTTGGCGAAGACCTGGATAAGTATATCCAGAAGATTTCCAGTGGTAAAAGTACTCTCTTACCGAGTAAGAAGAGGTCTAGGGGTCCATCTTTTAAGAGGACTACCTCTCCTATCCCTGCGACGTCTGCTACTAAGCAGTTCCGACGGCCTCCTCGGTCAAACTCAGGAGGTAAAAATCAGGGACAGCCACAGGGTAATAAAAAGCCCTGGATCCGAAGAGGTACTAAACCAGCCTCCAAGTCAAGCCTATGAAGGGCTGCCCCCACTCAAACGGGTGGGGGGAAGACTTCAGTTGTTCGCAGAGACCTGGCGGGAGACGATCAAAGACAGATGGGTGCTCTCCGCAGTAACTCTGGGATACAAGTTGGAGTTAAAAGAGTCTCCTCCGTCCCATTTTATGTGGTCAGGCATGCCAAGAGACCCTCTGAAAAGACGGTCTCTCCTTTTGGCGTTAGAACAACTATTGCTCCAAGGAGTAATTATGGAGGTTCCTATGGAAGAGTGGGGGTTGGGTTTCTACTCAAACCTTTTCACAGTCCCGAAGCCAAACGGGGACATAAGACCCATATTGGACCTAAAGAGTCTAAACAAATTTCTAAACGTCCGGTCTTTCCGGATGGAGTCGATCCGATCGGTCACCGCTGCCCTACAAGGGGAGGAATGGTTAGCCTCGATCGACATCAAAGATGCTTACTTGCATGTTCCCATCTTTCCAGGTCATCAAAAATTCCTACGCTTTGCAGTAGAAGGGCGCCATTTTCAGTTCAGAGCCTTACCATTCGGTCTGGCCACAGCACCACGAGTGTTCACAAAAATTCTGGCCCCACTGTTGGCCGATCTAAGAACACGGGGTGTAACGATAATGGCATACCTAGACGACCTGTTGTTGATGGACCACTCAGTTGCCAAGCTAGAAGTGGTAATTGTCGATACAATCAAGTATCTAGAATCTCACGGTTGGGTCATCAACCTGGACAAGTCAGCCCTACAGCCAGTGAAAAACCTGGTATATCTAGGGCTACGGCTGGATTCAGACCAGAGGAAGATTTTCTTACCTCTAGACAAGGTATCCTCTTTGAGGGGCTTGGTCCGTCTGCTTTGTGCAAAAAGACAGCCGTCCATACGCCTGTGCATGAGGCTGCTAGGAAAGATGGTAGCATCATTCGAAGCTGTGCCATACGCCCAATTCAACTCAAGGAATTTACAAAGGGCCATATTGTCAGCCTGGAACGGAAAAGTTCAGGCTCTAGACTTCCCGATGGCTTTGTCCCCTTCCGTTCGGAAGAGTCTCTGCTGGTGGTTGATCCCCCAGAATCTCCAGAAGGGAAAACCCTTCAGCCCGATATCTTGGAAGGTGGTCACTACAGATGCCAGCCTTACAGGCTGGGGGGCAGTACTGGAGCAATGGTCTCTCCAGGGCAGATGGTCAAATGTAGTAAAAACCCTGCCCATCAATCTCTTAGAGATACGAGCAGCCCGGTACGCCCTAGTAGCCTGGACATCCAGACTCCAAGGGTCCCCTGTCAGAATTCAATCAGACAATGCCACAGCAGTGGCATATATCAATCATCAGGGAGGCACCAGGAGTCGTGCAGCCCAGAGGGAAGTAAGTCACATCCTGGAATGGGCAGAAAAGCATGTCCCATGTATATCAGCTGTCTTCATTCCAGGGGTGGAGAATTGGAAGGCGGACTTTCTGAGTCGCCAACAGTTATGCCCAGGGGAATGGTCCCTTCATCCCGAGGTCTTCCGAGCAATATGTCAGCGGTGGGGAACACCGGATGTAGATCTGCTAGCATCCAGATTCAACGCAAAGGTGGACAGATTTGTCTCCCGGACAAGGGATCCCCTCGCTTGCGGCTCGGATGCTCTGGTGTTCCCTTGGGATCAGTTCAGACTGATATATGCATTCCCTCCGCGACAATTGTTGCCTCGACTCCTTCGCAGAGTCAGGTTGGAGAAGAAGCCGGTGATCCTGGTGGCTCCAGCGTGGCCCCGAAGGGCCTGGTACGCGGAGATCATCAAAATGTCTGTGGGGAGTCCTTGGACCCTTCCACGTCGTCCGGACCTGCTTTCGCAAGGACCGATATACCACCCTTCCTTACTAACTCTAAGTTTAACGGCCTGGCTATTGAGTCCCACATCCTAAAGAAGAGAGGTCTCTCTAACTCTGTGGTATCAACTATAATCAATGCCAGGAAGCCTGTATCCAGGCAGATCTACTATAGAGTTTGGAAGGCGTACATCACTTGGTGCGAGGCCAGAAAATGGCATCCACGTAAGTACGTTATAGGCAGAATTCTGGACTTCCTGCAGTGGGCTGTAGACAGGAAGTTTGCCTTAAGTACTATCAAGGGCCAGGTTTCGGCCTTGTCAATACTATTTCAAAGGCCCCTGGCTATGCATTCACTTGTCAAATCCTTTATGCAAGGTGTGACTCGTATTATTCCACCGATTAAGGCTCCCATGTGCCCATGGGATCTAAATTTGGTTCTGTCGGTTCTGCAGAAGCAGCCATTTGAACCTTTGCGGCACATTTCCTTGGTTCTACTCACCAGGAAATTGATATTTTTAGTAGCCATATGCTCGGCTAGAAGAGTGTCGGAATTAGCCGCTATGTCCTGTAAAGAGCCATATCTGGTTATCCATAAGGACAGAGTAGTATTACGTCCTCACCCAGCCTTTCTTCCTAAGGTGGTATCGAGGTTTCACTTGAACCAGGATGTGGTTCTTTCTTCTTTTTTCCCCAAACCAAGCTCGGTAGAGGAAAAGTTATTGCATTCTTTGGATGTAGTAAGACCAGTTAAAGCTTATCTAAAAGCCACTGCTCAGATTCGTAGAACGGATTCTCTGTTTGTTCTGCCGGAAGGCCCCAGAAAGGGTCAGGCAGCATCAAAATCTACTTTAGCCAAGTGGATTCGACAGGTCATAATACAAGCCTATGGCTTGAAAAGTAGACCGCCTCCGTTCAAAGTTAGGGCGCACTCCACGAGAGCAGTTGGAACTTCATGGGCAGTGCATCACCAGGCCTCCCTGGCGCAAATTTGTAAGGCCGCACCATGGTCTTCAGTACACACGTTTACTAGGTTCTACCAGGTGGACGTGAGAAGTCAGGAGGATGTCGCCTTTGGGCGCAGTGTGTTGCAGGCCGCAAAAGATCCTCATGCCTGATGGCGCCCAGCTTATGTATGGTGTATCCCCCCCCTCATGTGGCATTGCTTTGGGACGTCCCACATAGTAATGACTATGCTGCTCTGTGTCCCGTGATGTATGAACAAGAAAGTAGGATTTTTAAAACAGCTTACCTGTAAAATCCTTTTCTTGGAGTACATCACGGGACACAGAGCTCCCACCCCTCTTTTGGGGACACGTATTGCTTTGCTACAAAACTGAGGTACTCCCGGATGGGAGGGGCTTATATAGGGGAGGGTACTTCCTGTTTGGAAGTTGCCAGTGCCAGCACCTGAAGGTAATTCTATATAACCCACATAGTAATGACTATGCTGCTCTGTGTCCCGTGATGTACTCCAAGAAAAGGATTTTACAGGTAAGCTGTTTTAAAAATCCTACTTTTCTTTCCTTCTGTTTTTATACCATGTACTTCATGTCATATAGACACTTTTTTTATGAACTTCTGTTTTCTATCCTTTGTTTGCTATATTGCTAAATCTTCAATGAGCACCCATAAAGTCCCATACACATTCCCTAAAGGGTTCCTTTATACATTTTTCTACCGGGATGTAGGTGCCATTGAACAACAACCTTATAAGAGTGCTTGATCTGTATATTCTTTATTAGTAGCACAGATGTGGCTTCTGTCAATGCTTATGCCCTCTCTGATCAATGACTTTTCAGGGTTTTCTGCACCTGCACAATGAGCCCTCATGGGGTTGTGCATGGCCATCTACCAAGAATCTCAGATTTGCCTGTGCAGTGAGCCACCATATAGTTATATAGGGCCATCGCCTGAGTATCTTAAGTCTACCTGCATAATTAGCCCTCATAGAGTTGCACAGGGGGGCCATCTGCCGATCATCTCCAGTCTCCCTGTGCAGTGAGTCCATATACTGTAGGGTCATCTTCCAAGCATCACCAATCTACCCACACAGTGAGGCCCCCTAGAGTTGTATAGGGTGGTCTCCCAACCATCTCCAGTCTACCTGCACAGTGAGGCCTATGGATTTGTATAGGGCCATCTCAAGGCTAACTGTGCAGTGAGCGATTATAGAGTTGTATAGGACAGTCTCCTATACAACTCTATACCCCTTCGGGGTAAGACCGCGCTATATTAAGATACCTCTCAACTCAACTCAACTCAACCCTTAAAGAGTTGTATGGGGCCTGTCCCAATCATCTCCACCCTCAGACCTAATTCGAAGCTATGTGGACTTATTGTGCAGGCATGGATTTATACCAGAGATACTGTAAACATCAGAGGAGACTGCATCTGCACTACTGACGTAAGTAAGAAGCTGTTAGGGGGGGGGGTTGTAGTGTAGGCTATCAGGTCTTTTGAGTATCCACAATCTACCTGTGCAGTGAGCCTTCATAGATAAGTAGAAGGCCGTCTTCCAAGCACCTGCAATCTACCTATACAATGAACCCTCGTAGAGTTGTATAGGACCATCTTCATGCCACCTCCAATCTACCTGCACAGTAAGGCCTAATAAAGTTGTATAGGGTGGACTTCCAACCATCTCCACCTTCATGAGATGTCCCCATACAAGTCTATGAGGACTGTGCAGGCGTGAATTTTTATCAGAGAGGCTGTAAACATTGGAGGAGGCTGCAGCTGTGCTACTGAGGTTAATAAGTAGTTGGGGTGGGTGAGGTTCTAGTGTAGGTAATCTCAGGTCCTTTGAACATCTTCAATCTACCTGTGCAGTGAGCCTTCATAGGGTTTTAAAGAGCCTTCTCCCAACCACGTGCAGTCCACCTGCACAGTGAACCCTCAAGGGGTTGTTTAGAGCCATCTTTCAACCACCTCCACCCTCATGAGATGCCCACATACATGTCTATCAGGGCTCACTGTACAGGTGTGGATTTTGACCAGAGAGGCTGTAAACATCAGAGGTCACAGCTGTGCTACTGAGGTTAGCAAGAAGCTGGGGTGGGGGCTTTAGTGTAGGTTACCTTAGGAGGGTGGGTTACAGTAGTTTTTATTAAAGGTACAGCTGTCCTTTAAACTGAACACTTTCACGTGCTATATACTGTATATACCTGAAATCTTTATCATCTATAATTTCCATGAAAGATCAGAATAAAAGAGTTGGATGCAGGTCATGCTATAGAAGGGGTTTAGATAGGTGAGAATAAAATGCATACAAAAATAGAAAGCAAGGGCTAGATAAATTGGCCTATGAGATGATGATGAGCAAATGACGTAATTGTCAAGACAAAATGACGAAAGAGTATAAATGTTCGGGGGGATGTTCTGTGCAGTCTTAATAAGGACTGACGGTAATAAAAAGAGAGTGATAGCAAGAGACAGGCCTACAGAAATGTTATTATGTAAATGCAAAATCGTGATAAAATTCAGGGAATAGGAGGAAAGCACAGTAATATGGATGGATCTGATGGAAGAGACTGGAGAATAGGAGGGGGTGGGGGTGAGCAAACCAATGGCTGGAGAGGGGGTTGTCTGCAGCCTGTATGATACACACAGTCACTGTTTTATCAATGGCTTTCCCTGCAGTATTAAGCAGTAAGGGATCCTCTAACAATTGCTGTAATGTGAGTAACCCAGTCTGGGTAGACTGATGAGGCTTCTATTGGATCGAAGAGCAGCAAGCTTTGCATAGGATCCCTAACTACAAAGGCACCTCGACCCTTTTGCTCAGGGTGGGTTGGGCGGTGGTGAAAAGGTTAACTAAACATCTATATATTCTTTTACCAGCAGCACTGTACAATATTTCCTATAAAGGAAGCAAATGCACAAGCGTTAATAAATACCCATTGATACATTAAAATATTTCAGCACCCTCCTATAAATACCGCTGCGCTCAGCATCATTATATTTCTGCTGCCTGGTGGGACTGGAGGCTGTGCATGTGCTGCAGATCCCAGCCAGTCATGCTTACACTAAATGCAGCAATTTAATTTCTCAAATATTGTTTAATAATTTAGTATCTGATAAATATGTAACATGTTAAATGATCTACAGGCTGTGGGTATTAATGCTTGTACATCTCAATAAAAAAAAAAAAAAAAAAGCACGGGCAGACAGTGGATTTAATGACAGATTACACTTCTATGAATAATGTTTGCAGGATTGAAGGAAGAGAATGACAGAACATTGTATGGCATGTGATGCAGTCACAGCGTATCCTCAGGGATGGGGAGAAATACCAAGAAGAAAAGCGTAGAGGTCTAGTATACTGTATACAATGCAGGCAGTATATGAATGCTTATTTAAAGAAACGCATAGGGGTGCTCCAGTAGCAACCATTGGATTCATTCTTCTAAACCAGGTAGGATAGCGCAGACAATGATTAAACTGGTTGCTCTGCGTTGTTTGTATTAAATTAGATGTAAACCCCCAAATGGATGACTGTTTAGCTTTTATTGCATATCACTTAATTTCTATGTAAATATGCAACTGATTGGGACTTTAAATCAAGAATGTTCAATGTGACCAGAAAATAAGTCAATAATAAAAATATATATGTATTTATTATCTGGACAGTAAAAAAAACTCTCGTATTGTATATAACAATTGATAAACATATAAAAAATATATATTAAAGACCATTGTCCTAGAAATAGATCATAGCAAAACAGTACACTGCACAATGTGGCATAAAATATTGTCCTCCATGTTTATGTGACTTTTGAACAGAGTGGTAAAATAATAATAAATCCAACTGAGCTAAAATCAAATAGACCGTCTATGTAAGACACAAGATGCATCCAGATATGCCTGACATATTTCTGGGCTAAAAAACACTTCTTCAGGGGCGGGTGCATCTAAAAAAATAGAGACATATGAGTAAGCCAGTATAATAAAGTGTATACAGGGAAAATTATTATAATAATATGTAAGAGACGGTAATAAAACTATTTCCACATATACTCACATAAGAACAGAGCCTAGAACCTGTGAGACCCCAACCTGGAGGCTGCCTATAGAGTCCATACCAGGAACTGTGGTAGATTGTGCCCACCAGGGAGTCAAGCGCACACACACATGGTCCCACACTGTTTGATGTGCAAGGGGGATAAGATGTTGGAAAAAATCCAATTGGTAAATTGTTTGGGCTCAATTCTGTAAAGTAAAAAATCAACTATACTGCAATTCCACCCCATTATTATTATTATTATTATTATACAGGATTTCAAATAGTGCCAACAGTTTGCGCAGCGCATGGGGCAAACAGTACAGTCACAATACAATTCAATACAGGAGGGATCAGAGGGCCCTGCTCGTTAGAGCTTACAATCTAGAAGGAAGGGTCAAGTGGAACAAAAGGTAACAGTGGTGGGGGGATGATGATATGGAGAAAAATGAAAATACAGTTGTTAGGTGTGGGAGAGATAGGCTTCTTTTCAGGGATCATCTAAAAGCTAATAGAGTTGGAGATAATCGGACAGATTGGGGTAAGGAGTTCCATAGCATTGGAGAGGCTCTGGAAAAGTCCTTGAGGCGAGCATGGGAGGAGGTGATAAGGGAGCTAGAGAGCAGGAGGTCTTGAGAAGAATGAAGAGAACGATTAGGTTGGTATTTAGAGACTAGGTCAGTGATGTAGCTGGGGGCAGAGTTGTGGATGGCTTTGTAAGTAGTTGTTACTATTTTATATTTAATTTGTTGGGTGAGTGGGAGCCAGTGGAGGGATTGACAGAGAGGAGGAGCAGACACAGAGTGATTGGTAAGATGGATACCAGGACGTGCCTGAACAAGGTAAATTTTTTATAAAAAGTGCAGTTTTAATTTGACTGCCAACCTTTGAAACACAATAGAGGAGCACAATGCGCTAACCAACATGCTAACCAAAGCTGCTTCTGCATTGGATTCGATTTTCATATCCATCACCCCCCCCATGGACCCCTGCCTCTTACATTTGCCCACTTATTCCGCTTCTTCCTCTACCCCTCCCTTTGTTTTCTCTCTCCTTTCTTTTCACATCCTCCCTCCCCCCTCAGACACCCTAGGGTGTCACTCTCCCCATTAAAAATATTTCAAAATGTTTTCTGGTGTGCGTTGATGCCATGGGTATGATTGCTCGCAGGCCACGTGTACGGGTTCTAAATCTTGTAGTCCACCTAAACTCTTTTCACAAGCCGCTATTTTAAAGTGTATGTATATGGGATTTAATGAGGTCTAACACCTTTCATCTCAATGGTAGTTTTGATTGGGAAGTGTGCCTATATGGCGCTAGTGACTAATTTCTATTGGGGTGCAGTCTTCTGTACACCCTTGTTCTGCGGTTTTCTAATTTTATTCTGCTGATGATTGTTGTTCATGGCCTATTTGTATCCATTCATATTGTCCTGTTATGTTGTGTTATTTTGACACATACCAATAAATAAATAAATAAAAACAAGTTCAGTTTTAGCTTGTACGTACGCAAAATCAGGCGCAAACATCATTAGTGGGCCAGCCCAGAATAAGAAAAAGAAGCTGATTGGCAATTATGCTTTTTTAACCACTTAAGCCCCGGACCATTTGGTAGCTAAAGGACCAGAGGTGAATTCAGAATTTTGCACTGCGCTGCTTTAACTGTAAATTGTGCGGACATGCAATGTTGTACCCAAACGAAATTTGCGTCCTTTTCTTCCCACAAATAGAGCTTTCTTTTAATGGTATTTGATTGCCTCTGCGATTTTTATTTTTTGCGATATAAACGGAAAAAGACCGAAAATTTTGAAAAAAAATGATATTTTCTACTTTTTGTTATAAGAAAAATCGAATAAACTCAATTGTAGTCATACATTTAGGCCAAAATGTATTCAGCCACATGTCTTTAGTAAAAAAAATGTCAATAAGCGTATATTTATTGGTTTGCGCAAAAGTTATAGCGTCTACAAACTAGGGTACATTTTCTGGAATTTACACAGCTTTTAATTTATGACTGCCTATCTCATTTCTTGAGGTGCTAAAATGGCAGGGCAGTACAAGATCCCCCCAAATGACCCCATTTTGGAAAGTAGACACCCCAAGGAAATTGCTGAGAGGCATGTTGAGCCCATTGAATATTTTTTTTTTGTCCCAAGTGATTGAATAGTGACAAAAAAAAAAAAAAGATTACAAAAAGTTGTCACTAAATGATATATTGCTCACACATGCCATGGTTATATGTGGAATTGCACCCCAAAATACATTCTGCTGCTTCTCCTGAGTACGGGGATACCACATGTGTGGGACTTTTTAGGAGCCTAGCCGCGTACGGGACCCCGGAAACCAAGCACCGCCTTCAGGATTTCTAAGGGCGCAAATTTTTGATTTCACTCCTCACTACCTATCACAGTTTCGAAGGCCATAAAATGCCAAAATAGCACAAAACCCCCCCAAATGACCCCATTTTGGAAAGTAGACACCCCAAGCTATTTACTGAGAGGCATGATTAGTCCATGGAATATTTTATATTTTGACACAAGTTGCGGGAATATGACAAACTTTATTTTTTTTGCACAAAAATGTCACTAAATGATATATTGCTCACACATGCCATGGGCATATGTGAAATTACACCCCAAAATACATTCTGCTGCTTCTCCTGAGTACAGGGATACCACATGTGTGGGACTTTTTGGGAGCCTAGCCGCGTACGGGACCCCAAAAACCAAGCACCGCCTTCAAATTTTTGATTTCACTCCTCACTACCTATCACAGTTTTGAAGGCCATAAAATGCCAAGATAGCACAAAACCCCCCAAAATGACCCCATTTTGGAAAGTAGACACCCCAAGGAAATTGCTGAGAGGCATGTTAAGCCCATTGAATATTTTTTTTTTGTCCCAAGTGATTGAATAATGACAAAAAGAAAAAAAAAATGTACAAAAAGTTGTCACTAAATGATATATTGCTCAAACATGCCATGGTTATATGCGGAATTGCACCCCAAAATACATTTGGCTGCTTCTCCTGAGTACGGGGATACCACATGTGTGAGACTTTTTGAGAGCCTAGCCGCGTACGGGCCCCCGAAAACCAAGCACCGCCTTCAGGATTTCTAAGGGCACAAATTTTTGATTTCACTCCTCACTACCTATCACAGTTTTGAAGGCCATAAAATGCCAAGATAGCCCAAAACCCCCACAAATGACCCCATTTTGGAAAGTAGACACCCCAAGCTATTTGCCGAGAGGCATGGTGAGTATTTTACAGCTCTCATTTGTTTTTGAAAATGAAGAAAGACATATTTTTTTTTTCTTTTTTCAAATTTTAAAACTTTGTGACAAAAAGCGAGATCTGCAAAATACTCAACATACCTCTCAGCAAATAGCTTGGGGTGTCTACTTTCCAAAATGGGGTCATTTGGGGGGTTTGTGCCATCTGGGCATTCCATTGCCTCCGAAACTGTGATAGGCAGTGAGGAGTGAAATCAAAAATTTAAACCCATAGAAATCCTGAAGGCGGTGCTTGGTTTTCGGGGTCCTGTACGCGGCTAGGCTCCCAAAATGTCTCACACATGTGGTATCCCCGTACTCAGGAGAAGCAACAGAATATATTTTGGGGTGCAATTCCACATATAACCATGGCATGTTTGAGCAATATATAATTTAGTGACAACTTTTTGTACTTTTTTTTTTTTTTTTCTTTTTGTCATTATTCAATCACTTGGGACAAAAAAAAAATATTCAATGGGCTCAACATGCCTCTCAGCAAATAGCTTGAGGTGTCCACTTTCCAAAATGGGGTCATTTGGGGGGGTTTTGAACTGTCCTGGCATTTTATGCACAACATTAGGAAGCTTATGTCACACATCATCCACTCTTCTAACCACTTGAAGACAAAGCCCTTTCTGACACTTTTTGTTTACATGAAAACATTTTTTTTTTTGCAAGAAAATTATGTTGAACCCCCAAACAGTATATATATTTTTAAAACAAAGGCCCTACAGATTAAAATAGTGGGTGTTGCATTTTTTTTTTCCACACAGTATTTGCGCAGCGATTTTTCAAACACATTTTTTGGGGGAAAAACACACTTTTTTTATTTTTAATGCACTAAAAAACACTATATTGCCCAAATGTTTGATGAAATAAAAAAGATGATCTTAGGCCGAGTACATGGATACCAAACACGACATGCTTTAAAATTGAGCACAAACGCGCAGCGGTGAGAAACTACATTCATTTTTAAAAGCATTTAAAAGCCTTTACAGGTTACCACGTTAGATTTACAGAGGAGGTCTACTGCTAAAATTACTGCCCTCGATCTGACCTTCGCAGTGATACCTCACATGCATGATGCAATTGCTGTTTACATATGACGCTAGACCGACGCTTGCGTTCGCCTTTGCGCAAGAGCAGGGGGGGGACAGCGGTGCTTTTTTTTTTTTTTTTTATTATTATTTTTTTATTATTTATTTTGCTTTTTTATTTTATTTTTAAACTGTTCCTTCCATATTTTTTTTTTTTTATCATTTTTATTGTTATCTCAGGGAATGTAAATATCCCCTATGATAGCAATAAGTAGTGACAGGTACTCTTTTTTTGAAAAAAAATGGGGGGTTAGACCCTAGATCTTTCCTCTGCCCTCAAAGCATCTGACCACACCAAGATCGGTGTGATAAAATGCTTTCCCAATTTCCCAATGACGCTGTTTATATCCGGGGGGGGGGGGCATTCCCTCCCACTGCTTGTAAAAGCAGTCTAGAGGCTAATTATCTGCTAGAATTGCTTTTACATGAAAGCCGGCCACTGGCTGAAAAGAATGATACCAAGATGATACCTAAACCTGCAGGCATCATTCTGGTATAAACATTCAAAGTCCAGCAACATACCAGTACGTTGCTGGTCTTTGTTGGACATGTATTGTAATCTTTTTTTTCATGCAGCCTGTTGGCTGAACGAAAAAAAGAGATTGATCGGTGGGTATGCCCACCATTAGAATACCTCCCTTCATCCACCCACTTCTAATGATGGGCATATATGCCGAAGCATGGGGGCATCCTCCCGCAAAAAAGTTATGCCGCGTACACACGGTCGGACTTTTCCACGGGCAAGCCTTTGTCGAAATTTCGACCGTATGTACGCGGCATTAGGAGCAAAATCGCTCCTCCGCCCCTGCTGCCCCCATGCTTCGGCATATATGCTCTTTTTTTTTAACTGTGGTGGTGAAATCACCTCCTACAGCACTGGAGTCACGGCTTTATGTATCGTGGGAGCAAACGCTGTTGCTGTCAAGATAAATAATTCCGCGCTGCAGTTGAATGGCGCACCTGAAAACAAAAAATTACATACCTGAAAAGCAAGCATGATAAAACATTGCAGAATAGAATACAGTAAAAAAGAGCAGAACAATAGAGAGAAAATAGAGAGAAAATAGAGAGAGAGAGAGAGAGAGAGAGAGAGAACAATAAAACGACAACTATTTTTGGTTTTTTTATTTTATATTTTTTTTGTGTTTTTGTTTTTTACGGTTTTTTTTTCTTTTTTACACTTTTTTTTTTAAACTTTAACAACTGTAATGGTTCGGGTCTCTCAAAATGTAATGGCATCTTGGGAGACCCTGTGTAAGTGTGTCCTAGTCTGTGAAATGCTGTACCCTACGCTAAAACTTCACTTTTGAGTGGTAGCGTTCAAAACATTCACCAAGGCAAAAATAGAAGTGTGAACATCAAGTTGGACCTGAATAGTTGCCAACATCCCTAAATTTGAAATCAAGAGAGGAAAACCCCCCACATAGGATGGGACTTTAGCGGCAACAAATTTATGAAAGTAAAGAATAAATTTTAAATTTTATTGTACAAAAAAAAAAAATATATATATATATATATATATATATATATATGTATCAAAACATAACAATTCATTAAAGTATTAAAAACATAAAGTGTGAATATTGCTTGAATGATTACAATAACCAAGTCCGCTTGTCTCCCAACGCGTTTTGGGATGTATCATATCCCTTCGTCAGGGGCTGTAATGCGGACAAAATCACACTGTATAAAAAACAAAAAATAAGTTTAAGCACAGAATATAAAATGGTGTATATACATCAACATCTGCTGGACAAAGCAACTAAACCCAAGGACCCTACATTGCCAAGCATAATATCACATACCTACTACAGAGAGCAAACTCATAAGAGACCAGCAGGTTGGACCCCCCGATGGCAGTGCAGCAGCGTCTCCAGCGCAGAAAACGCCAAAATTGGGTCGATACCCACACCTCCCCACGAATCCCAAAGAGCACCACTGACACACGCACAAGGGTCTGAAAATACAGTAATATTTTATTGACACATTCTATTCGGAACATGTCAATACATGCACCAATCCCATGTTTACACATTTTAAGGAACAACGTATCTATCTTAGAGAACTGGGCCATACCTGGTGACAGCCACCAACGAAAAGCACCCAGATCTTCTTTGCACATAGAGACTTTAATCATCCCAAGTTGCCCTGATTATTCCTTACAACAGGGGAGAAAAGAATAACTCCAACATCTGTTGATGGGGAAGAAAAAACCTTCCATCAGAGACACAGGCGTGATTATGAGACTACTATGCACACAACCATAGCCATATGGGTAATGTGCATGAGAAGAAAAGAGACATATATAAAGGCTACAATAACCTACCTCATGCAAAAAATGCTAGACTTGCATAGGTAGGTGACCAAACCAAGGGGCTTCACCATTGACTTCCACAAATAGCTGCACAAGATGGAATGTGCAGAGCATGGAGACAAACGGGAAACCCAGTCTGAAAAGACAAGACAACAATGGCATTCAAAATCACATCATGCCAACTTATTCTGCTCAGAAGGATGTGCACAGCTTTACCTTTGTTGTTAGCGCCGCGTGTGTCCCTACACCTGCCGCTCAGTATGTCAACATTGAGACACTGAGTTCACTGCTTTATAGAGGGGGAGCTATGGGCGGTATCGCCTGACACCATGACGCAATTGCGTCTGATGCCGTGCGTCTCCGCCCATCTCCCATTCCTCAAGTTGAATGCGGCATCACATGACGCCATGACGCAAACACGTCCAGCGTCAAGCGCTCCAGCATGCCCCCACGTGACTACAGCCGGAACGCAGGAAACAGGATCAAACGCGAGGCGTGCATATACATCAGGGAGCTTGCAGAGGGTACAAAGGTCCTGGCAGGGAAGAAAAACAAACCCACACTACACTAAACCAAATCCTTCATTGTATAATCATGGCACATAGCAGAACGAGGACATGGAATTAAAACCAAAATACCCCATATCTGCAAGCCACAAAACATACTATGCAGCAGTGCAACACCACCATATAAGAACAGCAAGAAAATATATAATAAAATAGTGTCCAAAAAAGGAAAAAGAAAATAAAAGTTTCTTTCTTTCTTTACACAGAGAACCAAATAGGTGAGCCGCATATATATATCTCGATTCACTATATAATACTTAGCAATAAATTTGTTTGCTTTTCGTTTTGTTTGCTCATTCCTGGGCATTGGTGCATATAATAAGTAAAATATGTATCAGACCCCTGATATAAAGTGCCAGCATGGCCCAGGATCCCGGGTGAAGGGCGCGAGGGTGCCCCCCGCACCAAGACAACCCCCGACAACCGAATGCCTAGGGGGTCAAAGGTGACGAGGGCATCCCGCGTCACAACACCCACAGGCGCATATGTAGCCCCCCCATCTCCGGCAGAAGCCAGGTGGGGGGCCCAGTGGCCACCTAGGTGGCCCGGGTGCGCCAGATTGGGGGTGAGAGCAGCACACTCAAAAGGAAACGCAGCCGCCCACCACCCGAGGGTCCACACCCAACAAGTCAAGTAAGACCAGCTCAAACTCAGACAGATATATACATGTAAACAAGGAAAGATGAAACAAAGAATGCAGAGAACACAGAGAGAGCAGGAAAGCAAGACCATGTTGAAAGGAAATCTCACTCTAATAGGGAGAACTCTATTCTTTCTCACATCCACCGGATGCGAATCCCTCCAAAAATGGTCTAAAACTTAACTGCTCATTGAGCCCAGGAGGCATGGTTGCCCCGAGGTCCGCTATCCATCGAGTTTCCCTTTGAAGTAACAGTTTATTCCAGTCTCCTCCCCTTGAGTTGGAGTGAACACGATCCAATATTAAAAATTGGATCTTTGGGAATTTGCCGTTATGTTCTAAAATAACGTGTCTCCCAAGAGGTAGGTCTGGATTTGCCATTTTCATTGAACTTATGTGTCTAGAGGCTCTCTTATAGAATTGGAGCTTTGTTTTGCCTATATAGAAACGGGAGCACTGGCATGTTAGGAGGTATATCACACCCTCCGTCTTACAATTAAAGAAATGGTGAGGCTTATATGGGCGGCCGTCAGGTAAGACGTTGCCTTGTTTAATGTTCATATATTGGCATATCTGGCATCCTCCACAAGTAAAGGTGCCAAATCTCTTACATGGATCCTTCCTGAATTCACCTCGGAATTCACTTTGGACTAAATGGTCTCGAAGTGATGGTGCTCGTCGATAGGTGATGAGCGGCACATCAGAGACAAACGGACTTAAGGTGGGGTCTATGCGAAGCAAATGCCAAAACGTATTAATAATTTTTTTCACTATGAGATGTTGGTTATGGTATCTTGTGATGATTCTTACGTTTTGGGAATCATCACTGATACCCTTCCTGGCAAATAGGAGCTTGTGTCTGTCCTGCCCATTCGCACGTCTGAAAGCTTTTTTCAGGCATGTGTGGGAATAGCCCCTCAACAAGAGTCTATCTCTCAGTGAGTTGGCTTCCTTGATGAAGATCTCGTATCTAGAGCAATTTCGTTTAAGCCGTAAGTACTGGCTGTATGGAATAGAATTAACCAAGGCAGGGGGGTGAGAGCTGGTTGCATGTAAAATTGTATTCCCAGCCGTGGCTTTACGAAATAGCTCACTGGATATACTCCCATCAACATTTTTCTTGATGGTTACATCAAGGAAGGGTATGCCAACAGAACTGGAAGTCATTGTGAATCTCAAATTGAAGTCATTAGAGTTCATGATGGACATAAATTCATCCAATTCTATTATAGACCCTTTCCAAATCATAAAGATGTCATCAATGTAGTGGAACCAAGCCGCTACATTGTGACGATACATTGGTATAGTGGTCCAAAGAGATTCTTCCCATTCCCCCAGGTACAGGTTGGCATACGATGGGGCACACGATGTCCCCATCGCCACCCCCTGTACCTGGAGGAAGTAGGATCCATCAAAGGAAAAGATATTATGCCCCAATATGAATTCCAAGGCCATCACAATGAATTCACCCAGTCTATGATCAACCTCATAAATAGGGGAAATTACATGTCTGATGGTCGCTACACCCAAATGGTGAGGTATGGAACTATATAATGCCTCAACATCGATGGCTACTAATAAGGCATCCTCGGGTTTTTCCCCCCTCTCGTGTTCATCATTTTTGACAATTATAAAAAATTACAAGAATTATTACTTATTTATTTATTTAGAATCCTTATATATTTGTATTGTGTATTTTGGTATGGTTTGTTTGGCTTCTGTTTGGTGATTGCAACTTCATCAATTGATCATTTTGCTTAGTATTCTGTTCACTGGGTCATCAACATGTTTCAGGGTAGTGAATGGGAGAGCCTTATGGCTGGTTACTCCAGGGACCATGCCAAGGGTGAGGCTGTACAATCTGAATTGTCCTCACTTTGTGCCCAACTGGGAAGGTTGGTCGAGAGAAAAGCAGCCTTATTCTGGCATGTTGATAGTTTTGAGAAATACATGAAAGAAAACATTAACCCTTTTGGGTTACGTATCCAAGTCTTTCCCATGATCGATAATATCAACCTTGAGTTCAAGAAAAAATGGGAAAATAATTTACAAATATGCACTCATAACATGATGCAACTGTTGATAGAAGAATATAAAATCAGGATGTTAGCATTGGAGAGGGATATAGATGAGGTTTATGTTAGACTTCAACCTTTTTTAAGTCTACCATCATTTAAAGAAAATGAACAAAAGATCAAGGGTCGCCTTGACCAGGTGACCACTGATGTTCTACTTCCTCCAGGTACAGGGGGTGGCGATGGGGACATCGTGTGCCCCATCGTATGCAAACCTGTACCTGGGGGAATGGGAAGAATCTCTTTGGACCACTATACCAATGTATCGTCACAATGTAGCGGCTTGGTTCCGCTACATTGATGACATCTTTATGATTTGGAAAGGGTCTATAATAGAATTGGATGAATTTATGTCCATCATGAACTCTAATGACTTCAATTTGAGATTCACAATGACTTCCAGTTCTGTTGGCATACCCTTCCTTGATGTAACCATCAAGAAAAATGTTGATGGGAGTATATCCAGTGAGCTATTTCGTAAAGCCACGGCTGGGAATACAATTTTACATGCAACCAGCTCTCACCCCCCTGCCTTGGTTAATTCTATTCCATACAGCCAGTACTTACGGCTTAAACGAAATTGCTCTAGATACGAGATCTTCATCAAGGAAGCCAACTCACTGAGAGATAGACTCTTGTTGAGGGGCTATTCCCACACATGCCTGAAAAAAGCTTTCAGACGTGCGAATGGGCAGGACAGACACAAGCTCCTATTTGCCAGGAAGGGTATCAGTGATGATTCCCAAAACGTAAGAATCATCACAAGATACCATAACCAACATCTCATAGTGAAAAAAATTATTAATAAGTTTTGGCATTTGCTTCGCATAGACCCCACCTTAAGTCCGTTTGTCTCTGATGTGCCGCTCATCACCTATCGACGAGCACCATCACTTCGAGACCATTTAGTCCAAAGTGAATTCCGAGGTGAATTCAGGAAGGATCCATGTAAGAGATTTGGCACCTTTACTTGTGGAGGATGCCAGATATGCCAATATATGAACATTAAACAAGGCAACGTCTTACCTGACGGCCGCCCATATAAGCCTCACCATTTCTTTAATTGTAAGACGGAGGGTGTGATATACCTCCTAACATGCCAGTGCTCCCGTTTCTATATAGGCAAAACAAAGCTCCAATTCTATAAGAGAGCCTCTAGACACATAAGTTCAATGAAAATGGCAAATCCAGACCTACCTCTTGGGAGACACGTTATTTTAGAACATAACGGCAAATTCCCAAAGATCCAATTTTTAATATTGGATCGTGTTCACTCCAACTCAAGGGGAGGAGACTGGAATAAACTGTTACTTCAAAGGGAAACTCGATGGATAGCGGACCTCGGGGCAACCATGCCTCCTGGGCTCAATGAGCAGTTAAGTTTTAGACCATTTTTGGAGGGATTCGCATCCGGTGGATGTGAAAAAGAATAGAGTTCTCCCTATTAGAGTGAGATTTCCTTTCAACATGGTCTTGCTTTCCTGCTCTCTCTGTGTTCTCTGCATTCTTTGTTTCATCTTTCCTTGTTTACATGTATATATCTGTCTGAGTTTGAGCTGGTCTTACTTGACTTGTTGGGTGTGCTGCTCTCACCCCCCATCTGGCGCACCCGGGCCACCTAGGTGGCCACTGGGCCCCCCCACCTGGCTTCTGCCGGAGATGGGGGGGCTACATATGCGCCTGTGGGTGTTGTGACGTGGGATGCCCTCGTCACCTTTGACCCCCTAGGCATTCGGTTGTCGGGGGTTGTCTTGGTGCGGGGGGCACCCTCGCGCCCTTCACCCGGGATCCTGGGCCATGCTGGCACTTTATATCAGGGGTCTGATACATATTTTACTTATTATATGCACCAATGCCCAGGAATGAGCAAACAAAACGAAAAGCAAACAAATTTATTGCTAAGTATTATATAGTGAATCGAGATATATATATGCGGCTCACCTATTTGGTTCTCTGTGTAAAGAAAGAAACAAACTTTTCTTTTCTTTTTCCTTTTTTGGACACTATTTTATTATATATTTTCTTGCTGTTCTTATATGGTGGTGTTGCACTGCTGCATAGTATGTTTTGTGGCTTGCAGATATGGGGTATTTTGGTTTTAATTCCATGTCCTCGTTCTGCTATGTGCCATGATTATACAATGAAGGATTTGGTTTAGTGTAGTGTGGGTTTGTTTTTCTTCCCTGCCAGGACCTTTGTACCCTCTGCAAGCTCCCTGATGTATATGCACGCCTCGCGTTTGATCCTGTTTCCTGCGTTCCGGCTGTAGTCACGTGGGGGCATGCTGGAGCGCTTGACGCTGGACGTGTTTGCGTCATGGCGTCATGTGATGCCGCATTCAACTTGAGGAATGGGAGATGGGCGGAGACGCACGGCATCAGACGCAATTGCGTCATAGTGTCAGGCGATACCGCCCACAGCTCCCCCTCTATAAAGCAGTGAACTCAGTGTCTCATTGTTGACATACTGAGCGGCAGGTGTAGGGACACACGCGGCGCTAACAACAAAGGTAAAGCTGTGCACATCCTTCTGAGCAGAATAAGTTGGCATGATGTGATTTTGAATGCCATTGTTGTCTTGTCTTTTCAGACTGGGTTTCCCGTTTGTCTCCATGCTCTGCACATTCCATCTTGTGCAGCTATTTGTGGAAGTCAATGGTGAAGCCCCTTGGTTTGGTCACCTACCTATGCAAGTCTAGCATTTTTTGCATGAGGTAGGTTATTGTAGCCTTTATATATGTCTCTTTTCTTCTCATGCACATTACCCATATGGCTATGGTTGTGTGCATAGTAGTCTCATAATCACGCCTGTGTCTCTGATGGAAGTTTTTTTCTTCCCCATCAACAGATGTTGGAGTTATTCTTTTCTCCCCTGTTGTAAGGAATAATCAGGGCAACTTGGGATGATTAAAGTCTCTATGTGCAAAGAAGATCTGGGTGCTTTTCGTTGGTGGCTGTCACCAGGTATGGCCCAGTTCTCTAAGATAGATACGTTGTTCCTTAAAATGTGTAAACATGGGATTGGTGCATGTATTGACATGTTCCGAATAGAATGTGTCAATAAAATATTACTGTATTTTCAGACCCTTGTGCGTGTGTCAGTGGTGCTCTTTGGGATTCGTGGGGAGGTGTGGGAATCGACCCAATTTTGGCGTTTTCTGCGCTGGAGACGCTGCTGCACTGCCATCGGGGGGTCCAACCTGCTGGTCTCTTATGAGTTTGCTCTCTGTAGTAGGTATGTGATATTATGCTTGGCAATGTAGGGTCCTTGGGTTTAGTTGCTTTGTCCAGCAGATGTTGATGTATATACACCATTTTATATTCTGTGCTTAAACTTATTTTTTGTTTTTTATACAGTGTGATTTTGTCCGCATTACAGCCCCTGACGAAGGGATATGATACATCCCGAAACGCGTTGGGAGACAAGCGGACTTGGTTATTGTAATCATTCAAGCAATATTCACACTTTATGTTTTTAATACTTTAATGAATTGTTATGTTTTGATACATATATATATATATATATATATATATATTTTTTGTACAATAAAATTTAAAATGTATTCTTTACTTTCATAAATTTGTTGCCGCTATAGTCCCATCCTATGTGGGGGGTTTTCCTCTCTTGATTCACCAAGGCAAAGACCAGGTTTGTCAGGACAGAGTGGACAATAATAACGGGTGTCACGCCTAAATCCGCTCTTGCTACAGACACGACATCTTTTTTGGGGGGCTCGTTGGGTAGGGGTACTCGGGAGGAGATGCGTATAATGCCTCTCATGCAGCCGGCTTACTGCATTTGGTAGGGGATGGTGAGGTGCAGAACCGCCTGGATACAGGAGTTCTGTGACTATCTCATTCTGGAATTTTAGAAGAGATAAAGTCCCGCCTGAAGCTCTGTATAGCACATGAGCGTTCAGCAAAGCCAATTGGAATAAGGATAGAGACACTTTTTTGTACCAGCGTCTCGCCTTACGGTCAATTAGATACGGCGCCATCAACTGGTCGTTGAGTTCCACCCCTCCCATATTTTTGTTATATTCGTGGACACAGAGGGGTTTCTCCACAACACCAGTCGCCGTACGAATTTGGACTGTCGTGTCTGCAAGAAGGGAGGTAAGAAGGAAAACATTCTTATTGTCCCTCCACTTCATAGCGAGCAAGTTATTACACTTTACGCAGGCTCTCTCCCCCAGCCTAAGACGGGCATCTACAAGCCGCTGGGGAAAGCCCCGGCGATTAGGTCGCACGGTGCCACATGCTCCAATCTGATGATCAAACAAGTGACTAAACAGTGGCACGCTCGTGTAATAATTGTCCACATACAAGTGGTACCCCTTTCCGAATAAGGGTGACACCAAGTTCCACACTATCTTGCCAGCGCTCCCTATGTAATCCGGGCAGTTGACCGGCTCAACCTGACTATCTTTTCCCTCATAAACCATAAAGCTCCATACATAGCCTGTTGCCCTGTCACAGCACTTATAGAGCTTGACCCCGTATCTGGCACGCTTGCTGGGAAGGTACTGCTTGAAAGCCAAGCAGCCAGAAAATTTAATCAGGGACTCATCAACGCAGACAGCTTGATCAGCAATAAACAAGGCTGCAAAACGTTCGTTGAAGTGGTTTATGAGGGGCCGAATTTTATAGAGCCGGTCGTATTCAGGGTCCCCACGTGGACGACAAAGTTCATTGTCGTTGAAATGCATGAACCGCAAAATCTGCTCGTATCGTTTCCTGGGCATGGAGGCAGAGAACACGGGCATGTGGTCAATTGGGTGCGTGGACAAATAAGCACGCAATGACGGGAATTTATGTGTGCCCATGTTGAGGGAAAGGCCCAGAAAGGTCTTAAATTCGGAAACCGTAATTGGTTTCCAATCTTTGGCAATGGAAGGCAACTGGGGATTAGCGGCGATGAATTGACCAGCATATAAATTACTCTGGTCCACAATAGATCTATAGAGATCTTCCGTGAAAAACAGCGAATAAAAATCGATTGGCATAAAATCAGCTGTTTCCACCTGAATACCGGGTTGGGCAGTGAATGGGGGAAGTACGGGTTCTGCAGAAGTGGTGGGGACCCAATCAGGATAGGCGAATTCTGCAGGAAGAGCACTATGGGTACGACGGGCCTGCCTTTGTCTTCTTATTGGTGGCAGCGGGACACTACTTGTGCTTGCCACCTCGCCAGCTTGAACTGCACTTATGGGACTCGCCACGTCACCACGTGATACTGCAGTGCTGGATGTACGCCCAGGCTGTACTAGGCTACTGGTGCTTGCCAATTCACCAGAAGGAATAGCGGCGCTAGTACTACTCTGCTCCATGATACGAGAGCCCTGCGGTTCTTGCTCCTCAACAACCTCAGAAGATCGGGATCGGGTACGCCTGACCTTAGCAGGGACCTCAACTTCGTCGTCAGAGCTATCTGATGTGGGGCCGCTGACGTCACTGTCTTCTACGGGAAGATATTCTGAGCCTGAATCTGACAGATACGTGACCTCCTCTTCACTATCTGTCATGCTCAGAATCTCGTAGGCCTCTTTACTAGTGTACCTTCGACTTGCCATTTTGGGCTCTAAATTTAGGGGTACACTAGTAAGATTCACAGGAAAAAAACCACCTGACTGTCATCAGCAAATATATCAAACACTACAAAAAAAACTGTTAGCGGTCGCAGGGATCAGGACTGTCTCTGCGAACGCTGCAGTTATGTGTTTTGTGTTTGGTAAGTGACAGTGATCGATCGATACTGCACTTGGGTGGGCTGGGCGGAGGGGCTAAACGCAGGTGCTAGCAGGTATCTGGGCTGATCCCGCTAACACTGCGTTTTTGGGAATCCTAAACCGCTGGGGACGCTAGTATAGATCTGATCAGATACTATACCACTAAGGGAGGTGTATGCTTTGCGCATGGGTGTTAGCGTTACTGGCACTAACCTAACGCTGCCTGGGGCGACGCAGACCCTCTCTGGCGCTAAAACCTAATTGATCTCACCCGCCGGGCGATCAGGGGGTTAAACCTTTATTGGGTTATATACGGCGGGTGCCCTGATGCTATAAAAAGCAAACTAACCAACCAGCGTCACCCGTAACCTTTATATGGTGATCACTGGTGAAAGGGTTAACTAGGGGCAATCAGGGGGTTAAAACCTTTATTAGGTTAAATATGGGGGTACCCGAAGCTATATAAAAACCTGACGGGTTACCTAAATAACTAAATAACCTACTGGGTAACCAGTGTCACCAGTGACGCTTATACGGTGATCACTGGTGAAAGGGTTAACTCTAGGGGCAATCAGGGGGTTAAAATAATATATGGGGGTACCTGACGCTCTAAAAACCTGCGGCGAAACTAAAAATAAACAACTGGCTATCTAGGGCACCACCGGCACTAAATACAGCGATCGAAAATACGATCGCTTAGTGACGCTGGCGTTAGGGGGTGAAAGGGTTACCTGGGGGGCGATCAAGGGGTTAAACCTTTATTAGGGGGGGTTAGGGGGCTACCCTGGACCTAAAGGGGCCTAATCCTAACTGCCCTGCAACTTTTTACTATCACAGATGACACTAAATGCAGTGATCAGTAAAATAAATGATCACTGCAATCAGTGACACTGTGATTGAGGGCTGGGGGGTGACCTGGGGGGTGATCTGGGGGTGACTGGGGGGGTGAAATGTGTACCTATGTGTACCTAAGTGTCAGTGGACTGTTGGTGCACTAACCTGCTTCCTCTCTCCTCGGCGCCGGAATCGAAAAGACCGCCGCGAGGGAGATGACATTACTTCCTGTTTACATCACATGGCGGAGGAAGCATTTTCATTCGCCGGGAGCGATCGCGAGGGGGGTGGCCGAAATCGAATGGTCACCCCCTCATCTCTGATCGCTCCCCAACGATAAACGGCCGCTCACTGTATAGGAGGGGGGTCCGATCGGACCCTCCAACTGTACAAAGGCGATCACGTATGCTCTACGTGATTGTGCCTGTCGGTGCCATTCTGCCGACGTGTATATATACAGTGAGCGGTCGTTAAGTGGTTAAGAAAAAATACCAATACCTGCTGGGGGGAAAACAGACCATGTAGATTGCAGAAGACATCATAGAAAGATATAAGCAGTTATTACTAATTGTATATTTATATTTGTATATATTTGTTTTGCTGTTGTCAGCTCATAATAAAGCTATTCTTGCGAACAGCAGCCGGTGATGTCACTGGCGCATGCGCTCTGAAGGAACAGCATACTCATGCCATTCCTTCAGAGCTGTGTTGCCGCAGCCGAGTGATGTCATCGTGGCTCGGCCAATCAGATGCCCGGAGTCCCCGAACCTGAAAGAAAGACCGGGTGCAGATTGAAGCCTCTGCAGTGGTGACAAGGTAAGTCTTTCATAATGTGCTAGTATGCGGAGCATACTAGCATATTATGACATTGCCTTGCAGGTGGAATTTTTTTTCATCTTACAGAGTTTACTACCGCTTTAAGTGGAAAGGCAGTGATTGACTTTAATATATTAAAGCTTATATGAGATTTAAGTGCTTGAGTTTACATATTCATTGGGGCCCCCTTCTTCAGATTATATGTTGGATTTCTGTTCGTTAGCATAAGCAGCCCATTTATTTAAATAGGTTGACAGTGCACCGTAAAGAGACCATCTTACCAACTTAAAACAGGTAAAAAGTTTTATTTGCATAATTTTTCCTTTCAAATTTTTATTTTTATTGACATGCAATGTGCCACTGAACTTGCAGAAAATTTGACTACTTCCCTGGCACAGCCCCCTCCCTTCCTCCTTGCAATTCATAGTCCTCTCCTCCTCTAGAAGTGTCTAATTACTGTCTATGCTGGCCTAGTTCTTCTACCCCCTCTCGTCACCAACCTACATAACCTTTTCTATAGTGACTGGGGGGAGAAGTGAAGAGGAATACTATAGGGTGTTGTTTGATTGACAGCTCTGAATCTGCTGGGGCTGCTGATATCACATCCAAGATGGCGGCCCCCCACCAGCAATCTCAGCGCTTTTGAATGTCTACACAAGAGAGGCTGTTACTCGTACATTAATATACCGAAAATACATTAAATGCACATTTAATCTTATGAAAAGGATCTTCTTTAAAAGAAAGGTCTGGCAATAGTGCACTGGGGTGACATGAATGCCATTGCAGCATGGTGTTTAATTTAATGTACTTTACCATAATGCACCTAACTCAGGCATGTCCAAAGTCCGGCCCGCGGGCCAATGGCGGCCCGTGTTCCGGTTTCGGACGGCGCGCCTGGTGATTTTGACATATATATCTTCTGTGGCCCCCAAGGAATCCCCGAGCACCGGGGGCCACAAAAGATAAATGCTGGCTGCCTTGGAGGGGACGGGACGAGCACCGTACATACAGGAGTATTTCCTGTTTACACGGCGTCCTGTGTAAAAGGAAGTCCCGCCTGCTGCGCTGCCATTGTACAACTGTCCTGTCCATCATAGGAGGCGGGACTTTCAATTAAAGAGGCAGCCGAGAAAACAGGAGTTTCTCCTAAATGTCTGTCGGCGCTCGTCCCGCCCCCTCCCTGTCTCCTCAAGGCTGCAGGTGTACATGAATCAGGCTGCACGGCAATGGTGAGTCTGCATTCATGTCAATGTGGGTGCTGCATTCATGGCAATGGAGTTGGTGCTGCATTCATGGCAATGGACTGGGTGCTGCATTCATGGCAATGGAGTGGGTGCTGCATTCATGGCAATGGAGTGGGTGCTGCATTCATGGCAATGTAGTGGTTGCTGCATTCATGGCAATATGGTGGGTGCTGCATTCATGACAATTTGGTGGGTGCTGCATTCATGGCAATACGGTGGGTTCTGCATTCATGGCAATACGGTGGGTGCTGCATTCATGGCAATGGAGTTGGTGCTACATTCATGGCAATGGACTGGGTGCTGCATTCATGGCAATGGAGTGGGTGCTGCATTCATGGCAATGGAGTGGGTGCTGCATTCATGGCAATGGAGTGGGTGCTGCATTCATGGCAATATGGTGGGTGCTGCATTCATGACAATTTGGTGGGTGCTGCATTCATGGCAATACGATGGGTTCTGCATTCATGGCAATACGGTGGGTGCTGCATTCATGGCACTGCAGATGGGCACTGATTAGGCTGCATTGATGGGCACTGACCCTTATTTTGCTTCACAGTTCTTTATTTAAAATTTAAGATTTCTTCCTGAAATTTCCTTTTTAAAAGTTAAGGTGCGTGTTATAAGCCAATAAATACGATATATCCAAATAACACGCCCCAGCTCATTTCTTCACCACACACAGCCACAAAGGCAAGAGAATTCTTGTTGGGCAGTGTATTAGTGCTCGGACGGACACACTTAGACCAAATTTTAATGGTTTAAAGAATGTCAGGCAAAATGGTCGGCCCTCAAGCATGTTCACTTCATCAAATCTAACCCTCTTTGAAAAAAGTTTGGACCCCCTGACCTAACTGAATTAGCCCCTCTAGTGAAGACTGATAGGATTTGTATTATTTTTATAAAGGTTTACAGGTAATGACCCGGACTGTTCTTTTCTAATTATGGTTTGCAATCTAGCAGTCTATCAAAGCCTACAGCCTGGGTTAGTGTGTATGAGTGCTTTTAATACTGCCAACTTCCTCCTGCTGGTAGATACACCCCTTCAAAAGACAGCTGGCACTTTTTTCTGTGGATTGTTAAACACACACTTCAAATGTACTTGTGTATGTTGAACCTATGTGACCCCTCCAAAACACTCATCTCTGTCCATGGGTTGTCACACATCTATACTAGCCATTATCAACCTAGATTCCTCAAGAGGTTGCTAGGGTTCCTTAAGCTGTGGCTGATTGAACTTTCATCTGATGGTGCCTAGTAGTGATGAGCCGAACACCCCCGGGTTCGGTTCGCACCAGAACCCGCGAACGGACCGAAAGTTCGTACGAACATTAGAACCCTATTAAATACAATGGATGCGAACGTTCGAATTCTAAAGTGCTAATTATAACAACTATTATGCATGTTATTGTCCTAAAAAGGGTTTGGGAACCCGGGTTGTGCACCAGGGGACATGTATCAATGCAAAAAGAAGTTTTAAAAACGGTCGTTTTTCGGGAGCAGTCATTTTAATGATGCATAAAGTGAAAAAAAAAAAGTCAAATATTCCTTTAAATATCGTACATGGGGGGTGTCTAAAGTATGCCTGTGAAGTGCCACGTGTTTCCCGTGTTTATAACTGTCCCTGCACAAAATGACACTTCTAAAGGAAAAAAAAGCCATTTAAAACTGCTTGCGGCTTTAATGTAATGTCTGGTCCCGGTAATATGGATGAAAATCTTTAAGAAAAATGGCATAGCTACCCCATGACCCCCCCCCTACCCCAGCCCATTACCAGCCCCTTTGGGTCTTGTATGGATATTAAGGGAAACCCCGCACATAAAATAAAAAAGGCCCTATATACTCTGAACAGCCGTATACAGGCGGTGCATACAAGACAGGGACTGTAGGTTTGTTCTTATGTAGAATCTGTTTGTAATTTTGAACAGGTACATTGTTGAAGTGTAGCTCCAGCCCAAAAATCTATTTTTAAACTTTTTGGAAAACATAGGTAAGGGTTATCACCCCTGTAACATTTGTTTTGCTGTCTGTGCCCCTGTTCAGAACATTTCACCTCACTTTCCGTCCCAATGACAACTGTTTTTGAAATGTGGTGTTTTTCTTGAAACAAGGATTGCTGATAAAGCATCAGTACAGAGGAGACACCTTTCTCCCATATTTATTCTTACAGGAGAGAATTTTCCTTCCTAGTGGTAGATTTCCTCTCACTTCCTGTTGTCTTCTTGCGTTTGCAAGTAGGAGTCGTTTGTAAGTTGGATGTTTGAAAGTAGGGACCTGCCGTATATACTCTGCAGAAATAGGCCCCTTAGTTGTTGGTGTTGGCACAACACTGTAAGCACTCACAGTTACTCTTGGTTGGTGCTGGAACGCCCTGCTGTCAACTATTATATCAGGAATTTTAATTACATATAATTGTTGAACAGTGGTAGTAAAAATTGGGCCTTTGATGGTGGTGCTGGTGCCACAACACTGTAAGCCCTGACAGTTACTCTTGGTGGGTGCAGCAATGGGCCCTGCTGTGAATTATTAGATCAAGAATTGTAATTGCATGCCCCTGTTGAACAGGGGCTGAAAAATTGGGCCTTTCGTGGTGGTGGTGGTGGTGGTGGTGTTGCCACAACACTGTAAGCCCTCAGAGTTACTCTTGGTGGGTGCAGGAATGGGCCCTGCTGTGAATTATTAGATCAAGAATTGGAATTGCATGCCCCTGTTGAACAGGGGCTGAAAAATTGGGCCTTTCGTGGTGGTGATGGTGGTGTTGCCACAACACTGTAAGCCCTCAGAGTTACTCTTGGTGGGTGCAGCAATGGGCCCTGCTGTGAATTATTAGATCAAGAATTGTAATTGCATGCCCCTGTTGAACAGGGGCTGAAAAATTGGGCCTTTCGTGGTGGTGGTGGTGGTGGTGGTGTTGCCACAACACTGTAAGCCCTCAGAGTTACTCTTGGTGGGTGCAGGAATGGGCCCTGCTGTGAATTATTAGATCAAGAATTGTAATTACATGCCCCTTTTGAACAGGGGCTGAAAAATTGGGCCTTTCGTGGTGGTGATGGTGGTGTTGCCACAACACTGTAAGCCCTCAGAGTTACTCTTGGTGGGTGCAGGAATGGGCCCTGCTGTGAATTATTAGATCAAGAATTGTAATTGCATGCCCCTGTTGAACAGGGGCTGAAAAATTGGGCCTTTCGTGGTGGTGGTGGTGGTGGTGGTGTTGCCACAACACTGTAAGCCCTCAGAGTTACTCTTGGTGGGTGCAGGAATGGGCCCTGCTGTGAATTATTAGATCAAGAATTGTAATTACATGCCCCTTTTGAACAGGGGCTGAAAAATTGGGCCTTTCGTGGTGGTGGTGGTGGTGGCGTTGCCACAACACTGTAAGCCCTCAGAGTTACTCTTGGTGGGTACAGCAATGGGCCCTGCTGTGAATTATTAGATCAAGAATTGTAATTGCATGCCCCTGTTGAACAGGGGCTGAAAAATTGGGCCTTAGGCACTGGTGGCACAACACTACAACCCCTCACAGATACTGTACTTGGAGCACAGCAATGAGCCCTGTTGCAAAGTATTGCTTCAAAAATTGTAATGACACGCCCCTGTTAAACAGGGGCTGAAAAATTGGGCCTTAGGCACTGGTGCCACAACACTCCAACCCCTCACAGATACTGTACTTGAAGCACAGCAATGAGCCCTATGGCAAATTATTGCTAAAAAAAACTGTAATTACACGCCCCTGTAAAACAGGGGCTGAAAAATTGGGCCTTAGCCACTGGTGGCGGCACCCATAAACAAAAATGATCTTCCAAGCTATCATCATCAATCGTATCATTGAGGACTCGGAGGAGGAGGATAGCCAGTCAACATAACAGCACAGGCACTCAGCATCAGTCTTGAAGGGATGTGACATGTTAAAATCAATTAGTCTGTTATATCAGCATCAGGTGTGTGGTAGCTGGTGGTGATCCAAGACTGGTTCATCTTGATGAAAGTCAGTCGATCAACCGAGTCGGTGGACAGGCGCACCCTGTGATCCGTGACAAATCCTCCAGCAGCACTGAATGTGCGTTCCGAAAGAACGCTGGATGCAGGACAGGCCAGTAGCTCAATTGCATACTGTGCAAGCTCTGGCCAGTGATCCATCCTCAAGACCCAGTAAGCCAGAGGATTTTCGGTGGGGAAGGTGTCCAAGTCTGACCTTGCCCCTAGATATTCCTGCACCATGTTTATCAGACGCTGGCGATGGTTGCTGGAACCGATCATACTTTAGGGCTGCGGACTAAAGAATTGTCTGAACGCATCGGTCAGACGGCCACCTTCCCCACCGCTCCTTCTTTGACTGGCCGAAGCCTCAGCAACTCGTTGTCCAGGACCAGGAGTTTGTAACCTCCCAGTCTCTGGGAACGCGTTGCACAGACCTTTCTGCAAGGCCTCCCGGAGTTGTCTCATCCTCTGCTCCCTCTGCGACGGTAACATAAGGTCCGCAACCTTACCCTTGTACCGTGGATCAAGGAGAGTGGCCAGCCAGTAATGGTCCCTCTCCTTGATCCGAAGAATACGAGGATCCTTCCGCAGACTTT
This sequence comes from Rana muscosa, assembly GCA_029206835.1. NCBI lineage: Eukaryota > Metazoa > Chordata > Amphibia > Anura > Ranidae > Rana > Rana muscosa. The sequence continues at coordinate 118,766,276 of CM055127.1, forward strand.
GCAGGATCAGGGAGGCCATGCAGCGTAGGTTTGCTGAGGCATTCGCTCCGGAGTCCTCTGGGTCACTAAGGACGACATGATCCGCAGCCACCTCCTCCCAGCCACGTACAAGTCCACTGGTTTCTTGGGACTGTAAATCATCCCTAAAAGACTGCTGCTGATGATGCTGAGTGCCAGCCTCCACCTCCATGCTGACACAATCCTCCTCCTCCTCCTCCTCCTCCTCTTCCTGTGCGATGGGTGGGACAGAAGGAACACTGTCTGGGTAAAGGGGGCCTTGAGAGGCAAGGAAGTCCTCCTCTTCCTGCCTCTGTTCTGCCTCAAGTGCCCTGTCCATTATTCCACGCAGCGTGTGCTCCAACAGGTGGACAAGAGGTACAGTGTCACTGATGCATGCACTGTCACTGCTCACCATCCTCGTGGCCTCCTCAAATGGTGCCAGGACAGTGCATGCATCCCTGATCATGCCCCACTGGCGTGGAGAAAAAAAACCAAGCTCCCCTGACCCTGTCCTGGTGCCGTAGTCGCACAGGTACTCGTTGATGGCCCTCTGCTGCGTGTGCAGCCGCTGCAGCATGGCCAACGTTGAGTTCCACCTGGTGGGCATGTCACATATAAGGCGGTTCTTGGGCAGGTTCAACTCCTTTTGCAGCTCAGCCAGGCGAGCACTGGCATTATAAGATCTGCGGAAATGCACACAGACTTTCCTGGCCTGCCTCAGGACATCCTGTAAGCCCGGGTACCTGCCCAAGAACCGCTGCACCACCAGGTTAAGGACGTGAGCCACACAGGGCACATGGGTCAGTTGTCCCTGTCGGAGGGCGGAGAGGAGGTTGGTGCCATTGTCGCAAACCACCATTCCTGGCTAAAGCTGGCGTGGTGTCAACCACCTCTCGGCCTGGCCCTGCAGAGCAGACAGGACCTCTGCCCCAGTGTGGCTTCTGTCCCCCAAACACACCAGCGCAAGCACGGCATGGCATCTTTTTGCCTGCGTACTTGCGTAGCCCCTTGAACGCCTACGGAGCACCGCTGGTTCCGAGGACAAACCACAGGAAGAGGCCATGGAGGAAGAAGAAGAGGAGGGGGTGGAGGAGAGAGGTGTGTCACAACCAGTAGTAGCATTTTGGAGGCGTGGCGGTGGAACAACCTCCAACACTACTGCACCTTGTCCTGCATCCTTCCCAGCTGCCAAAAGAGTGACCCAATGGGCCGTGAAAGAAAGGTAACGTCCCTGTCCATGCCTGCTGGACCATGAGTCAGCGGTAATATGCACCTTACCGCTGACCGCCCTGTCCAGCGAGGCCAAGACATTGCCTTCCACATGCCGGTAGAGAGCCGGAATAGCCTTCCGTGAGAAAAAGTGGCGTTTGGGAACCTGCCACTGAGGAACCGCACATTGCACAAACTCACGGAAGGGGGCCGAGTCTACCAACTGAAAAGGCAGCAGTTGAAGCGCTAGCAATTTAGCCAAGCTAGCATTCAACCGCTGGGCATGTGGATGGCTGGGAGTGAACTTCTTTCGACGGTCCAGCAGCTGGGGCAGGGAAATTTGCCTGCTAGAATCGGACGTCGGTGTACTGCTAGCAGAGTGGCCGCAACTACTTGGCTGTGACACACCTAATTCTACACCTTCATTCCTCTCAGTGCATGTTTCAGACAGGACTGAAGTTATAGTGGGGTTGGAGATCCCAGCTGATGCGGTGCAAGGAGAGGTCCGCTTTGTTCTTTGGTGTGGGTCTTTGAGGTAGGCTTGCCAACGAGCTGCATGGCAGGTCAACATATGTCTGGTCAGGCATGTGGTACCCAAGCGGCTGATGTTTTGGCCACGCGATATACGCTTGAGACATATGTTGCAAACAGCAGCTGTGCGATCTGATGCACTAGCCTCAAAAAAGGCCCACACCAAAGAACTTTTTGAATGACGGGCAGAGGCAGCGCCCTGCACAGGCGGAGCTCTGCGGTGTGATTCCGTCGGTGTACTGCCCTTACGCTGGCCACCAAAGGGCATCCTGCCTCGTTGGAGATGTGCCTCCTCCTCATCCTCCTCCTCCTCCTCTCTCCTATTAGGCACCCACGTGGAGTCAGTGACCTCATCATCACCTCCCTCCTCATCACTGGAGCCAATCTGGCAGTATGCTGCAGCTGCTGGAACATGACTGCCAGATTGGTGTCCTTCTTGAGCATCCCCTCTGTCTGCTCTCACGCTACTGCCTTCCTCTAGCTGGGTTTCATCATCAGACCCTTCGAAACGCTGGGCATCCTCCTGGAGCATGTACCCAACACTGTGCTCAAACAGTTCGGGGGACTCCTCAGGAGGAGGACATGGTGGGTCTAGGGAAGGAGTGACTGATGATGAGTCTGACATTGATACCAGGGAAGAGGACGCTTTGGCAGCTGCTTTTCCAGTACCCTGAGCCTGGGTGAGAGAGGATGAGGAGGAGGAGGAGGGCTTGGTCATCCACTCTACCAAGTCTTCGGCATGATGTGGCTCAACATGTCCAGCTGCCGAAAAGAAGGACAAGCGTGTCCCATGGCCATGTGCTGATGACAATGCACCGCGTCCACGACCAGCACTGTTGCCCCCAGACACAGAGCCTGCTTGCCCTCTTTTATTGCCTCCTGACTGTCTGCCTCTCCTTGTTTGCCTTCCAGACATTCTAATAGATGGCCTGCAGGGAGATGGGAAAAAAGCAATAAGGGCTACCTTCAGGTGTCCTTCTCTGTCCCTTTACTTAAGGATTTCTAAATATGGTTGAGGATGATTGCTTTTGCACAGAATAGCACAACGACAATTTCCCTGACTGTCCAAAAAAACAAGGATTTCAAAGATGGTTGATGAGGAATGCTTTAGCACACTATAGCACAAGGAGAATTCCCTCACTGTCCTTCCCTGTCCCTAGAAACAAGGATTCGCACAGTAAAAGACACTGACACTCTCCCTACCTATAGTTTTCTGTCCCTAGAAAAAATGTTTTTTTAAAGCACACTATAGCACAAGGAGAATTCCCTCACTGTCCTTCCCTGTCCCTAGAAACAAGGATTCGCACAGTAAAACACACTGACACTCTCCCTACCTATAGTTTTCTGTCCCTAGAAAAAATGTTTTTTTAAAGCACACTATAGCACAAGGAGAATTTCCCTCACTTTCCTTCTTTGTCCCTAGAAACAAGGATTATCACAGTGAAAGAAACTGACACTCTTCCTACCTATAGTTTTCTGTCCCTAGAAAAAATGTTTTTTTAAAGCACACTATAGCACAAGGAGAATTTCCCTCACTTTCCTTCTTTGTCCCTAGAAACAAGGATTATCACAGTGAAAGAAACTGACACTCTTCCTTCCTATAGTTTTCTGTCCCTAGAAAAAATGTTTTTTTAAAGCACACTATAGCACAAGGAGAATTCCCTCACTGTCCTTCCCTGTCCCTAGAAACAAGGATTCGCACAGTAAAACACACTGACACTCTCCCTACCTATAGTTTTCTGTCCCTAGAAAAAATGTTTTTTTAAAGCACACTATAGCACAAGGAGAATTCCCTCACTGTCCTTCCCTGTCCCTAGAAACAAGGATTCGCACAGTAAAACACACTGACACTCTCCCTACCTATAGTTTTCTGTCCCTAGAAAAAATGTTTTTTTAAAGCACACTATAGCACAAGGAGAATTCCCTCACTGTCCTTCCCTGTCCCTAGAAACAAGGATTCGCACAGTAAAAGACACTGACACTCTCCCTACCTATAGTTTTCTGTCCCTAGAAAAAATGTTTTTTAACGCACACTATAGCACAAGGAGAATTTCACTCACTTTCCTTCTTTGTCCCTAGAAACAAGGATTATCACAGTGAAAGAAACTGACACTCTTCCTTCCTATAGTTTTCTGTCCCTAGAAAAAATGTTTTTTTAAAGCACACTATAGCACAAGGAGAATTCCCTCACTGTCCTTCCCTGTCCCTAGAAACAAGGATTCGCACAGTAAAAGACACTGACACTCTCCCTACCTATAGTTTTCTGTCCCTAGAAAAAATGTTTTTTTAAAGCACACTATAGCACAAGGAGAATTTCCCTCACTTTCCTTCTTTGTCCCTAGAAACAAGGATTATCACAGTGAAAGAAACTGACACTCTTCCTACCTATAGTTTTCTGTCCCTAGAAAAAATGTTTTTTTAAAGCACACTATAGCACAAGGAGAATTCCCTCACTGTCCTTCCCTGTCCCTAGAAACAAGGATTCGCACAGTAAAACACACTGACACTCTCCCTACCTATAGTTTTCTGTCCCTAGAAAAAATGTTTTTTTAAAGCACACTATAGCACAAGGAGAATTCCCTCACTGTCCTTCCCTGTCCCTAGAAACAAGGATTCGCACAGTAAAAGACACTGACACTCTCCCTACCTATAGTTTTCTGTCCCTAGAAAAAATGTTTTTTTAAAGCACACTATAGCACAAGGAGAATTTCCCTCACTTTCCTTCTTTGTCCCTAGAAACAAGGATTATCACAGTGAAAGAAACTGACACTCTTCCTACCTATAGTTTTCTGTCCCTAGAAAAAATGTTTTTTTAAAGCACACTATAGCACAAGGAGAATTTCCCTCACTTTCCTTCTTTGTCCCTAGAAACAAGGATTATCACAGTGAAAGAAACTGACACTCTTCCTTCCTATAGTTTTCTGTCCCTAGAATTTTTTTTTTTTAAAGCACACTATAGCACAAGGAGAATTCCCTCACTGTCCTTCCCTGTCCCTAGAAACAAGGATTCGCACAGTAAAACACACTGACACTCTCCCTACCTATAGTTTTCTGTCCCTAGAAAAAATGTTTTTTTAAAGCACACTATAGCACAAGGAGAATTTCACTCACTTTCCTTCTTTGTCCCTAGAAACAAGGATTATCACAGTGAAAGAAACTGACACTCTTCCTTCCTATAGTTTTCTGTCCCTAGAAAAAATGTTTTTTTAAAGCACACTATAGCACAAGGAGAATTCCCTCACTGTCCTTCCCTGTCCCTAGAAACAAGGATTCGCACAGTAAAAGACACTGACACTCTCCCTACCTATAGTTTTCTGTCCCTAGAAAAAATGTTTTTTTAAAGCACACTATAGCACAAGGAGAATTCCCTCACTGTCCTTCCCTGTCCCTAGAAACAAGGATTCGCACAGTAAAACACACTGACACTCTCCCTACCTATAGTTTTCTGTCCCTAGAAAATTTTTTTTTTTAAAGCACACTATAGCACAAGGAGAATTCCCTCACTGTCCTTCCCTGTCCCTAGAAACAAGGATTCGCACAGTAAAACACACTGACACTCTCCCTACCTATAGTTTTCTGTCCCTAGAATTTTTTTTTTTTAAAGCACACTATAGCACAAGGAGAATTCCCTCACTGTCCTTCCCTGTCCCTAGAAACAAGGATTCGCACAGTAAAACACACTGACACTCTCCCTACCTATCCTTTTCTTTCCCTAAACTAAAGGAATCCAGGTTAAGCAAGAAAAAAATAAATGTCACTGTCCCTGCTCCGGAACACACTAAACTAGGCCGCCGTGCTGGCGGCCTTTTATAGTGTGGGGCGTGTACTAAACACCCTCAGCAATAATTGGCCACAGGCATCCTGCCTGTGGCCAATCATTGCTCTCCTCGCTGCCGGCGCTGTGATTGGCCAAGCATGCGGGGTCACAGTGCATGCTTGGCCAATCACAGCGCCTGGATGACACTGCGATGGCGTAGTGCATTGTGGGCCGTTCGCGTCACTCGAATTTGGCGCGAACGGCCCAAATCGTTCGATCTTCGTCGAACGATCAAACAGCCGATGTTCGAGTCGAACGTATGTTCGACTCGAACACGAAGCTCATCCCTAGTGCCTAGGTAGTTCCAGATCCAATGGCACTTGGCAGAGCCAGCAGCATGACATCAATGATCTACTTAGCTGTCTGTAAGGGGTACATTCTCATACCTCCCAACACGCATGGATTCTGCGGGAACTTCCCGCACGGACACTAATTTCCCGCAGTCCCGCGAGAGGATCTAATTTCCCACAATCGAAGGAGGATCGGAAGACATCCTAATGTCGGGCAGGCAGCGGTAAGTCACCTCGTGAAATGATCTACTGTCGGCCCCCGCAGAATCCAGCAGCCTCATGTTCGGCTGAAACCCCCCCCCCCCCGGTCAACAACTGCGATACTGCGATCGGGTGTTAGTTACCTCCGTCCCGCTCACACCCCCCCCCGCTTAACAACTCAACTAGATGTTAGTTAAAAAATAAAAAAAAACCTCCGTCCCGCGGCAGCACCAACACCCCCCCCCCGCCCCACGCTCAACAAATTTAATGGGATGGGAAAAAATGTGAATGAATGTCCCGCAGTGGACATTTGAAAAGTTGGGAGGTATGCATTCTTACCATCCCTATAAAGGGGGCACCAATGTACAATTGAGTCCCACTGACTGCCATTGTAATAGGCATTCTTCCCCCTAACCACCAATGTATAAGGTATTCTTCCATTCTTCCCACTAACCACCAATGTAAGGGAGTTATTCTTCCCACTGACCAATAATGTAAGAAGCTGTAACGCCGAACGTTCCGGGTGTCCCATCCATCCCGGAGCGCCCGCGGCGTCTGTCTCCCTGCAGCGCTCCGGTCGGCTCCTCTGACCGTGAGCGCTGCTCTGATGCTGGCGGGGATGCGATCCTTGCGGCGGCACCTGTCCGCCCGCGGATCGCATCCCATTCTGCTCACCGGCCTCCTCCCCCTGCTCCGTCCCGGCGTGCGCGGTCCCGCTGCTCTCTAGGGCGCGCGCGTGCCGGTCTTCTTAAATTTAAAGGGCCAGTGCACCATTGATTGGTGCCTGGTCCAATTACTGTGTCACACTCCAAAACACTTAAAAACCCACTCCCCCTTCCTGTCCTTGCCGGATCTTGTTGCCTTAGTGCCCTGAGAAAGCGTTTTGTACTTGCCTTTCCAGTGTATCTGACCTTCTGCCGTTGCCCCTGACTACGTACCATTGCCGCCTGCCCTGACCTTCCGCTACGTCTGACCTTGCCTCTGCCTAGTCTCAGTGTACCGTGCCTATCTCAGCTGCCAGAGAAGTCGAGCCGCTACTGGGGGACCCCTGACCTTCCGCTACGTCTGACCTTGCCTCTGCCTAGTCCCAGTGTACCGTGCCTATCTCAGCTGCCAGAGAAGTCGAGCCGCTACTGGGGGACACGACCTGGTTGCTACCGCCGCAGCAAGTCCATCCCGCCTTGCGGCGGGCTCTGGTGAAAACCGGTAGCTGCTTAGAACCGGTCCTCCAGTGCGACCCGTGCCTTCGCCTCTCTGGCACAGAGGATCCACCTCCTGTGTCCTCACTAGCCGCCAGTCCGGGCCCTGACAGTAGATCCGGCCATGGATCCCGCTGAGGTACCGCTGCCAAATCTCGCTGACCTCACTACCGTGGTTGCCCAGCAGCCGCAACAGATCGCACAACAAGGACAGCAGCTGTCGCAGTTGACCGCCATGGTCCAGCAGCTTCTGCCGCCGCAGCCTCCAGCATTTTCCCCTCTCCGAGCTGCCGCTACTACCTCAAGAATTCGCCTGTCTCTTCCGGAGAAATTTGACGGGGATTCTAGGATGTGCCAGGGATTCTTGTCCCAATGTTCCCTGCATCTTGAGATGATGTCTTACCAGTTTTCCACAGAACGGTCTAAAGTGGCATTCGTGGTCTCTCTGTTGTCTGGAAAGGCCTTGGCCTGGGCCACGCCACTCTGGGACCGCAACGACCCTGCTACAGCCACCGTTCAGTCCTTCTTTGCTGAGGTTCGCAGCGTTTTTGAGGAACCAGCCCGAGCCTCATCCGCTGAAACCGCCCTGCTTAACCTTGTCCAAGGAAACTCTTCTGTGGGCGAATATGCCATACAGTTCCGCACACTGGCCTCAGAGTTAGCTTGGAATAATGAGGCTCTCTGCGCGACCTTCAAGAAGGGTTTATCCGGCCACATCAAGGATTGTCTGGCCGCACGAGAGATACCCTCTTCCTTGACGGAACTCATCCATTTAGCTACCCGCATCGATATGCGTTACGTCGAAAGACGCCAAGAGCTTCGCCAGGAGAAAGATCTTGTGCGCACCAGGCGTTATCCGCGCCTGGCTCCTCTCTTTCTGAATCCAATGCATCCTGTTACCGTGCCTCCCGCCGAGGAGGCCATGCAAGTGGACCGGTCTCGCCTGACCCTACAAGAGAGGTCTCGCCGTAGGAACGAGAACTTATGCCTTTATTGTGCAAGCTCTGATCACTTCCTAAAAGACTGCCCTATTCGTCCTCCGCGTCAGGGAAACGCCCGCTCCTAGTGAACGTGGGAGAGGCGTTACTGGGTGTGAATTCTCCTCTCCACGTCTGACTATTCCTGTGCGGATTTCTCCTTCTGCTGGCTCCCTCTTCCCTGCGGTGGCCTTCCTGGACTCTGGTTCTGCAGGAAACTTTATTGAAGCCTCTTTCATCAACAGGTTCAACATTCCTGTTACCCGTCTCATCAAACCCTTCTTCATTTCCTCTGTAAATGGAGAGAATTTGGATTGTACCGTGCGTTACCGCACCGAACCCCTGCTCATGTCCGTTGGTGTTCTTCACCAAGAAAAGATTGAATTCTTTGTTTTGCCGAACTGTACTTCTGACATCCTTCTTGGCCTACCCTGGCTCCAGCGTCACACTCCTACCCTCGACTGGGCCACTGGGGACATCAAATCCTGGGGTGACTCCTGTCACAAGCATTGCCTTAAGTCTGTACCGACCTGTCAAGTCCCCATCACTACTCCTTTGCCTGGCCTTCCAAAGGCCTATCAGGACTTTTCTGATGTCTTTTGCAAAAACAGGCGGAGGTCTTACCACCACATAGACCCTACGACTGCCCCATTGACTTGCTCCCAGGTACTACACCACCCCGTGGCAGAATTTACCCTCTCTCCTCTCCTGAAACCAAGGCTATGACTGAATACATTCAGGAGAACCTCAAAAGAGGTTTTATTAGGAAATCATCTTCTCCAGCCGGAGCGGGCTTCTTCTTCGTGGCCAAGAAGGACGGATCTCTACGCCCTTGCATAGACTATCGTGGTCTCAATAAAATCACTATTAAAAACCGCTACCCTCTGCCTCTCATCTCGGAGCTCTTTGACTGTCTGCGCAGAGCAAAAGTTTTTTCTAAATTGGACCTCAAGGGCGCTTATAACCTCATCAGAATCCGTAAGGGAGATGAATGGAAAACCGCATTTAACACCAGAGACGGTCACTTTGAATATCTCGTCATGCCGTTCGGACTTTGCAACGCCCCTGCAGTCTTTCAAGATTTTGTCAACGAAATCTTCCGGGACCTACTGTATACCTGTGTGGTTGTCTATCTTGACGACATCCTAATCTTCTCTGCCAACCTTAAGGAACATCGGCTCCATGTCCGTCAAGTGCTCCAGCGCCTCCGCGTAAATCATCTTTACGCTAAATTAGAAAAATGCCTTTTTGAGCGCAGCAGTCTTCCTTTCCTAGGATATCTGGTCTCTGGACAAGGTCTTCAAATGGACCCTGACAAACTCTCCGCAGTCTTGGGTTGGCCACGCCCCTCTGGACTTCATGCTATCCAACGCTTCCTTGGTTTCGCCAACTACTATCGTCAGTTCATACCCCACTTCTCCACCATCGTTGCTCCTATAGGGGCACTGACCAAAAAAGACGCAAATCCTAGGTCCTGGCCGCCTCAAGCGGAGGAAGCCTTTACTCGCCTTAAGACCGCCTTCTCCTCTGCACCTGTCCTGTCTCGGCCAGATCCTCTAAAGCCGTTCTTCCTTGAAGTCGACGCCTCCTCGGTAGGAGCCGGAGCTGTGCTTCTTCAAAAAGACGCTAAAGGGAAAAACGTCACTTGTGGGTTTTTCTCTAAAACGTTCTCCCCTCCAGAAAAAAACTATTCCATAGGTGACCGTGAACTTTTGGCCATCAAGTTGGCATTAGAAGAGTGGAGACATCTCCTGGAAGGATCCCTTCACCCTATCTCCATCTACACTGACCATAAAAATTTGTCCTACCTTCAGTCCGCTCAGCGCCTAAATCCTCGCCAGGCCAGGTGGTCATTGTTATTTGCCCGCTTCAACTTCCAGATCCATTTTCGGCCCGCAGACCAAAATGTCAGGGCTGATGCTTTGTCCCGTCTCTCCGATACCTCTGAAACCGAGACTCCTCCTCAACACATCATACCCCCTGAGTGTCTGATTTCCTCTGCTCCCGCTTCTCTCGTGCCAATTCCTCCAAGAAAGACTTTCGTTCCTCCACGCCTTCGGCTTCAGATACTCAAGTGGGGCCATTCCTCCCATCTAGCCGGTCACGCTGGGATCAAAAAATCCATACAATTGATTGCCAGACACTATTGGTGGCCTACCCAGGAGGAAGATGTGACTGACTTTGTACAGGCCTGCACTATCTGTGCACGTGACAAGACGCCTCGCCAGAAGCCTGCAGGTCTTCTCCTTCCCCTACCTGTGCCTGAACAACCATGGTCCCACATCGCCATGGATTTCATCACGGACCTCCCTTTGTCTCGTAGTAACACTGTCATCTGGGTGGTCGTTGACCGCTTTTCTAAAATGGCTCATTTTGTCCCGCTCCCTGGTCTGCCTACTGCACCTCAGTTGGCGAAGCATTTTTTTCTTCAAATTTTCCGCCTCCATGGGCTGCCCTCACATATCGTCTCGGATAGAGGTGTTCAATTCATCTCAAAATTTTGGAGAGCTCTCTGTACTCAACTAAAAATTAAGTTGAATTTTTCTTCCGCTTATCACCCGCAGTCCAATGGACAGGTGGAGAGAGTTAACCAGGTCCTTGGCGACTACCTACGACATTTTGTCTCCGCCCGTCAAGACGATTGGGTCGACCTATTGCCCTGGGCAGAATTCTCATACAATTTCAAGAACTCTGAATCTTCCTCCAAGTCGCCTTTCTTTGTGGTCTACGGCCGTCACCCATTGCCCCCCCTCCCCATTCCCACGTCTTCTGGAGTTCCGGCCATGGATGAATTTACTCAGGACTTTGCCTCTATCTGGAAAGAGACTCAAAAGTCGCTCTCACTGGCCTCTGCCCGCATGAAGAGACATGCAGATAAAAAAAGAAGAATCCCTCCTGTCTATGCCCCTGGTGACAAAGTGTGGCTCTCCTCCAAATATATTCGGTTTTGGGTACCTAGCTACAAGCTGGGCCCTCGTTACCTCGGGCCATTTAAAATCAAAAACCAAATCAATTCTGTTTCTTACAAGCTCCACCTTCCTCCTTCTCTTCGTATTCCCAACTCTTTTCATGTGTCTCTTCTTAAACCCCTCATTCTTAACCGATTTTCCCCTAAGGTCACTGCTCCTGCTCCTGTCTCTGGTTCTTCTGATGTCTTCTCGGTGAAAGAGATCCTCGCCTCCAAGGTCATCCGAGGTAAAAGATGTTTTTTAGTGGATTGGGAGAACTGTGGTCCTGAGGAAAGGTCCTGAGAACCTGAGGCCAACATTTTAGATAAAGAGCTCATCCGAAGATTCTTGGGTTCCAAGAAGAGGGGGAGACCTAAGGGGGGGTACTGTAACGCCGAACGCTCTGGGTGTCCCATCCATCCCGGAGCGCCCGCGGCGTCTGTCTCCCTGCAGCGCTCCGGTCGGCTCCTCTTACCGTGAGCGCTGCTCTGATGCTGGCGGGGATGCGATCCTTGCGGCGGCACCTGTCCGCCCGCGGATCGCATCCCATTCTGCTTACTGGCCTCCTCCCCCTGCTCCGTCCCGGCGCGCGGTCCCGCTGCTCTCTAGGGCGCGCGCGCGCCGGTCTTCTTAAATTTAAAGGCCCAGTGCACCATTGATTGGTGCCTGGTCCAATTACTGTGTCACACTCCAAAACACTTAAAAACCCACTCCCCCTTCCTGTCCTTGCCGGATCTTGTTGCCTTAGTGCCCTGAGAAAGCGTTTTGTACTTGCCTTTCCAGTGTATCTGACCTTCTGCCGTTGCCCCTGACTACGTACCATTGCCGCCTGCCCTGACCTTCCGCTACGTCTGACCTTGCCTCTGCCTAGTCCCAGTGTACCGTGCCTATCTCAGCTGCCAGAGAAGTCGAGCTGCTACTGGGGGACACGACCTGGTTGCTACCGCCGCAGCAAGTCCATCCCGCCTTGCGGCGGGCTCTGGTGAAAACCGGTAGCTGCTTAGAACCGGTCCTCCAGTGCGACCCGTGCCTTCGCCCCTCTGGCACAGAGGATCCACCTCCTGTGTCCTCACTAGCCACCAGTCCGGGCCCTGACAGAAGCATTCTGCCCACTGACAACCAATACAGTATAAGATGCATTCTTCCCATTGAACACTGATGAATTAACTTTAGCAGGGGTTCCCTTAGATCTGAAGTTTATTTCAAGGGTTTCTCTGGGGTAAAAAGGTTGAGAAAGGCTGATTTACCCATTTACGAAACCTGTAAAAATTTTTATTAACAAACATAAATCGTTATTGATTTTTGTAATACATTTTCGGATCAGCCAATCCTAATATGTCTATCACAGTTAATCTGATGCATTATTGAAGAGTTCTGTAAACATTATCTCAAAAACATTAGGAGGTTTTCTGTGTGTTAGATAACACTATATAGTGTGATGCCAACTTGCTTGACTATTGTTTCTGTCATGCAAGACAATGTAGCCATACTATTACCAATATGTTACATATATATTATTAGTTCTGCAATTTATATACTAGTCATTATGGGAAGCCACGTGCTAGCTTTTCGCATAATGATTATCTGCCATTCCTCTCTTGCCCCTTTCTTCCATTTTTTTGTTTTCTCCTTTTCTCCATGCGCTTAGTCCTACCCCAGAGCCCTCCCCTTCCTTTAATTTCCCCCTTCCAATCCTCACCAATACTTATAGCTAGGAACCCCATAGCTAAATTTCAAGTCTGAAACATTTATATAAGATTTCAGCCCAGACGTCCACTCTATATAAATTCCCATAGTTTTGTAAAGGGATGTTCAACAAGATCATTTAATGTATGTGTGATGGTCAGGTGTCCAAAAACTTTGACTATATAGTGTTTCTTTTCACATTCCCTACAGAATAACATTCTCTGACTTAAAAGAGCCGTATGGGAATCACTTTATTTTTAGAATCATACTTACCGATGCTTCATCTGTCCCCTGTCCGGCTCTAACACTGAGAACCGAGCGACCAAACACCACCGATCACTTGGTTCTCAGGGTTCCCTGAGCAGAGAGCTGGTTATTGTCAGTCATTGGCTCACTGGAGCGCTGGGCTATGGTGGGGGCGGTAGCAGCCGGCTGAGGCGCGCTGAGAGGCTGAACCAGGTGCCGATCCAGGCATGTGGGCAGATCCCGACCATATGGTCGCGATCCTTCCCAAGCCTGGAAGGCTCTGTGACGTCAGCCTGCTGTCTGTTGAAAATGGGTCACAGGAGTGTAAAACGATCTGCACTCCTGTGATCCATAGGAGAAGTACAACCAAATGAGCTTTGGCTGTACTTTTCCTTTAACTGGAGCATATACTCAGAAGACACCAACACAGAGATCATCCAAACTATTTAGTTACATTATTGTGATCTGCCAATTTTTTTTAATGAAATTGTTTATTCAAAATTATATTTTCACCTAAAACATGGTAACTTTGCATAGCACCAGCTTTAGAACTTATTAAAAAATTCTGAAGGATTTATTTCTAGTTCTTACTTTTAGAAAAAAAAAAATAGAAGGGGTTGTTTGGTTTCAGTTTTGTTCTGGGATATGTTAGCAATCCACCTGCTTTCTTTTCTTTAGGTAGTAGAACTTAAGTGACAGAAAACAAGAAGCTCCAGGAATAAACCTTTAGGCTTCGGCCTATAGGTCTACACAGAAAAAAAAGGAAATTCCTGTATTTATCGGCATATAGCACGCACTTTTTCGCCCCCGAGAATCAAGTGCAAATAATGTGCGTGTGTTATACGTCAATATTTTTATTGGGCTGCCTCGGAGGGGAAGGGAGGGGCGAGCGCCGCCAGATTACACAGAGCGGGGATCTCTTGTTTACTCGGTGACCAGTGTAATACAAAGTTCCGCCTCCTGGACCGGCTCCTATGATAGACGTCACATGTCCCGACATTGGACCAGTGTTCTGTCTATCATAGGAGCCAGTCCAGGAGGCGGGACTTCAAATTACAGCGCAAAACAGTGTATATTTTTGTATATTGTTTCAAAAATTTACGTTTTCCTGAAACTTCCTTTTTAAAATTAAGGTGCACGTTATATGCCTGTGCGTGTTATACACTGATAATTACGGTACATGATGGATCTTATTAACATAACAATAAACTGGGTGCCCTTTATGTGGTTTGTCAAAATATAATCTATATTATGTAATGTTAGTCCTGCATTTCTGCCATTATTCAAGACATTCACAGAATGCTTTGCGTTGTGATTTTAGCAGGACAAATTTGTGTTTCTTGTTTTTCCTGTTTTTTTTTTTTTTCTTTAATGAAGAATTTCTTTAACTATTTACCTAAAGTGGACCTTCACCCTTTTAAACTACTTTCCACAAAAATACTCCTCTTCACCTCCCTCCTTTTTTTCTCACAATGGCTGACCTTTTTTTTTTAACATTTGCACTTGTGTCAAAACAAAAATTATGTACCCCTACTTCCCACAGCCTCCTGGAATACTTATGTATCCCATTGTACATGCGCCATGGCGTGTCAACAGGGGGGTGGTGGCAAGAAAAGGAATAGATAGCCAGCCCCCCAACAACGTAAGACAGTGGTTCTCAATCACCAGGCTGCGTCCTGGTATGGGGCCACAGCCTCCCTCCTGCCAGGCCATGTTTTCTTATCTGTTCTGACATTTAGCACTGGTTCACATTGGTACGATTTGACATGCGATTTGACATGTCAAATCGCATGTCAAATCGCCGGCATTTGCCGGCAATGGCACCGCCCTAATCGGTGCGATGCCGCATCTGCGGCACTGCGCCGATTTCAAAGAGTAGTTTCTGTACTACTTTTTGTGATTTCGGGCTGCGATTTACATTGACATCTGTGCAGAAACCTGCAGAGATGTCACTGTAATCGCGGCCGAAATCGGGAATGACAGCGGGAGTGAAATCGTGCGAGTTCAGCTGAACTTCTACGGCTTCATTCCCGCAGCCCAGTGTGAACCTGGGCTTAGACTGTTAAAGCAGATTGGGATCATGGATCTTGCACTTCCGTTGTCTCCTGGAGCGGAATGGAGATGTAGTGGTCTTTCTGGCTAGCTGTGGCTGCCCTTGGCACCTGACACTCCCAGTAGACAAAGGCACGCTAGGCTCCAGCTTCCTTACTAGTACAGAGAGCTGGCTGGATGGTGCTTTCTGGTTTTGCCCTTGTTCCCAGTGGGAGTGCAGGATAATGTGGATCTCAGTGTCATTTAAGATTTTGGTGTATATCAGTGGCGGCCAGTCCATTAGGGGCACATGGGCGCCACCCCACATCCATGTGTCCGGCCCCCTGATTTACATACATGGCGCCGGACTATGGATTCCAATGGCGGGGGGTGTTTTTTTGCAGCATGTGATTAGAGCCAGAGACCACAAACACTGTTCTTGTAGTTTGTATACAGGTTAGCGGTAATGGCACTGATATAGGGAAATACAGCAATTGGTATTTGTACATTGTCACCAGGCCTGGGCCTGTATTGCCTGAGGACTGCTTCCATTGGAGGGGTGGTGGTTTGCGTTTAATCAAGACGACCCTTTATTACTGCTGTGAAGAGCCCCATGTTGCTGTTCCAGATACTGGGATCATGTTTCTTCAGAAGAAGGCGTTGTCCCTGAGCTGACCCTAGTTGGCAGGAACCTTTCCCTGTGCTATGCACTCTCTCTCTCTCTCTAGCCAGCGGGGTCTCTACCTTCGGCCAACCACTCATTTTAGGCATGCCCGAATGAAGCAGATACCCTATTATATAAGGTCCCACACCAAGATGAAGATCCAGAGAAGTTGCAGTGTCCAGTCAGACATCGACCCTTCTGAGATACTGACAAATTCCCTAGGGGGACAATTCTTCTCACAGACGCCACTTCATCTGTAATAAAGGCACAGTGCCAACTATAGAGCAGAGGAGGACCTGCACGTGCCTATAAGCATGCAATCTATTGCTTGGATGTTTGTTGTTTGTATTAGGCTCTGGAGGGTGGCCAATTTGGGATATGCATTCACTTTCACATTCTACTCCTGGGATTTTATTATCTTTTGGCTGGAGCCATACACTGCCCTCGTCCTGAAAACGTTTCTCTGCTATCTGCCAGGCTCAGTGCTGCCCCAGTGATCGCTTCTCCCTCATTGATACCTAGTGTAGCGGTCCTCCCCCCTGCTTCTCTCTTCTCTTCACGGCTGGTTTTACTCGTCTAGGGGTATCTGGGAGAAGGGGGAAAGATGCACACCACCAGCTCGGCTCTCTGATGTAGGATGCAGAGATATGAGCTAAACCGTTTACCTTCGGGTCTGCGTTTTAGGCCGGAGCCTCAGCTTCCTCTGTGAAGGATGATTGCCACTGTCACTGACAGGGACACTTAGCTTCCAGTAACACGAGTTCCACACCAAGAAAAGTCTAACACTGTTTTATTCCCTTGAAACTGGTTGACTTTTAAAAGAACAGACAAGGTGTAGGGAAGAGTAGGTCCAGGCACAACTAATGAATTAAAGTTTCTCCTGTTCCATTTATTACAAACAGGCCTGACGCACAGTCACTGCCACCGACTGTGAGTTTGGTCACTGCCACTGACCTGGGTGAACGTTGAGGCCCCTGCCACAGGCCTTGGATGAGGCCTGCCACTGACCTGAGAAAGATGGGTCTCTGCCACAGACCATGAGAAAATGAAGTACCTCTATTTGAACAAACGACCCCTGTCAGAGGAAGACATCCATCCGGATGGTCACAAGAGGCCTCCACCGGCACCAGCAAATGCTGCGCTGGCTCTAGGGGGAGGTCACGTCTCCGGTCCCTTACGCCCAGGATTCAGGCACCCAATACCGGGGGCACCTTAGGAATGCTTCGCCCTCACGGGACTCAGTCGAAGGTACTGGGCCCCAGGCCTCCTGGTATAGTACCTCACCGCAGGCTGAAGGTGCCTGGGATGGAACTCGACTCCACACGCCCAGGCCAAGGGCGCCTGGGCACAGACGAACCACAGCAGCCCCCAGGCTGAAGGTGCCTGGGGAATGGACCTTGTGCGCAAGATGTCCGCCCCCTTTATATCCTCTCCCAGCAGGCACAGCAGGTTCCCCGCCCCGCTGTACTACTGCCGCGAGAGGACAAAAAGGGCACGGCTCTAGAATGGTAGTTCAACCCCGGTCCCAGGTGACAATGCCACCCAGGGACCGCAGGGAGCATGACACCAATCATACCTCCCACGCTCCAAAGTGTCCATAAATCCCTAAAATCAATGTATCTGGGCCATCTATGGCCCAGATACACCCCACTAAATTTGACACCTGCTACACTAGTTTGAAATAGCTTGTTGCGATTTTGTATCTATTCTGATTGATGTGTGCATTCATGTGACGACTCACTGTACAAATATGTATGCTCCAGGGATATTACACTAACAATGAGAGTTGGATTAACTAAAAGGGTCCAATCAGATTTCACTATTTATTTTGGGGAAACATTAAACATTTCATCAGTTGCTATGGGGTACAACTGCAAAGAGTAGAAAGGGCTTTGAATGGGGGTCAGCAACATATTGACCTACCTGTTGATTGTGAAAGGTTTTGGAAGCATTTACCGAGGCCTGGTCTACCTAAGGTTGAGGACTACTGATGCAAAAAGAGAAGATGGCACAGTGGGACCCTGCATATGACAGCGGGGGAGGGGGGCAGATTACAGCAGAAAATACTGGCTTCAGTGGACATGTGAGTATCGTTTTTGAAGACCTATAAGACAAAATAAGAGAGAAAAGAGAATATTTTGCATTTTACCAGTCCCCCGAAGCTGCTTCTCTTCGACCTTACATACATACCTCCCAACTTTCTGAGATGGGAATGAGGGACACCTATTAGCAAAAGTATGTAGTATAGGACACACACCCAGCCACGCCCCCCTTAAAGGAGAATTGTATAAAAAAAATGATTGGTTAAACCCAAAAGTGAATTTTTACCACTAATATTCCTTTATACTGGCTCCTGGAATTTGCAAATGCAGCAATTTAGAAATTGGATGAAAGGTTTAGCATTGGAAAAACAACTATATAGATCAGACCAAAATGAGGGACAAATGAGGAAGTATGAGGGACAGTCCCTAAAAATCAAGGACAGTTGGGATCTATGCCTACATAGGCACTGTGACGTTAGCAGGTACAAAGGATGACCAATAGTCCTGCATTGCAAGTAAGGACACAACCCGGAGCATCTGAGAGAA
This sequence comes from Rana muscosa, assembly GCA_029206835.1. Lineage (NCBI taxonomy): Eukaryota > Metazoa > Chordata > Amphibia > Anura > Ranidae > Rana > Rana muscosa. The sequence goes on from CM055127.1 coordinate 118,784,663, forward strand.
GAGGAGAGTGCAAACTGCCAGGAGAACCAGGGATAAGGTAAGTAAATGTACTTTTATTGGTACCCTAGACAAAACAGAGCATTTACCCCTTGGGGTAGATCCACTGCAAGAATAAATTCTATTAATCCTAGCATTCCACTTAAAAAAAAGGAAAAGTGAAGGGAGATGTAATCTATCCTGGCAATGAGGACCATACCTTTCTCCAGGAATGAAGGACTCCTTGTTAGGATGATCAAGACTTTATTTCGACATGCGTGAGAACAATAAAGGGGGAAGTTATTCAGATTTTTGCATTATGCGCATAGCCTTGTAAATCAAGTAAATTAGCATAGGTAGCAAGATACACCCCAAAATACATTATAGATTAAACAAGATATTTTTCCATCCAGAAGCTAAACAGTTAACCATCTTTTTTTATAAATTTTACTATAGTTTGACACCTTGTGGTTTCTATCAATGTTTAGAAAGAAAATTAAAAGTCCAGAAATTTCATAAGAAACTGTCCGGTCACAAGTATGTTGTATAAAAAAGGAAGGCATGGGGGGGGGGTTACATTTCTGGAGTTGCGCTTTAAGAAGGGGTTATAATTAAAGTAGGACTCCAGACAAATAACTAAATACACAATTGGAATACATAGATGTGACCTGTTTTATATGCCAAAGGATTTGTAATTCTGTGCAATTTACACATCTCTGCCAGGCTGCACAGTCAAGAGATAGTGGTAGAAGGGCAATTGAAATGGATTTTCACAGGTTATCAAAATGCGGACAAAGTCTTTACTTGATGACCCAATATTTGGCAGCTCACCACAAAGACGGGGACCTCCTGGAAAGGACATAGTTAGTTAGTAAGGTTGAAGAAAGACACCAGTCCATCCAGTTCAACCTGAGTGAGTGCGTGTCTACAATTCTCCCTATCCCTGTACATTGTGGCTCTTATTAAGATGCTCTGCTCATCTATTATATTATTATTTATTTAAGGTACCCATATAGCGCCGTCAATTTACGCAGCGCACCACACATACATCGCACACTCACATCGGTCCCTACCCTCAAGGAGCCCACAATCTAAGGTCCCCAACTCACATTCATATACTAGGGCCAATTTTGGACAGAAGCCAATTAACCTACCAGCATGTCTTTGGACATTTACCCAAATCTATAGATAGAAGGCTAATAGGTCAAATTAAAAATCCTCAGAAGTCTTTATTGTTCAACTGGTTACAACAAACAGGTTGTAATGTGAACACCAGCACTGACTGTTTATAACATTCTCTGTCTGCAGATCAGAATGTTTAGGAGTACTTCTGAGTCAATTTAATATTCTGCAATTTCACCCAACCCTGATGAAGGGAGGTGGTGTGGCTTCAGAAACGTGTTGGCTGTTCTTTGCCCAGCTGAACGATAAAGACTTCGGACTCCTAAAGCCCTGTACACACGATCGGATTTCCTATGGATTCTAATCCGATGGATTTTTTCCATCGGAAATCCTATGAAGCTGACTTCTATCTGTCTTGCCTGCACACCATCAGTCAAAAATCCGACCGTCCCAAGCGCTGTGACGTAAAAAACTCTGACAAGCCGAGAAAAATTAAGTTCAATGCTTCTGAGCATGCGTCGACTTGATTCTGAGCATGCGTAGGTTTTTTGTCCGATGGAGTTCCACACAGACGATCGGAATTTGCTATAGTTTTTTTCCCCATCGGATAAATTTAAAACATGTTCTATTTTTTCTCACCGATGGAAAAAAGACCGATGGGGCCCACACACGATCGGTTTGTCCGATGAGAAAAGTCCATCGGACTGTTTTCATTGGTAAAACCGATCGTGTGTACACAGCATAAGAATTTTCTTATTGGCACCCTCTTGGATGGATTACACTGCTTAGCCGGTGACACCCCTGTTCCCTGGATCAGCCTTACAGCTTCATGAGACGCCTGCCGGCTCATTGGACAGAGGCGATGAGGGTAACCCATTGTCCAATAAGCAACCTGGGGGCAGAAATGTGATATGGGTAGCTGCAAGGAACCAGGAAACAGGAATGTCTGGTTGGCAATGAGGCCAGAGTGCATGAATCACAAGACTGACCGAATAGAATTATTTAAGTATTTTAACTCAGTATTCAACAATTTAATTGTTGGCCCACTTTACAAATGACCACGAAATGTGAACATCCTATGTTATATGATGGATAAAGACCTTTGCTTATAATTGTGGATGTCAATTGAGCCCGGAAGCTGGCAAAGACTGCTCAGTATATCATGGATGATATAAGACCTCTGCTGACTTAAAAAATGATAAAAACATATATATTAGAGCTGTTATGGGGTGTAGTCTATCTAACACACACACACACACAACATAATAAAATGCTGTTTTCAGCAAACTACTCTGCCGCAGAGAGATAAGGAGGTGAGCAGGACATGTATAGAGGAAGGTGAGCTGGAACATAAGATTCGCTCTGTAATTCTCCAATGTGTGATCAGCGTGTGATCAGCGTTTGCCTGCGAATACGACCGTGCATACTGTTCAGTGCTGGCTGCAGTATTTGTGTGTAATACAGACTAGACGGATAGCCATGGGATGTGTATGTAGAGAGTTACCTGCTAGGTACTACAGTTATTTTCCCAGTGTAAACCAGGAAAGTGTTTTATATCCCTGCAGGGAGCAAAATCCAATTACAAGGAACTCAGCTCTGATCTTAAAAGAAAAATTCTAGTTTTGCCCCAATTGGCATAGCTTACACAACATGATTATATAGTTATATATATATAGTCATTTTATAATTTAAGGTTCATCAAATTCTCAGATTCATTTTAACCACTTCAGCTCCGGAAAGTCGACATGACCAGTCCATTTTTTGCGATATGGCACTATGCTACTTTATCTGACAATTGCGCAGTCGTGCGACGCTGTACCCAAATAAAATTTATGTCATTTTTTTCCACAAATAGAGCTTTCTTTTGGTGGTATTTGATCACCTCTGTGGTTTTTATTTTTTTGCGCTAAAAAAATAAAGACCGACAATTTTGAAAAAAACAAAACAATATTTTTTACTTTCTGTTATAAAAAAATAAAAAAAATCTAATTTCTTCATCAGTTTAGGCCAGTTTAGTTTAGACCAATATGAATCCTGCTACATATTTTTGTTAAAAAATCCCAATAAGCATAAATCGATTGGTTTGCGCATAAGTTATATCGTCTACAAATTATGGGATATTTTTATGGAATTTGTATTCATTTTTTTTCTTTTACTAGTAATGGTGGCGATCAACGATTTATAGCAGGAGACTGTGACATTGCAGGAGACAAATCAAACACTAAGGGGTTGATTTACTAAAGGAAAATCCACTTTGCACTTGAAAGTGCACTGAAAGTGCACATGGAAGTGCAGATGCTGTAGATCTGAGGGGGACATGCAAGGAAAATAAAAAACAGCATTTTAGCTTGCACATGATTGGATGATAAAATCAGCAGAGCTTCCCCTAATTTCAGAGCTTCCCCTTAAGATTTACAGCGATCTACAGCGACTGCACTTCCATGTGCACTTTCAAGTGCAAAGTGGATTTTCCTTTAGTAAATCAACCCCTAAGTGATACTTTTGATACTTTTTTGGGGACACAGTGATCAGTGCTAAAAAATATACACTGTCACTGTACTAATGACACTAGCAGGGAAGGAAGTAACATCAGGGGCGATCAAAGGGTTAACTGTGTCCCTAGGGAGTGCTTTCTAACTGTGTGGGGGTGCTTGCACTGTGGGAAGACAGAGATATGTGTTCCTGCTTGGCAGAAACACAGGATCTCTGTCTTCCCTTGTCACAGAACGGGATACCACGTTGCGCAAGAGGGGGCGGGGTCACCTGTACACATCGTTGGGTAACCCCGGGCTTTCTCCTTGCGTCAGAGAGAGGGCCGGGTCACCCACGCACGTGATGTGTGGCCCCGCCCTCATCTACAAAAGAGCTGTCAACCTGGCAGAGCGCCATTAAGCTGTGCGCCTCCTATGAGGCGGTATCGTTCGTAGCGGCAGGTTTTTTTTTTTTCTTCCGTATCGCTCGAGAGTGGATTACATCGTTGGAACCTTTTGTTTTCTTTTTTCTTTTTATTAAAGAACTTGTCCCAAACTGTCTCCTGTGTTTTTTAAAATTGTGACCCTTTTTTGGGTGAAATGGTAGGGGTACAATGTATCCCGTTACCAATTCACATAGGGGGGGCCGGGATCTGGGGGTCCCCTTTGTTAAAGGGGGCTTTCAGATTCCAACAAGCCCCCCGCCCCGCAGACCTCCACAACCACTGGGCAAGGGTTGTGGGGATGAGGCCCTTGTCCTCATCAACATGGGGACATCCTCCCCATGTTGAGGGCATGTGGCCTGGTACAGTTCAGGAGGGGGGCGTTCTCTCGTCCCCCCCTCTTTTCCTGCGGCCTGCCAGGTTGCGTGCTCGGATAAGGGTCTGGTATGAATTTTTGGGGGAACCCCACGCCATTTTTTTTTTATTTTGGTGTGGGGTTCCCCTTAAAATCTATACCAGACCTGAAGGGTCTGGTATGGATTTTTTGGGGAACCCCACGCCATTTAAAAAAAAAATGGTGCAGGGTTCCCCTTAATATCCATACCAGACCTGAAGGGCCTGATATGGAATTTGGGGGGGAATTCCACGCTTTTTTTTAATTTTGGTTCGGGGTTCCCCTTAATATTCATACCAGACCCAAAGGGCCTGGTAATGGACTAAGGGGGGAACCCATGCTGTTTTTTTTAAATGACTTTTATCTGTATTGCCGGGACCCGACAATTCATTATAGCCGCGATCAGTTTTAAATTACTTTTTTTCCTTTAGAAATGTAATTTTGTGCAGGGACTTTTCACGGAAAACATGCGCTACTTTACAGGCATACTATAGACACCCCCCAGGTACGAAATGTAAAGGAATATTTCACTTTTAAGCCCTGTACACACGGGCGGGAATCCCGTCGGAAAAAAAGAATAGAATGCATTAAGATAAAAAAACAAAACTTCTTCCTTTAGAACCGATTTAAACTTTTATAGCCCAACACCATATATATTGAGGTCTTCAGCTACCTTGAAGGAGTCTCAACTTCTGGGTTGTTGCTGCGCCTTGAAGGGGATAACGCCAGAAAAAGCCTCTCTGTGCCTTTCTTTCCCCACAAACCCCCATTTCTTGTATGAATGTCACAGTGACAGACATAAATTTAAACCTGACATAAATTGTAAATCTCTCATTATAGAAATACAGAAAGAAGCTCCAGACTAAAAATGAGTTCCCCATTGACCACGTCACGTATGACGAAACGCGTCTGGAGGAGGGTACGTACTGACGTTACCACGCTGTTTACTAGGAGGACGGGCTTCCGATTGTTTTTTGCCGGCCGGCATAGTTTTTAATATGCTAACTTTCATTTTATCTATGTAAGTGCAATACTTCTTTTTTATTAAAACCTATCAGACTGTATTACGCTATGGTCAGTCTTTTCTTTCTGGGTCATTTGCTCTGCTCATGGCCACGGACTCTATAGACTATTGACAGGGGGAGATCTACAGCCATCTAGCCTGTGTTACTGGGGTTTCGCTACTTGATCATCATTGCAAGCTAAAGGCCTTGGCTGGGTTATAGCCACATGCCTTTTTTGCTTGCCATCCGGTAAGCAGGTCTTTCTTACGGTGGTTGGGCACTCTTTGTTTGTTTGAAGTCACTGTGGTGCCATTGAGAAGAGGATTCATTTCCCCAATATGGATTATTATCATGCCATTCCCTGAATGATTAGGACTTTGTAGCGCAGCTTCTCTTTTTTATTCTATTTTATATTGTGTGTATCTCACTTCAAGCTGCTGCTTTATATTATATTTATATGTGTTTTGGTTTATTTGATTTTATTTATGATAGAACTCTAGCGCGGTTTCCTTTGCCAGAAATGGATGAAAGAGTCCAAGACACTTTTAATTCTTGGAAAATAAGTCATATAAAAAGAGTCAACACGTTTTGGAGGAAACACTGCTACTCCTTTATCAGACTTTCAAGGATAAACAAAATATATATTTAAAATGATAAAAGATGGTGTCTAATTATGCATGCATACATTTTAAAGTGGAGCTTTCAAATAATAGACATATGGATACATTTATTCTTCCCTTCTATCTAGAAAACTCTCTTATGCCGCGTACACATGCTCGGAATTTCCGATGGAAAAAGTCAGACGGAATTTTTTCATCGGATATTCCGACCGTGTGTATGCCCCATCTGACTTTTTCAGTCGGAAATTTCGACGGACTTAGAAAGAGAACGTTCTGGGGGCGTGGCCTGGATGGCAATGGGATAGGTCGCATGTGATGTGAGCTCCGTCTGCCCATACTCCTAACCTACCATCCTGCCTGCATCCTGCTCGGTTCCTGCCATCCCCTACATCCGAGGACGTGTCCTGCTCTCCCTGCGGTTCCTGAAGCCTGTTAGCCCGCTGGTTTGCCGCCACTGCCGTCGCGGCGTTTCCCGGTCCTCTGCTTCAGGAAAGGCCCCGGCTTCGGCCTAGCTCCTGGTTCGGCGGCCATCTTGGCCCTCCCGACGGCGGCCCTGGACACTTCTCCTTGCCTCCCTGGGCTCACTGGGCTCCATCCTCTTCTACATCGGCCCCCGGATTACCTGCTGTAGCTGCTGGGGTGTCTTTGCACTCTACACCTGCTGTGTGAGCGGACCACGGTCTCGGCCTGACTCCCGGAACGGCGGCCATCTTGCTCCACCCGGAGACATCTTTGGCAAGTATTACAGGCCTCCCTGACTCCCCTGAGCTCAGATTCCCCTGCATACAGCCTGTTGCCATTACAGCTGCTTGAGAGTGACCTGCTGCCTACGTTGGGCCGTCCCTGGGCAGCGGAGGGGGGGGGAGGTTGTGGAGGACCCGGCCTCCTTAACAGCGGCCATATTGGTGCACCCAGGGATCTTCCCTGTCGCCTTACAGCATGTCTCCGTCTAAAAATAATTCTGAAGCCATCGATAAACTGGCCAGATACCGCAGGCTTGAGGAGGGGGATCGGCAGGTCAGAGACGGCGCTGCTGCTATCCTGGATGCGGATCACTCTGTGGTGGCTACTAACAAATTACTGGACGCCATCGCCATGTGCCAGAGCACGCTTACCACCAAGATCGAGGAGGTAAAAATTGATGTGTCCCTTATCCGGCAGGATCTCTCTACCCTCAGGGACCGCGTGACGGAGACGGAGACCCGTATTAGCAGAGCAGAGGATATCTTACACCCTTTACAACATACCACTGATGAGGTGCGCCGCCAGTTACAACAGATTAGCGCAAAACAGGATGACATGGAAAATCGCCTTCGGAGATGTAACCTCCGCTTCATCGGTCTTCCTGAGTCTGCTGAGGGCACCGATCCGGAGAGCTTCCTTGAAAACCTCCTAACCTCAACCTTCGGCAGAGACGCATTTTCGGTAATGTTTGCAGTGGAGAGAGCTCATCGAATCCCTGGCCGCCCTCCTCCCCAAGGAGCTCCACCGCGTACCCTGATAGCGAAGTTCCTTAATTTCAGGGATCGCGACAAGATCCTCCGCCTAACCAGAGAGAAGGGGAATATCCCCCATACCAACGCTCGTGTTGCCGTCTTCCCGGACTTCTCCAATGAGGTGCAACGGCAGCGGTCCAGGTTCCAGGATGTTAAGAAGCGCCTCCGCACTCTACACCTCAAATACGCCATGCTGTACCCTGCAAAGCTTCGTGTGGAGTGCGACGGTCGGACCCACTTCTTCGAGGACCCAGAGTCTGCATCCACTTGGATTGACCAGAGAGATCGGCGAGATTGAGCATACCGCGCTGTCTGGGAGCTGTGAGTACTTTTCTTTTCTCTCCCCTGCCGCCCCCTGTGCCGGTGGCACTCCCTGTTCGTGCCCTGGTGATTCGCCTCACGGTTGCTCTGTTGCTGGTGAGTGCCCTCCGCCGGGACGGGGGAGACAGACCTAAAAGCCTTTTCCGCCCCTCCTTGGATCTCACAGCGTGCTCGCCACCTTCGGGTGATCTAACTGTTAATTCCCCGTTCTCCCCACGCATGGGAGATGCTTGTAGAGGGCAGCTTACCGAACGTTGCTGGAACTTCCTATCCTACTTTACGTACCACCCTGATGGCAGGCGGGGCTCCCTTCTGCACGGCTGCAATGGTGTTGTGCTTTTGTGGCCCCTACACCCCATGCACTTCTCAGAGAAGAAGTCGTCCCCCTAGGTTCTCTATGGACTTTTTTCACTCCCCCCGTTTACCTGATTGTTTTTTCCTCTTTCTTTGTTTTCTGTTCATCACAGGTATCTATGTCCCTTTGAAATTAAGTCCCTCGCCTCCAATGCTTTTTTCACGTTGGATGTCCCCGGTTGATACCTGGTTTTGGGATACTATGTTCATGCCGAGTTGGGGTGGCACTGGACTGGGAGGGAGGGGAAATGTTTTGGCTGTTTTTTATCTGCCACTATGTTCACAATTGTTCATTTCTGCTAAAGGTACTATGTCATTGTCATACATGCACTATCAATATTGGTTGCTGATATGTTCTGTACTGTCTGATGTGTCCTTATCTGCTCTGCTGGTCCTGGTTTGGCTGCGGTCTATTATACACACCATATACCCACCATGAGTTCCCTGAAGTTCCTCACGTGGAATGTTAGAGGCTTACGCAATAAGATCAAACGCACAGCGGTCCTGACATTTCTCAAATCTCAGAGAGCTGACATTATCACACTGGTCGAGACCCACGTCACGGGCCACTTGCAATCCTCCCTTAAAAAACCTTGGGTGGGGTGGGCTTATCATGCCACTCACACCTCATATTCCAGAGGAGTATCGGTCCTGGTTGCCAAACGGGTACCTTTTGAGCTTATACTGCTCCGCACGGATCAGCAGGGCAGATATGTGTTTATGCACGTCACCATTAATGGGTCTCCTATCCTGCTACTTGCCTGCTATATTCCCCCCCCGCACAACTCAGCTGTAATTCAGGAAGGCCTTGCCTTTATGACACAATACCCCTCCGTACCGGCAGTGTGGATGGGGGACTTTAATATGACTTTAATATGACCCTGATCCCCGCCCTGGACCGTCTGGGCACACTGGATCCCCCCCTTAACCCACCGACCCATACCAGACTGCACCGCATAATGACCGACTTTGCTCTTGTCGACACTTGGCGCCACAGACACCCGCACACTAAAGTCTTCTCATGCTTTTCAGCCAGTCATAACACAATGTCACGAATTGATTTTGTTTTTATCTCAATGTCCCTGCTGCCTAAGTTAGGAGATGTGGGCTTTGCTCCGAGAGTACTCTCGGATCACGCCCCCTACTGGGTCACGATTCAGCTCCTGAGGGCTTCCCCTGCTCCTTCTTGGCGGCTAAACCCGTTCTGGCTGACTGCCCTGCAGGACCAGGATGACATCCCCACAGAATTGCAATACTATTTTACGGCCAACAGGGACACTGCCGCGCATGATGTGGTGTGGGAAATGTTTAAACTTCACGCTCGTTCCCTACTTTCCACACGTATTAACAGGCTTAAACGGTCATCAACATTTATTGTCCAGCAGGCTGCGGAGTACCTGCAGGTGCTGGAGGAGGCGTTCCACCGGGACCCCTCGCCCAGCGCGGCCAATAATCTAAAGATTCAGGCGCGCCAGGTCTCCCAATTGCACATAGAGAAGGCTAAACAACGTATCTTCTTCTGTAGACAGAGGGTGTTTGAGTATGGAGAGAGATCAGGCAAATTGCTCGCATATCTCGCCCACTTGGATATGCGTCCCCCTGTGGTGGTGTCCTTGACCGACCCGCAGGGGAACGACATCACCGATCCGCAATTGGTGGCGGAGGAATTTGGGAGATTCTACCGTGCACTTTACACTTCCAGGGTCGCCCACACTCCCCAAGACACCAGGGACTACCTAGCGGGAGTTCAATTCCCTAAACTGACAGACGACCAGCTTGAAATTCTGGAAGCCCCTATTACTGAGGAGGACATCTCCGAGGCCATTTCCTGTCTGGCCTCATCCAAGGCCCCAGGATTGGATGGCCTACCTCTTGAATTCTATGCCACCTACTCTGAAATCCTAATCCCTGAACTTAAGTACCTGTATAAATCTATATTTGACTCAGGAGTTCTACCCCCATCTATGCGAGAAGCCCAAATAGTCGTAATTCCCAAACCCGGAAAGGACCCTAAATACCCGGAGTCGTATAGGCCCATTTCCCTGTTACAGGTAGATATTAAAATATTAGCTAAGATTCTAGCCTCCCGCCTTAACCAGGTTATTCTGTCATTGATACACCCTGACCAAACCGGCTTTATGCCAGGGAAGAACACGGCCATGAATATTCGCCGCCTATTTATGAATATTCAGGGGTCCCATGATGAAATTGGCTCGAGGGTCGTGGTGGCGCTGGATGCCGCCAAGGCCTTCGACTCCGTGGAGTGGAACTACCTGTGGGAGTGTCTCTCAAGATTTGGATTTGGCCCCAGCTTTATTCGCTGGGTCCAACTCCTCTATCAATCCCCGAGGGCCAGAGTGTTTGTGAATGGTTGGCTTTCTGACCAGTTCCCGCTGGAGAGAGGGACCCGGCAGGGCTGCCCCCTTTCCCCCATGCTTTACGCATTGGCTGTGGAGCCGTTGGCCATAATGGTCCGTGCGGACACTTGCATCCGAGGTCTCAGGATGGGGAACCTGGAAGAAAAGATTGGGATGTATGCCGACGACACACTTTTGTATCTGGCGGACTCCGGTCCTTCTCTTATAGCAGCCCTCCAGTCCATAGAATGTATGGGTGGCCATTCGGGTCTGAGTATTAATTGGGCTAAGTCCCAGATCCTTCCGATTGACCATTTCCCCTCCTCGTTCGCGTCCCCTCCTCTGGCTCTTCCAAGGGTCTCCCAGATTAAATACCTTGGCGTACAGGTCACCAGATCGCTCTCAGACTATAAACTACTGAACATTGAACCCCTGTTTGCTCTGATCAAGAACAAGACGCAGACTTGGGCCAGACTACCCCTGGGTGTTATGGGTCGCGTCAGCTTAGTTAAGATGATACTCCTTCCCAAGATACTCTATTTGGTCTGGCATGCTCCCCTCTATATACCACAAAAAATTTTCAGGACAATTGAATCCATCCTGAATTCATTTATTTGGGGTCATGGCAGACACAAATTATCCTGGAGAATCCTGAAGAACCCTGTGACGTTGGGAGGAGCTGCTCTCCCTGACTTTCAGGATTATTATTTTGCCTCCCAGCTGTCCCACTTCTATTATTTTGATAAACATGAACTAACGAGATACCAGACACTACTCTGTGAGCACCCAGATGACTCGGCCCACACCCCACTTCAATCGGTCCTGAGAGCCCCAGTGACAAGACGCCCCCCCCAACACACAGCAGACATGTTGACTCACCACCGGAGGGTATGGCGGGCGGCACTGCAGAGAACTGGGACCCCAAGGGTACACTCTCATACCCCTCTCTGGTACAATACATGCTTGCCAGAATTATTGTCCATTCCGGACCCCGCGGCGTGGATACGCCATGGGATCTTATACATACACCAGATCATGACTAATTCATGCCTTAAATCATTCCAAATGCTGAAGGACGAATTTTCCCTCCCCAATTGCCTGTTTTTCAGGTATTTGCAACTCCGCCACGCCATACAGGCCCAGTTTTCTGGCTCTTGCCCGTCCCTGGCAGTTCCCTCCATAGTGGACACAGTCACGGGTAATGTGCCTGCTAAGCTCATCTCCACTTTGTACTCCGCCATTCGTCTCCCTAGCACTACAGCATTGGCCTATACTGCTAAGACTAGATGGGAGGCGGATGTTGGACTTATAGAGGATGGGGACTGGGGCGAGATTTTGGAGGACGTGAAAAAGGTTTCCCCCAAGCTGTCGGACCGCCTCACACAGCTGTACATTATACATAGAACATATCTGACCCCTCAGAGAGTGGCACGTTTCAGGCCCACGTACAATCCGGGATGCCGCCTCTGTGACCATACCCCGGGCTCCTTTTACCACCTCATATGGTTCTGTCCCACCATTCAGGCATATTGGACACAGGTGATACGCTTCCTACACGATCAGATGGGCTCCCCTGCTACCCTTGACCCAAAGATGTGCCTACTTGGCCTGTTGCCAGACTTGGATGCCGACAAACCCCTCCGTACCTTTTTACATGAGACGCTATTCTTGGCAAGAAAAGTAGTGGCCCGTAATTGGATGCAGGCCCTGCCCCCTACAATTCAGTGCTGGAAAAAGGCGGTTAACGATGCTCTCCCATATAAAAAACTGATTTATGTACATAGAGGGTGTCCGCTAAAGTTTGAGAAGGTCTGGGACAGATGGATGGCGGATGGTGAAACGTGTACTTGACATGTCGATTTTTTATTTTTGTTGTATACCGGTTTTACTTTCACTGCTGTTATTATCTTTGTGACACACAGATGCTTCACTGTGTTCATGTATGTACTATTATATTGGCCATACTCGCTTATGTTGATTTATGTACCATGCATACTTTTCAATAAAGTTGATTTCCAATTAAAAAAAAAGAAAGAGAACGTTCTCTTTTTTTTCCACCGGAAAAAATTTGTATCGGAATTTCCGTTCGTCTGGATGCAATTCCGACGGACTAAAAACCATGCATGCTCAGAATCAAGTCGACGCATGCTCGGAAGCATTAAACTTAATTTTTCTCAGCCCGTCGTAGTGTTGTACGTCACCACATTCTTGACGGTCGGAATTTGGTGTGACAGTGTGTATGCAAGACAGCTTGAACGGAATTCCGTCGGAAAAACCGGTCTGAGTTTATTCAGACGGAAAAATCAGTCGCGTGTACGTGGTATTACAACGTTTTTTCAGCTCGCACACTTTATAATAAATTACAATAGAAATAACAATATATCTAATTACTGATGTGTAACTTCAGTTTTGTGTATATTTAAATGTTCTTTAAAAACTGAATTAATACATGTCATGCTAAATGATATAACTTGTGTTCTCTACCATGCCTACAGCTTTCAAGGGTTACTCTTGTGTAGGGATGAGCTTCGAGTTCGAGTCGAACTCATGTGTTCGCGGCAAATTCGAAAGTCTATGGGAGAAATCTAAAGTGCTAATTTTAAAGGCTTATATGCAAGTTATTGTCATAAAAGGTGTTTGGGGACCCGGGTCCTGCCCCAGGGGACATGTATCAATGCAAAAAAAAGTTTTAGAAACTGCTTTTTTTTCGGGAGCAGTGGTTTTAATAATGCTTAAAGTGAAACAATAAAAGTGAAATATTCCTTTAAATTTCGTACCTAGGTTGTGTGTATAGTATGCCTGTAAATCGCACTTGTTTCCCGTAGAACTGTCCCTGCACAAAGTGTCATTTCTGAAGGAAAACAAGTAATTTAAAACTCACTCGCGGCTATAATGAATTGTCGGCTCCTGGCAATACATAGAAAAGTCATTGATAAAAAAAAAATGCGTGGGGCTCCCCCCAAATTCAATTACCAGGCCCTTCAGGTCTGGTATGGATATTAAGGGAAACCCTGCCACAAATTAAAATGAAAAATGCGTGGGGTTCCCCCCAAATATCCATACCAGGCCCTTCAGGTCTGGTATGGATTTTAGGGGAACTCCACCCCAAATTTAAAAAAAAATGGCATGGAGTTCCCCCAAAAATCCATACCAGACCCTTTATCCAAGCACGCAACCTGGCAGGCCGCAGGAAAAGAGGGGGGACGAGAGAGCGCCCCCCCCTCCTGAACCGTACCAGGCCACATACCATCAACATGGGGAGGATGTCCCCATGTTGATGGGGACAAGGGCCTCATCCCCACAACCCTTGCCCGGTGGTTTTGGGGGTCTGCGGGCGGGGGGCTTATCGGAATCTGGAAGACCCCTTTAACAAAGGGGACCCCCAGATCCCGCCCCCCCATGTGAATTAGTAATGGGGTACATTGTACCCCTACCATTTCACAAAGAAAGTGTAACAAATTGTAAAAAAAAACACAGACACCAATGGGAAAGTCATTTATTAAAAAAAAAATAATAATACATTCCAGCGATGAAATCCAGTGTCCCGCGGTGATCCAATGTCCAGCGCTGTCCACACGAAACGTCATTGGCTAAGCCTGAGCGGACCTGATGGGGAACTTCCTCCGCAATGTATTAAATTAATAGACCCGCCCCTTCTAAAGTTCCCCATCAGGTCCACTCAGCCAATGACGTAGGTGTAAGGCTAAGTGGACCAGATGCGGAACGTGAGAAGGGGCGGGTTTATTCATTTATTACACTGCGGAGGCAGTTCCCCATCAGGTCTGCTCAGCCAATGACGTAGACGGGGTCTGACATACGAGGGGGCGGACCTGATGGGGAACTTCCTGCGGGGATGAGGCCCTTGTCCCTATCAACATGGGGACATCCTCCCCATGTTGAGGGCATGTGGCCTGGTACGGTTCAGGAGGGGGGGGCTCTCTTGTCCCCCCCCTCTTTTCCTGCAGCCTGCCAGGTTGCGTGCTTGGATAAAGGGTCTGGTATGGATTTTTGGGGGAACTCCACGCCATTTTTTTAAAAAATTTGGGTTGAAGTTCCCCTTAAAATCCATACCAGACCTGAAGGGCCTGGTATAGATATTTGGGGGAAACCCACGCATTTTTTTTAAAATTGCGGCAGGGTTCCCCTTAATGTCCATACCAGACCTGAAGGGCCCGGTAATTGAATTTGGGGGGACCCCCACGCATTTTTTTTTTTACCAATGACTTTTCTATGTATTGCCGGGAGCTGACAATTCATTATAGCCGCGAGTGAGTTTTAAATGACCTTTTTTCCTTCAGAAATGACACTTTGTGCAGGGACAGTTCTACGGGAAACAAGTGCGATTTACAGGCATACTATACACACACCCCAGAAATTTAAAGGAATATTTCACTTTTATTGTTTCACTTTAAGCATTATTAAAATCACTGCTCTCGAAAAAACGACCTTTTTTAAAAAAATTTTTTTGCATTGATACATGTCCCCTGGGGCAGGACCCGGGTCCCCAAACACTTTTTAGGACAATAACTTGCATATAAGCCTTTATAATTAACACTTTTGATTTCGAACATTCGAGTCCATTGTATTTAATAGGGTTCTAAAGTTCACGCAAACTTTCTGTCTGTTCGCAGGTTCTGGTGCGAACCGAACAGGGGGGTGTTCGGCTCATCCCTACTCTTGTGCATTAAAACTTTAATTAAACTTTATCGAAGATGAAAAAACTTAAAACAAGTCTTTTATTATAACACTTTCCCCATGCAGGTACAAAAATAATTGTAACCTGAATAAAATGTATAACATGAAATAAAACCAAATGAAGCATTATTTCCCAAAATTTAAATCATTACCGATCATACTAAATATTCTACATGATTGTAAACTTTTATAGGTGTTCTAGTTCACTTTTTCTTCAGTATTTTAATGTGACAAGATGAAAGGTAGTATTGCCATGTACTCAGAGCCCCCTTTTCAAGGTATGTATAGGAGCTGTTTTTACATAAACAAGTATCGGTGACAGTTTTCTGTTTACAGTGCATATAAGAACACACATTGGTGTGTGTAGGTAAAGTTAAAGGCATTATTTGTATTTGTTTTCAATTTCTTTTTATTGATCCTTTTTTTCTCAAATACAAAAAACAAAACTTACATTTGTACAAGATTCACTTGCAATATACATTGATTTCTTTTGATTATTCAGTATGCTGAATCTTGATATATACAAGTTACTTTATCCTTAAAACAAATAACCTCCAACATTCATCCACATCTATTCCGCCATCCTCCACTTCCAAATTTATCCAAAAAAAAAAACCTGTAAAACCCCAATTCCCCCTATTCTTCTCCCGTTTATATTTGTATTTGGATGTACAGCAGAACTAGATATTTTTTATGTGTGTATGGTTTATCTTTTTACCTTACTTTTCAGCTGTACAATGCTACACACTAGTACACAAGGGAATTTTACAGTATGAATTGTTTTGTATTTTAATCAATCACAGGGTTTGGGTACACAGGAGTTCCATTGGTTCCTGAGGTCCATGTAAGTTTAGTTCTATTAATGGCATTATGAACAAAGAGCATGGGACTGCTCAGAGGTTACTGATCTCTATGTGGATAGGGCAGCCATGAAATGTATTATAAAGATGTCTATACATTAGGGCTCAAGCAAATAACTGATTAGGGCTGTACACAAACCAGATCAGTGGATTTCTCTCGCAAGCACAGCCAGGTATTTCTGATCGGGTGCAGACAGGAAGTCTGTACAAATCAATGTCAGGCTGACGCTGTTCACGGCTGTCCGCAGATGTTCACATGTAATCACACATGGAGCGATTACCCAAGGTTAGTGACACACGTGAGCCCCTGACTGTAAACTGCCTGCGTCCAGGAGCACACTTCTATTCCTAACCACAGGTAATAGCTACATGTGTGATTACATGCAAACAGCTGGGCCATAAACAGTGTCAGTCTGTCATTGATTTGTACTGGCTTTCTGTCCGAAACAACCTGACCATACCTGGTGCAAACGTATGCTGATCTGGGCTTTGTATGGCTCTAATAAGAGATGTGCATAAGCCCCGAAAGAGAATTGGCAGCATCCTAAAAAAAAAAAATTAAAAGTCAGCAGCTACAAATAATTTAGCTGCTGACTTTTAATATAAGGACACTTACCTGTCCAGGGGGCCCATGATGTCGCCCCCCCCCCCCCCCAAATCGTTTGCAAGTAAGAGAAACCGGCAGTGAAGCCTTCACAACCGGTTTCCTACTGCACATGCGCGAGTCGCGTTGCGCTTTCTGAATGGCCCCCCTCGTCTTCTAGGGGACAGATGGAGGGGCTGATCTAAATCCAGAGATGACGTACCTCGCCGCGGCGGTGTAGGATGGAAGCCCTGCTGGAAAAAAAAAGAAAGGTACAAAACGCCCCCCCCCCACCATAAAAGGATATCCAAAATAGGGGAGGGGTGGGGTGCTCGATTTGATTACACTTACGTTGATTTTAGCCTGGAACTCCGCTTTAAAGATGGCAGTCAGAAAACAGAAATACAGTGGAACCTCAGATTGCGAGTAATACAAGCTATTATTTTTTCCTGACTCGGTTTGCGAGTGTTGTCTCTCAAAACGAGCAGGATTCAAGCCTCTGCGATGTGCAGTACCGCATTTGGCCAGAGGTGCGGTTCGCCGGTGAAACTCGGAGCCGCTCTTAAATACTCGGAAATACTCAGTTTCCGAGCCTTTACGAGGGTTTCCGAGTGCATCCGAGCGGTCTCCGAGTATTTCCAAATCTCTCTGGCACCCGTCCACCTCTTGCCACATGCGGTATTGCATACAATAGAAGTCAATGTGGAACGAACTATCTTCGTTTCCATTGACTTCTATTGGGAAACTCGCTTTGATATGCGAGTGCTTTGGATTACAAGCATTCTCCTGGAACGGATTATGCTCATAATCCAAGGTTCCACTCTAGTCTGATAACTCTCCTGACATGCTTTTGGACAGCTGATAAATAAATAGGAACACTTGACCTGGCTGAAAGTTAATGTTTATGCCTAGGCAGAGTATGGCTAATATCAAAAGAACAATAGCAACTGGAAAATTATTTCTAACCCATCCCTTCTCCAAGAGCAGCCAGCCTTCATGTATCTGATGGTTCTACAAACATGATGGTAAGCTCTTGTCTAATTATTATTATTATATGGGATTTATATTGCAGCAACAGTTTAGCAAGCACTTTAAATAATGAAGGCAGACAGTACAGTTACAATACAGTTCAATACAAGAGGAATCTGAGGGCCCTGCTTATTAGAGCTTACAATCTAAAATGAAGGGTCAAGTGATACAAAAGGTAATAACTGTGGGGGATGAGCTGATGGAGAAAGAAAATTTCAGTTTATTAGTTCGAGGCAGGATAGTACTCATTGAAGAGAGGGGTTTTCAGAGATTACCTAAAGGTGGATAGAGTAGGCGATAGTCGGACAGATTGGGGTAAGGAGTTCCAGAGGATGGGAGATGCTCTGGGGGAGTCATGGAGCATGGGAGAAGGTGATGGTGGGGGGGTTTGAAGGTCTTGGGAGGAGCAAAGAAAACCTTATTTTGAGAGATGTCACTGGGGGTGGAGTTGTAGCTGGCCTTGTAGGATGTTGTTAGCATTTTGAATTTTATTTGTTGGGAATATGGAAGCCAATAAATAGATTGGCACAGAGGGGTAGCAAGCACTAAATGGTTGGTAAAGTGGATGAGTTTGGCAGCAATGTTTGTGATAGACTGAAGGGGAATAGCCTATGTAAAGGCAGGCCAGTGAGGAGAGAAATGTAATAGTCGAGGCAAGAAATAACCAGGGAATTAAATAATAGATTTCTGGTGTCGTTGGTTAAGAGGGGGCATATTTTGTACAACATGTACTTTAAGTAAATACAATATGTAGAGCGCCTGAGTGTATCTCATTGAAATTATTTGATAGGAATTTGTCAGAAACCATGAATCAGACCGAGACAGAAGTAAAGTTAAATCACACTTGTTTAATAATAAAAATAAAAAAGGTAAACAGAGTAAGCGTAGTTAAAACATAGCCAGAGTTCAGTAACCGGATTGGGTAGTCAGCCAAGCCAATGTCAGAGAGCCAGAGATAAACGTAGTAGTACAGCAAGCAGGATCAGGAGCCAGAAGGAACGTCAGCCGAGCAAGTCTTCAACAGGAACGCAGGAGAAAGTCTCTGTGATGTTGACCAAGGCGAAGGCAGAGAGCAAATGAACTGGAAGGCTTTAAGTAGGCAGGACTGACGAGCAGAATCAACAACAGGTGAGTCGCTGTGGAGAGATAGGAGCTGGTAATTAGCTGACAGCTGAGCTGCCAGCTCAGAGAAGGAAGGGCTGAGCCCAGCCCTGACAGAAGTCTGTTGAATGAATCAATCTCTTTTCTGCAATAACAGCTTTGTAATAGCTTTATATAAATGATATGCAATCCTGATAATCTCCCAGAACTTTCTATGTGCAGTTTATATTTCCTGTGTTATTAGGTATCATTTTTACCTTGATCATAATTACAGTTTGGCAAGACTTGCCGCAACTTATACTGTAGATCTTGATCAGCGGAAATATCCAAAGTTATCTATTTCTGTGCTATTCCTTAATATGCACCTGACAAATCAAATCTACTAGTAGGTTTGCATGCTTGTTGTTGGTTAGTTCTATCTTGCAGGTCTGCTAAAGGTCATAATAAAAGATCTTGCCAAGTTTAATTCTTTTAATTCTTTCCCTTGTTTCATTACAATGAATAAGGAAGCACGGTGAGTAAGTAGCAGTTAGGGGGAAAACAGAAGTCATTATTTAGAAGAAGGGTCACGAGTTGGAGAATTCTCAAGGACAGTGCTGTTACAGACCACAAGAATCTAAATTAAAGATAATGTACTTCTTTGTATGTAACTTTTTTCCTTCATAGGTTTTCCTGGAGCCTTTTATGAAAGTCCATGGATTTGAGAAAAAAAAAAGATATATGAAGACATGAGCTGCTATATACAGGGTAGTGTGCCTACACTCATTGATCTTGTCCAGCTATTATCTTATTTAAATTTTACACAGAATATGAAAAACAATAGGCAATTTTCTTTTTTTTTACTTTTAAGCTTTATGTGCGGTAGAAAAGCCTGAAAGTAGAATTCAATATTATATCTGTGGAAGAAAGATCCCTATACTTGCCTATTTTCAGATGGCTCTGGTCCGGTCATTTTATTATCCTTTTGCCAGCCAGTAGCCAGCTTCAGGGGAGAGGAGAGAGCACTCAACAACATCTGAAATGCCTGGGAAATGACGTCACCCATGGATCATTCATTGTTGGTGCTCCCTTCTCTCCCCTGAAGCTGCTGCTGGCTGACACAGGGGAGCAGGATAACGTGACAAGACCGGAGCAGCCTGAAAATAGGTACGTATACAGATCTTTCTTCCACAGGTTAGTTACTATACTCTAGGTGTTAGGAGGGGGAGGGTGCAGTTTTTAAGTTTAATTCTTCTTTAAGAGACTGATATATGATGCAGTAAATAAAACTACATTTACTTAACACTACAACCAAAGAGTTGTCACTGATGGATGGGTTCTAGAGCAGCAGTCCTCATTCTTGTAAATATGATGTGCTAGTTGGAAATAATCAAGAACAGTGTATATTCATCTGGCTGTCAATGTGATAGATTGAAGGGTTCTAGAGTAGCAGTGCTTAGTCTAGTACTAAATGTGGTAGCTGTAATGATCCTAGAGCAGTCATGCTCTGTCTTTTTAAAAGCGTGGTAGCTCTACAGGTTCTTAAACAGAGGTATTCAATGTTATTTTAAGTGTGGTAGCTGGCAGGGGAGGGCAAGTCCAGTCAAGTGGCCCATTGAACCGCCGAATCAGCTCACCATCCATGGCCCACATGGTTTTTCAATGCAGCCTCACCAGTGCCCATCAGTGCAGCCAACTCCAGTGCCCATCAATGCAGCCTGATCACTGGGGCAGGTTACATGGGGTATATGTGGGGGAGATGGGGGGTATATGTGGGGGAGATGGGGGGTATATGGGGGGGAGATGGGGGGTCAACTAGGGGTGTCAGGGTCTCTCACCTCAGCGATCTCAGCTCAGCAGGTCCTTGTACGCCACAGTTTCCTGGGGGGGTAACGCTCCTGATCCTGGGGTCAAGTTGCAGCCAGCGCCCAGCCCTGCATCCCGACTCCCTGGCACGCCCTGCCTCTGCCTGCTTCCAAGATTCCGGTCCCAGGGAGTTGTAGTTTCCTCTGCGCTGCTGTGTTTTCCACCCACCAGAAGCTTGAGTGCGGACTACAACTCCCGGAATGCAACAGCTAGTGGTCGGCCGCCATGGCCATGCCCCCGGCCCGACTTCCTAGACCAGAATAAAAAAGAAAATGGTAGCGAGCAGCGGCTGCCAGACATTTTGAACATAAGTTAGGGTGGCCTGGGAGGCAATTGCCACCCTTCCCCCTGGCCCAGCCCTCCCCTAGTAGCTGGTAAGATTACAGATCAGTGGTGAGCAGTCTAGTTCCAAGTATAGTAACTTGAAGGGTTCTAGGACAGTGGTACTTGGTCTTATTCTAAGTATGGAATCTGGAAAAGTTTTAGGACAATGGTGCTCAGTCTTGTTCTTAGTTTGGTAGCTGGAAAAGTTCTAGGACAGTGGTGCTCAGTGTTTTTGTATGTTTGGTAGCTGGAAAGGTTCTAGGACAGTGGTGCTCAGTGTTTTTGTATGTGTGATAGCTGGAAAGGTTCTAGGACAGTGGTGCTCGGTGTTTTTGTATGTGTGATAACTGGAAAGGCTCTAAGACAGTGGTGGTGCTTAGTCTTGTTCCAAGTTTGGTAGCTGGAAAAGTTCTAGGACAGTGGTGCTCAGTGTTTTTGTATGTGTGGTAACTGCAAAGGTTCTAGGACAGTGGTGCTCAGTCTAGTTCTAAGTTTGGTAGCTGGAAAAGTTCTAGGACAGTGGTGTTCAGTGTTTTTGTATGTTTGGTAGCTGGAAAGGTTCTAGGACAGTGGTGCTCAGTGTTGTTCTAAGTTTGGTAGCTGGAAAAGTTCTAGGACAGTGGTGCTCAGTCTTGTATGTATAGTAGCTGGAAAGGCTCTAAGACAGTGGTGGTGCTTAGTCTTGTTCCAAGTTTGGTAGCTGGAAAAGTTCTAGGACAGTGGTGCTCAGTGTTTTTGTATGTGTGGTAACTGCAAAGGTTCTAGGACAGTGGTGCTCAGTCTAGTTCTAAGTTTGGTAGCTGTAAAAGTTCTAGGACAGTGGTGCTCTAAGTCTTGTTCTAAGTGAGGTGGCTGGAATGGTTCAAATACAGTGGTGCTTAGGTTTGCTCAGTGATAATTTGAATGGATCTAGCTAGAGTACCAGTGTTGCTCCGTCTTGCTGTACCTGTGCTAGCAGGAATAGTTTTGACTTTTGATTCTAGGATCATGTCTGCAGTCCCAAGCCGCACACCAGACACCTTCTTTCTGGAAAACACATACACAAGCAAATTGCCTATTAACAGCAACACAAGAAAAGGATTATCAAGACAGAGAAGCCCAAAGTTTTGTACAATGTGGTTACTGAATTGAATAGCTTATAATTAAAGAATTCTAAGAAGTTTTCAGAACTAGCTGTAGCCAGATGCAAGGGGTTCTCTACAGCAGGGCCGTTTGAAGGAATTTGGGGGCCCCAAGCAAAATGGACATGGAGGCCCCCCCAACTCCCCCCCCCCCGCACTCACGCAAAGCCTACAGGAACCATAAATAAATAAAAAAGGCTTACAGTGCAAATACAGCTGTTGCATATATTCCAACATACTTAAAACACATACACACTCACATTAACATTAGGATGCTGTGGGATGGACAGGGGGACCGTGGGATGGACAGGGGGACTCTGCACTGTAATATCCATGTCATCTCCCCCACTTTAATATCCACATCATCTCCCCCACTGTAATATCCACATCATCTCCCCCACTGTAATATCCACATCATCTCCCCCACTGTAATGTCCACATCTCCCCCCTGTAATGTCCACACCTCCCCACATCTCACCTCGGCCGCTGCCGCCGGGTGTACCAAGATGGCCGCCGCTCCGGAGCTAGGCCTTTCCTGTGGCCGCAATCCGCGGATCGGCTCAGGGCGGAAATCGAGGACAGTGACAGGCAGCAGGCAGGCACCCTAGGCTGGGGCCCCAGGCCAGCTCGGGGCCCCAAGCAATTGCTTGTTTTGCCTGTCCTGTTCCGACAGTCCTGCTCTACAGCACCAATGAAAATAAGATATAAAGATTTTTTTAGTACACCCCCAGGTTACAAAATATCATTGATACCTGTGCTATAAATAAATGTTTTTTAAAGCTGTCTTTCTAAAAGGTTTTGACTATAGAGGTATTATTTGTAGTCTTATATGTATGGAATATACAGTATATATTACTCATTAGTGTGCTAACACATTTTCCACAGTGCTTTACAAGAACTATCTAAATTAGGCCCAGCAGACAAAACACGTATCATGTGCACCAATGCATATATGTATTTACACAGCAATTTGGGTTGAGGGGGTTTAGGGTATGCACAGAAAATGTGTATTTGCTTTCAGTAGTCAAAAGAGCTTACAGTCAAATGTTCAAACTACAGTGATATACATGCACAATAATGCAAATTTGGAGTGGAAGTCGATTAACCTAATATTTGAAGAAACCAGGAGCAATGCCACACAATGCCTTTCAGGGAAAGGGTTACAAATTCTTGCGGTGCATCATCAGTTATTAAGGAGCAGAGTGTGTTGATTATGTACACAAAGGGTTGTGTCTTTGTGTACTGTAAGCACAGTTCAAGATGACAGAGTACAAAGCGTCTTCTAGGAGAAATCTTTCTCATCAAGACACTAAACAGTCTTTGCATGTCACCTGTGTTTGAGCACAAATACAGCGCTGAACTCTGCGGAAAGTCGTTTGACTGACATGGCGGTCGTAGTACTACACAGACTGAGCGGCATAGCAGACATACCAAGAGCAACAATTATTTAGAGTGTAGCTCTGTGATCCAATGCATCACAGAACCCTGCCAAATCCCTATATTGGAGGGAGCACCCATCCAATCTCTGACCATGTGACTATATGAAATAGATTGATTCCATTGGCCTAGGCGTTTGGTGACAGGCATAAGACACGTACATCAGGCTGCTCTACTGGCTCGCAGCAGATTTATCGAAGTCAGTATATACATATACAGGTGTATATTTATACATAAAGAAAGAGCCACATGACACACTTACTAAGACTCACTCAGTATTACTAGTATTTATTCAAAAATTCACAAAGTACATACAAATGAAATGGACAATTGCTTACATCACCAATATAAAAATAAAGTTTTGAAGTACATGTGTGTATTCTGACTAATTGTATGCATTTAACCACTTGCCGACCGCAGCACGAACATTTACGTTGGCAGAATGGCACGGACAGGCCAATGGGCGTATATATACGTCCCTTAAAATTTGCCGCCGTGTGGGCGCGCGCCCCTGCCGCGAGCTCCGTGATCGTGCCCACGGGACCCGTGG
The DNA here is from genome assembly GCA_029206835.1 of Rana muscosa. NCBI lineage: Eukaryota > Metazoa > Chordata > Amphibia > Anura > Ranidae > Rana > Rana muscosa. The sequence continues at coordinate 118,808,766 of CM055127.1, forward strand.
ACTCAATGTCCACCGATCATGTGTCACGGAGCTGCAGAATGGGGAGGGTGCCTGGCTGACAGAAAAGCATTTTTGTTATACAGTATATTCAACTATTTTTAACAATATCCAAAAGCGACACACATCCCATTTAGTCCCCACACTACATAAAGGTAGGTACTTTTCGACTGGTTTACATTTACAATGGTTTACGACACACAGCTAGAGAAAACAAATTGGAGCTGGCTTGAGGCCCTGGTGCCGTTGCAAAGTTGCTGATATGACCTGGCCCTTAAAGCAAACCTGCAATTTGCTTATGCAGGGCAAAGGAGTAGACTTGATATAAGCAGCACATGCTCATCTTTACTTCACACCCCTACCTTTCCAATCAGCACCTGGGAGCTAGGAAAGAAAGTCCTGTGTAAGCTTTTAGTCACTGTAGTTGGAGTTTACATAGAGCTTGAAAACTGTAGCCCACAGGTGTCAAACACAGGGCCGACGGGCCGAATCCGGCCCTCCAGGCCATTTCATGTGCACCTTGCACCTCTCCTGCAGCTGCAGGAGAGCTCCAGCCCTCCTCTGGTCATCCTCCAGACCCTTACTTTCTGCTTTCAAGCAATGCATCCCGCTTCTTCCCAGCAGCAGCATAAGGAAAAGGGGGTGCACTGTGATGTAAGGGAGAGTGGGGGACTCAACTTCTGATGGTGGGGTGGCTCTTGACATCTAATATATGAAGAGGGGATAAGCTGGACATCTAATCTTACAGATACAACCGGCCCTTTTGAGGGCAATCCTAATGCTGATGCCTCCCACAATGAAAATGGGTTTGACACCCCTGCTGTAGCCTAACCCCCGAGGGACAATGCTGGGCCAATCACCAAGCAACAGCACTGTCACATGAGTGGAAGGGGAGTATGTCATGTGCTCCTTCATTACTAGAAGTACCTGTCTTTTCTTCGTTTCTGGAGGCTGCATGAATTGGTGGAGGTGTGAAGGAAAGAGGAGCATTGAGGAAGAAGTAAGAGTATCTAAAACTAAAACCAGTCCTAACTTTTGGTGGCTGCATTCTGTTTTTCTTTTATTTTCTCCTGGTGATCCTGCAAATAACACACTTCCTCTCTCTCAATGGTTACATTCACTTCTCCACTTTATCAATAGAAGGAGCCCTGGTTATCACACAGGCTGGACAAAACACATACTCAAGTGCTATGGGCAAGAATGATAATAAGTAAGGCCGGCCATAGATGGTACGAACCATGTGTGGGCAGACTAAATGTTCCAAGTTGATCGATCAACTTGGGTACAACCAGCCTGCTGGATTTTTTTGCGATTATCGCTTCGGCTGCTATAGCGTCTAGTAATAATCACTGTCTTCTCCTGGCGGGGATGGCTTCCTCTGCCCCCCAGGAGCAGACAATTGCTCGGCAGGAAGTATTCCTCTGTCAGCCCTGTTTGTGTTGAATCATGCAAATTTCTTTCCTGCAACCCATGTGCAAGCCGCCCCCCCCCCCCCATTGCACTCAGCATACAGGAAACTGTATTTCTGGCAAGATCAACAGGTGTTTTCTGTACTATGAGCGCAACCCGTTTAACTGCTCACAGGCCAGCTTGTATTCTCCTTGATACCTGCAATCAGCTGGGTGCGAGGCCCTGGAGTCCGCTCTTGCTTCACTGTAGTCCACCGTCCAAATAAAGGGACGAACACCAAAGATGTTCGACTTCAGCCAAGGTTTATTGCAATGACAGCACACCACTCACTCCCACCCAAACCCATGCCCCCAACATGTTTCACCTGAGGCTTATTCAGGTATATAACATTTTTAAATTTGAGTTTAGATAAGCTTTAGGTGAACCAGTTGCTTTACGCCTGATTTTTTGGAACGTTCATGTTAATAAAAACTCATGTCATCCCTTTAAATGCTGTAATTGTTTTTACTTAGCTTAAAAAAATAAAAAAAAATAGTTGATCAGTATTTTGGTAATAATTATTTTTATTTTGTCCTTTGTATTACTGAATGGATACTGTGAATATTGTGCATAAAGATTTTTCACCACTCCAGGAAGATGATAGATGATTGCTTTGTAATGTTACTTCTCTTTTTGAGATTTTGGTTTGTGGCTAGATTAAAATCACAACATGCACAAAAATTCCCTAGACACCTAATTGTACTACTTATCTAAGTAGTGTGCAACAAATAATATCAATGACAAAGATTAATTGTAGCTTCCTGGGCTGGTTTGATAGTAGCTAGCACTTATCCACTGCTGCAGTGCCTTGAAAAAGTATTCATACCCCTTGACATTTTCCACATTTTATCATGTTACAACCAAAAACGTAAATATATTTTATTGGGAATTTACGCAGGGATCTCCAAACTACGGCCCTCCAGCTGTTGCGGAACTGCACATCCCATGATTCATTGTAAAACTCTGACATTCACAGACGTGACTAGGCATTATGGGAATTGTAGTCCCTGGATAACTAGAAGGCCATAGTTTGGAGACCACTGTGATAGTAACACATAATTGTGAAGTGAAGTGGAAGGAAAATGATAAATGGTTTTAAATTTTTTTTTTACAAATAATTATGTGAAAAGTGTGGTGTGCATTTGTATTCAGCCCCCAAGTTTGTAGAACCCCCTTTCACTGCAATTACAGATGCAAGTCTTTTTGGGGATGTCTCTACCAGCTTTGCACATCTAGAGAGTGACATTTTTGGCCATTTTCTTTTGCAAAATATCTCAAGCTCTGTCAGATTGGATAGAAAGTGCCTGAACAGCAATTTTCAAGTCTTTCCACAGATTCTCAATTGGATTTAGGTCTGGACTTTGACTGGGCCATTCTAACACATGAATATGCTTTGTTCGAAACCATTCCATTGTAGCTTTGGCTGTATGTTTAGGGTTGTTGTTCTGCTGGAAGGTGAATCTCCGCCCCAGTCTCAAGTCTTTAGACGACTCTAATGCTGCGTACAACAGGTCGGAATTTCCGACAACAAATGTTCGATGGGAGCTTGCTGTTGGAAATTCCGTTCATGTGTAGGCTCCTTCGGACACTTGCTGTTGGAATTTCCGACCACAAAAATTTGAGAGCTGGTTCTCAAATTTTCCAACAACAAACTTGTTGTCGGAAATTCCAAGCGTGTGTACACAATTCCGACAAACAAATTCCACGCCTGCTCGGAATCAATCAGAAGAGCCGCACTGGCTATTGAACTTAATTTTCCTCAGCTCGTCGTACGTCACTGCGTTCTTGACGTTTGCAATTTCCGACAACATTTGTGTGACCGTGTGTATGCAAGACAAGTTTGAGCCAACATCCATCGGAAAAAAATCCACGGTTTTGTTGTCGGAATGTCCGATCGTGTGTACGCGGCATAACAAGTTTTCTTTTAAGATTGCCCTGTATTTAGCTACATCCAGCTTCCCTGTCCCTGCTGAAGAAAAACATCCCCACAACATGATGCTGCCACCACCATGTTTCACAGTGAGGATGGTGTGTTCAGGGTGATGTGCAGTGTTAGTTTTCTGCCACACATAGCGTTTTGCTTTTAGGCCAAAAAGTAAAATTTTGGTCTCATCTGACCAGAGAACCTTCTTCCACGTTTGCTGTGTCCCCCACATGGCTTCTCGCAAACTGCAAACGGGACTTCTTGTAGCTTTCCTTTAACAATGACTTTCTTCTTGCTATGCTTCCATAAAGGCCAGATTTGTGGCGTGCACGACTAATAGTTGTCCTGTGGACAGATTCTCCTACCTGAAGCCCTGTACACACGGAAAAAAAAACGTCGGTTTTCTCGACGGGATTCCTGGCAAGCTTGTCTTGCCAAGCCCTGTGTACTGACGGCCATTCAAAAGAACCGCCGTTCTTTTGAATGGCAAGAACGCGGTGACGTCATCGACTACGATGAGCATGCGCTCGTCACATTCGATGCCGTCGCCGCCATTTTGCTACACCCCACACTAACCTTGTATGCTACCGTGCATGCGTCAAAGTCTTATCGAGCATGCGCGGGTTTACCTCGGACAGGTAAGCATACAGACGACCGTTTTTTTCGGCAGGAAAACTCTGCAGAGAATCCCGATGAGAAAAATAGAGAGCAGGTTCTCTATTTTTCTCGTTGAGATTCCTGGTAGTTTTCCCGACGAGAAACCATACACACGACCGGCTTTCTCAGCAAAAAGCTCTCCCAGCAGTTTTCTTGCCAAGAAAACCGGTCGTGTGTACGAGGCTTGAGCTGTGTATCTCTGCAGCTCTTCCAGAGTTACCATGGGCCTCTTGGCTGCTTCTTTGATCAATGCTCTCCTTGTTTAGGTGGATGGCCATGTCTTGGTAGGTTTGCAGTTGTGCCATCCTCTTTCCATTTTCGGATGATGGATTGAACAGTGCTCCATGCGATGTTCAAAGCTTGGGATATTTTTTTATAGCCTAACCCTACTTAAACAACTCCACAACATTATCCCTGACCTGTCTGGTGTGTTCCTTGGCCTTCATGATGCTGTTTGGTCACTAATGTTCTCTAACAAACCTCTGAGGGCTGTACAGAACAGCTGTATTTATACTGCGATTAAATTACACAGGTGGACTCTATTTCCTAATTAAGTGACTTTAGAAGGCAATTGGTTCCACTAGATTTTAGTTATGGATATCAGAGTAAAGGGGGCTGAATACAAATACACACCACACTTTTCACATATTTATTTGTAAAACATTTTGAAAAAACTAGGGCTGTTACTGATTAAAATTTTCTTGTTCGATTAATTGTTTTTTTTTTTTATCGATTAATCGACTAATTTTGATTAATTATAACGCACATACAGTTTTTACAATAATTTTTTTTATTAAGCTTTAAGAAAAACTTAGAAAGTTAGTTTGTTAGTTGTCCACATCTCCCCCCATTCTGTAATGTCCACATCTCCCCCGTAATGTCCACATCTCCCCCCCATACTGCAATGCCCACATGTGTCCCCATACTGTAATGTCCACATGTGCCCCCATAATGTCCACATGTGCCCCCATAATGTCCACATCTCCCCCGTAATGTCCACATCTCCCCCCCATACTGTAATGTCCGCATCTCCCCCGTAATGTCCGCATCTCCCCCGTAATGTCCACATCTCCCCCCATACTGTCCGCATCTCCCCCGTAATGCCCACATCTCCCCCGTAATGTCCACATCTCCCCCGTAATGTCCACATCTCCCCCCATACTGTAATGTCCACATCTCCCCCCATACTGTCCGCATCTCCCCCGTAATGCCCACATCTCCCCCGTAATGTCCACATCTCCCCCGTAATGTCCACATCTCCCCCGTAATGTCCACATCTCCCCCGTAATGTCCACATCTCCCCCCATACTGTAATGTCCGCATCTCCCCCGTAATGTCCGCATCTCCCCCGTAATGTCCACATCTCCCCCGTAATGTCCACATCTCCCCCGTAATGTCCACATCTCCCCCCATACTGTCCACATCTCCCCCGTAATGCCCACATCTCCCCCGTAATGTCCACATCTCCCCCGTAATGTCAACATCTCCCCCCATACTGTCCACATCTCCCCCCCATACTGTCCGCATCTCCCCCCATACTGTCCGCATCTCCCCCGTAATGTCCGCCTCTCCCCCGTAATGTCCGCCTCTCCCCCGTAATGTCCGCATCTCCCCCGTAATGTCTGCATCTCCCCCGTAATGCCCACATCTCCCCCGTAATGTCCACATCTCCCTCCATACTGTAATGTCCGCATCTCCCCCGTAATGTCCGCATCTCCCCCGTAATGTCCGCATCTCCCCCGTAATGTCCGCATCTCCCCCATAATGTCCACATCTCCCCCATAATGTCCACATCTCCCCCATAATGTCCACATCTCCGCCCAATACTGTAATGTCCACATCTCCCCCGTAATGTCCACATCTCCCCCCATAATGTAATGCCCACATGTGCTCCCACTGTAATGTCATTGTCCACATCTCCCCCATAATGTCCACATCTCCCCCATACCTTAAGATCCAGCTAGAACGGTCCGCAGAGTAGACGGCACAAGCAGGCGGCTGATGATGACGTCAGCGCGCCGCTACTAGGCTGCCGCAGGGTGGACCAAGATGGCCGCCGTGCTCCGGAGCTAGGCCGAAGCCGCGGCCTTTCCTATAGATGAGACCGCGGAGCTCACTCCGCGGATCGTCATCGATCAAATTTTTTTTGATCGATCAAAGAAATTAACGATTAATCGAACAATTAATCGTTAATTTCCGCACCCCTAGAAAAAACATTTATAATTTTCCTTCCACTTCACAATTATGTGCCACTTTGTGTTGGTCTATCACATAAAATCCCAATAAAATAAAATTAAGTTTTTGGTTGTAACATGACAAAATGTGGAAAATTTCAAAGGGTATGGATACTTTTTCAAGGCACTGTATACTGTATACAACATCCACCCTTGGGAATAAGCTGAGTTCACATTTTTACAGGGGAATTTCAGAGCTGTCATTCATATGGGCCTAGAAACTTACAAAAAGTGCAAAAACAATATAAATGTTAAGGGCATACCCTGTATTTGATTCAGCTACTGTAAGTGAAAATACTTGGCTGCATAAAGCGCAAACTTCAACCCAACTGTATGTATACCCACCTATTTGGAGCCTGTTGCAAACTAGTCTTCTCATACGACATCAATACCCGATCTCTTGAAATGCTCTTTTGGCCATACTTCTCTTGTGGGTCACAGGAGTGCACTTAGTTCTGCAATCCTGTGACCAAGATTCAGCCAACAGCAGGCTAAACCCGCTGTTGGCTGACGTCACAGAGCAAGTCCAGGCTCTGAAGGGATCCCGACAATAATGTCGGGCTATGTCCCAATGCCTGACTGGCAGCTGGCTCTGCCTCTCAGCACAATGCTGAGAAGTTCCCCTCCATAACCTGGCACTCCAGTGAGCGCAATTGGTGTGAAGCAGAGAGCATTCACCAATCTCCCCTCATTGAAGACCGAGAACTGAGCGTTTAGCGGTCATGTGATTGCTTGGTTCTCAGTCTAAAGCCTCGTAAACACGGTCGGACTTCAAACAAACTTTTCCGTGGATTTTTGTCCGAAGGGAGTTGGCCTGGCACACCCATAGCATCCACATGGCAGGACTTTTCTGCAAACTTTCCCAACATCACGTGGTTTTTCTGCTCTTTACCGCCACCCTTTGGTCAACTTCTGCTATTGTTGGTTGATTTTAACATTGGTTCTGGGCATGCGTATTTGTACTTCGGACAAAAGTCCAATGGATTTCTGTACACACGATAGGACTTTGCACCATCGGACTTTTGTTGCCGAAAAGTTTGTCCATTTGCAGAGCGAACTTTTGTCTGATGAAAACCGAAAAAGTTTGTCCGATGGAGAGTACACACGGTCAGATTTTTTGGAAAACTTGCTCATTTTAAAGTTTGTTGGCAAAAAGTCCGACCGTGTGTACGGGCCTTTAGAGGCAGTGGGGGACAGCTGCAGCATTAGATCAATGCTGCAGCCACATGTGGATTATGGATGTTTGTTTTTTTAAATCCGGCACTTAATAGGCACACAATCCCACATACTCCAAAATCTTGTAGAAATCTTTCCCAGAAGAAAGGGAACTGTTATATCCACCAAGGTGGGGGGTACTCCATAATAATGTCCATTAGTGATGCACCGAAATTTAGACCGCAGAATATTATCGGCCGGAAATAGAGTTTTCTGCATTGTGTGATTTTAGCGCGACTTAACCTTGCTTATGGTATGTTTTTCATAGGTCATTTGACTCAACAAATGCATAAAAAATGCAACACGGGTGCATTTTTGATGTGTTCTTGCTGCATTTTCAAAGCACAATGGGGAGGTGCGTTTTTGGTGTGGTATGCCAAATTTGCACCAAAAATGCAGCAAGCAGAATTTTTAACACCGCTTCAAAAGGTGCCGATGATGACCGACAAATTCATCTAATGCCGCATACACACGATCGATTTTCTCAAAGGTGAAAACACTGTCGAGAAAATCGACGGGAAAAACGAGGAACGGCTTGTTCCCCTACACACGGCCGTTTTTCCCGACATTTTTTCTCTTGGTCGAGAAAAACGACCGTGTGTAGGCTCCCCGGCAGTGTTTCCCTTTGGGAAAACTGCCGCGGAAAAAAATGCCGTAAATCACGACGCGAAAAATTAGAGCATGTTCTAATTTTTCTCGTCGTGATTAATGCTGTTTTTCTCGTCGGGAAAAATGATCAAAAGCCCACACACAGTCGTTTTTATCGTCAAAGAGAAAAAATTTAATTTTTCCCGACGAGAAAAATGGTCGTGTGTACAAAGGTTAAAAAGTCAAACATAATACAATTCCTTATAAAAAAAAAAATAGGATTTTTTACTCACCGTAAAATCCTTTTCTCTGAGTCCATGGACCGACACAGCTTCTCTATTGACAAAGTGGGTATTATCCGTTAATTAGGAGTGACTAGGCAGAAAAACTTGTAAAAAGTGTTGCATCACACCTTCTACAGTACCGCCCACGGGGCGGACCCTCTGGGTATACCCTCTCAGTCTGCATCTTCGCAGATCAGTTCGTCAAAAAGCAGTACAAACTTAAAAGGAGGGGTGGGTGCTGTGTCGGTCCATGGACTCAGAGAAAAGGATTTTACGGTGAGTAAAAAATCCTATTTACTCTTTCGTCCATGGACCGACACAGCTTCTCTATTGACAAAGTGGGACGTCCCAAAGCAGTGTCAGAGAAAAAACGAGGGGTGGTAACAGCATAAAAATAAACTTCACCCCAAACACAAAACAGCACTCCTCCAACGGAGGAGTTGCAACTCTAAACAGCCGCTTGCAAAACCTTGCGGCCAAAAGAGGCATCCGAAGATGCACCTACATCAATTTTGTAGAATTTTGTGAAAGTGTGAGCGGACGACCAAGTCGCCGCTTTACATAATTGGGAAACAGACGCTTGATGTCGGAAAGCCCAAGAGGCACCTATTGCCCTGGTCGAATGCGCCGTGACAGGAAAGGGGGGCGCCTGACCCTTTAAGGCGTAAGCCTGGATTACTATCTGTCGGATCCACCTAGAGATGGTGGCCGATGAGACTGCTTGGCCCATCTTGGGACCAGCCACCGAAACAAACAGTGAGTCTGACTTCCGGAAAAGGGAAGTAGCAGATAGGTATACTCTCAAAGCTCGGACAACGTCCAAGGAATGCAACGCCGACTCCTTAGGATTCGACGGCTGAGGACACAAGGATGGAAGTACAATGTCTTTGTTGAGATGAAAAGCCGAAACGACTTTCAGAAGAAGGGAAGGCTGCGGCCGCAGCACCACCTTATCCTTGTGGAAAATCAAATAGGGAGCCTTGCAGGACAAGGCTGCCAGCTCAGAGACTCGTCTAACTGACGTAACAGCCACCAAAAAGACCACTTTCTGAGAAAGTGTCAACAGGGGAATCTCTCTAATATTCTCAAACGGTGCCTTCTAAAGCACCGAGAGGACCAGGTTCAAGTCCCACGGAGGTAACGGGGGATGGACCGGAGGGGCCACATGTCGAACTCCCTGCACAAATGTACTCACGAGAGAGTGAGTCGCCAGGGGTCGCTGAAAAAAGACAGCCAGGGCAGATATCTGTCCCTTAAATCGTACTTAGGGCAAGCCCTTGGTCCACCCCCTGCTGTAAAAACAGCAGGATTCTGGAAACCAAATAGGTACGCGGATGCCATTTCATTTCCTCACACATGGAGATGTAGGCCCTCCAAGTGCGGTGATAGACCTTCCTAGAGGACGGTTTTCGAGCACTTCTCATAGTAGAGATTACTGAGTCTGACAGGCCGCGGTCTCTCAGTACCTGGTTCTCAACAGCCATGCCGTTAAAGCCAATGACTGTAAAGCAGGATGGAATATGGGACCTTGCGATAGCAGGTCCTTCCGTAGTGGTAGGCGCCAGGGGACGTCTGCTACCAGACGTACTAGATCGTCGTACCAAGGACGCTGAGGCCAATCTGGAGCGATTAGGATCATTGGAATTCCCTCAGCCTCCACTCTGCGGAGCAGAAGAGGAAGAAGCCTTAAGGGAGGTAAGGCATAGATTAGCCGATACTGACCCCACGATGCTACCAACGCGTCCGTTGCGTCTGCCCATGGGTCTCTTGACCGGGCCACAAATCTCAATACCTTCCAATTGAGTCGGGAAGCCAGAAGATCTACGTCTGGTGTGCCCCATCTTTGGCAGAGGAGTTGGAACACCTCCGGGTGTAAGGACACTTCTCCCTGGTCCAGCATCTGGCGGCTCAGGTAGTCCGCCTGCCAGTTTTCCACACCCGGAATGTACACGGCCGACAGTGCCGGTACGCTCCTCTCTGCCCACTTCAGGATGCGAGTGATCTCCGATGTTGCAGCTGAGCTTCTTGTTCCTCCTTGATGATTGACATATGCCACTGCTGTGGCGTTGTCTGACTGGATCATGACTGGACGCCCTTGCAGCCTCAGACCATTTGAAGAGGCACAGCCTGATCGCCCGGATTACCAGGACATTGATCGGCAGGAGGGCTTCCTCTGGGGTCCAGCGACCTTGCGCCGACTGAACACCCCAGACTCCCCCCCAACCTGTAAGGCTGGCGTCCGTCGTGATCACTATCCAGTAAACCGGAAGAAATGACTTCCCGGCCATTAGAGCCGGTGCTGTCAGCCACCATACCAGGGATCTCCTGACTATGTGGCTCACTCGGATTTGATAATCCAGAGATGATGGACATCTGTTCCATCTGGACAGAACTTCCTTCTGTAACACTTGAGTGTGGTATTGAGCATATGGAACCGCCTCGAAGGAGGCTACCCTGAGGCCCAACACTCGCATGCAAAAAACGGAGTGACGACCAATTCCTGGAAGTCAGCTGCCGTACTGCAGCCCGGAGGGTCTGCAACTTCTCCACAGGGAGGAATACCTTTGCCTCTGAAGAATCCAGAATCAACCCCAGGTACCCTAGGCGTTGAGTGGGCACCAATACTGACTTTTGCGTGTTTAGTATCCAACCACAGTCTCGAAGAGTCTGACAGGTAATGGACACGCTTACCTCTAATTCTGAGCTTGAAGGGGCCTTCAGCAGAAGGTCGTATAAGTAGCCTGTGATAGCGATACCCCGCTGTCTTAGAAGTGCCAGAATCGGAGCGAGCACCTTGGTGAACGTCCTGGGTGCTGAGGCAAGGCCCAACGGGAGGGCCACAAACTGGTAGTGGTCCTTCCCGATAGCAAATCGCAGAAACCTCTGGTGTCTGGAGTATATGGGGACATGCAGGTATGCGTCCTTGATGTCCAAGGAGGCCAGAAAGTCCCCCGGATGGAGAGCCGTGACTACAGATCGAACCGACTCCATCCGAAAACTTTGTACCTTCACAAAGCAATTGAGGGCTCTGAGATCCAAGCTTGGACGAACCCCCTCCTTCTTCGGCACAATGAACAGATTTGAGTAAAAACCCCGTTCCAGTTCTGGAACTGGAATAACTACCCCGCGTTCCAGTAGACCCTGGACCGCCCCATACAGGGCCTCCCGACGGGTCGGTAGTAGCTGGAGATTGGAGGTATTGAATCTGTCCGGTGGACAAGAGAGAAACTCTATCTTGTAGCCTGAGGAGATTACTTCGCAAACCCACCTGTCGGAGATTAGTGCTGTCCACTGAGTTGCGAATTTGCGAAGAGGTCTCCCCACCCGAGAGCTGGGTGGGGGTGGACCTTCATGCGGACGCAAATTTGTCCGCAGGCTTATTGGGTATGCGGGACCAGGGACGCTTTTGTCCTTGGGCAGGCGCTTTATCGGCCTGGGGTCTTTTCCCTGTCGCCCTAGGGGGACGAAAAAAACACTTGTGTGCAGTAAAGGAGGGCCCTTGCCCTTGGCGTGGCCCCTTACCCTTGCTAATTTGGGGAAGCAAAGTGCTTTTACTTCCTGTGGCATCCTTGATGATGTCATCCAGAGAAGCCCCAAAAAGTCTGTCGCCCTTAAAAGGCAGATCCAACAGGGCTTTCTTGGAAGTCTGGTCCGCAGACCAGCCTTTTAGCCAGATCAGGCAGCGTATTGCTACTGCATAAACCGAAGTTTTAGACAGCAGGGGAATAGTATTCATGTCTGACTCGCAGACAAACCTAAGGCCCTGGACCAAAAGGTCGGCCAATGTTATCTCATCAGGAGGAGCATCTCGCTCCTTAACCCCTGGAGTAGCAATCTTGCCCATTCAGTAAGTGTGTGAGACACTAGGGCCCCCGCCAATGCCGGGCGTACTGCCGAGCCTACCACTGAGTATAGGTAGCAAGCGAGTGCTTCAGCCTTCTTATCCACAGGGTCCTTGAAAACAGGAGCCCCTTCTACAGGAATTGTGATGGCTCTATTAAGTCTGGACACCGGAGGGTCCACTATAGGGGGGAGAGGTCCATTTCTTCAAAAAACTCTCCTCAAAAGGGGTACCGTACCGCAAACCTCTTTGGGGCTGTAAAGACCCTCAGTGGGTTCTCCCATTCCTTGTATAAGAGTCTATCAAAAGACACACAAGGGAACACCTTAGCAGTGCGGGCAGGTCTATGAAACCCAAGTGGACCGGAGTCTCTGCTGCTTCTGCAGTATTTTCCAATTTTAGCATATCCCGCACTGCAGTAATAAGGTCAGATACCAAAGCCGTCTCGCGTACTGACCTGGACTTTGAGTCATTCTCACTGTCCGGTCACGGTCTGCAGTCTCTGATGCATCAGAATCTGGGCCCCGAGCCGTAGCTGGACCTGGTTCTGCACCAGAATTATCCCCAGAAGCTTGCAGGGGATGGGGCGTTTACTACCCCCTGTATTCCCGTGTGCTGCTTCCACCCTGGCAGCAAACGCCTCTAGGATTGCAGTCATAGCGTTCATAGACACCTCAGGGGCACCAGCTGCTAAATCTGGTGTTTCAGGGGAGAAGACATCTGGCTCAGATGCCATGCTGACCACACGCTGACACTCCCAGGGCTCCAGGCAAGATATCAATAGGCCACCCTCCTGTGCTGCAGAGAGGCCGGGTCACCCAGAGGACTCACCACCCTGGATAGGTACTGCTATGCTGCGCCTGTGATGCTGTCCCACTGCTGCTGTGTCAGTCTGCTTCTTTTATCAGCACTTCCTGTGTGAATTTTCGCGCCAGTGTAATGCACCCTAGAGGCCGGAGGCTCTCGAAAAATGGTTGCCAAAAACGTCTGTATGGAAGATAATGTGGGCTCTAAGAAAATGGCCGCCGACAGAAGATAGAGGTCAAGCAGCCATAGCCCACAAAAAGATGGCCGCCGAACGGCAATATCTGCATACAGGGTGGACAAACATGGCCGCCGATCAGCTGATAGGGGCCAGTGGGTGTGGCCGAACCACAGGAAGATGGCCGCCGGGCAGTCACAAGAGGCCAAACTTGGCATGGACCACCTCAAAATGGCCGCCGACAGCATGGAGGAGGAAGGACACAAACACAGGTAAGAAAAAATGACATTTCTTTTAAATGTTAGTTACAGCCAGCCCCGCTCCAGTGGGACCCCATAGGTGACCCCCAGCACCCAGCAACCTTTAGCTAGAAGCCCAGGGAGGAGGGAAAGGCAGGGAGAGAGGGAAGAAAGGGGCCACAACCACTTACTTGATCTCTCCAGGAATGTCCAGCTAAATCACCCAGCCGAGGCAGGGGAGTTTTACTTACCTATCCTGCATGTATTCTGCTGGAAGACATTCCAAACAGATCATCGTCCGCGCACGGAAGGTGACTGTTGGCCAGGCATGCTGTGATTGGACCCAGAAGGGACGATCATATGTATGCCCTGGAGCATGACGCTCACCGGACAGGCTGCTGCGACTCGGCCGTAAGGTCAGCCGAAGCTGAGCGGTCCGATGCAAGCCTTGGAGCGTAAGCTCACCGGCCAGGCTGCTGCGACTCGGCCGTAAGGTCAGCCGAAGCTGAGCGGTCCGATGCAGGCCCTGGAGCGCAAGCTCACCGGCCACCCGTGGAGCGACGGGCATGTCGTGGAAAACCCAGCGCGTAGCTAGGGTCGGCACACGCTCAATGCCCGAAACTGGGGAGACTACAAGGATCGAGGATCCAGCCTGTCACCCAGTCGGCAGTTGATCGAAGATCGCAGGAAACAACAAATGTAGCAAAAAAAATAAAAATATATATATATCTTTTTTCCCCGGACCAATGGGCCCAAAGGGAGCCATGTCCTACTCCTTGCTAGACAGAAAAAAACTGATCTGCGAAGATGCAGACTGAGAGGGTATACCCAGAGGGTCCGCCCCGTGGGCGGTACTGTAGAAGGTGTGATGCAACACTTTTTACAAGTTTTTCTGCCTAGTCACTCCTAATTAACGGATAATACCCACTTTGTCAATAGAGAAGCTGTGTCGGTCCATGGACGAAAGAGTAATATATATTTTTTTTAAAATGTCAATTTTGATTACGGCCGAGTGCAGCCTGAATTTTTTGGTTTTCGGCATTGAAATTTTAATTTTGGTGCACCACTAATGTCCATGGTATTGGAAAGGGATGTCCCACAACCTCGTAAAGTTTCAAGTGTGTATAACAAGTTAAGTAATGCCCGTGGTAGACCAACATCTCCAATAAAAGAGAGTGTAATATTTTATCTGATGTATTGATACAACAATGTAATGCTGGTGTTATATGGTGAGACATCATTGGATTACCAAACAAGCACCAAATAGTCAACATTGGATGACCCGTCATCCATTCAGCTGTCTACTTTCTCTCTGACTAATTAAGACCTTGTGTGTGTATAGCTATCTTAAAGTGGTTGTAAACCCTCCATTACAACTTGCACCTACAGGTAAGCTTGGATTAAGGCTTACCTGTAGGTACAAGAAATATCTCCTAAACCTACACGGTTTAGGAGATATTTTCCAAAAAGTTTTACAACGTTGTCTACGGCGCATGCCGTAGACAACGGTGCATTCACAGGGTTAATCCCCATTCACAAATCCGGCGTTGCCAGATTTTACGTCTCCCGCGCGCATGCGCGCAGTGACGTCTTCGCCGCTCCAGCCAATCACAGCGCCGCAGCGGCGCTGTGATTGGCCAGAGCGGCGATACCCGGAAGTAACCTTCCGGGTATCTGTGGAGAGATGGCTGCGGCTGGAGGGGGAGACGAGGACGGCTTTGGGGGCTTCGATCTAAGGTAAGTAATGTATAATGAGCTAGTATGCTAGTCATACTAGCTCATTATGGCTTTGTCTTGCAGGTGTTATTTAAAAAAAAAAAAACAGGGTTTACAACCACTTTAAAGCAAATTTATACTAACGCTTTCTGTACATGTTGCAATCTTTTTGTACAATTATATTTAAAATTAGCAACAATTATGTAGTAAAAGGGCCTGCCTGTCTGGATATAGACTGACTGGGTTGTTTAGATAGGTCCTCGCATTATATCATTTTGGTAAATCTAAAGGGATTTGTAGAGAGATTGTACAATCAGACTGTAACATGTATATATTTATTTTTCAAAAAGAATAGAGGTCTTTATGACTAAGGCTGTGGGAGGGTGAAACGCATCAGAGGGGTGTGGCTTGACAGGAGACAAGCTGAAATCATTTTTCTACACATGGTGATTGGGCTGGCAGCTGGTGTGTGACTCCCTATTCTTTTTGATACTCATTTTTCTAGAAGCCACCAGGTTGTTGCATGTATGTGTTTTGGAGCAGGGCTCTTAATTCTTTTTTAGGGTCACAGTGTATATATACAGTATTTAGAATTAACATTTAGAATTTTACTAAACCCAGGACCCTGCATTTACTATATCTGTCTCCCACAGTACACAGAACATGGAAATGCAATTATTTTAGTAAATATAAGCTGCTAAATACCTTTTCTCATCAGCAGTATATATCAGTCTTGTGACTTCTATCAGTGTCTGGTTAAAGCTTCTAGGAGGAGTTTTAATGCACCCCTCATTATCCTATGAGGCTGCAGGACCCCGATCCTCTGTCTGGATAGTACTGATTGGCCCTGTGCTGATCACATGCACTCTCTCAAGGAAAAATAAAATTCTTTAGCAATACACACCAAACTGAGCTTGTGCAGCTTGCCTCCAAGGATCTGTACTATCAGGAGATGGTTTGGGGACTGTGGAAGAAGGGGAGGGTGAGAGAAGATGGGATCAAACAGCCTTTTTACACTATGGGGAGGAATAACCCCTTAGGTTCCTCAGTGAGTATAACAAGCATGCTTTACTGCATATACAGACTGATTTTACTGTTGTGGGTTTAGTAACACTTTAAAATTGGTGTTGTGTTAACAGTCCAGCCACATGATACAACAAAATGGAGCCTGAAAAAAATACTATTGCCAAGCTATTGGTATCATGGTCTTTCCTGATGGGGAGGATCACTTTTCAAACAAAAGCATCAATTGACCAGTTTTAACAGAAGATAATCTACCAAAGACCTTTAGCAGAGACTGCATGACCAACACCTAGGTCACAGGTGTCAAACACAAGGCCTGCGGGCCGAATCCGGCCCTCCAGGCCATTTCATGTGGCCCTCGCACCTCTCCTGCAGCTGCAGGAGAGCTCCAGCCCTCCTCTGGTCCTCCCCCAGATGCCTACTTTCTGCTTTCAAAGCAATGCATCCAGCTTCTTCCCAGCAGCAGCATAAGGAAAGGGGGGGGGGGGTGCACTGTGATGTAGGGGAAAGTGGGGGACTCAACTTCTGATGGTGGGGTGGCTCTTGACATCTAATGTAACGGGAGGGGATAAGCTGGACATCTAATCTTACAGATACAACCGGCCCTTTTGAGGACAATCATAATGCTGATGCGGCCCACGGTGAAATTGAGTTTGACACCCCTGACCTAGGTCATAGAACTATGCTCTACAGAGGTTTCATTTAAGACCATCAAAACTGGCAATGGATGGAGGCATCTGATCACTTCAAACTAAATGATGAACCCCTGAACAAGCCTCTATTCTTCTGGCATACATTTACACTACCCTGAACATGACAGCTATGGAGCAGGAAGGAGAAGCAAGCAAGATCTCAGAAAAAAATGGAATAACATTGGGTGAAATTCCACCGTGTCCAGCTGCTAGCTACAATAACCCTAATATAATAATCTGTGCCCCATACGCAGGTTGATTATTGTCCAATCAGTTGTTTTGCATGCAGAGATGAATAAGGGTAGAGTGCCTCCATAGGTAAGGTAGCAGCTTTGGCCCCCACATTCCTTAAAATTACATTTTTTAAGCATTGCAATAGACATACGGAAGTCGCACTCTTTGCATGATCTGTAATGACAAAGCCCACCCCATCAGATGCCAACTGCCTACAGTGAAATGACATTCAGGTGCACAGCTTTGACCAATTGCTCAATCCTCCTGGAGAATGAAGGAAGTGGCTGGGCTCCCTGGATGTCCACTGTACCCTAGGGCAGCAGTGTATTTAGATTTTGTGCTGCCCTAGGCCTGACGAAACTTGTGCACTTCCTAATTTAAATATGATCAACCCCTTTCTGTCAAGGCCACACCCCTTTCTGATTAAGACCCGCCCTGAAATTTTCGAGTGGGGACACTAGTTCTGAGGGCCTGGGGGGAATGGATTCCCTTAATTTGCAAAGAGTTCCTCTCACTTCCTGTTTGGCTATGGGACAGGAAGTGAAGGGAAATCTCTGCAATGGGACATGGATGGTAAAAAATAAACTGACAGGGGCTATAACCCTCCCTTACTCTATCCAAAATGAAAAAAAAAAGTGTTGCCTATAGTTCTACTTCAAGCACAAATTTCTGCAAAATTTTTGGAGAGGACTAAGAAGATATAACCATGCCAATGATGCAGCAGAAAACATATAGCACAGTGAGGAAGGTTTGTGGTCCAGGATGATAAGACAGACAAAATTAGAAGAAGCAGCACCCCCCCCCCCCCACTCCACAGTTGCGGAATGCCGGTCGCCCGCATACCGGAAGCAGTGCGCCCGCTTTATGGGGGCGCTAGACTAATTTGCCTCTCAGCCCAGTCCGCCCCATCAGACTGGCGTTACACTAACAGTGTAGCGCAAGCCGGCGGGGACTCTTTCCCTGCTGCCCCCCTGCAAAGTGCTGCCCTAGGCCTAGGCCTTGTTGGCATAGGCCAGGATACAGCGTTGCCCTAGGCTCATGCCTAGGTTGCCTTGTGGATGATCCAGCTCTGATTTCCCTGTGGGTAAAATATCTATTGGTGTGAAATTAACTCAACACAATTCATTTTGCTCCAAAATAAAAAAAAAGAACCATTGACCTTAATTTCAATGACAAGCTGCGGTTAGCTTTACCCACACATGGGACCAAGAAGTATCCTTAATGACCTAGACAAGTGTGGCAGAAACTTAGAGGTCATTTCCTCAGCAATGCTCCAGTCTGGCTCTATCTAGATGCTTTGTTTTCCATCCAAACAAGACTTCTTGGAGGGAGGAGGAGATGTTTTCTGAAGGAGTCTGTCAAGGTGCAGCTTTCCGGTTGGGCTCAGCCAGGACAGGCAATGACACACTCTGATAAACCAGTTAGATCTTCCTTGTGTCTGTATATAACAGAGAAACATGTCACGGGGCTGAGATGGTGTGTTTATTGGTGAAGACACATCAGGGAGGGGGACATTCGGACAAAGAGGGTCTGTTAGACTATACACTGTGACCCCTGAGCCTGGGGCAATGCTCAGATGGGAACTGATGTGCTTTTGTCAAGTAGGTACTAACACAAGCAAAGAAAGCAAGGGGAGCGCTATTGTTTTGTCCTGAAATTATTGAACAATTGTAAACAGTAAACCAGTGTGGTTTATATAAACAGATCATATAATTTGAATATACGTGTGTAAATATTAGCTATTATGGACCAAGAAGTTTTAAAGTGCATTTTAATGCTGTACATGTATAACTTCCCGTAGGTAAATTCCCGAGAGGGATGCCATCTGCTTGGAGTTTGTATGCCCTCACTGTGTTTGTGTGGGTTTCCTCTAGCTGCTCAGGTTTCTGCTCACATTCTGAGAGCATATTGGTAAGTTTATCAGCTTACACCCAAACCGGACCTTGTCTACATATGTGTAGGTGTGATGGAACATTAGAGAGCATTCATTGCATTGGTATAAGTGGGTTAAGCATTGTATGAAGCATAGGGTGACCACGTGTCCCGGATTGACCGGGACAGTCCCGCATTTTGCAGGTCTGTCCCGGGCACATTCATTCCAGGACAATACAGTGTCCCGGAATGAAACTGACACAGCCACCCCCCGGGCCAATCTGATGCCCACAAAAAAGGCCGCCACATCACCGCTTTACACACTGACAGTACTTGCCCTAGCCGGGAAAGCCTGGAGGAGCACAATCCCGCCCCTTGCTTGTGATTGGAGAAATCATAAATCCCGCCTCTTGTGTCCAATCACTGTGCTGTGATTCGTTACAGCACAAGCTGATTTTTGGGAAGGGAGGGTGTCCCTGAATGGTAGTTTGGAAATGTGGTCACCCTAATGAAGCACCATAGAAACATGACAGATCATGCTGAAAGAGCCATTCTTCCTCAGTCAAAAATGATTAATGTAGATAGAAACAGAGGGCGCACTGGCCTAGTGCATTATCCAACAACATTCTATTAAAAGTAGAATATAATAAATAACTACTCACAAACATAGGTAGTAAAAGCAGTCATCAGGCCACTCCTTATGGCTGCTCTCTCCCAGGCTAGCCAATAGCTTGAGCTTAGGGGGGACCTCACCAGGGTCTCTGCTGGCTGACGTGTTTCGAAGGTATGTCCTTCTTTAGAGCCAACAAGATTTAGAGCTCTGATGAAGAAGAACAAACCTTTTAAATGCATATGTCTTTCTTCATCAGAGCTCTGGCTCTTGTTGGCTCTGATGAAGGACATACCTTCGAAACACGTCAGCCAGCAGGGACCCTGGTGAGGTCCCCCCCTAAGCTCAAACTATTGGTTTGCCTGGGAGAGTGCAGCCATAAGGAGTGGCCTGATAAGTGCTTTTACTACCTATGTTTGTGAGTAGTTACAGTGCCTTGAAAAAGTATTCATACCCTTTGAAATTTTCCACATTTTGTCATGTTACAACCAAAAATGTAAATGTAATTTATTGGGATTTTATGTGATACACCAACACAAAGTGGCACATAATTGTGAAGTGGAAGGAAAATGATAAATGGTTTTCAATTTTTTTTACAAATAAATATGTGAAAAGTGTGGCGTGAATTTTTATTCAGCCTCATTTAGTCTGATACCCCTAAATCTAGTGGAACCAATTGCATTTGGAAGTCACCTAATTAGTAAATAGAGTCCACCTGTGTGTAATTTTATCTCAGTATAAATACAGCTGTTCTGTGAAGCCCTCAGAGGTTTGTTAGAGAACCTTGGTGAACAAACAGCATTATGAAGGCCAAGGAACACACCAGACAGGTCAGGGATAAAGTTGTGGAGAAGTTTAAAGTAGGGTTAGGTTATAAAAAAATATCCCAAGCATTGAACATCTCACAGAGCACTGTTCAATCCATCACCCGAAAATGGAGAGAGAATAACACAACTGCAAACCTACCAAGACATGGCCATCCACCTAAACTGACAGGCTGGGCAAGGTGAGCATTCATCAGAGAAGCAGCCAAGAGGCCCATGGTAACTCTGGAGGAGCTGCAGAGATCCACAGCTCAGGTGGGAGAATCTGTGTCCACAGGACAACTATTAGTCGTGCACTCCACAAATCTGACCTTTATGGAAGAGGGGCAAGAAGAAAGCCATTGTTGAAAGAAAGCCATAATAAATCCCGTTGGCAGTTTGCGAGAAGCCATGTGGGGGGACACAGCAAACACGTGAAAGAAGGTGCTCTGGTCAGATGAGACCAAAACTAAACTTTTTGGCATAAAAGAAAAACGCTATGTGTGGCAGAAGACTAACACTGCACATCACCCTGAACACACCATCCCCACCGTGAAACATGGTGGTGGCAGTATCATGTTGTGGGGATACTTTTCTTCAGCAGGGACAGGGAAGCTGGTCAGAATTGATGAGAAGATGGATGGAGCCAAATACAGGGCAATCTTAGAAGAAAACCTGTTATGCAGCGTACACACGATCATTATTCACGGCGGTTAAAAAACCGGCGTGAATAATGTCATTAAAAACAAGGGAACAGCTTGTTCCCCACACACGGTCGTTTTTCACGTCGTTTTTTCTCTTGTCGAGAAAAAAGACCGTCTGTGGGCTCCGCGGCAGTGTTTCCCTATGGGAAACACTGCCGCGGAAAACATGTCGAAAAAAACGACGAGAAAAATTAGAACATATTCTAATTTTTCTCGTTGTTTTTAATGCCGTTTTTCTCGTCTAAAAAAACGACAGAAAGCCCACAGACGATCGTTTTTCTCGTCGAATGGGAAAAATGTCGTTTTTCTCGACGAGAAAAACGGCCGTGTGTACGCGGCATCAGAGTCTGCAAAAGACTTGAGACTGGGGCAGAAGTTCACCTTCCAGCAGGATAACGACCCTAAACATACAGCCAGAGCTACAATGGGATTGTTTAGATCAAAGCATATTCATGTGTTAGAATGGCCCAGTCAAAGTCCAGACCTAAATCCAATTGAGAATCTGTGGCAAGACTTAAAATCTGCTGTTCACAGACACGCTCCATCCAATCTGGCAGAACTTGAGCTAGTTTGTAAAGAAGAATGGGCAAAAATGTCCCTCTCTAGATGTGCAAAGCTGGTAGAGACATCCCCAAAAGACTTGCAGCTGTAATTGCAGTGAAAGGGGGTTTTACAAAGTATTGACTCCGGGGGGCTGAATACAAATGTACCCCACACTTTTCACATATTTATTTGTAAAAAAGTTTTGAAAACCATTTATCATTTTCCTTCCACTTCACAATTATGTACCACTTTATGTTGGTCTATCACATAAAATCCCAATAAAATACATTTACGTTTTTGGTTGTAACATGACAAAATGTGGAAAATCCAAGGGGTATGAATACCTTTTCAAGGCACTGTATTTATTATATTCTACTTTTAATAAAATGTTGTTGGATAATGAACTAGGCCAGTGCGGCCTCTGTTTCTATCAGTTTTTACAGTGTGTTCTGAGGACAACTCCAGTCCTAGAGGGCAGCAAGTCTCCAAGAGAATTATCCACCTTTTGCAACAGAGTAACTTTTCTTATTGGGCTATCACACTTCTGCGCAGGGAATTATCGTTGCACTAAAATGGTTGATAACATGAACCTGTAGGTTGTGCTAAATGTTTTTAAATAAAATGCCAAATTTCACAAATAATCTACAAGAGTGGAAATTGTATAGAAACAACTATACGTAGTTGTGTTTTACAATTACTAGCTCTATCAAAAGTGATAAAAATTTAATAATACTAAGTAAAATAAATCAAATCAACAGAAATACCTTAGTGCTGGTAGAGGCATTTAAAGGAGAAGTCCATCATTTGAAAAAAATAATAAATGCAACCATATTGTAAAAAGCAAAAATGTGTGTTTATTTTATTTTTTAATTTAAAGGATCACTTTATAAATAAATAAATGCACATTTTTTTTTGGAGGAGCCTGGAGAGCATTGCACCTGGAAAGCATTGCAGCAGATTGCGGGTGCCATGCAGGTCTCCTACAGAGAACCCTTCCTGCCTAGAGGAGAGATGTGGAGTCTATAAGGCCCCTTTCACACTGAGGCGCTTTGCAGGCGCTATTGCGCTAAAAATAGCGCCTGCAATGCGCCCCGAAAAAGCCGCTTTGTATCCAGTGTGAAAACCCGAGGGCTTTCACACTGGAGCGGTGCGCTTGCAGGAGGGTTAAAAAAACTCCTGCAAGCCGCATCTTTGAGGCGCGGTAAAAATACTGCTCCTATAGCGCCCCAGCCCATTGAAATCAATGGGGTAGCGCCTCCAAAACACCTGCAAAACGCCGCAAAGAGGCTTTTTTTCGGCCACTAGTGGGGGTTAAAATCACCCCGCTAGCGCCCGCAAATCGCGGCAAAAACGACGATATAGCGGCGCTAAAAATAGCGCCGCTATACCGCCAGCGCACCCAGCGCTTCAGTGTGAAAGTAGCCTAAAGCCCCGTACACACGGTCGGACTTTTGCCCAACAAACTTTGTTTTAAGCAAGTTGGACCAACAATCCGACCGTGTGTACGCTCCATCGGACAAACTTTTTTCGTTTGGTTTTGGATTTCATCGGACAAAAGTTGGGTCTGCAAACGGACAAACTTTTGCCCAACAAAAGTCCGATGGAGCAAAGTTCGACCGTGACTTTAGTCCGATGGACAAAACAACTAATGTTAAAATCAACCAACAATAGCAGAAGTTGACCAAAGGGTGGCAGTATAGATCAGAAAAGAGCAGAAAAAACACGTGATGTTGTAAGAAGTTTTAAGAAAGTTTACAGAAAAGTCAGAGTGTGTGTATGCTATGGGTGTTCCCAACCAACTCCGTTCGGACAAAAATCCACGGAAAAGTCCGATGGAAGTCCGACCGTGTGTACGAGGCTTAAGACCCTCCATAAAGAAGACCTGTCATGCCCTATTCCTATTACATTCCTTGTAATAGGAATAAAAGTGATAAAAAAAATAAAATAACTTAAAGGGAAAGTGTAAAAATAAAAATAAAATAAACAATAAAAATATATATTTTTTTAAAGCGCATGCAGAAGCGAACACATACATACGTCGCTCCCACATATGTAAACGGCATACAAACCACTTATGTTTGGTATCGCCACGAACGTAAGAGCGAGAGCAACAATTCTAGCCCAAGACCTCCTCTGTAACTCTAAACTTGTAACCTGTAAAAAAAATTAAAAAGTTGCCTATGGAAATTTTCAAGTACCGAATTTTAGCGCCATTCCACGAGTGTGCGCAAATTCGAAGCGTGACATGTTGGGTATCTATTAACTCTGTGTAACATCTTTCACATTGTATAAAAAAATTGGGCTAACTTTAGTGTTTTTTTCATTTTTTTTATTCATAAAACATCCCCCCCCCCAAAAAAAACATGTTTGAAAAATTGCTGCGCAAATACCATGTGACATAAACAGTTGCAATGACCACAATTTTTTTCCCTAGGGTCTCTGGTAAAAAACATACCGTATATACTCGAGTATAAGCCGAGTTTTTCAGCACATTTTTTGTGCTGAAAATGCCCCCCTCGGCTTATACTCGAGTCACCTTTTTGTACCTGATCTCCCAGATTTTGGGGACCCGGTACCGGCCCAAACTTGGCACACATATAGCCCCACTCTTCCTCTACAAGTGTGCAAAGTTTGTTGTCCGGGGAACCAACGGCCGGGGAGCACCGATTTTTCAAAGTCGGGCACCCCTTCCATAGACTCCCATGTTAAATGGTAATTTCTCTGGTGACTTTGGGGACCCATTACCAGCCGGTCGCAAGTCCCCTGGACCCAAGACTTGGCACACATGTAGCCCCATTTCTCCTCTATAAGTGTGCAAAGTTTTTTGTCTGGGGGACCTACGGCCGGGGAGCACCGAGTTTTTAAAGCCGGGCACCCCTTCCATAGACTCCCATGTTAAACGTCATTCTAGTCATGGACACAGTGAGGCATGGGCACAGTGAGTCATGGGCACAGTGAGGCATGGGCACAGTGAGGAATGGACACAGTGAGGCATGGGCACAGTGAGTCATGGGCACAGTGAGGCATGGGCACAGTGAGGCATGGACACAGTGAGGCATGGACACAGTGAGGCATGCAGATGGACACAGTGAGGCATGGGCACAGTGAGGCATGGGCACAGTGAGGCATGGGCACAGTGAGGCATGCACATGGACACAGTGAGGCACAGTGAGGCATGCAGATGGACACCCTAGGCTTATACTCGAGTCAATACGTTTTTTTGTGGTAAAATTAGGTGCCTTGGCTTATATTCGGGTCGGCTTTTACTCAAGTATATACGGTATATCATTTTGGAGGATTCTGAGTAATTTTCTAGCAAAAAAATGATGATTTTTACATGTAGGAGAGGAGTGTTAGAATAGGCCCAGTATAGAAGTAGTTAAAAAGGTATAATTCATATTAAAAACAAAATTTTTTAACTGGACTTCAATCGCAAATTGCTTTCTAATCATGTGCTAATTATAACCTGCACTTTCTGAATCAAAATGACTGCACCTCTGTAGGCTCTTTACTTGTCAGAGGGAAAAATGAAGATTGAATTCACTGTCACAAGAACAGATTCAGAAGCTAATGTCTATAAAACACTTTGGCTTTTTGGAGAGGAGGAAGACTTGCTGTACACACCTCATGCGATTCAGAAAAAATTGCATCGCATTCCTGTTCAAATCGCATGCAAATGTTTTGCATTAATTTTGCATGGGCTTAAATTGCACCGCAAAAGTATCGGTACTCAGCGAGCATTTAACCGAAAATATCGATAATCGCCGGTAAAAAAAACAGTATCAGTGCAACCCTAGTTTGCAAGAAAGGCTCCCTGCCAGCAGAACACAATAGCACTGTGGGAGCAATTTTCTTTCCTTCCATACATGGCGGAAGGAAACAAAATGCATAATCTATGGGCTGTTTAAAGCATTCATTATTCTTTTTTTCTTTTTTCAACCAGCGAGTTGAACTAAAAAAAATGACCTGATCACCTCATCCACACATTCAAGGTGGGTGGGGGAATCACTCCCGCTGAGCTATTGTATTCTTCCCCACCGTCAGATTACATTGATCAGTGCTGTCAGCTATAGACATCTTGTTTCGTTCCGAATGGAAATTCGGACAAATTTTAGTTTTTCGGAAATTCGGATGTATCCTAATTTCTGAATTACAATAGTACCAAATTTAAACGAATCTGAAATAACGAAAAAAAAAAAATTTGGACGAAATTTGAATCGTTCTCGAATACTTTTCGAATCGTTCTCAAATTCAAATTCGAAAAGTTATCGCAATCGAATTCGAAACATTTTCGAATTCGAATGGGTTTCCAATCTCCAAAGAGAATAAAATAGAATAGAAAATAAAGGAAAAGAATTGAAAAAAATTGTCTAGAAAAGAATATAACAGAAAATAAAAGAATAGAATATAATAGAGTAAAACAGAACAAAATAGAATAGAAAATAAAAGAACAGAATAGACTAGATAGAATATAATAGCAACAAATAAAATAGAATAGAATAACGTAGAAAGAATATAATAGACTAGAATAAGTAGACTAGAATAGAATCATAAAAGCAATAGCATAGAATAAAATAGAAAGAATATAACCATTTCCCAAAATTCAAATAGAATCAATTTGAATATGAATAGAATAGAAAATAATTGATTAGAATAGAAAACAACAGAATAGTATAGAAAAAAAACTGAATAGAATAAAATAGAATAGAAAGAATATAACCATCATTCGAAATTCAAATTTCAAATAGAATAAATTTGAATTTGTATAGAAAAGAATAGAATATAAAATAAAATAATAGAATAGAATAAACAAATAAAGAAATAATATAATTAAAGAAAAATTAAATAGAATAGATTAGAATAGAAAGAATATAACCATTTCCTAAAACTCAAATAGAATCAATTCCAATTTAAAATGGAATAGAAAAGAATAGATTAGAATAGGAAGATGGTTATATTCATTCTATTCTGTTGTTTTTTTCTATACTATTGTGTTATTTTATATTCTATTCTTTTCAATTCTAATCAAATTCAAATTGATTCTATTAGAATTTTGGAAAATGGTTATATTATTTTCTATTCTATTGTTTGTTTAATTCTATTATTTTCTATTCGAATTTCAGAAGATGGTTGTAATCTTTCTATTTTATTCTATTCTTTTTTTAAATCCTATTCCTTTCTATTCTATTCTGTTCTTTTATTTTCTATCCTATTTTGTTCTGTTTTACTCTATTATATTATATTATTTTATTTTCTGTTATATTCTTCTCTATTCTATTCTATTCTATTTTACTCTTTTTGAAAATTGGAAAACTTTTCGAATTTGAAAACTTTTTAAATTCGAAAACATTCGAGTTTGAAAACTTTTTGAATCGATGCGAAGTTGAATTTGAAAAAAACTAATTCCGAAAACAAATTAAACGAATGAAACAAATTTAACTAAACAGATTTATGTAAATAACGAATCGAGACAAAACGAAACAAATTTTTTCGTTCTGCACATGTCTAGTCAGCTATAGCCAGTCGCGCTGATTTGCGGAAATTTTCCAACAGGCTGGTTGCACAGAAGTCGATCGGTAAATAGGCGTCTGTGCAATCAGCCTGCCCATACATGGATCGACATTTGACTGGCCCCTGCTGAACTGGCCGAATTTCAATACATGTATAAGCTGGCTTACAGGAGAAGGACAGCTAAAGCTTGTTCGTTCTGCACTCCTGTGACCCTTTTTCCGCCCACAGCGGGCTGAAGCCCGCTGTGGGCTGACGTCACAGAACCGGTCCAGGCTGGGGCAAGATCGCAACAATGAAGTTGGGATTCACTCACATGCTTGGACTGGCACCCGGCTCAGCCTCTTAGCAAGCTGCTGAGACACTGAGCCGGCCGTTCCCGCCCCTTCCACGGCCCAGCACTCAAGTGAAAGCTGGAGGGGCAGAGCAGACATCAGTGATGGATAGTCACCAGCTCTCTGTTCAGGGAGCCCTGAGGACAGAGCGATCGGCAGTGTTTGATCGCTCAGTTCTCAGTGTTAGAGCCGGTGGGGGACAGCTCATTCTTCGCTTTTAGGATAAAATCAAGTCAATCCAAAGCAATCACTAAAGTCTCATACAATATTTAACACTTTAATGTAATTTCAAATGTTAATTAAATCTTTTAAAATCTGCAGTGTTCATTAAAATAATAACAGGCGAATTTACCATGAGATAGTGGGGACAGTGTACTTTAAATGGACACCAATGGGATTACCTGAAGTGGCAGGCCACCCATAGAATGCATATGTGTGGCAGTAAAAAGGGAGGATTTTACCCGCACATATGTGTTCTGTGCTGAGAGTGGTCCCAGCACAATGACCGAGTCATGTCATTGTCACAATCAGGAGCTGGCTGGATGGGCTCCCAATCATGTGACCACTGTACAGCCAATCACAGTCGCCAGGTGATCAGGAAGTCCGTCCCACTCCACAGGAAGGTGTTAAAAAGTTTTATAATCAAATCCAACTGGCCTACCAGTTTTTCTTTTCTTTTTTTTTTTCACAAGAAAAAACTGTTTTTATTTTCTAATCTGCCCTATACAGGAATGACTGAATTTAACAATCAGAAGAGTTGTCACACTGTGGACAGACCTTTATTTTGCAGTATTTGTACATCAGCTACAAAGTATCCAGTTTCACTTCTGTGTAGTATTGTCTTGTTTCCTGTAAGATTGCAAAATATCCTCAAAAGGTCGGTAGACTCGGTACAGATACTGCAACTGCCACAAAACTGCTAGAAGTGTAACTGTGCATGTCACCTCCTAAACTGGCCATACCTAGGGGGCTGAACAAAAAAAATCCAAAGCCAAATTCAATGTATGCATTTTGAGTAGATATAGGTGAGGATTGGCAGGCAGGGCTGCAACACTTTTAGTGATCAAGGATTGCGAGTAACGCGGTTAACCAGCGTTTCGCAATACGAGCACTGTTTTAAAAAAAAATCCTGACTCGGTTTGCGAGTGTTGTCTCGCAAAACGAGCAGGATTCAAGCCACCGCGGTGTGCAGTACCGCATTTGGCCTGAGGTGGGGGGGGGGGGGCGCCGGAGCTGAGCGGAGCCGATTGGAGCCGTTCGGAAATGCTCGGAAAAACGTAGAAATACTCAGTTCCAGAGCCTTTCCAAGGTTTTCCAAGTTCAGCCGAGCTGTCCCCGGGCCTTTCTGAGTGTTTCCGAGGCTCTCCAGCGCCCCCCCATCTCTGACTACATGCGGTTTTGCATGCCATAGAAGTCAATGCGGAACAAATTATTTTTGTTTCCATTGACTTCTATGGGGAAACTCGCTTTGATATGCGAGTGCTTAGGGTTACGAGCATTCTCCTGGTACGAATTATGCTTGTAATCCAAGGTTCCACTGTATGGGGAAATGTGTATGTATTGCAAAAGATGTGCTGCATAACCTTGTTTTTTTTGTATTATTTTGCCCTGATATATATTTTATTGGCCAGTCTTGCAAGCTGCACATAATCATCTTTCTTTCCTTTGGTGACACTAATTTGGAGGAGAGAAAGCCCGTGTAAGCTCTGTGTTGTGACTTGGAGCTTACACAGGGCTTAGCGCCACCTGTCAGCTTGAAATGGCGAGTTAGGTTTGCTGCAGCCACAACACAGAGCATTGGGCCACAGCACGTGAACAGCCCCCCTCCAGCTGAATAATAGGCTTTAGTTAGATGGATGGGGCGGGGGGAGATGGATGAGGTGTAGGGTTGCCACCTTTTCTTCAAGTCAAACCCGAACACTTTGGCGGCGCACAGCATTGTTTTTATGGTATAAACTATACATATATTTTGCAATTAAAAAACATTTCTAATCATATGAAGTTAATAAGAAGAGTCCCCCTTTACATCAGAGTCCACAGAGTTCCCCTTTACATCTGAATCCGCAGAGTTCCCTTACACTGTAAGGGGGGGCTCTGCAGACTCTGATGTAAGGGAGAACTCTAGAGACTCTGACAAAAGGGATGCTCTAAGAACCCTGATTTAAGGGGGAACACTGAGAACTCTGATGTACGGAGAGGACTCTGATGTAAGGGGGAACACTGTGGCTTCTGGTGTAAAAGGGAACTCTGATGTAAGGGGTCCTCTGAGAACTCTGATTTTCCTTAGTGTACCCACTCAGAGGCAGGAGTGAGAGAGGGGGGGGAGACTTCAGTCACAGACAGGGATGGATGGTGAGCTCACTCACCCCTTGGCAGTCAGCACCTCTCATCCAGATGTAGCTGAGGCTACTAGACCTCAAATTTCCAGCCCCCACTTTCCTTTTGAGGCACAGTGCTGGGGATTGGAGTGTGGGCAGACACAGAGGGGTAGAAGCGGGAGGAAGAGGAGCAGATCAAGCCCTCTCTCCTCTCCTGTCTGTGTGTGTTTTTGTGGGTGGGGGGGGGGGGGGTGATTGTTAGTGCTGGCTTTGAGCAGTGTGAAAGAGAGTGTAACAGACACCCTTGGCTTAGACAGCTGCAGCCAAAAACCCTGCTGGGAAGTCATAGTTCAGTCTGAATAATGTGTCTGGGTTTCAGGCAGTTTGAAACCCGAACACATGATTCCAAACCCGAACTGTCCAGGTGAATCCCGGACAGGTGGCAACCCTAATGAGGTGGGGGGGGGGGGATGGTTGGGGGTGGGGTGAAGAGTAAAACCTTCATTCTCTAATTTAGAGACCTTTGGATGTAAAATTTACATCCAAGGCCATGTTTGCATGGGCAGCTGAGGGGCAGTGAAAACTGGTAGCTGAACCATAATTTTATTTCACCCCTGAACCACCAAGCTAGGGTGACCAGACGTCCCCGGTTTCGGGGGACAGTCCCCAGTTTGAGGACACTGTCCCCAGGTTTTGTCCTTGGATTCAGGGCCGGATTATAACGTTGACAGGGCATCCTATCCTGGCTGAGAAACAGCCTTGTGGCTCGGATTCCGACGCCCCCTGCTGGACAATCTCACTGCCGCTTCTGCTGCTCTATAATGAAGCCAAAAATTTACTGTGTGGAGGGCTGAGACCGAGAGTTGAGCAGATGGCTTGGGGGGGGGGGTCTGTTTGTACACAGGTGAGGGCACTGGGGGAGCAGGGGTCAGAGCTGATGCAGCTGCATGGGCTAAGAGGTGGTGTCTGTGTATTATGCAGTCTTGTGCCCAGCGCTCTGTGTATTATGCAGTCCTGTGCCCGGCGCTCTGTGTATTATACAGTCCTGTGCCCAGCGCTCTGTGTATTATGCAGTCCTGTGCCCAGCGCTCTGTGTATTATACAGTTCTGTGCCCGGCGCTCTGTGTATTATGCAGTCCTGTGCCCGGCGCTCTGTGTATTATACAGTTCTGTGCCCGGCGCTCTGTGTATTATGCAGTCTTGTGCCCAGCGCTGTGTATTATGCAGTCCTGTGCCCGGCGCTCTGTGTATTATACAGTCCTGTGCCCGGCGCTCTGTGTATTATGCAGTCCTGTGCCCAGCGCTCTGTGTATTATACAGTCCTGTGCCATTTGCCAATAAAAAATAAAAATATGTCCCCGGATTTTATTTTAAAAATCTGGTCACCTTACACCAAGCTGCAAGTTCAGATGACCAATGGCCATGTTAGTACACCACCTGTCGTGAATGATGGCAGGTTGGACTGACCCATACAAATGCCCGGCACCCTGCCGTGATTGCTCTGCAATAGCATGTAATACACGCGGTTGCAGCGCGGTGCTGTGGCCTTTCAAAGGTTAATACAGGCTTCAGAGTTACCTGTCATATGAAAAGTAATTTGCAGTAAACATGGCTGAATGTGTAAATGTCATCAAACAGTGTCACCTCTACAAGCTACCCAACATTGCAAAGCATGTGAAATCTGGATTGCCTTTGTTATGGTATAACTCAGAGTCTGACCCTGCCCACTCCATGTCACAACAGCACGGAGACAATGCTAAACTGATAGGACAGCCTTGTGTTGAGTTCCTACCCTACTGGTCATGTGATATGTTACATCAGAATGGATTTGGTTCCAAAAGGGGAACAGTCCCTCCAAATGAGGAAGAATTCCTCCAAATAAAGGACAGTTAGGAGCTAGGTGCAGAGCTGTGACCACAAAGACCTGTAGCTCACATTCTTCATGCCGCTTCACATGTTACACCAGAATGAGGAACGTAGATCTCAGAAACAGAAGCATGAAAAAAAAAGACACAATAAGAACATGATCTGGTCCTGAGCCTCAATCCTGACTTGTAGCCGACTTGAGGATTACTATAGTGTCATACTGTAATGATATTGTAGGCCACTATAAAATGCATCAATTAATTGAGAGAGGCAGCCATACATTGACGTTCACAATTCTCCAAGGAGGGAGAAAGAGGCCCCTGGGTGAGCAGATTATCAGTAGCATTCTCTTCCAGCTGTATAGTATGCATTATTAACACACAGAGCTGTAGGAAGCCGACAGAATAGACCAGCAACATGTCTCGTGCAGGTTTTACTGAAAAGCGCCATTTATAGCCATCGCAAATGCGGAAACCTTGCAGACACAGCGACAGCAGAAGCCTTTGATGTTCCCCTAGAAAAGGCTTCTAATCACTCACATGCTTGTGTAAAGGTGGAGCTGTTTAACATTAAATTTAGGAAACTAAACCAGCATTAATTTCAGAGGGACTGTTTAGAAGCAGAAGTCCATATTCTGGATGTTGTATAAGATGCATTTTTTTCATTATGTTTACACTTCCAGGTATAATTACCTCTCACAGAGATCACAGGACTCCCTGTGACAATGCCTTTATCATCTTTCTTCAGACATCACCCAGGGTCAGCATTTGGAACATATTTTATACACAAAGCAAGTAATGGAACAAAGGACTCGTCACCGGTATTGCCTGTGATCCCCCTGCAGCTGATGTTTTCCTTATTATTGACTTGCCATGGCTTGTTCTGCACTGTGTCCATCGTGGTAGGGGAAGGGCTTTGCTTCTTTTCTGAGTCCCCCCCCCCCCTCTTGATGACTGGTAGGGGAACAGTCATGCAGCAGCAAGAGATTTCAAAAGCACAGATTTAAAGCATGGATGAAGCAGGGAGATCCTTGCACTGCAGATCTACAGGTACAGCTTCCTCTCCAGCAAGGACAACAGTGAGCAGAACAGTACTGTCATCACTTCAAATCTTGTGGAACTAAGAGTCAGAGGCAGCATTGCCATAGGCCAGGGGTGCCCAACCTTTTGAAGAGCGAGGGCCACTGAAGCGACTTGGTAACTGGTCGCGGGCCAAAATGAGTGGAATGGGTGGATGATAGGTCTGTGTCCACGCTGCTTATGCTGAACGGACACAGACACAGCCCACGCTACTCTGTGGCCCCTCCAATTCAATCCACCCAGACTGAAGGGTACAGATCCCCTTCTGTTTTTTTTAGCGGATTGGATTGGAGGTAAGTGGGGGTAAATGGACATAGAGGTGAATGTGAATGGAGGGTCCAATTGGGTCCTAAGGCTGCTTTCACACTGATGCACCACATGCACCTGTGGCTTTCCTGCAGGTTAGCTGCACTTTGCCATAGACTTCTATTATATCCTGCAGGTGTGGTGCAATTTCTGAAAGCACACCAAACCCACAGGTAATAACAGAAGTCTATGGCTAACTGCATTGATTTCAGTAATAAACTTACCTTTTAATAATAAAATCTTCCATTCAGTTTTTCCCGGCTGTTGCTGTCCCAGGCAGAGTGCATTTGGTATATACAGGAAACTTTAGCTTATGTGGCTCTGCTCTGCAGCTGCTTGCTTTTTCTACCACTGGCTTCATTCACAACACTGATGCTCTGGGATGACGGGTCAGCAACCTGCGATCTGTGCTTGCCAAACCACCATCCCAGTGCAGGAGGTCGCGGGCCACATCAGAGGGCTCAGCGGGCCACATGTGGCCCCTGGTTGGGCACCCCTGCCATAGGCAATATCACAATGCAGCTACACAACTATGAGGCTCCAGGTACAGAAGTTACAAGTCACAGTAAGTGCACTGCTAATTTTCAGTAGAAACCCAAGATAAGAGTTAATGCTAACATTTAATGTTCTTATAATTTATTGTCAGGACCGGAATCTGAGTCCACGACCTCTGCTGCATGCGGCAGTGGCTCTTTCTGCTGAGCCACCTGCTTATACTGGACTGATTACTTGGATAATCTTGCCTTGTTTCTGATGAACCTTGATCTCCTTGCTCCACCCATGAACTTCCTATTTAAGCCATGCCTTTGCACTTCCTGTTTGCCAGTTTATTGTCCTCTTGACAGCCTATATCTTGCTACCTTGCGTACCTGCAGCTGTCCTTATAGCCTATACGACTCATTAAAAACCTTTGGCTTGTCCCTTGACTATGCTTCTGCTTGATCCCAACCTGCAACCACTTGTTACTAACCTTTGGGTTGTTATTGGACTCTGCTTCTGCTTGATCCCAACCTGCTATATCTGCTACTGTACCCCAGCTTGCTCACCTCCTAGACCAGGGATATGCAATTAGCGGACCTCCAGCTGTTGCCAAACTACAAGTCCCATGAGGCATAGCGAGACTCTGACAGCAGCAAGCATGACACCCAGAGGCAGAGGCATGATGGGACTTGTAGTTTTGCAACAGCTGGAGGTCCACTAATTGCATATCCCTGTCCTAGACCGTGACTTGGTACTAACAAGCAGCAAAACCTATCTCCACCATCATGAGCTCTGGTGAACACTGGTTAGATCTTGCACTGGTCTCCAAGCCTGACCCGACTGTGACATTTACCTTCCCTTTTCCCCTCATCAATGTAGCAGAATCTCTAACTTCTTCCAGTCTAATGAGAGCCTTTGAGGCCACAGACCGCTGAAATTCTTTAATATGTAGTGGGTTGTGAGGCATAGTGGGTGCAAAGGTGGTAAAAGTCATTGGGTGCCAGACACTTCTTGGATGCAAAATAGGTTTCATTTCTTTTAACAGACCTTTCATATTTTGCAAGATGAAGAGGGTTAGGGCCAGGACACCCTTAAGTAGTTGTAATTTCAATAGGCAGACACTGAGGCTTCAATAGGACCCGTACAGGGAAAGGCCCCAGCAGGGTGCCACTTCTACACGTGCAGGTTTGCTGTCCCCTATGGCTACAGTACTTAACAGTTCCTAATTCAAACGTAACAGTTCTATCAGCTTTACTACAACTTCTCCTGGTAGTTCTTCAGCCCCTTGAGCTCCTGGTCTCTTACTAGACCCTCTGATTCACTGACTCTGAACCCTGTGAGCTCCTCAAGGCTTTTACGGTGGTATCTCCCTTAAGCGTCACCCACGCTTCCCTGCTGGTTCCCTAGCTTGGCACTTCGGATACCTTCAAGCTTCACCCCTCCTGACTGGCTCAGTCCCTAGCTTGACACACAAGGCTGCTCTGCAAGTGTCACCTCCGCTGGTTGGGTCCCTGACTTAATTACCACCTGAAGTTTCCCGATTCTCCACCGTGCCCGTTTGGTGAGAATACTGCTCCGGTACTTGCTTCAGTTACTCACTGTGGTCCCTGGTAAAGGTGGTTGGTCCCTTAGTGGTGACAGCTTCCCTTCCACCTCCTACCATGACAGGTTCTCTGGCAGGCAGAACCGTCACTTTTGGTTGGACTGCAAGCTGCAGTTCCAACCCTGCGCTGCCCTCTTACTTATGGATAGGCCCTTACACAGCCTGGCAGCTAGATGCCCCCGGGATAGGCCCAATCTCTGGCCTAGGAGCCCGGGGCAGACGACACATGTCCACCAAGACGGCAGTCCGGGTGGCACAGAACATAGATCACCTGACTCCACCCAAATATATAGGCTCTCCCAGCAGGCCAAGGATTCAAGAAAACCCCTGCCCATTGTCTGAGATACCCCATATACCCATAACCTGACCTTGAGCGGTCCTTCTCATATCTAGTAGTATCACCAAGTGCCCGGCCACCCAGTGGTAGAAGAGAAAAGTACAACAAGGCCAAAGTTAGGGAGAAATCAATGGATCTCTAACAATTTAACTATGGTAGCTACCCCTGACAAGGAATTTGGTGAGGAGCTCCGTGACTAAACCCCAGGGCACTACATCAACATGCAAACAAAACGTTAAAATAAAACCTTGCCATTTTCATTACACCATTTATTATAGACCCAGTGATGTCATCACCGCATCTCTGTACTTCTCTATGCGATACCGGCAGATCATGACTAGTGAGAGAGGCCAGCAGGGTGCTCTACAAAGCTTTCTGAAAAAAATCACAATGCACGACTTTCCAGAGCCTTTAGTCCTGATGCATGCAGTGGGCTAGCTCTTGGTAGGAGTCATGCAAATATCAAAATACCTAAGGTAAGGAAGGTTTCATTCACACCCGGGCGTTTTTTTTGCCACGGTTGTTGCGTGATAAATTGCAATGCGCGAAGCTTGTCGCTCAAAAAGGAGCAGGAGCTTTATTTGGGCAACAGCTTAGCATGCTGCGGTTTGCCGCAATTGCAGCACGATTTATCACAGGCAAAAATTGCACTGCGATTGGGGTGCCATTAAAAAGTAATGGCATCGCAAACGTGCCCTACGTTTTGCTACAATTCTGGGATCGTGGGAAGAATCGACCGATTCTGCCCGTGTTTTCGGAACGACCAGGTGTGAATGGAGCCTAAAAGTCTGGAGGAGTGGACATTCCTAAACAGACTGCATTTGCAAGCAGACCCCACCCTAGGTAACACCCACATAGAATGGTAAACCTCTATGATTAAAAAAAATATATGAAATCCAAATGGATAAAAGGAGTGGGTCAGTGACAGTACTTTCACACTGAAGCGGTGCGCTAGCAGGACCGCTCCAAAAGTCCTGCTAGCCGCATCTTTGGATGGAAGCGGCGAAGGAGTGGTGTGTTTACCGCTCCTTTACCACTGCTGCCCATTGAAATCAATGGGACAGCGCGGCTTTACCACCCGCAATGCGCTGCTTCAGCAGGCAATTTTAACCCTTTCTCGGCCGCTAGCGGGGGTTAAAACCGCACCGCTAGCGGCCGAATATCGCGGCAAAAGCTACGGTATATCGGTGCTAAAAATAGCGCCGCTATACCTTCAGCGCACCTCCCGCGCACAGTGTGAAAGGGGCCTAAGGCTGGATGAAGCTGATGTCCTGCAGCCAGGAAATGAGACGGACTCTATCTGACCTGCTGCAGATTCTAATGCACACTGTGAAAAGCCAACAGTGTGCAGTGTACTGAGAAAGCAAGTTCAGTACAGGAAAGGAGCCTGCACATTTGTGAAAGACAAAAGCTAAGGCTTTACATTTACTTTAGAGCCAAATCTCCCCTAAATGGCTTTTTGGGTGGTTGGTTCTCCTTCAGTAGAACATATAGCAGCATGTGTAAATGTTACCGCGGAATGTACAGTATTTGTTTTAATTTTATTTTTGTACAGAATTCTTTAGGTTTAGCAATAGTACCAGCTGCTTGTGTAACATATTGCTCCCATGAAGGCCCAGCTCCTCTCCTTGCCGTCTCACTGATTACAACATCATTCTGCTACTTCCTTTTTTAACACTTCCACAGTCACATGCCTGATCCCTGCCCTTCTCCTTTTCTGAGCAATTTCAGAAAAATCAATGGTAGCCTATTCTTCTGTCTGGTCCTGCTTGCCTATGCGAGACTCACAGTCCTCCAGTCACCCTTCCTTCTCCCCTCCCTTATTTAACCGTTTCTGAACTTGTGTCACGTTTTATTGTAACA
The DNA here is from genome assembly GCA_029206835.1 of Rana muscosa. Classification (NCBI taxonomy): domain Eukaryota; kingdom Metazoa; phylum Chordata; class Amphibia; order Anura; family Ranidae; genus Rana; species Rana muscosa. The sequence continues at coordinate 118,846,068 of CM055127.1, forward strand.
TCAGAGCCTTTATCTGCTGGAGAATTTTTGTATTGCTCTGTGGATGGCCCTGTCCATGTGCACCGTTCCTCTTCCTAGCTTTAACCACTTACCGACCTCTTCATAGCAAATTTACTGCTACATGTCGGCCACCCTTGGCAGGATCACGTTTAAATACGTGATCCTGCATTTCCAGGTATCGGGCGCGAGTGCGCAGCGCCTCTCTCCCGCTGTGATTTTACGCAGCGGGTCCTGCGGACCTGATGTTCGCTGGCACCCACTGATCATTCTGTACACAGGCAGAATGGTGATGTAAACAAGGCAGATTGCCGTTCTGTCAGTACAGAAGACATGGCTACTCTGTTCCTGCAAAGCAGGAATACCGATCCATGCCTTCCACTAGAAAAAGCACCTCCCCCACTACACTGAAACACCAGCAGCTAGGAACACATTTAACCCTTTGATCGCCCCTGATGTTATCCCCTTCCCAGTGTCATGCGTACAGTGACGGTGCATATTTTTTAGCACTGATCACTCTATAAGGCTGGGTTCACAATTGAACACACAGCGGCTCACAGCAGGAGTCCGGTGCGTCTCAATTCACCGTTTCAGGTCCGATTTCAGCACGAATTTTGGGCTGAATTCAGACCTAAAAACGGACCAAAGGACGCACAGGGCTCCTGTGCAATTCGCACCAGAACTGCTGCGGAGATGTGTGAACCGGCTCCATAGAGAGCTGGTCACAATCTCCTGCTATGTGAATTGGATGCGGCGAAACCTGCATCCATTTCGCATAAGTGTGAACCCAGCCTTAGTGTCACTGGTCCCCAAAAAAATGTCAGGTGTTCGATTGCTACGAGGAAGGCTCCGGTCGAAACGCGTTAGAACTTCAGATGTAGCACTGCTGTTGGTGCCAAATAAAGATTTGTAAGAAGAATCAATTGTGTTGCCAGCATTTCTAGCTATTAGGGCCTTTGGCTCTAATCGCGGCTTAAAAAAAAAAAACCACCCCCACATTGGAATTCATGTGCCTGGTGTCCTGAAAGGGGCCGGACGCCCTTAATGGACGGGCTGCCCCTGGTGGTATGGACAGCAATACAAACCTTATAATGACTCGTCACCACTCTAAAAAAAAATATTTCCTTTAGTTATACTGTAGAATCAGAACTTCCGATCTGTTCCAGATGAATAACTGAGAAAATGCTAAAGAAATTGGAACATGAAAGTCAGGCAACTAGCATTTCAGAAGTCAGCAAAGACAGTAAGGTTTTTCTTGGATAAGTAAAGCTCAGTCCCAAGGAAAGGGTTAAGCTTCCCCAATGTGAGGAGCAGAGATGAAGTAGTTAAATGTTTCCAGGAAGGAGGATGATGATGGCTCTGTGTGGTTTCCAGTCATCTGATCTGTCTTGGTGTGACTGTCCAGTGTGCAGTGTGAAGTTTACCTGGCCTAGAAAACCACTGAAAACACAGAATATTCCCAATGACAGCAATACTTGGAGTTTTTAAATCCATGATTATTACCTATAGAAGCACATGCCTGAAAAATACACATTTCCCCACGTTTGATCCCTTTAAAGACCCCGCAAGTACAGAAAAATACCTTTTAACCACTCTGAAGAGTTAAAGGTCCCACCCCCCCACCCCTTTGTGACCAGGCCATATTTTGCAATACAGCACTGCGTTATTTTAACTGACAATTGCACGGTTGTGCGACGCTGTACCCACATAAATGGATGTTTTGGGTTTTTTCCGACAAATAGAGCTTTCATTTGGTGGTATTTGATCACCTCTGTGGTTTTTATTTTTTGTGCTATAAACAAATATTGCTTTTTTATTTTATTTTTTACTTTCTGCTATAAAACACATCCAATAAAAAAAAATAAAAAAAATAATCAATTTAGGCCAATATGTATTCTACTACACATTTTTGGTAAGAGAGAAGCCAATAAGCGTATATTGATTGATTTGTGCAAAAGCTATGGCGTCTACAAGCTATGGGAATTATTTATTTTTACTAGTTTCATTTGTTTTTTGTTTTTTTGCATGCCAATCTCATATTGAGTTTACTAAAGTTACAAAATTTCTCTTTCACAACACAATAAGGCCCCATGCACACGGGACGCTGGTAAACGCGTGTCCAGAGGCAGTTGGACACTTTTTTCAACTGCCCCTGAACCAATTCAATGTTATCCTATGTGACCATGCGCACTGTGTCGTTTATTGCCGTTTTTAGGCAGTTGTGTTTAACCTCGTTTTTCCAGAAGCAAAAAAAATGGGTTCAGACGCAAAAGTTTTCCATGTTTCAGACGCAAAACGCAGCTGAACGCGGTACCGGCGTTTTGCCGCGTTTTCGTTTATAAGCGTTTTTAAAGGTGACCTATTTTTTTACATTAGAAATCTCAAAAATTAGGGCAAATGATGAAAAACCATTTAAAAAATATAAAAAAAAAAACTGTAATTGCTTGCATTGCATTGTGGACAATCCACAACTTGTGGCAGGTGACGTGGTAAGTGGACAATACACAACTTGTGGCAGGTGACGTGGCAAGTGGACAATACACAACTTGTGGCAGGTGACGTGGCAAGTGGACAATACACAAATTGTGGCAGGTGACGTGGCAAGTGGACAATCCACAACTTGTGGCAGGTGACGTGGCAAGTGGACAATACACAACTTGTGGCAGGTGACGTGGCAAGTGGACAATACACAACTTGTGGCAGGTGATGTGGCAAGTGGACAATACACAACTTGTGGCAGGTGACGTGGCAAGTGGACAATGCACAACTTGTGGCAGGTGACGTGGCCAGGTGACATGGCAAGTGGACAATGCACAACTTGTGGCAGGTGACGTGGCAAGTGGACAATACACAACTTGTGGCAGGTGACGTGGCAAGTGGACAATACACAACTTGTGGCAGGTGACGTGGCAAGTGGACAATACACAACTTGTGGCAGGTGATGTGGCAAGTGGACAATACACAACTTGTGGCAGGTGACGTGGCAAGTGGACAATGCACAACTTGTGGCAGGTGACGTGGCCAGGTGACATGGCAAGTGGACAATGCACAACTTGTGGCAGGTGACGTGGCCAGGTGACATGGCAAGTGAACAATGCACAACTTGTGGCAGGTGACGTGGCCAGGTGACATGGCAAGTGAACAATGCACAACTTGTGGCAGGTGACGTGGCCAGGTGACATGGCAAGTGGACAATGCACAACTTGTGGCAGGTGACGTGGCCAGGTGACATGGCAAGTGAACAATGCACAACTTGTGGCAGGTGACGTGGCAAGTGGACAATCCACAACTTGTGGCAGGTGATATGCTAAATACAAGTACACTCACTGCTGCTACTCACTTTGGTCTCACAAAATGGCTGAAATGGTTAAAGGGTTAAAGGGTCTTATGATGTTTCTCAACTAAACGCTAATAGATGCAAACTCGGTAAACCGCAGCTAATCGCGGCAAAACGGGTGTTTCTCGTGTGCATGGGGCCTAAAAATTCGGAAATGTAATGTTTGTTTTGTATTGTATTTTCGAGCGTCAACTGTACTGATTAAACGAAAATCGTACGATCTGGTATTATCCGAGAAATATATTCATGCTTGCCCGATCGGATAATAAAGCGGATGAACGGTCAAGACCAGCTCTCAGAAGCTCTGTACGAACGATTAGATTATCATACGATCGCTTTGAACGCGGTATTTCTCATACAGTTTTCTGACACCCTGAAAGCTCCTCAATCAACTGACTGTTTTAAAAAAAAGGTTTAAAGAGACATTTCTTTTTTGCAAAGCTTTTTGCCCCTTTTAGATTTTTATTTTTTTGTAAAAACGTCTCGTTTTTCTTTTCTTTTGTTTTTAACTTGTAGCACTTTGAGATCTTTGATGAAAAGGGCACTATAAATAAAATGTATTATTATTAAAATTTTCTGATCCTGTGTCCGGGCCTTTACTCAAAATGGAAAAAAGGTTTTGCCTTTAGTTACACTTTAACCCTAGGCAGATATAAAAGACTAAATGAATGCAGCTCTGTAATCACAAATACATCATTACATTTAAAGGGATCAGTCTGTTGTAGTCCCTGCGCAGCACAGCTTGGACTGGGAAAGGGGGAAGCAGCACAAAGTAGCCAATTAATTCATGTGCCTATACAGGAGAAAACAGACCGAAGGGCACCCCAACAAACCTGCCGTCAGACGTGCATTGAAGCAGTGTAAAGCCTCGTACACACGATCGGCTTTTCTGGACGGGAATGGTGTGATGGCAGGGTTTTGTCGGAAAATCTGACCGTTCGTTCGCTCCATCGGACAATTGTGGTCGGATTTTCCGCAGGCAAATGTGGGATAGCATGCTTTAAAATTTTCTGCCAACAATTGCGTGTCGGATTTTCCGATCGTGTGTGTACACAAGTCCGTCAGACAAAACTTCAAAGTACAAACACGCATGCTCACCAAACACAACATTAGCAAAAGTTGCCCAAAGGGTGGCACTAAAGAGCTGAAAAACCACGTTGTTTCGTGTTTGTCGGCCGACAATTCTTTGCCGTTTGAAGGCAATACAAGTTCACGGCCCACGGCCTTCAGACAAAAGTCCTATGCTTTGTCCACAGAAAATCCGATCGTGTGTATGAGGCTTAAGGCAACCTACTGTTTGTTTCAATGTGCAACAAAGAGAAGAAAAAAAAAAAAAAAAAGTGTACTGCATGATATGGCTTTGTGCTCAAGTGCGTGCCCATCAGAAGGTGCATTGGGGTGCCTTTCTGAATAAATGGCATTGCATCGCACAAGTCAACGTTGCAACAAAAAACATGGTGTGAACAAGCCTTCAATGTCTAGAAATAGGCTGGGGGATGGTCCATAATAGCCTGGGCTCAGAGGAAGTAGGTTAAATGAGGATTGCTGTTAGAAGACTGACATCTAGTGGCAGTAAAGCATCACTGTGGGATAGTTCCGGAATTTATACAGAATACTGCAGCAAAAATAGGATTTTTTACTCACCGTAAAATCCTTTTCTCTGAGTCCATGGACCGACACAGCTTCTCTATTGACAAAGTGGGTATTATCCGTTAATTAGGAGTGACTAGGCAGAAAAACTTGTAAAAAGTGTTGCATCACACCTTCTACAGTACCGCCCAGGGGGCGGACCCTCTGGGTATACCCTCTCAGTCTGCATCTTCGCAGATCAGTTCGTCAAAAAGCAGTACAAACTTAAAAGGAGGGGTGGGTGCTGTGTCGGTCCATGGACTCAGAGAAAAGGATTTTACGGTGAGTAAAAAATCCTATTTACTCTTTCGTCCATGGACCGACACAGCTTCTCTATTGACAAAGTGGGACGTCCCAAAGCAGTGTCAGAGAAAAAACGAGGGGTGGTAACAGCATAAAAATAAACTTCACCCCAAACACAAAACAGCACTCCTCCAACGGAGGAGTTGCAACTCTAAACAGCCGCTTGCAAAACCTTGCGGCCAAAAGAGGCATCCGAAGATGCACCTACATCAATTTTGTAGAATTTTGTGAAAGTGTGAGCGGACGACCAAGTCGCCGCTTTACATAATTGGGAAACAGACGCTTGATGTCGGAAAGCCCAAGAGGCACCTATTGCCCTGGTCGAATGCGCCGTGACAGGAAAGGGGGGCGCCTGACCCTTTAAGGCGTAAGCCTGGATTACTATCTGTCGGATCCACCTAGAGATGGTGGCCGATGAGACTGCTTGGCCCTTCTTGGGACCAGCCACCGAAACAAACAGTGAGTCTAAGGCCTCGTACACACGGCCGAGATTCTCGTTGAGAAAAACATGTCGTTTTTTTCGACGAGATTCTTGGACAAGAAACTTGTCCCGGCCGAGTGTACACACGCTCGTTTCAAAGAACCCGCGGTTCTTTGAAAGGAGTGTACGCGGTGACGTCATCGACTACGTCGAGCATGCGCTCGTCACATTCGATGCCGTCGCCGCCATCTTGGTATACCCTACGTATGCCTAGGAAGCTACCGCGCATGCGTCAAATTCATTTCGAACATGCGCGGGCTTCCGGGCGGACAGGTAAGTGTACACACACTCACTTTTCTCGTCGAGAAACACGCCGAGGAGAATCTCGACGAGAAAATAGAGAGCAGGTTCTCTATTTTCTCGTCGAGGTTTCTTGTCGGTTTTCTCGACGAGAAACACGCTAGCAGCGTACACACGACCGATTTACTCGGCAAGACCTCTCTGCCAGCAAGTTTCTTGCTGGTTCTTGCCGAGAAAATCGGTCGTGTGTACGAGGCCTGACTTCCGGAACAGGGAAGTAGCAGATAGGTATATTCTCAAAGCTCGGACAACGTCCAAGGAATGCAACGCCGACTCCTTAGGATTCGACGGCTGAGGACACAAGGATGGAAGTACAATGTCTTCGTTGAGATGAAAAGCCGAAACGACTTTCGGAAGAAAGGAAGGCTGCGGCCGCAGCACCACCTTATCCTTGTGGAAAATCAAATAGGGAGCCTTGCAGGACAAGGCTGCCAGCTCAGAGACTCGTCTAACTGACGTAACAGCCACCAAAAAGACCACTTTCTGAGAAAGTGTCAACAGGGGAATATCTCTAATATTCTCAAACGGTGCCTTCTGAAGCACCGAGAGGACCAGGTTCAAGTCCCACGGAGGTAACGGGGGACGGACCGGAGGGGCCACATGTCGGACCCCCTGCACAAATGTACTCACGAGAGAGTGAGTCGCCAGGGGTCGCTGAAAAAAGACAGCCAGGGCAGATATCTGTCCCTTAAATCGTACTTAGGGCAAGCCCTTGGTCCACCCCATGCTGTAAAAACAGCAGGATTCTGGAAACCAAATAGGTACGCGGATGCCATTTCATTTCCTCACACATGGAGATGTAGGCCCTCCAAGTGCGGTGATAGACCTTCCTAGAGGACGGATTTCGAGCACTTCTCATAGTAGAGATTACTGAGTCTGACAGGCCGCGGTCTCTCAGTACCTGGTTCTCAACAGCCATGCCGTTAAAGCCAATGACTGTAAAGCAGGATGGAATATGGGACCTTGCGATAGCAGGTCCTTCCGTAGTGGTAGGCGCCAGGGGACGTCTGCTACCAGACGTACTAGATCGGCGTACCAAGGACGCTGAGGCCAATCTGGAGCGATTAGGATCATTGGAATTCCCTCTGCCTCCACTCTGCGGAGCAGAAGAGGAAGAAGCCTTAAGGGAGGGAAGGCATAGATTAGCCGATACTGACCCCACGATGCTACCAACGCGTCCGTTGCGTCTGCCCATGGGTCTCTTGACCGGGCCACAAATCTCAATACCTTCCGATTGAGTCGGGAAGCCAGAAGATCTACGTCTGGTGTGCCCCATCTTTGGCAGAGGAGTTGGAACACCTCTGGGTGTAAGGACCCTTCTCCCTGGTCCAGCATCTGGCGGCTCAGGTAGTCCGCCTGCCAGTTTTCCACACCCGGAATGTACACGGCCGACAGTGCCGGTACGCTCCTCTCTGCCCACTTCAGGATGCGAGCGATCTCCGATGCTGCAGCTGAGTCTCTTGTTCCTCCTTGATGATTGACATATGCCACTGCTGTGGCGTTGTCTGACTGGATCCTGACTGGACGCCCTTGCAGCCTCTGAGACCATTTGAAGAGGCACAGCCTGATCGCCCGGATTACCAGGACATTGATCGGCAGGAGGGCTTCCTCTGGGGTCCAGCGACCTTGCGCCGACTGAACACCCCAGACTCCCCCCCAACCTGTAAGGCTGGCGTCCGTCGTGATCACTATCCAGTAAACTGGAAGAAATGACTTCCCGGCCATTAGAGTCGGTGCTGTCAGCCACCATACCAGGGATCTCCTGACTATGTGGCTCACTCGGATTTGATAATCCAGAGATGATGGACATCTGTTCCATCTGGACAGAACTTCCTTCTGTAACACTCGAGTGTGGTATTGAGCATATGGAACCGCCTCGAAGGAGGCTACCCTGAGGCCCAACACTTGCATGCAAAAAACGTAGCGACGACCAATTCCTGGAAGTCAGCTGCCGTACTGCAGCCCGGAGGGTCTGCAACTTCTCCACAGGGAGGAATACCTTTGCCTCTGAAGAATCCAGAATCAACCCCAGGTACCCTAGGCGTTGAGTGGGCACCAATACTGACTTTTGCGTGTTTAGTATCCAACCACAGTCTCGAAGAGTCTGACAGGTAATGGACACGCTTACCTCTAATTCTGAGCTTGAAGGGGCCTTCAGCAGAACGTCGTATAAGTAGCCTGTGATAGCGATACCCCGCTGTCTTAGAAGTGCCAGAATCGGAGCGAGCACCTTGGTGAACGTCCTGGGTGCTGAGGCAAGGCCCAACGGGAGGGCCACAAACTGGTAGTGGTCCTTCCCGATAGCAAATCGCAGAAACCTCTGGTGTCTGGAGTATATGGGGACATGCAGGTATGCGTCCTTGATGTCCAAGGAGGCTAGAAAGTCCCCCGGATGGAGAGCCGTGACTACAGATCGAACCGACTCCATCCGAAAACTTTGTACCTTCACAAAGCAATTGAGGGCTCTGAGATCCAAGCTTGGACGAACCCCCTCCTTCTTCGGCACAATGAACAGATTTGAGTAAAAACCCCGTTCCAGTTCTGGAACTGGAATAACTACCCCGCGTTCCAGTAGACCCTGGACCGCCCCATACAGGGCCTCCCGACGGGTCGGTAGTAGCTGGAGATTGGAGGTGTTGAATCTGTCCGGTGGACAAGAGAGAAACTCTATCTTGTAGCCTGAGGAGATTACTTTGCAAACCCACCTGTCGGAGATTAGTGCTGTCCACTGAGTCGCGAATTTGCGAAGACGTCTCCCCACCCGAGAGCTGGGTGGGGGTGGACCTTCATGGGGAGGCAAATTTGTCCGCAGGCTTATTGGGTATGCGGGACCAGGGACGCTTTTGTCCTTGGGCAGGCGCTTTATCGGCCTGGGGTCTTTTCCCTGTCGCCCTAGGGGGACGAAAAAACCACTTGTGTGCAGTAAAGGAGGGCCCTTGCCCTTGGCGTGGCCCCTTATCCTTGCTAATTTGGGGAAGCAAAGTGCTTTTACTTCCTGTGGCATCCTTGATGATGTCATCCAGAGAAGCCCCAAAAAGTCTGTCGCCCTTAAAAGACAGATCCAACAGGGCTTTCTTGGAAGTCTGGTCCGCAGACCAGCCTTTTAGCCAGATCAGGCGGCGTATTGCTACTGCATAAACCGAAGTTTTAGACAGCAGGGGAATAGTATTCATGTCTGACTCGCAGACAAACCTAAGGCCCTGGACCAACAGGTCGGCCAATGTTATCTCATCAGGAGGAGCATCTCGCTCCTTAACCCCTGGAGTAGCAATCTTGCCCATTCAGTAAGTGTGTGAGACACTAGGGCCCCCGCCAATGCCGGGCGTACTGCCGAGCCTACCACTGAGTATAGGTAGCAAGCGAGTGCTTCAGCCTTCTTATCCACAGGGTCCTTGAAACCAGGAGCCCCTTCTACAGGAATTGTGGTGGCTCTATTAAGTCTGGACACCGGAGGGTCCACTATAGGGGGGAGAGGTCCATTTCCTCAGAAAACTCTCCTCAAAAGGGGTACCGTACCGCAAACCTCTTTGGGGCTGTAAAGACCCTCAGTGGGTTCTCCAATTCCTTGTATAAGAGTTTATCAAGACACGCAAGGGAACACCTTAGCAGTGCGGGCAGGTCTATGAAACCCAAGTGGACTGGAGTCTCTGCTGCTTCTGCAGTATTTTCCAATTTTAGCATATCCCGCACTGCAGTAATAAGGTCAGATACCAAAGCCGTCTCGCGTACTGACCTGGACTTTGAGTCATTCTCACTGTCCGGTCACGGTCTGCAGTCTCTGATGCGTCAGAATCTGGGCCCCGAGCCGTAGCTGGACCTGGTTCTGCACCAGAATTATCCCCAGAAGCTTGCAGGGGATGGGGCGTTTACTACCCCCTGTATTCCCGTGTGCTGCTTCCACCCTGGCAGCAAACGCCTCTAGGATTGCAGTCATAGCGTTCATAGACACCTCAGGGGCACCAGCTGCTAAATCTGGTGTTTCAGGGGAGAAGACATCTGGCTCAGATGCCATGCTGACCACACGCTGACACTCACAGGGCTCCAGGCAAGATATCAATAGGCCACCCTCCTGTGCTGCAGAGAGGCCGGGTCACCCAGAGGACTCACCACCCTGGATAGGTACTGTTATCTTTTATCAGCACTTCCTGTGTGAATTTTCGCGCCAGTGTAATGCACCCTAGAGGCCAGGGGCTCTCGAAAAATGGTTGCCAAAAACGTCTGTATGGAAGATAATGTGGGCTCTAAGAAAATGGCCGCCGACAGAAGATAGAGGTCAAGCAGCCATAGCCCACAAAAATATGGCCGCCGAACGGCAATATCTGCATACAGGGTGGACAAACATGGCCGCCGATCAGCTGATAGGGGCCAGTGGGTGTGGCCGAACCACAGGAAGATGGCCGCCGGGCAGTCACAAGAGGCCAAACTTAGCATGGACCACCCCAAAATGGCCGCCGACAGCATGGAGGAGGAAGGACACAAACACAAGTAAGAAAAAAATAGGATTTTTTACTCACCGTAAAATCCTTTTCTCTGAGTCCATGGACCGACACAGCTTCTCTATTGACAAAGTGGGTATTATCCGTTAATTAGGAGTGACTAGGCAGAAAAACTTGTAAAAAGTGTTGCATCACACCTTCTACAGTACCGCCCAGGGGGCGGACCCTCTGGGTATACCCTCTCAGTCTGCACATCGCAGATCAGTTCGTCAAAAAGCAGTACAAACTTAAAAGGAGGGGTGGGTGCTGTGTCGGTCCATGGACTCAGAGAAAAGGATTTTACGGTGAGTAAAAAATCCTATTTACTCTTTCGTCCATGGACCGACACAGCTTCTCTATTGACAAAGTGGGACGTCCCAAAGCAGTGTCAGAGAAAAAAACGAGGGGTGGTAACAGCATAAAAACAAACTTCACCCCAAAACACAAAACAGCACTCCTCCAACGGAGGAGTTGCAACTCTAAACAGCCGCCTGCAAAACCTTGCGGCCGAAAGAGGCATCCGAAGATGCACCTACATCAATTTTGTAGAATTTTGTGAAAGTGTGAGCGGACGACCAAGTCGCCGCTTTACATAGTTGGGAAACAGACGCTTGATGTCGGAAAGCCCAAGAGGCACCTATTGCCCTGGTCGAATGCGCCGTGACAGGAAAGGGGGGCGCCTGACCCTTTAAGGCGTAAGCCTGGATTACTATCTGTCGGATCCACCTAGAGATGGTGGCCGATGAGACTGCTTTGCCCTTCTTGGGACCAGCCACCGAAACAAACAGTGAGTCTGACTTCCGGAACAGGGAAGTAGCAGATATGTATACTCTCAAAGCTCGGACAACGTCCAAGGAATGCAACGCCGACTCCTTAGGATTCGACGGCTGAGGACACAAGGATGGAAGTACAATGTCTTCGTTGAGATGAAAAGCCGAAACGACCTTCGGAAGAAAGGAAGGCTGCGGCCGCAGCACCACCTTATCCTTGTGGAAAATCAAATAGGGAGCCTTGCAGGACAAGGCTGCCAGCTCAGAGACTCGTCTAACTGACGTAACAGCCACCAAAAAGACCACCTTCTGAGAAAGTGTCAACAGGGGAATATCTCTAATATTCTCAAACGGTGCCTTCTGAAGCACCGAGAGGACCAGGTTCAAGTCCCACGGAGGTAACGGGGGGCGGACCGGAGGGGCCACATGTCGAACCCCCTGCACAAATGTACTCACGAGAGAGTGAGTCGCCAGGGGTCGCTGAAAAAAGACAGCCAGGGCAGATATCTGTCCCTTACTCGTACTTAGGGCAAGCCTTTGGTCTACCCCATGCTGTAAAAACAGCAGGATTCTGGAAACCAAATAGGTACGCGGATGCCATTTCATTTCCTCACACATGGAGATGTAGGCCCTCCAAGTGCGGTGATAGACCTTCCTAGAGGACGGTTTCCGAGCACTTCTCATAGTAGAAATTACTGAGTCTGACAGGCCCCGGTCTCTCAGTACCTGGTTCTCAACAGCCATGCCGTTAAAGCCAATGACTGTAAAGCAGGATGGAATATGGGACCTTGCGACAGCAGGTCCTTCCGTAGTGGTAGGCGCCAGGGGACGTCTGCTACCAGACGTACTAGATCGGCGTACCAAGGACGCTGAGGCCAATCTGGAGCGATTAGGATCATTGGAATTCCCTCTGCCTCCACTCTGCGGAGCAGAAGAGGAAGAAGCCTTAAGGGAGGGAAGGCATAGATTAGCCGATACTGGCCCCACGATGCTACCAACGCGTCCGTTGCGTCTGCCCATGGGTCTCTTGACCGGGCCACAAACCTCAATACCTTCCGATTGAGTCGGGAAGCCAGAAGATCTACGTCTGGTGTGCCCCATCTTTGGCAGAGGAGTTGGAACACCTCCGGGTGTAAGGACCATTCTCCCTGGTCCAGCATCTGGCGGCTCAGGTAGTCCGCCTGCCAGTTTTCCACACCCGGAATGTACACGGCCGACAGTGCCGGTACGCTCCTCTCTGCCCACTTCAGGATGCGAGCGATCTCCGATGCTGCAGCTGAGCTTCTTGTTCCTCCTTGATGATTGACATATGCCACTGCTGTGGCGTTGTCTGACTGGATCCTGACTGGACGCCCTTGCAGTCTCTGAGACCATTTGAAGAGGCAGAAAATGGCTGCCGACAGAAGATAGAGGTCAGGCAGCCATAGCCCACAAAAAAGATGGCCGCCGAACGGCAATATCTGCATACAGGGTGGACAAACATGGCCGCCGATCACCTGATAGGGGCCAGTGGGTGTGGCCGAACTACAGGAAGATGGCCGCCAGGCAGTTACAAGAGGCCAAACTTGGCATGGACCACCTCAAAATGGCCGCCGACAGCATGGAGACACAGAAACACAGGTAAGCAAAAATGACATTTCTTTTAAATGTTAGTTACAGCCAGCCCCGCTCCAGTGGGACCCCCTAGGTGACCCCCAGCACCCAGCAACCTTTAGCTAGAAGCCCAGGGAGGAGGGAAAGGCAGGGAGAGAGGGAAGAAAGGGGCCACAACCACTTACTTGATCTCTCCAGGAATGTCCAGCTAAATCACCCAGCCGAGGCAGGGGAGTTTTACTTACCTATCCTGCATGTATTCTGCTGGAAGACATTCCAAACAGATCATCGTCCGCGCACGGAAGGTGACTGTTGGCCAGGCATGCTGTGATTGGACCCAGAAGGGACGATCATATGTATGCCCTGGAGCATGACGCTCACCGGACAGGCTGCTGCGACTCGGCCGTAAGGTCAGCCGAAGCTGAGCGGTCCGATGCAAGCCGTGGAGCGTAAGCTCACCGGCCAGGCTGCTGCGACTCGGCCGTAAGGTCAGCCGAAGCTGAGCGGTCCGATGCAGGCCCTGGAGCGTAGGCTCACCGGCCACCCGTGGAGCGACGGGCATGTCGTGGAAAACCCAGCGCGTAGCTAGGGTCGGCACACGCTCGATGGCCGAAACTGGGGAGACTACAAGGATCGAGGATCCAGCCTGTCACCCAGTCGGCAGTTGATCGAAGATCGCAGGAAACAACAAATGTAGCAAAAAAATAAAAATATATATATCTTTTTTCCCCGGACCAATGAGCCCGAAGGGAGCCATGTCCTACTCCTTGCTAGACAGAAAAAAACTGATCTGCGATGTGCAGACTGAGAGGGTATACCCAGAGGGTCCGCCCCCTGGGCGGTACTGTAGAAGGTGTGATGCAACACTTTTTACAAGTTTTTCTGCCTAGTCACTCCTAATTAACGGATAATACCCACTTTGTCAATAGAGAAGCTGTGTCGGTCCATGGACGAAAGAGTAATGACATTTCTTTTAAATGTTAGTTACAGCCAGCCCCGCTCCAGTGGGACCCCCTAGGTGACCCCCAGCACCCAGCAACCTTTAGCTAGAAGCCCAGGGAGGAGGGAAAGGCAGGGAGAGAGGGAAGAAAGGGGCCACAACCACTTACTTGATCTCTCCAGGAATGTCCAGCTAAATCACCCAGCCGAGGCAGGGGAGTTTTACTTACCTATCCTGCATGTATTCTGCTGGAAGACATTCCAAACAGATCATCGTCCGCGCACGGAAGGTGACTGTTGGCCAGGCATGCTGTGATTGGACCCAGAAGGGACGATCATATGTATGCCCTGGAGCATGACGCTCACCGGACAGGCTGCTGCGACTCGGCCGTAAGGTCAGCCGAAGCTGAGCGGTCCGATGCAAGCCTTGGAGCGTAAGCTCACCGGCCAGGCTGCTGCGACTCGGCCGTAAGGTCAGCCGAAGCTGAGCGGTCCGATGCAGGCCCTGGAGCGTAAGCTCACCGGCCACCCGTGGAGCGACGGGCATGTCGTGGAAAACCCAGTGCGTAGCTAGGGTCGGCACACGCTCGATGGCCGAAACTGGGGAGACTACAAGGATCGAGGATCCAGCCTGTCACCCAGTCGGCAGTTGATCGAAGATCGCAGGAAACAACAAATGTAGCAAAAAAAAAAAATATATATATATATATATATATATATATATCTTTTTTCCCCGGACCAATGGGCCCGAAGGGAGCCATGTCCTACTCCTTGCTAGACAGAAAAAAACTGATCTGCGAAGATGCAGACTGAGAGGGTATACCCAGAGGGTCCACCCCCTGGGCGGTACTGTAGAAGATGTGATGCAACACTTTTTACAAGTTTTTCTGCCTAGTCACTCCTAATTAACGGATAATACCCACTTTGTCAATAGAGAAGCTGTGTCGGTCCATGGACGAAAGAGTAAGCTGCTTTTTATCCTTTAGCCCAGGTTCACACTGGGCTGCGGGAGTGAAGCCGTGCGAGTTCAGCTGAACTCGTACGATTTCACTCCCGCCTGTCCGTCCCGATTTCAGCCGCGATTACAAAGACATCTGTGCAGGTTTCTGCACAGATGTCAATGTAAATCGCAGCCGAAATCGCAAAAAGTAGTACAGAAACTACTTTTTGAAATCGGTGCAGCGCCGCAGATGCGGCGTCGCACCGATTAGGACGGTGCCATTGCCGGCAATTTGCGGCAAATATCGCCGTTTTGACATGCGATTTGACATGCCAAATCGCACCAGTGTGAACCAGGGCTTAATGGACTATTTTTTTTTAATGAATGGAGTTGTGCTTTAGGAGTCTTTCAAGGAACACCAGACACCAAATCAGGAAACATAATGAGAAGGAAAGAGAATGGTTCATTTATTCCACAAGGAGTGTAATGGGAGCGCACAGATTGTTAACAAGGAGGAAGCAGGTCCTGACCCTGTAGATACAACCAGAAGTGACTGGTTAATATGGCCTCTTTCTTCTGACTTTGATAAATAAGGGCAAACATGTCCTTGTGTGATGGGAATACAGGAACCAGAAACAAGCTGCAAGGTTTTGTCAGGAAGGCGGCTCAAAGTTTGGCCTTGCCATTGTGGTGCTTACCCCTGCAGGAGCCACTGGTGATGATGGGTCCTCTGTTCTGCCACGAGTCTTGAAGCCGACACACGTGGTTATAGATAGAAGGCCGCTCACGCCTGTGTAACTTAAAGCGGAGCTCCACCCTAAAGTGGAACTTCCGCTCATCGGATTCCTCCCCCCCTCCGGTGCCACAATTGGCACCTTTCGGGGGGAGGGGGGACAGGATACCTGTCAAAGACAGGTATCCTTACCCACGTACTGGATTCCGGCCGCAGCGGTGAAGTTGCGCGAGGCTCCCTTCTCCTCCCCTGGCCGCTGGGCTAATAGGAAAGAGCGGGGCCTCGCGCATGCGCAGTAGGGTTCCCAGCGTGAAGCCGAAAGTCTTCACTGCCAGGTTCCCTTACCCGCAATGGCGACGGAAGCACCGACAGCTGATGTGAAACATCAGCTGCGGTGCCGACATCGAGGGACACTAGGACAGGTAAGTCTCCATTTATGAAAAGCCAGCAGCTGCAGTGTGTAGCTGCTGGCTTTGAATTATTGTTTTTTTTGCCCGGGGTTGCCTGGAACACCCCTTTACCTACTTGCCGTCCAAAGTATAGTAAAAGGACGGCGGCGGGGTGGCGCCCCAGAACCACTGCTCTTGCGCACCTCGGCGTTCACACCGTGTTCCTAGGACATGGCGTGACCCCGATCTCGGTAAAGAGCCGATGACGCGCCTCTTTAGTCATGTGATCGACTGTGTCCAATCACAGCTGGTCACATGTAAACAAGGAAGTGCCGTTTATCAACTCACACTGACAGATACACACTGTGTGGCGAGGAGAGCCAATCAGCGGCATCTTCTAGCAGGGGAGACCTGTACATGTAAACAGGGCACTGATCATCAGTGCCCCAATTACAGTACAGCCCCAGCAGTGCCACCAATCAGTAGACATGTGCAATTCGTTTCTGAAATACTAAATATCCGAATTGACTAAATATATCCGGAAGTTTGGCATTCAAAAACCTGAAACAACAACCAACTAATAACCCAACTATTATATTATAGGTATTGGAATTTTTTTTTTCAAATTTGGCTGTTAGTGAACGTAACGGATACGAATTTATCCGAAGTTATGGCATTCGTTATTTCGGATAATTTGTATCCAAACGAATAGAACGTAACAAATTAATAATTTTTTATTATTAAGTCGTTTCCCCCTCTATTGGCAGCTCTAAACTTTGGATTTACACCCTTACCTTCATTCCAGGTGGCATTGGTGACAAGGACATTTACAAGCAGTGAATCTCTCTCATAGGGATACAGACTGCAATAATGACAATGGTTCTGACCCCTCACCACTCTCCAAAAAGCACCATGCTATGGTAACTGGTAAGAATTATGAAACATTAAGTAGTTACATGAAAATTGCATGTTCTTGTGCCTGGATGGGTTTCCTACAGCTTCCTCCTAAACCCCAAAGACATGCTAGTAGGTTAATTGGCTCCTGTCCAAATTGGCCCTAGTATGTGTGTGCTTGTATATGTATGTGTGTGGGATAAGGACCTTAGGCTGTAAGCTCCATGAATGCAGGGACTGATGTGAATGTACAGCACTGCATAAATGACTATTGCGCTCTACCTGGAAATACAATTAATAATTAGAGCATCTGGTCAGCCCTCTGTCAATGCTGCCATCTAGTGGACGCTTGAGAACTGGCAGTGCACATGGCCAGCATTTTGCTTAGCAACAAGCTTTAAGGCAGGGGACAGTGGTGTATTCTTCAAATTTAAAAAATAAATAAAAAAACCACAACACATGGGCCAGAACGTTATCGGAAAATAAAATGAGAACAATGGAAGAGCGATGCCTTACATAGAAAAAATGGCCTTTGATTTCTCTAACATTCACGATAAAATAGAAAACGAACTAGAACACAGTATTGATTCTGGTTAAAAAGGGAAAAGTTGTCATGGAGTTGTCCGTATTGCTACAGCTTCAACTCAAGTACACAGAATGCAAGTTCACTGGCTGCATGCATGCTTTCAAGTCAAAGACTCAAAGCACTGCAGACAGCACTGGGACTACAGGTAGGGCTGTGAAAAAAATCGATTCGATTTAAAAATTGGAGTTGGTAGGTCAAATCGATTCAGATTTTGTCAAAATCAGATTTTTCGATTTTTTTTCCCCAGGACCGGCGCTGACACCGCGCCGGTCCTGAAGAGCTGCGGGCAGGAGTTTTCAGGCGAGGCCGCGAGGCAGCACACTGCGGACTAGCCTAAAAACTCCTGCCCACAGCTCCTCAGGACCGGCGTGGTGTGCATCAAAAAAAAAAAAAAAAAAAAAAAAAGAAGGATTCGAACCGTAAATTACGTTTTTTATATATATAAAAAAAAAACCCTGGAAATTGCCCAGCTCTAACTACAGGCAAGAAAAATTGCATTTTCAGGAAAAGGCCTGCAGTTTGTCAGTGCTGGTTTCTTAATTGAACAAAAAACAGGAAGACTGAGATCCTTATAATGGTTTAGGAAAGTGGATGATCTTGGAACTCTGGTGCAAAAATAGAGAAGCTAGAGAGGCATTTAAATCCAACATCTATTCCAAACCAAAATAGTTCTGAGTTGACAAACCATTTAAAATGGGTAATATGCACAAAAGCCAGCATAAAGTTCTTTAACCAGTTCCCGTCTGCAGAATGGCACGGGTGCACAAAACCACATACTCGTACGTCGCTCGCGCCTGTGGGCAGGGGGCGTGGCGCCCCCGGCGATCTGATTCGTTGCAGAATCGATCAGTCTTCAGGTCCAGGCCAATGATTTCTGGCCTGGACCTGCTGATCGGTTCTGACCAATGAAATGCTTCCCCTGCCTGTACATGTAAACACAGGCAGGGGAAGCGATGTCATCTCCCCTCGTGGAATTATTTTCGGTTCTAGAGAGGACATCTAAAAAGTGAGTTGCACCAACACTACACTGACACAGTACACGTAGGCACACATTTCACCCTCACTTTCGATGCATTTCACGCTCATGCGCGCGTCATCGTTTTCCTGATGACACGAGCGCGAAATGCATCGAAAGTGAGGCTTGATACAGCAGCTCTCCACCCCCATTGTAACAGCTGAGACGCACGCCGCACTCCTCGAATCACTCACTAAGTGACGGGCCGGCCTCTGCCTCCTCTCCCAGCTGCGTTGCAACCTGCTGCATCTTACACAAGATTTGTAAGTGCTTTTAAGTAATTAAAGACTATATTACACTCTCTATGCCTTTCTGTGGCTCGTTTGTGGTGGAGCCAAACTTTACAGATTAAGTGGAAGGGAGCTGTGGATATGTATTCAAGAGTATATCTGATTGAAGATTGTACCATTTATGATTGGATTGAGGTCCGGGCTAATCTTGGAAGCAGTTGGATAAGGCTGTGTGTGGCTTGAAGGAATTTAGCCAGCGGAGGAAGAATTCATTTATATGACTGGTGGTCACTTTGTGGCCAAAGATATCTGTTGAGCACATTTAATTGTCACTTCGGGTGAAGCACATTTTTTTCAAGATTTGAAGCACATTGCACTTTAGGAGGCATAGTGTTGGAGATTACACCGAAGACCAGAATTAACCCTTTGTTTTAATATTTTAAACATATTTTGTCTTTTTTTTTTTAAGACTCCGACACAAACATTTGTTTTAATTGATGATATATTATGCACTTGATTTAATATTGCATTAGTATATATTCTAATTTGCGCCCTTAATCACAATTTTTCCTGCTGTATTAGTTATCATGAATTTTTTGTGCTGCATTGGAATAATCAAGATTATTATAATTGGCGCCATTTCTCATTTTTATTACACTAGTGAAGAGGCCTACACGTTTCTGAGCATGACAGATGAGTGAAGAGGAAGTCACCCATCTATCAGATTCAGGCTCAGAATACGATCCAGTAGACAGCAGCGGCACCCCGACAGATAGCAGGGACCACTACGCCGTTGTCAGAGCTGAGGTCAGGCGTACCCGACCCCGTTCTTCTGTATGTTGAGGCGCAAGAACGGCAGGGCTCTCGTATGGAGCAGAGAGCCAGTACTAAGGCCGCTTATCCTTCTGGTGAACTGGTGGGCACCAGCGGCCTAGTACACCCTGGTCATACATCCAGCACTGCAGTATCACGTGGAGCGTCCCATAAGTGCAGTTCAAGCTGGTGCGGTGGCTAGCACAAGTAGTGTCTCGCAGCCACCAATAAGACAAACATAGGCCCGTCAAGCCCATAGTGCCTTCCTGCAGAATATGCCAATCCTAATTGGGAGCCCCCCCCCCCCCCACTTCTGCAGCACCCATACTTCCCCCATTCACTGGCCAACCTGGAATTCAGGTGGAAGCAGTTGATTTTACGTCACTTTTTTTTTTTTTTTCAGTGCTTTTCCACAGAAGATCTCTATAGATCTATTGTGGACCTAAGCAATTTGTATGCTGGCACTAGACCTCCTCTGTAACTCTAAACATGTAACCTGTAAAAAAAATTAAATAATTCAAGCGTCGCCTATGGAGATTTTTAAGTACCGAAGTTTGGAAACATTTGAGTGTGCGCAATTTTAAAGTTTGACATGTTAGATATCTATTTACTTGCCGTAACATCATCTTTCACATTCTAAATAAAAAAAAAACTAAATTTGAAAAATTGCCGCAAAAATAGTGTGTAACATAAAAAGTTGCAACGACCACCATGTTATTCCCTATGGTGTCCGTTTATATATATAATTTTAATGTTTGGGGGTTCGGTGTAATTTTCTAGCTAAAAATAAATAAATTATTATTTGTACATGTAGGAGACAAGTGTCAGAATTGGGGTTAATTATGATAATTAACCTCCTTTTTTCTTATAAGTAAATCCACAATTATATATTGTTAAGGTAATTTACTATATTTATTTTCAAAATCTGTACTCAAGCAGGTGGCTTAAAGCAGAGGTTCTGCGGTGCATACTTTTATTTTTTTATATTCATTGTATGTTAAAACATTAGCAATGTATTTACTCAGGTCTGCGGCTCTTTAAAACACCCCCCGTCCGTTTTGCGGTTAAAAAAAAAAAAGAGTTTATAAAACTCTTCCTGCTTTTCCCCATTTTGCTTGTGGGCATCTTGAAGCCCACAAGCATATCCTTCCGGGTAGAGCTGAATGCCTCTCTCCCGGCATTCAGCGCTGGATCTCGCGCACGCGCAGTGTTGACAAATTACTGAAGTTTGAAGTTATACCAGTAAATAAATTATAATGTATAATAGATATAGAATATAGAATTTAGCTTGATAAAAAAAACAAAAAAAAAACCAGTACTTTTTCAGCAGTAGAAGATTCTCATTTTCCCTCTTAACTGTGTGCGAAAAACATGGGATTATGAGTAAATCTTATATCCATAAAACACATGCATTTCCTTGTAGTCAAAAGGGCTGGGCTGAAAGGGAGCATTTGTCTTTTAGACACATGCCGACTTCTTTGACACTGCAGTAAGAGGAGAGCCTCCACTGCAGCATTTTTATTGGACAGCTTGGGCCAATTGTGCTTTACCATTGGTCCAAGGCTCCAAGCTGTCCATTAAGCTCAGTGCCTCAGACAAGTGAGATTCTCTGTGACACCAGGTCGTTTTTTGGGGGATTTTTTTTTATATGTTCATGGCATCCCCTGACTGTACATCCCTGTAATATAGTGTATGTTTGGATTAGACAATCCTCCCCCAAATCTCATAAAACCACCAGGCTTAGGCTTTGGCCACATGACCAGAACCCGAGGAAGCATGAGCCAACATTCCGCCTATATCTTTTATTTATCCCAAAAAGACTTGAGGGCAGTTTTTACCTTTGGGGGTTTAATACTAATTTTACATTATGCACCACCCAAATAGTGGAATTATTTTTTTGAGTCCTCAATCCTTACATATTGATGCCTTTTCTTTCCCCCCGGAAGAGCATGGCCTGTGCACAATAGTGAGGATGCTGGTGCTGTGCCTGGCACGTGAGTAGCAGGGCATGGTGGCACAGTAAGGGCTGCTGTTTTAGAGTTCTGGCTCTGAGAAAATCAGGGGGGCACTGGCGGTGTGCAAAGCCGGTGCAAGCACAGCAACATTGTTGGAAAACCCAAGCACAGTACAGCACATGTGTTGCCCTGACAAAACCTGAGAGCCAGCCTCTACTGCACATGTGCTGGCCAGACAGCAGTTCTAGACACTCTATAGGCAGAAACTCAGGGGAAACATTCAAAGGCTGGTAATGTTTTAAAGTCTAGATAGGAGAATTTACCAGCCTATATTACAAAAAAAAATAAAAATAAAATTAAAATAAAATAAAAGAAGGAGCACAGAACTGGGAAAAGGTATGTAAATTCATGTATTTTTTTTTCTAGGAGGGTTTACTCTCCCTTTAAACACAAGACAGCCACGGTTGCAGCAAGTGTACCCATCAGTGCCCCATTGGCAAGTTGTTTGGAAAAACAATGCTCTGGTTTATGTTGCCTGTAGCTGGAAATGTGTCCTTCAGGCGACACACTGCATCTGGGGATTCCAAACATGTACTGCAATCCCACCAAACACTCACGCTCCCCCATCTACAAAAATGCCAGGTTTGGAAGATTCCACTCACCTGATGGCAAATGATCTACATAGTTAGTAAGGTTGGATAAAGACACCTGTCCATCCAGTTCAACCTGAGCGAGTGTGGGTGTGTTTCTACAATTCTCCCTATACATTGTGTCTCATTATATTATTTAAAAAAGGTACCCATATAGCGCAGTAAACCTACGCAGCACCACACACACACACACACACACACACACAACCCTCAAGGTGCCCACAATCCATGGCTCCCAACTGACACCCACATACTAGGGCCAATTTTGAACAGAAGCCAATTAACCTACCAGCATGTCTTTGGAGTGTGGCAGGAAACCGGAGTACCCGGAGGAAACCCACGCAGGCACAGGGAGAACATGCAAACTCCAGGCAGGTAGTGTTGTGGTTGGGATTCAAACCAGTGACCCTTTTTGCTGCTAGGCGAGAGTGCTACCCACTACACCACTGTGCCGCCATCTGTAACCTTCAGTGCAAGCATGTCTACAGCTCACAATAGAACGAGCTACCAGGTAGACATTACTAGACAAAATTAAAGTGCAAAGTTAATACTCTGTTCTACCCATCCCTACTATCATGACTTACATTTTCTATGGCTTCAATGACTGATATGCATACCAGTACTGCATTAGCCACACAGTGGAGTAGTACCAGGGTCTGCCATAGGAGGTTGCAGTTGAGAGATTTTTTATTTATTTTTTAAACAGCCAAGTAATCTACCAGCTGGAGTGTGAGAGGAAACCTTACCCAGAGGAAATCCCGGCAAGCAAACTCCATACAGATTGTGTCATGACGGAGATTCAAAACAAGGCCCCCAGTGCTGCAAGGCATAAGTGCTAGCCACTGTGCTGCCCCCTAGAGTTCTCCTTTAAAATGCTAAATAAGTTATATAATAAAAAAAAACAAAAAACAGACAGGACCAATCAATGCCTGAGATTCACTTTATTCCTAAAATTTCCAACACGGAGACATACTCAGGACAAGTGAAATAATCCCCTATCCAGACTAAATAAGCAAATAAGGTTGCTTATTTAATGTTACAAAATGATAGCTGGCTTCTGAGGGAGGAGAAGGTAACACTGAATACACAAATACATAAAGACAGTACAAATGGCTGCATGTGACAAGCACACAGGGCACAGATAACACGGCAAACACACTTGGAATGGGCAGAAGTCACATATCCCTGGTGCAAAGTCTAAATGATAAGAACTCTTGATATGCTATGGAATGAAGATGATGTTACTTGAACAGACCTATCATTAATCTCAGAGGTCATAGTATGGTCTTGTACAACACAACAACAGATACACATTTTAGTCCATCAGACAAGAACCAGTAGTGAAGAGCAACTCCAGCAGACCTCCCGGGTACCTGCTTAGCGGTGCCAGAATTCTGCACTGGTGACATCGGTCATTGAGAAATGGCTCAATGCAAGGTTGAGGGACGTTGCTCATTGTGGAGATTGTCCTCAAAACCCCACACCTCTATTATTGCCACCTGGAAGGTTTCGGAGCACAGAGGCTGGTTGTTGAAGGTGTTGCAGTGGCTGGTTCTTCCATAATTCAGATCAGAGTCCAAATATAAAGCTTGTCCATCTCCGCCACCTAGTGGAAGGAAAGATTCAGGCAGGACCCATCAGTTAATAAGACAATAACAGGTAGCAATGCAGCAGATCTAAAGGATTCACCCGACAATCAGCAAGTTAAACATTTTCAAAAAGAAAGAAATGCACACATTAATGACTAGGGACGAGCTCCGGCGTGTTCGCATTGAACACGTGCAGAGCCCGCCAGGAAGTCGGCACCGTGCTGCGCTAATATGACAGGCAGGGAGACATTTGCCGATGCTCGGATGCAGAGATCGGGAAAAGTCTCCCTGCCTGTGATTAGCGCAGCGTGGTGCCAACTTCCTGGCGGGCTCTGCACGTGTTCAATGCGAACACGCCGGAGCTCATCCCTATTAATGACCTGCGAACACGTCGGAGCTCATCCCTATTAATGACCTTCTGAAAATGCTGGTCATCTGGTTATTATACCAATATACTGGCTTTAGTAGTGTCTGAAGTCAAGCAGGTGGATCAGGTCAGAAATGATTTTCACCTGCACACTTGCAAAAGCTGAATCTAAAAAAAAAAGGTGCAAAATACTTACCTCTTATCTGCAATCTGCGCGATCCCTAGCCTTGATTAAATGGCACAAGTAGATGCCACTTCCATGCATGTGCAGGAAATCATTTATCCCAACATCAAGGCACTGTGACGAGAACGTACCAGTTGCTGAGAAACGTATTTTACACATAAATCCAACTTTAAGAATAGTGAGAATGTACAGAAATAAGATGATCAGCATGAAAGCCAGACAAACTTTTGCAGGATGAGAAGACCGCAATGGTGGCCTCACAGTTTCTCTCAGGAAGGGTTTCCTTTAACTCATGGGTGCTCAACCGGTGGCCCTCCAGCTGTTGTGGAATTACAAGTCCCATCGTGCCTCTGCCTTTGGGACTCATGCTTGTAACTGTCAGTGCTCTTTTGGCCCTACTTATCCTGGGGATTACAGGTATGCACTTAGTCCTGTACTCCTGTAACCTGTGGGCTAAGGTCCGCTGTCAGTGGACGTCAATGAGCTGCTGCTCCAGGCTCTACAAGGATCTCGAGTTTAATGCAAGGATCCACCCAGATGCTTGGACCAGCAGCTAGTTCAGCCTCTCAGCGAGCCGCTGAGGGCCTTAGCCACCCTCTCCCGCCCCTCCACAGCTTTGCACTCCAGTGAGCACTGGAGGGGCTGAGCAAAGAGCCGGTGACTGACAGCCATAGACTGAAGACTGAGAACAGAGCGATCAGCAGTCTTTGATCACTCAGTTCTTGGTCATAGAGATGACGAGGGGTATATGAAGCATTGGACCAATGCTGTATCCACCTAAGTGAATGTAAAATGTTTGTCATTTTGAATTCCCATACTTCTGTTTTAAAGCAACTCTTATTTTACATATTTTATCTTAGTAAAAGTCACTCCCACACAGTGTTATTTTCGTCAATGAAATTACCACCAATTTTAGTTGACTAAAACTAAAATTGTATTTTAGTCAAAAGAAAGACTAAAAACGAATTTGAAAATTTGACGTCACAAATGAACACTGGTTATACATCACATCACAACGGCTAAATCTGTGTCCGTAGCGCATGTTCAAACCTTAATACCATAGATTAGTGATGCGCCAAAATGAAGATTCCGATGCCGAAACTGAACCAGAAATTTCTGGATGCACTGGTCCGAAAACCAAAAACTAACTAACTAAATTCGCAATAGGCGTATATGGATTGGTTTGCGCAAAAGTTATAGAGTCTACAAAATAAAGGGATAGATTTATGGCATTTTTTTTTCTACTAGTAATGGCGGCGATCTGCGATTTTTATCGTGACTGACATTGTGACGGACACATTTTTGGGACCATTCACATTTATGCAGCGATCAGTGCTATAAAAATTCACTGATTACTGTGTAAATGTGACTGGCAGGGAAGGGGTTAACACTAGGGGGCGATGAAGGGCTTAATTGTGTGTCCTAGGGAGTGATTCTAACTGTAGGGGGAAGGGACTCACAAGGGGAGGAGATCGATCAGTGTTCCTCTGGACTGGGAACACACCATCGGTCTTCCTCTCACCTAACAGGACGTGGACCTGTGCGTTTGCATTGAAGTCAAAAGGGATGCAGCATGCCATTATCTGCACCTTTTTTTGTATTGGCAAAACGCAGATAACCTAATTTTCACCCGATAAATGTCGGTGGCCGATATATCGGTGCATCCCTACCATAAATACCATGTTATTATATTTTTACTTCAGGAGTTTATAATGAGTTTGGAAAGTCTAGGGAAATGCTTAAATAATGCATTACAATGTAACTAAACCCATTAGATTTTAATTAACTAAAATGTACTGGAGATTTGAGTCAACTAAAATACGACCAAAACTAAAAAACTGCATTTTATTCAAAAGACTGACTAAATCAAAAAATGTAATGTAAAAATTAACACTGCTCCCACAAAGTTTGCCAATTTTCCTTCTCAGTTGCCGGGGCCACAGCATACAGTAGCAGGACTAGGAATCCGACAATCCTGAAGTGTCAGATTTGGAAGATTCTTCAGGCATCGGTTCCTCTGTTACACAAGAGATCAGCTGCACAAGGCAAACCTTATTTTACATATTAATTTACAGACAAAGCTACTATAAAAGAGTTCCAAATTACCATAGAGCCGATACGCAGTCAACCCCCTGTACTCCTGTACTATGCACTGCATTATACTGCAGGCTGACTTGGGGCCTGTAATGATGGACTTTTGTTCACATCAGACAGGTTTTGCATTTCCATCCAAGTCTATGGGAATACAAAACCCACTTGAAGCAGGTCAGGAGGAGGTCAACTGCAGGTCAAATGCATACAACAATGAATTCTAAATCATCTCAGAAATGTCCAAAACTGATATCGTCGATACAAGCCCAAAGCCCGTTGGCATGGGCCTTCAGAAAGAGGTACTAGGGGGGTCCAAAGAGGTACTGGAAGTCTGAAGATTTTAGTTGTAATTGGAGGATCTCTTGACCTGCTCCTTATGGAGGAAGACATTGCCGGTCTCCTAAATATGCTAGTTGCCGACTGTTCTGTTGATTAACGGCCTTAACAGTGTCAGAGTCACAGACCCAAAATACTCATGCAGCATATGAGGTCAGATCTCCAGATTTGCATGCTGGTTTCAGGTCTAATTTAAAGCATTAAAGTTACTGGATCTGCTTGAAGGCAAAGTAACTTGTCTTTTTTGGAAGGATAGCTCAGTTAGCCTACAGACTTCTCTCTGTACAGGTTTCCTATAAGAGCCTGTACAGTTTTTGGTTATGAATGGTAGTAACCAAAATCGGAAAGCAATAAAAGAAATAAAAATAACCAGCTTTCATTGGTTTAAAAATGCAAAGTTATCTTTCTGAAAGACTACCCTAAAGCCTCGTACACACGGCCGGTGTTCTCAGCAAGAAAACAGCTGGGAGAGCTTTTTGCCGATAAAACTGGTCGTGCGTACGGTTTCTCGTCGGGAAAACTGCTGGGAATCTCGACGAGAAAAATAGAGAACCTGCTCTCTATTTTCTTGTCGGCCTGTTTCCCAGACGAGAAAACCGTGAGTGTGTATGCTTACCTGTCCATGGTAAACCCGCGCATGCTTGAAAAGACTGACGCATGTGCGGTAGCATACAAGGGTAGTGTAGGGTGTAGCAAGATGGCGGCGACTGCATCGAATGTGACGAGCGCAGGCTCGTCGTAGTCGATGACGTCACTGTGTTCTTGCCATTCAAAAGAACCATTCCCCCCCCCCCCCTCCCCATTCAGCCTTGCTGGGTTGAATGAAAAAAAAAAACAAAGAAAACAAACAACCAACACACTACTAGTGTGTACTGGGCTTACACTTTTGGCTTCTACAGAAACAATAAAGTACTTTAAGTTGTGTATAAACATGCCTTGGAAACAGCTCCGCACTGGAACACGTTTTATTACAAGAGCCAATGGCTCTTGTAGAATTTACCCACTTTCTGACACGCCATTTTTTTGCGATACGGCACTGCGTCGCTTTAACTGACAATTGCACAGTCGTGCGACGCTGTACCCAAATAAAATTAATGTTTTTTTCCCCACAAACAGCTGTCTTTTGGTGGTATTTGATCACTTCTGATGTTTTTATTTTTTGCGCTATAAATAAAAAGCACGGCATTTAAAAAAAATATATATACCATATTTTCCGGTGTATAAGGCGACTGGGCGTATAAGATGACTCCCTAATTCTAGTGTATTTCTACAGTTTTTGTCTATACTCACTGTATAGGATGACCCCCCTTCTGAGGCTTCATATTGCCTACATTTCCTTCTTCTTAATGGAAGTTGGAGCCATACCGCGCTAAGCCAATCACGGCGAGCGATGTATTCTATTAATTATTGGCAGAGGCTGTGACATTATCGCGCCTCTCTGACTCTCAAAGCCAATCCGAGCAGGCTACTGTATGTAGCCTGTTTGGATTGGCAGAGGTTGTTACTCCAATCTGAGCAGGCTCTGTATTCATGAATAGAATACAAATTGGGATTGGCTCAGCGGTGTATACTGTATGTAGCCGAAGCTACATGCAGTATTACTGCACATCCCACGGGCTGACATACAGCCGGCTGCATTTGATACACGCTTTAAGTGTAAAAGGTTGTCTTATACACCGGAAAATACAGTATATATATTTTACTTTTTGCTATAATATCCACACAAAAAAAGGTTGTTTGGGTACAGCGTCACACAACTGCAATTGTCAGTTAAAGCGACAGTGCCGGGTTGCAAAAAATGGCCTGGTCATTAAGGGGGCAAATCCTGAAGTGGCTAATGGCTGTGTTGAGTTATTTTGAGGGGACAGCAAACGTACACTGTTATACAAGCTGTACACTCACTACTTTACATTGTAGCAAAGTGTCATTTCTTCAGTGTTGTCACATGAAAAGATAGAATAAAATATTTACAAAAAGGTAAGGGGTGTACTCACTTTTGTGAGATACTGTGTATATATGTATAATACATACCATATCTTTGGGGTGTTATGGTAAAAAGGCTTTGTTGCAGGACACATATACCATGTATTTTCTGCAGTAGACATTTCTTACCCGTCTGCTAGCAAACTTGTGTAGGTTGTGTACAATTTCAGCATTGATGTCGGAATGAATGCACATCCCAGGCTGGCCTTACAAGATTGCCGATGACACCAAACTTGCAAGAAGACCGGGCACCAGCCTATGGCCAAGCATTAAAATGATACCAACGCACAGCAAGTACAACCCTAATTCCTAAAAAGATAATTTGGCAAATCTCAAACATTTTTTTTTACAATAGAAAACATTTTAAAATGTTTAAAACTGAGAAAATGTACCGTTTTAGCCCCTTTACCACTTCAATACCATGCACTTATACAGCTTCCTGCCCAAGCCAATTTTGAGCTTTCAGCGCTGTCGCAATTTGAATGACAATTGCGCGGTCATGCTACACTGTACCCAAACAAATTTTTTAGCATTTTGTTCCCACAAATAGAGCTTTCTTTCGGTGGCATTTGATCGCCTCTGCGATTTTTATTTTTTGCACAACAAATAAAAAAAAAGAGCGAAATTTTTAAAAAAAACTAAAGTTTTTCTTTGTTTCTGTTAATTTTTTTTGTAAATAAGTACCTTTTCTACTTCAATGACGGGCACTGATAAGGCGGCACTGAAGGGCACTGATAAGGCGACACTGATGGGCACCGATGAGGTGGCACTGATGATGGGCACTGATATGTGGCACCGATATGCGGCACTGATGGGCACTCATAGGTGGCACTGATTGGCACTCATAGGCGGCACTGATAGGTGGCATGGACGGGCACTGATAGGTGGCATGGACGGGCACTGATAGGTGGGCACAGATTGGCACGGATGGGCACTGATGGACACTAGTAGGTGGCATTGGTGGCACTGGTGCCCAGCAATGCCAGCCACCACACATTGTGAAAGTGCCAGTCAGTGCCCATTTGTGGGCACTGCTTGGCATATTTTTTTAATGTTTATTTTATTTATTTTTACTACATGTGGATGGCCATGGGGGCCATCCACATGATTGGGGCTTCCCTGGTGGTCCTGGGGGGCTTCCCTGGTGGTCTAGTGTGGGTATCCGAGGGGGGGCTGCGCTGATAAACAATCAGCGCGAACCCCCCCTGTCAGGAGAGCCGCCGATCGGCTCTCCTCTACTCGCGTCTGTCAGACGCGAGTGAGGAAGAGCCGATCAACGGCTCTTCCCGTTTACTTCCTGATCAGCCGTGATTCGACACGGCTGATCACATGGTAAAAAGCCTCCAACGGAGGCTTTTTACCGAGATCAGTGTAGCGGTGTGTCAGACTGACCCACCGCTCCACCGATCGCCGCGATGCGCGCCCCCCGGGCGCGCGGCGGCTGTTATCCCGCAGGACGTCATATGACCAGTGTGGATAACAGAACCACTTCCCGGACGTCAATCTGCTATTGACGGGGCGGGAAGTGGTTAAGGACCACCCCATGCAGATATACTGCGGCAGGCTGGCCCTCCCGCTTAGCTCTGAGGAAGGGGGTGCACCCCCAAAAAGCATCAGCTTTACATCCCTTGATGTGAAACGGCATATGTGTGTGTCCACACTGCTCAGCATTATGTGTTTCTATGGTTCATTGGTAGTTGCCATTTTGTGAGTACCCATTTGTAATCGATTTTATGATTTAATAAAAGGTCTTTCGGTAATGCACTAGATGCGTGCACCTTCCATTTTGTTTGTTTTTGTAGTATCAGTTCGGATCACCCCGTCTGAAGAGGGCTGCATCCATCCAGTTTTGGAATTGCCATTGTCCTTGCTGCTTTCCACCACAGAAGACCTCATAGCGCTGGAAGGGACTACTTGCCTTTGTATAGCTACTCATTTTTAGATGCAACTTTTTACAGACTGGTGAACTTCTTCCCATCTTCATCTTCCCACAGACACTCTGACTCTCTAAGATGCTCTTTTTATACCCAATCATGTTTCTTACCTGTTGACAATTAACCTAATTAGTTGTAAAATATTCTTCCAGCTCTCCCTTGTTCGTACCACTTACATTGACAGCTTTTTGTTGCCCTGTCCCAACTTTGAGACTTGTTGCTGCCATCATTAACAAAATTACTTTATTTTTTAAATGGTACATTTTCTTAGTTTAAACAATTGATAGGTTTTCTATTGTGAATAAAATTTGAAAATCATTGCATTCTGTTTTTATGTAGATTTGATACAGCATCCCAGCTTTTTTGGAATTGGGGTTGCACTAGTAGGTGGCAACTTACCCTGAGCCCCTCTTAAAAAACACGATAAGAGGCAGGGAAGGGGAGAGATATGAAATACAGTAAAATGGTCTCTTGAACTCATTACTGACCACCCCACATACATTTACTGTGGGGTGGCAGCCGCTCTGCGCAGAATCACGTACCTGAATGGCGCTGCGATTCAGAACCGATCAATATTCAGGTCTAGGCCAATAATTTATGGCCTGGACCTGCTGATCGGTTCTGATTAATCACATCACATTACACAGACACAGGAAATTATGCAATCTTGTCTCCTGGAGTCCTTTTCGGATCCAGCGTGAGAGGAGAGAGACCAGACAGCGAGTACAATCACTACACCGACACCAGTTCACATAGATAGGCACATTTAACCCCTTGACTGCCCCCCCCCAGTTAACCCTTTCACTCCCTGTCAGTGTCATTAGGTACATATTTTGCTGATCATTGTATTGGTGTCACTGGTGACGCTAGATAGCATTAGCGGCAGTCCCAGATAGCGTCAGGGTACCTGTCATATATTACCTAATACATTTTTAACCCCTGATCACCCCCCCCCAGTTAACCCTTTCACTGCCCAGTCAGTGTCACTGGTACAGTGTACAGATCTTATTTTCTGAACACTGTATTAGTGTCACGGGTAAAGTCAGATAGAGTTAGCGTCAATCCCAGACAGCGTCAGATTGCCCACCACATATTCACCAATACATCTTAACCCTTTGATTACCAGTAACACTAAACCCCTCCATTACTAGTATAGTCTGAATGGATCAATATCCGATTAGACCAGAACTATACTAGCGTCCCCAAAAACCGCCCCTCCCCCCCCCCCCCCCAAACAAGCGCACTGTCAGTAGATCACTGTCACTTCCAATACACAGCACACAAAACCGCAGCAGGTACATTTTATTTGTAGCGGTTCAAACAGTCCTCGACAGCTAGGTACTTTACCTGCAAGTCACACTAGGTACCTATAAATTTAGTGGCCAAAATGTCAAACGAAAGGTACACTAGTGAAGAGGCCTACAGGATGCGGAGCATGATAGATGAGAGCGATGGGGAGTCCTCACTGTCAGAATCAGGCTCAGTATTCAAGCCTGTAGAGAGCAGCGGCACCCTGACAGATAGCCGACGATGGAGTAGTGGTCCCTGCTAAGGTTAGGCGTACCTGACCCTGTTCCCTGGTTGCTGAGGTGTTGCAATCGCATGATTCCTGTATGCAGCAGAGAGCCAGTACTAGTGCCGCTCTACCTTTTGGTGAACTGCCGAGTACCAGCAGCCTAGTAAATCCTAGTCTTAGACACACCAGCACTGCAGTAACACTTGGTGATGTGGCGAGTACCATTAATGCAGTTCAAGCTGGTGCGGTGGCTAGCACAAGTAGTGTCCCGCAGCCACCAAATATTCAAAAGACAGGCCCATAGAGCCCATAGTACCCTTCCCGCTGCGCTTGCAAATCCTGATTGGAAGCCCACAGATTCTGATGTGCCTGTACTTCCCCATTCACTGGCCAACCCAGAATTCTGGTGGAAACAGCGGATTTTACTTCCCTCAGTCTTTTTGAGCCGTTTTCCACGGAAACTATGTACTGATCTATTGCAATTTATATGCCAATCAAATTATCGCTGCAAACCCAAAATTTGAAGCTTGCCAGACAATTTGCATGAAACGTATGAGTTGCGGTCATATTGGTCCACAGAACCAATTCATCATGTGTCAGTGCTCTCTGCTGGCATGACCAGGGGTAGATACGAGCATATCATGCAGTTTATGCACTTCAATGAACTGTTGTCCTCGGGGTGACCCTGGATATGATCGGCTCCACAAAATTCGGCCCCTCGTAAATCACTTGAACCAAAGATTTGCAGCCTTGTATACGCCCCCAACAAGCTGTCTGTGTAGATGAGTCCCTCATTAACTTTTCTAGCCGCCTTGCTTTCAAACAGTTTCTCCCCAGCAAGCGTGCCAGATATGGGGTCAAATGTATAAGCTCTGTGAAAGGAACAACTGGCTATACATGCAATTTCCCTGATTTACAAGGGAAAAGAGCAGCGTGGAGCCCCGTGACTGCCCAGACTACATAGGGAGCAGCGGCAATATTGTTTGGGACTTGGTACCCCTTTCCGAATAAGGGTGACATTTATACAGGCCAATTTTTATACACCTTTTTGAATTTGGAATTGGCACATGTGGCGCCGTGTGACCCAATCGCCAGGGCTTCCCCCAATGGCTTGCAAATTTATTCTGTCTCCCATTCACACAGATACAACAGTCCAAATTGCAACGGCGACTGGTGTTCTTGAGAAGCCCCTCTGTCAACGATTACAACCTTAAAGCGGAGTTCCGCCAAAAAAAAAAAAAATATTAAAAAAGTCAGCAGCTACAAATACTGCAGCTGCTGACTTTTAATATATGGACACTTACCTGTCCAGGGTGCCCACAATGTCAGCAGCCGAAGCCGATCTGTCCGTCGGCTCTCGGATGCTGCCGCCGCCATCTTCGGCAAGGAAAAATCAGGAAGTGAAGCCTTGCGAGTCGCGCTGCGCATCCTCATTGGTCCCTGCTGTCTTCTAGGACCTGTGTGTCTCCCAGAAGACAGCGGACGACGACGACGACAGAGTAGGCGCCGGACGTGGCGTAGGTCACCGCGACCACTGTGGTCATCTATGCCAGGAAGTGGGAGCAAATACCTGTATTCCACAGGTATCTGCTCCCTCCTCCTCCCCCCCCCCTGAAAGGTGCCAAAATGTGACACCAGAAGGGGGGGGGGGGGGGATTCCAAAACGTGGAAGTTCCATTTTTGGGTGGAACTCCACTTTAACATGGGAGGGGTGGGCCTCAACGACCAGATGATGGCACCGTACTCAATTTCCTGTAAGGCCAGATGCTGGTATAAAAAAATTGTCTGAATATTTATACCAATTGGCCGCGTTTATTGCTTATGTACTATACAAAACATCAGGAAGAAGTTGATCCCTCCTTAACTTTCAGGAAGAGATCATCACAGCCCTTTTGTTTCCACATTTCCCGATCCAGAAGCAGTGAGCTGGCTGCACGAGAGGCATTTTATAAAAGACCTCCCTGGTACCCAAAAGACATGGTGTCTTTAGTAAACGCGGATATAGGCAGGACACCCGCTATTTTTGTCCCTATACTAGTATTAGTATAGGGTACAGCACGGCACAGTCTAGGCCACACATTGACACAGGGTCTCGAAAGATGTTAGATAGTCAGTAAACTGGCTTTCACATTTTGAGAGACCCTAGCCTGGAACGTTTAAAGTTTTTTACAGTTAGAAAAAAAAAAAAAATGAAAAAAAAAAAAAATAGTTGTTTTATTGAATTAATGTTCTGTTCTTCTTGTACTTTACACTGTAATGCTTTGTTAACCATTGTTTGCTTTGCAGGTACTCCATTCAACAGTAGCACTGATCTATTTATTCTGACAGCAACAGGGTTTGCTTTCAGAATACATAAATCAAATGATTGCAGCACTGTAGGAGGTACATTCACCACCGTAGTTAAAAAAAAGAAAAGAAGAAAAAAAAAAAAAAGAAGAAATCTCACCTAGCAGATCTGGTCTGAACAAGCTCACTGAAAGGCACCTGCAGGAAGCTAAAAAAGTGTGCAGCTGCTCTATGGCCTCATATGACGTATTGTGATACCGTGAGAGAGACCAGTGATATATGCACCTGATAAGTGGGGACAGCTGATTGAGCCTTGAGAGACCCTGGCAGGGATAACAGCCTTCTGTTTTGACTGATCTTTCAGGGATCAGTATCTCTGGTAAGCGGCAGCTTTAATAGAGGTGGTGGATTCTTTTCTATCTGGAAGCAGCACTGTTCAAGGGTGTTCATATTTGATGTCACTTATGTTAAGAAGATTGTCATCTACAATAATCATCCATAGCGTTAATCTCCTGATTTATGAACTGTTCTATGGACTTTAATTAATGTGCACCAACTACTCACTAGGTTTGGGGCACTGAGAGTTCACCTTTTGAGGTTTATTTCCTCAATAATATTTGTCGGACTATTTACTTCCCCTCTCTGGTGCAGGACCACATACACCAGAGATTGGACACCTTGTTCACTATTCAAGGCATGTTGTTGCGCAACTTGATTTTTTCTAAAATAGTTTATTTTGTGTGTGTCTCACATTTTCTAGTTGCAGCACAGTTATTTTTTAATTCCCAATTCAATTTGGCTCACCAGTTATTAGATTGCTTTTTAGACAGCGCAGTATATTCACCCATTTAATATACCGGGATGATGCCTGCATGTTTAGGGATTATCTTGGCATCGCTTTTTTTAGCCGGTCGTTGGCTCTCATGTAAAAGCAATCCTAGCAGCCAATTAGCGACTAGACTGCTTTTACAAGCAGTGGGAGGGGACGACCCCGTCCCCATCCCCCCCGCCTGCCATGTTTTTCTCGGGCTCTCTAGTCCCACAGGGGAACCAGAGAATGCACCCGGTGGTTCTGCCAGCTGACCATAGAGCCGATTGGAGACCGGAGCGGCTCCAATCATCTCTATGGCCTAAGAAACCGGAATGAGCATTTCATCACTTCGGTTTCACCAGATATAAACAGTGCCATTTTTAAATTGGGAAAGCATCTTATCACATCGATCTTAGTGTGGTCAGATACTGTAAGTGCAGGGAAGAGAGACTTAGAGTCTAATAGACCAACATTTAAAAAAAAAAAACCCATTTCATGCACCCCTGTCCCCTGTGCAAAGGCGAACGCAAGCCTCTGTCTCTTGTCGTATGTAAACAGCAATTGCACCATGCATGTGAGGTAACATCACGAACGTCAGATCGAGGGCAGTAATTCTAGCACTAGACCACCTCTGTAAAACTAAAGTGGTAACCTGTAAAGGCTTTTACTATGTAAATGTACATAGATTGACGTCGCTGCATGGGTGTGCACAATTTTAAAGCAGGTCGTGTTTGGTATCCATGTACTTTGAGTAAGATCATCTTTTACAGGTTACCAAATAATTGGGCAACAGTGTTTTTGTGCATTAAAATTCAAAAAAGTTTTTTTCTAAAAACAATTGCTTTGAAAAATTGCTGCGCAAATATTGTGACAAAATAAAATTGCAACACCCACTATCTTATTTTGTAGGGCCTCTGCTTTAAAACATGTATAATGTTTGGGGGTTCAAAGCAATGGACTAGCAATTTTTATTTAAATTCTCACGTAAACAAAAAGTGTCAGAAAAGGCTTGGACTTCAAGTGGTTAGAACAGTGGTTGATGTGTGGCATAAGATTCTAATGTTGGGCAAAAATTCCAGGACAGTTCAAACTGTTTTGGAAAGTAGAGACCCCACGGTATTTGCTGAGAGGCATGTTGAGTGCATGGAATATTTTATTTTTTTCTCCAAGGTTTCTGAAAAAAAAAAATATATATGTGTGTGATCTTGACATTTCAGGGCCTCTAAACTGATCGGTAGTGAGGTGAGCAATTTACGCCCTTTGAAATCCTGTAGGCAGTGATTGGTTTTCGGCACCTGTACGTGGCTAGACTGCCAAAAATTCTCAAACATGTGGTATCCCCGTACTAACGAGAAGTAGCAGAATGTATTTTGGGGTGTAATTCCACATATGCCCATGGTATGTGTGAGCAATATATAAATTTAAGTGATAAAAAAAAAAAAAAAAAGTTAACACAAAAACACACCATAGTTTGTAGATGCTATAACTTTTGCGCAAACCAATCAATATACGCCTATTGGGATTTTGTTTTACCAAAGACATGTAGCTGAATGCATTTTGGCCTAAATGTATGACAAAATTTGAGTTTATTGGATTTTATAACAAAAAGTAGTTCAAAATTTTCGGTCTTTTTTCGTTTATATTGCAAAAAGTAAAAATCCCAGTGGTGATTAAATACCACCAAAAGAAAGCTTTATTTGTGGAAAAAAAAAAAAAAAAAAAAAAAAGAAGATATAAAATTGTTTGGGTACAGCATTGCATGACCGTGCAATTACCAGTTAAAAGTAGCGCAGTGCTAAATTGCAAAAAAATGCTCTGGTCAGGAAGGGGGGGGGGGGGGGGGGTATAACCTTCCGGGTGGTCAAGTGGTTAAACATTTAGAGCAATAATAAAATAGGCCAGTATTACACTTTGTGCACCAACTACTCACCTATGATAATGCATTCTGTGCTCCCAGCCATGAACATGGAGGCTGTTTTGGATGGAAGGTTGAAGTGGCGAGTGGCCAGGAATGGAGACAGGCGATCAGAAGGGTCTGTGCCATCCGCAGTGTCTTGGGAAGAGTTTGATTCTTGGTCAGCTGATGCACTTACTCTGCCGAGCTCGGGGTGTTTTATGATCACCCACTCGTAGCGTTCCACCTCTGGCTGAAGCTAAACAAACAGATTCAATTAAGGCACTGAAAAAATTATGCCAGTTATGCCTTCCATGTCTTACACAATGTCCGCACCGTCCAGTTCTGAAGTACACAGCTTTGACCCCTGAGAAGTCTGAACACGCAGGTTAAATGCAAATTAGGTTTTCCTATTCTAGTTTTTGCTTCCACCCATTTAATCATCTCCAATTTAAAAAAAAAAAAAAAAAAAAAAAAAAAAAAAAGTTATTTTCTTACCTATGCATGTGAATGTGTTTAGCTTAAAGTGGAAGTCAAATCTAAAACTAAAATCTACTTGCAGCCAAAATCAAAGACTAACCTATCTAGCCTGTAAAGCTAGACTTGCTATACACATACCTTTCCCGGAGCTGATCCGATACCCTTGCAGACTATAATGTTCTGAAAAGCGGAGGTTACTTTTTGTGTGGACCTCCGCTTTAACTGCACATTTCTGTTCGTACAAGACCAAGGGTGGCGGATATCGCTCCAAGAACAGTGAGGGCAGGGAGATATCCACCTTCCCTTCAAAAAAGATGCATAAGCACCAGGACCCATTGTGACCCTATCCAACTTTTATAGTGCATGCAGGTTACTTTTATGCCGTAGGCCTTATTTACACCGTATGTGCGGAAAACCTGAGCACATTTGACTTGTGTAGAATACTTTAGTCTTGTTCGCACCATGTGCAAAAATGCACATATTTGTTATGTAGGTCTCTGCAAGGAAACAAAGAAAACCAGTGTTCTCCATGTGCCCTGTTCGCACTACAACAGTGCTGTTATGCAAGGTTTTTTTTCTGTGCAGGAATCTGCAACAAATTATCTGCAGGGGCCCATAAAAAACAAAAAAAAAACAAAAAAACATTTGTTCTTTATGTGCCTTGCTGATGTCAGGTGAGGTTTTTCTTCTGTATACATGTTGCAGATTTCTGCACAGAAAAATATGTTTTTTTGTGCCCTTGCAGGGATGGGCGCAGAAAAACAGGTGTCTCTGTATATGGTGTGAATGAGGCCTAAGGCTGGGTTGACACTATTGTGAATTGGATGCAGGTTTCTCTGCATCCAATTCGCACAGGAGATTGTGACCAGCTCTCTATGAAGCCGATTCACACATCTCCGCAGCGGCTCTGGTGCGAATTGCACCGGAGCCCTGTTAGTCTTTTGGCCCAGTTTCAGATCCAAATTCAGGCCGAAATCAGACCTGAAAACAGTGAATGGAGACACCCAGACCCCTGCTGTGAGCCGTAGCGTGCTCCAGTCTGAACCCAGCCTCAATCGGCTCAAAAGCAAAAGAAAGAAAAAAAATAAAATTGGGCCTTTGTTGCGAGATTATCCAACAAACTAAAAAAAAAAAAAAAAAAAAAAGTGTTTATAATGTCCTCTAGGAGTTCAGAAACCCCATTAGAAGTAGTGTAATTACTTGACTGCCCATAGGTATGGCTTTACTGAATGTATAAAAAGGAGGACTGTAGGAAGAGCTTCTTACCCGAAAAACAAAACACTCTCCAGTTCCAAAGAAGCTCAGCTTGTTTCCGCTTTTCTTACGTGAATTCCAGTCAGTAGACAGATATGCGCCACACACCTAGAAAACAAGATGGAAACAGAAAAATGGAGGGACACTGAAAATGATCAACATGAGTAGGCTTTTCTTTTCTCATGGTCAGCAACTAGAGATGTACTATAGATTTCAGCCAATATGTATCAGGCAAGTTGTAAACAAACAACCTATGCAGCCAATCAATACTTCCATGTTCCTTTTACTAGTCCTAAAAGATATGAGCTGGCCAAACAATGACAGCCACCACCTTCTGGGATTACCGTAATTCTACAAAGTGCAGCAATTCTTTCTCCAAGAAGGAAGGCAATTTCATTATTTCTTTAAGATCCATGGGCAAAATATGCATTCAGAGTTGATGGCACACAGCATCTGGTGCAGCTGTGCATAGTAACCATTCAGCTTCTAACTTCAGTTTGTTGAATTAAAGTCTTACTAAACCCACATCATCAAAAATAAAAGAAGTGGCAAATGACAGCCCACTCCCTCCCTCCCCCCTCCATGTCCACTAACCAGCTAAAGACAATGGGGCGGGATATTACATGTAGATTGATGGAGGCTTCACCTCCCAGTTATTCTAAGACACAGGCTGGATGGGCATGACACCGCCTGTGACTGGCAGAAATACACCCACACCATGTTATTGACAAAAAATACTAAAGATTTGATGTGAAATATACAGTATATATTTGTATAAAAAATGTAAAACCGTTTATAGATGTCCATTTTTACTCTGTATTCCAAAGGTTTTTTTTTAAACCGTGACAAGCAGCAGACGACTAGAAGCTCCTCCTGCTTATGTTTCCCTACAGACAGGCTGGGAAAGAGCTGGGTCATGCGACAGCTGTATAGCCATTAAGAGAGAAAAAAAAAAAAAAAAAAAAAAAAAAAAAAAATAGGATTTTTATAACAGCTTACCTGTAAAATCCTTTTCTTGGAGTACATCACGGGACACAGAGCGACATAGTCATTACTAATGGGTTATATAGATACCGTCAGGTGCTGGCACTGGCAACTTCCAAAACCGGAAGTACCCTCCCCTATATAAGCCCCTCCCATCCGGGAGCACCTCAGTTTTGTAGCAAAGCAATAAGTGTCCCCAAAGAGGGGCGGGAGCTCTGTGTCCCGTGATGTACTCCAAGAAAAGGATTTTACAGGTAAGCTGTTATAAAAATCCTATTTTCTTTCTCGTACATCACGGGACACAGAGCGACATAGTCATTACTAATGGGATGTCCTAAAGCAATGCCAAATGAGGGGGGGGGATACACCATATATAAGCTGAGCGCTATCAGACATGAGGATCTTTTGCGGCCTGCAACACACTGCGCCCAAAGGCGACATCCTCCTGACTTCTAACGTCCACCTGGTAGAACCTAGTAAACGTGTGAACTGAAGACCATGTTGCGGCCTTACAGATTTGAGCCAGGGAGGCCTGGTGATGCACTGCCCATGAAGTCCCAACTGCTCTCGTGGAGTGCGCTCTAACTTTGAACGGAGGCGGTCTCCTTCTCAAGCCATAGGCTTGTATTATGACCTGTCGAATCCACCTGGCTAAAGTAGATTTTGACGCTGCCTGACCCTTTCTGGGGCCTTCCGGCAGAATAAACAAAGTATCCGTTCTGCGAATCTGAGCAGTGGCTTTTAGATAAGCTTTAACTGCTCTTACTACATCCAAAGAATGCAATAACTTTTCCTCTACCGAAGTAGGTTTGGGGAAAAAAGAAAGAAGAACCACATCTTGGTTCAAATGAAACCTCGATACCACCTTAGGAAGAAAGGCTGGATGAGGACGTAACACTACTCTGTCCTTATGGATAACCAGATATGGCTCCTTACAGGACATAGCTGCTAATTCCGACACTCTTTTAGCCGAACAAATGGCTACTAGAAAAATCAATTTCCTGGTGAGAAGAACCAAAGAAATATGCTGTAATGGTTCAAATGGTTGTTTCTGTAGAACCGACAGAACCAAGTTTAGATCCCATGGACATATGGGAATATTAACCGGAGGACTAATACGCATCACTCCTTGTATAAAGGCTTTGACTAGTGAATGCGAAGCCAAGGGCCTTTGAAAAAATATTGACAAGGCCGAAATCTGACCCTTGATAGTACTCAAGGCAAGCTTCCTATCTACAGCCCATTGTAGGAAGTCCAGAATCCTACCTATTACGTTTTTACGTGGATGCCATTTCTTGGCCTCACACCAGGCGATGTACGCCTTCCAGATTCTATAGTAGATCTGCCTGGATACCGGCTTCCTGGCATTGATCATGGTAGATACCACAGAATTAGAGAGCCCTCTCTTTTTTAGAATGTGGGCTTCAATAGCCAGACCGTCAAACCTAGGGCTGGTAAGGAAGGGTGGTATATCGGTCCTTGCGAAAGCAGGTCCGGACGACGTGGGAGAGTCCAAGGACTCCCCACTGATATTTTACAATCTCCGCGTACCACGCTCTTCGGGGCCACGCTGGAGCCACCAGAATCACTGGTTTCTTTTCTACCCTGATTCTGCGGAGTAATCGAGGTAACAATTGTGGCGGTGGAAATGCATATATCAGCTTGAACTGATCCCAAGGGAACACTAGGGCATCCGAGCCGCAAGCTAGGGGATCCCTTGTCCGAGAGACAAACCTGTCCACCTTTGCGTTGAATCTGGATGCTAGAAGATCTACATCCGATGTTCCCCACCGCTGACATATTGTCCAGAAAACCTCGGGGTGAAGGGACCCTTCCTCTGGGCATAATTGCAGGCGACTTAGAAAGTCCGCCTTCCAATTCTCCACTCCTGGAATAAATACCGCAGATATGGCTGGGACATATCTTTCTGCCCATTTCAGGATGTAATTTACTTCCCTCTGGGCTGCACGACTCCTGGTGCCCCCCTGATGATTGATATATGCCACTGCTGTGGCATTGTCTGATTGAATTCTGACAGGGGACCCTTGGAGTTTGGATGTCCATGCTACTAGGGCATACCGGGCTGCTCGTATCTCTAAGAGATTGATGGGCAGGGCCTTTTCTGCATCCGACCATCTGCCCTGGAGAGACCATTGCTCCAGTACTGCTCCCCAGCCTATAAGGCTGGCATCTGTAGTGACCACCTTCCAAGAAATCGGACTGAAGGATTTCCTTTTTTCCAGATTCTGGGGAACCAACCACCAACGGAGGCTCTTGCGAACGGAAGGGGACAAGGACATTGTAAGTCTAGGGCCTGAACTTTTTTGTTCCAGGCTGACAGTATGGCCCCTTGCAAATTCCTTGAATGGAATTGACCGTAGGGTACTGCTTCGAATGATGCCACCATCTTTCCCAGCAGCCTCATATACAGGCGTATGGACGGCTGTCTTTTTTGTACCCACTAAGTGGATCAAATCTTTCAAAGACAACACCTTTCCTCGAGGCAAGAATATTTTTCTCTGGCCTGAATCCAACCTTAGCCCCAAGTATTCCAGACTTTTGACTGGTTTTTAGGGGTGACTTGTCTCGGTTGATAATCCAACCGTGAGATTCCAGATACTTGATTGTCTTGTGAACGACCACGTCTAGTTTTTTCACTGAGTGGTCTATCAGCAACAAGTCATCTAGATATGCCATTATCATTACACCTTGTGTTCTTAGATTGGCCAATAAAGGGCCAGAATTTTTGTAAACACTCGTGGTGCTGTGGCCGAACCGAAGGGTAAGGCTCTGAACTGAAAATGGCACCCTTCTACTGCAAAGCGTAGAAATTTTTGGTGGACTGGAAAGATGGGAATGCGCAAATAAGCATCTTTGATGTCGATCGCGGCTAACCAATTCTCCCCTTGTAGGGCAGTGGCCACCGATCGGATTGACTCCATTGGAAAGTCCTGATATACAGGAATTTGTATAGCCCTTTTAGAATTAATATGGGCCTCCCGTCCGCGTTTGCTTCGGGACTGTAAAGAGGTTTGAGTAAAACCCGAACCCTCATTCTTCCAGGGGAACCTCCATAATTACTCCTTGGAGCAATAGTTCTAGTGCCAACAGGAGGGACTCTCTCTTCCGGGGATCCCTTGGCACGTTTGACCTCAAAAATGGGAAGGAGGAGAGTCTTTTAACTCCAAACTGTATCCCAAACATACTGCGGAGAGCACCTATCTGTCTTGATCGTGTCCCGCCAGGTCTCTTGCGAACAACTGGAGTCCTCCCCGCACCCGACTGAGTGGGGGCTTCAATGAATTTAACTTTGGGGGAGGTTTTGTACCTCCCCTGACCCAGGGTTTCTCATTACCCTGCTATTGTCCCTGTTTTTTACCCCCGGGAATTGACCGAGGAGGCCGTCGGAACTGTTACACAGCCGATGCCCCAGGGACTGGAGAAGCAGGCCTCTTAAAGAGGGACCTCTAACTCTGTTTTTAACCGGCAAGAGCGTATTTTTACCGCTGGAAATTTTCTGGATATATTTGTCCAGGTTTTCCCTGAATAAGCGTTCACCATGAAATGGGATGCTAACCAGCCATTCTTTACAGGGAGCTTCAGCAGACCAGTTTTTGAGCCATAGGAGCCTACGCATATGTACTATAGACAGCGTAAGGCGGGAGGCCTGATGGACTGAATCCTTTATGGCGTCAACCGCAAAGCCTAAGGCTCTAGGTAGATCAGCTAGGGCAAAGCCTGCTGATCTGTCAAGTCCCTCAAGACCTGTTTCAACTGATCCTTCACTGCTTAGCAGACCCCAATAGCTGCTACTGCTGGTTGTGTCACCAAGCTTGCTGTAGAAAGAAGCAGATTTTCATAAGGACTCCAATCTTTTATCTATTGGGTTCTTGAACATTTGGACATTATCCACTGGACAGGTCAGTGATTTATACATACAAGAGATGGCTGCGTCCACTGTAGGGACCTTCCATTTTTTTTTTTTTTTGATGAACTTATCCTCCATGGGATAGACCACCGGAAATCTCTTGGGGGAATAAATATTTTCTCAGGACGTTCCCGATCCTGGTAAATGAGCCCTTTCAGTAAAGGGTGAAGTGGAAAAGAACAGACAGTCTGGGGGCTTCTAGCGACCCCAACGAGGATACAGTAGTGGTTGATGGTTCCGCAAGGTGCATTTTTAAATGCTGATCGGACCATGTTAGTCAGAGACTGAACCCATAATCTTTCAGCTTGAGATGCTGAGAAAAGGTTCCCCCACTGTTGATTCCTCTATAACAGAATCAACCTCATCCTGATCCCCTTCAGGCAGGTCGATCCCTGTATGGGACTGTTGCTCTGCTAACAGGCACTCTGAAGGAGGAGACGGAGATCGGGCGTGCTTTCCCTGACAGGGAGGCAGCGATAAATGTTGACAATCTCTCTCTAATCCTCCCAGAGCTGAGGAAAAAACCTCCTCTGTTACATACACAGGAGCAGGTGAACTGAGGACAGCCACAGTACCAAGTACCCCTGCGGGGTCTCTACGGTCACTTACCTCTGAACTTCAGGGGAGACTGGTGCAGCAGAAGTATGCCCAAGATCCTCCAAGCCCGATGAGACCCCCTTCGCTTCCTGGAAGATTCAGTTCCGGAGCTTCTGGACGGCATATTCCTAAGCCTAAAGCTGAGGTATTCCAGCCGTAATACACCACTTTTACTGAGAATAGTCTAGCACAATTGCTGCTATATCACAGTTGGTGTCTACTAATGTGCCTTTCTAGGGGATGCCTGTATCAACCGCTTGCTGTATGCCCTTTTTTAAATGTTGCCAGCTCTGTCTCTGTACTTCATAGCCAGCTCACCACACAAAACTGTGGTTTTTACATGCTGGGACGCCCGCACATGCGCAGAAGCGCTGCGGCGCACACAGAGCGTCATCCCCCAGGCTCCGCCCCCTTTCCTGGCTCACCTCTATATATAGAGGCGCGCGCACGCGCACGGCCACGTGCGCCTTCGGCGCTAATTTTGAAAAATGGAGACTAGGGACAAGAGCCAGGGCCCCTCTTTGCCGCAGGCCGGGGGATGGACGAGCATTGCAACATGGCAGAGGAAGCAGTTTCCCATAAGAGAACTCACCATCTGCCTGGACTTGCTCTGCTGAGAAGAAACTAGTCCACATGACAAGAAAACATTCCAC
This sequence comes from Rana muscosa, assembly GCA_029206835.1. Taxonomy (NCBI): domain Eukaryota; kingdom Metazoa; phylum Chordata; class Amphibia; order Anura; family Ranidae; genus Rana; species Rana muscosa. Next base: position 118,890,984 of record CM055127.1, read on the forward strand.
TGCGGCCTCTAGTGGACAAACACAGGTACCGCAGTCTAATATATATATATATAAAAAAATTATTTTTTATTTTTTTCTTGACCACCATTAAAAATTATTACATTTTTTTAGTAGTTACAGGCATGCACAGAATTTTGCGGGAATACCATTAGGTAACAGACAGAAAGACAAATTAGGCTTGGGGGTCCCCCAATAGAACCAAGTTCCTGGGGGCCCCCACTTACCTGTTCCCCGCCGCAGGACTTTGTTTGGTCCACAAAAGCCCAAACTTCACCTATCACGGCAGGCATTGTAATCAAACCTTCAGGGACCGGGTTCCCAAGGATTCCACTCCCCTGGACCTGTATAGCACCCTGCACAGAAAACATCTTGGTCGTGGGTATGACCAGAGCTCTGGATCCCAGGGTCCAACTCTCCTAAGAGAAGCATTACAGGCAAAACCTTGCTCTTCTCTGCAAGGCCCGGGTACCGACCGTTTAGCTATGAAGCTTTTTTGGTCGGATCCGGAATAGCTTACTGAGGCCCAAAAGAACCTGTACGCAAGCTCAGTGAAAAACACATGTTTCTTCTTGGCCAACACCTTAGACACTGGCAAAAAAACTGACGTGCTCCCGGATAGGAGGGGCTTATATAGGGGAGGGTACTTCCGGTTTTGGAAGTTGCCAGTGCCAGCACCTGACGGTATCTATATAACCCATTAGTAATGACTATGTCGCTCTGTGTCCCGTGATGTACGAGAAAGAAAAGGTACTTTTTTTTCTAATTCAAATATTTGCAGTGCTGCCTTCATCCACATACAGAAATAGACGGGCAAAGTAAATTAAACAATGATGCGTTTAGTATCACTTTAAGCTTTGATAAAAAAAAACCTGGAAGCCGATTGGTTACAGTCTGTTCCGTGCACCAGTTTTAGTAAATCTCCCCCACGGCCTACAATACAGAGCCATCTTGAATACGGTTTCTCAAGCTTGTTGGCTCTCATCAGCACAAGAAACAGGGGTATTGCGAAGCAGGGCTCAGAATGGTATGAAACAGCACAATCAGTCAAATGATGGACCAAGAGAAACCAGGATGCTCTCAACTACTTTCATAATATAACTGGGTACCAACATTTATAGGTTGCTCTAGGGAATATCCAATAGTCTCTCGGGGGATCTGGAGGGATTTTTTCCACCGCTGGAACAAACTGTATTACGCTTTTTTTTTTGCCTTCCTCTGGATCGTGGAAGGGAGTTTATAAGCCACTCACTAAAATAAGAAAAGAGGATTAACCCTGAAACTACATAGAGGGTTCTTTACTGTAGGAGTGGCAAGGATGTGGAATTCCCTTCCACAGGTGGTGGTTTCAGTGGGGAGCATCGATAGTTTTTTTTAAAACTATTAGATAAGCACCTGAGAATGACCACAACATACAGGGATATACAATGTAATACTGACATATAAATCACACATATGTTGGACTTGAGTCTTTTTTCAACCTCACCTACTATGTAACTGCAGTTGCAGGATTGTGTATATAGAATTATATTAATCCCCCCCCCCCCCCCCATTAATTGGTTAAACTAGATGGACTTGTGTCTTTTTTCAACCAGATTAACTATGTAAGCATGTACAATGCTGTGAAGTGAAGCACTGACACCAAAAAAACAAGGAAACTAGTAAGCCCTACTGCAGGATTTTTCCACTAAACCTTCCTAGATCAAAACATAGAAAGTAAAAAGTTAGGCCGTTTTTTTTTATAATGCACAACAGTGTACACAAATGGTCATAAAAAAAAATACAAGACAGTTATGTGTTAATTGCACTTACCTTATTGCGGTCTTTTCTGAGATAAGGTTCTGCTGAATGGAATGGAGCGATACTAATATGATGAACAAGAGCACCAACAGTTTGTGCAACCCTTTACAATTATAAAAGGGAGACAGTACAGTTACAATACAAAGCAAGACAAGAGGGTTAAGAGGACCCTGCTTGTGAAAGCTACTACTGCCTCAACGCTTCTGGGCTTCTAGAAAGCTATGGGGCGGCCACTGTAGTAACCAATTCTATTCAGAAGACAGCAAGGGCAGGAAATAAAGGGCAGACGGATCACAGCATGGAGGAAAGTGTAATTACAGCAGAAGTAGGGCCAGAGGTCTTCTTGCCCTACTTCTCCTGTGGGTCCCAGGAGTGCACTTAGCTCCGCTCTCTGGTGACCCAGAATCAGTTAAAGCCTGCTGTCGGATGTCACAGAGCCGGTCCAGGCTCTGCAGGGATCAGGACAATGTCGGGGTCCACCCAGAAGCATGGACCGTCAGCTAGCTCAGCGTGCCGCTGAGAGCCTGAGCCATCCACTCCTGCCCCCTCCACAGTCCAGCACTCTAGTGAGCACCAGAGGGGTAGAGCAGAGAATGGTGGTGATTGGACAGTCAGCTTTCTGTGCTCAGAGCGGACCCAAGAACTGAGTAATCAGCAGTCTTTGATCGCTCAGCTCTCGGTGTAGAGCTGGCGGGGTACAGCAGCAGCATCGGATGCATGCTGCATCTACATAGGCAAGCATGTAGGTTCATTTTTTATGATCCTGCACCTTTTTCAAAAGAAAATAAATAAAAATAATGGGAGGCTGCGGGTGTAGCACTCCATGGTGTTCCTCCTTTTTTCGCTGTAGGAACTGAATACTGATATTGGACCGATGGTTAAAAAAAGAAGTATGCCGATACTATTCTCAATACTATTGCCATTAGTCTTGCACTAATTGCTTCATATGTATGAATATTCCTGGCTATTTATTTTTTTATAACCTACCAGTTTTTATTACATTCAATGGTGTTTTTGTTCACCAAGCTGTCTCACTCCTGCATTTATTTTTATATTACACAAGCACTCCTGTAAAGATGTGTGAATCCGTTTGTTATGTATGTAGAAGAGAAGTTTTTGTGCTGCATGCATGTTAAAAAGTGTTGGGGTGTCTTAAGCCTCGTACACACACCATCAGATTTTCTGCAGACAAAGCCTCAGACTTTTGTCAGAAGGGCGTTGGCCAGGATCTTGTCTTGCATAGAAACGGCACACAATTGTGGGCAAACAAAACACGAACGTAATTACGTACCAAGTCGTTTTTCAGCTCTTTAGCGCCACCCTTTGGGCACCTTCTGCTAATGTTGCGTTTGGTGGGCATTGCTTCCGAGCATGCGTGTTTGTACTTTGGACTTTTGTCCGACGGACTTGTGTACACGCTCGGAAAGTCCGACAACAGACCGGTGTTCGCGGAAAATCTTAAAGCCTGCCATCCAACATTTGTCCGCGAAAAATCCAACAACAATTGTCCGAAGGAGCGTAAAAACGGTTAGATTTTCAACTAACAGCCTGTCATCACACAATTCCCGTTGGAAAATCCGATCGGGTGTACGAGGCGTTAGTCAATCCACGCTAATCAGCTTGGATGCAGAAGAAATCTCCATTGCCAGCTATTGTATTCTGACAGCTGTAGGCTGTCTGACTGGAAGAGACTGCTGTTTGGACAACAAATTTTATGCTCAGCCCTTATGATTTTCAGACCAAAAAGGATGTTGCTCAGGAGGGTGCAAAAGTGCCACCCAAGGCTCAAAAATGTGCTCCGTCTATGGTCAGCTTAAAACATTATTTAAAGATGCCTAGTTTATGCGAATGTTACCAGCCTAGAATATAACTGCATCGGCACAAAACATATTGGTACTTGTCCCCAAAATCTTAAAGTGGTTGTAAACCTCCGACATGAAAAATAAAGCATATCCCGTTATAGGGTAATTTCTGTTTGCTACTCCATTCTTCTGCTATCAGCATAAATCACTTCTGACAAGTTTTCCTGACACCAAGAGAACAATGGTGACAGGAACAGAGCGGAGGCTGTCGATCAGCCTGTGTGCTGTGGGAAGGGTGTCCATTACCTCCAATCAGCTCTCAGAGCTTTCCTCACTGAGCTCTGCAGCATGCAACTTCAGCTCTCCACAAACTTTTTTTCTGAACTCATACAAGCTTATAAAATTCAGCACTTTGAAGGGATGTAGAGAAGACTGCAGATAAACAGATACAACTTATACAGGGGGATTGGTTTCATCTCTGCATCTCCCGAGGATAGTCCCTTCACTGGGTATAAAGGAAGGGTATACAACCTAGTCACACCGACTTGCAGTAAAAACGTAGAGAAAATGGATTTACATTTCCATCCTATGTGCATTTTGACATGCGTTAAAATGCTTTGCAATTTGCATGTTTCTTGTGACATCATATCCTGTTTGTGGGTACGAGAAGGAGCGAGTGAAGACATTTGTTTTTGGACTGTTTTTTTGGTAAACAGGATGTCTAGCAAAACAATGCTGACTAGAAAGCACCTGCTCTGCACACATCGCCCTTCTCCTCGCTCTCGAAGGGCGCTTGTAAAAGGGACAAAATTAATGACAAAACAGTTTTTCTTTACTTGTGTTGATGTGCGTTTTACACACGATGCATGGTGTTATGCATACATGTTGCATTTTAAAGCAACATAGCATTGTAGTATAAGTGGGTCACATTTAAAAACAATTGCTTTAAGTCTATGCATTGATCGGCATTATACAAATTAACACTAGCGCGTTGATCCGCGCTTTTAGTGAATTAGCTAAGAATTAGCCCCAAAAATAAAAAACATTTCTCAGGGTGACTTATTCCCAGCAGCATGGCCTAGCTTTCTGCTTGCATCTGTGCTGTGAAGCCGTTCCTGGTCACCACTAGAGGGCGCTGCAACGAGACAGGAGCCTGGCTCTGCATTTTGCTGAATGGCACAACCTGTCGCCCTAGACTACATTCATTAGAGCACAGAAGAATGCAAGAGACAAGGCTGCGGAAAACAGGCCTGGACTGTAAGTGAATGTCATTAGATAAGATGTAATACCTTACGCCTCGATCTGCCATGCTCCCTCCAATGGTGCAATAACATCCGAGTGCAACAACCAGTGGCAGAGTCTTATAGAAGGGGCTTTGGGGGACCGATCACATAGATGGAGGCAGCCCGCCAGAGCGAGAAAAAAAAAAAAATCTAGTATACCAAATCTCTATACTTCTAGATTTTATGAGCATTTAAAAATACCCAGTAGTTCTTTGTAATTCCCTGAGTTGGGCTTTAAGTCACAGACCCACAACACTATGCATATAAAAGTCAGCATTTCTTCGCTGTATACTTGTTCCGGGTCAATGAATCAAATTGCACTGAAAGCAAAAGCATCAGCAAGACCACCTGGGAACTAGCGTGCAGGAAATCAGCATCCTTCATTCTCTCATGATGGGTTTACATTAAGTAAGAGTAATCCAACTGCCATTTTTAAGGCTCCAATGACAAGTACAAATGTAAAAATTTGTAGTGAAAAAATAAATAAAATAAAACAAATTTAAACAAAGCGCACAAACCTCCTGCGATATAATTTCTTTATTGGGGCCAAAGAAAAAAAAAAAAAGAAAAAAAAAAAGTGAAGCAATATATTTGTAGCGGGGTGTTCCCCTTTAATGCAAGAGACTACATTACCCAGAACCCCATTCGGCAATGTTCCGCCGCAGAGACTCATGGGAGGGGTTATAAAAGGAGGAGGCGAGGCTGGGCTCGGCCTCTTTGGGACACGAGACTTCAGAGACTGATCCTCCTGTGCGGACGTGTCGGAGTGCAGGGCCTGAAGCCTGAGGCCTTGCGCAGCACCAAAGAGCCTTCCACCCCTCTGCGAGCCTGTGTGTCATCTGACTTCGCTCGACTACAGCCTTGTTGGATCGGGGACCCGATCGCTGAAGAGACGGAGTGTGTGTGTGTGAGGACACAACAAGTGGAAGTTCCCGGACAGGGATCGTAGTCCGGGCGGGTGAGAGGGCATATGCCCAACCGATATACTGTTACTGCATATAGGCCTATAGACTGCCGTGGCCTATGAGTTGTTCTTAGTGCTCTTATTGAAGACCCCTTGTTAGAACTGAACCTACCGTTCACATAGTCAAGTTTCTACTCCATCTTTACCTACCCCATTGGATTACAAAGTTTGTACTCTATTAATGTGCACCACCGTTAAAGATCTGCCGGTGAAGAAAAAGGACTAAGTTGTAGATATCAGAACCAGGCCTGGTGGGATTTCTAAGGTGTTTTGGTTACTGCGCCACAGGGCACTTAACAAGTGCGCCACGCGGGCGACCGTTAGCTATGTGTTAACCTTATAGTGTGTTAGTGTGGTTGGGCTCTGCATTAACCAATGATTATTCTGTAAACTGTCATTGATGTTACCCTTTTCTTTACCAATAGCTTAAGTAAAATCTTACCTTTATTTCAATTTAATATTGTCTCAATGCTCAGTTATTCATACAGTATAAGATATACAATTTACTGTCAGTACTAGCTGTGCCAGTAGGGTGTAGAGCATATTGCCGGGGGTTGGCGGAGCTGTCTTCAGGGCCCAAACTAAATCAGCGGCCTTCTTAGTTGGAGGTATCGCTACATATTTATAACAATAAGATGAAAACGGTGCTCATCTGTGGGCCCCATCTGCTGACAAGAAGCCCACTTATTGTGGCTTTTTGGCCCGAGTCGTCAAGACCCAAAACTTAAGCAATATAATAAAAAAAAAAAAAAAAAACGTAGGTCCCCTACACATGACTGTTCTGATCAGGTCTTGATTGGATGGTCCATTCACCATTATGGACCGGTGGGTGTGAACAGGCTTACCTCCAAACAATAGACAAACACACAAACATGGAAAAATAATTATATAACCCACACACATGGAAGGGGATCATCCTCCTTTGCCTAGGCCAGGGATGTCAAACTCAATATTGTCACCGGCCACATAAGCAATATGATTGCTCTCAAAGGACCAGTTGTAGCTGTAAGAAGTCAAGAGTCCCCCCACCATCTCTTACATCACAATGCACCCCCCTTGCCTTATGCTGCTGCTGGGAAGATACTGGGGGTGGAGCTGGGAAGCATAAAGGGTCTGGAGGGGGACTGAGTCAGCTGCTGAATACTGAGACCAAGGAAGGCAGAGACAAGGGGGTAATGCAGGTGCACAGAGAAGTGCAGGATCTGGTGGAGGAGTTCTGTCCTCCTCTCTGCCAACTGCTGAGACAAGGTGGGGTCAGAGATGGGGGGGGGGGGGGTGACACAGCTGCAGGAGAGGTGCAAGGACCACCAGAAATGGCCACAAGTCTTGTGTGCGACACTTGGTCTAGGCAGATCAGATTGGCGGGCTGTCGGGCGTACATGGACGACAGCAGAGCTCATTTACATCTGGCCACCCATAGAGCACAGTAAAGCTTGCAGTGTTTGGGAGCGCTGTATAAACTGTATACAACCTCAGCTACATACAGTATACAGTTCTTGATCCAGCAGAAGGACGAGACCTTCTCCTTCCACTCCAGGAAGGTTATGAAGAACATTTTACTTCAAAAAAGTACCATTGCCTTCAGATGTAACAACATTTGACGTTTTTCATTTCAGTGCTAGGGTCCTCTTCTCAATTCTGTCAAGGGACACCAAATGTATGCCATCTGCATGTTCTTCCTATTATGTTGGTTTCCTCTGACCATCCCTGATCCAAAAAGCATTCTGGTATGGTAACTAGCATGTGATCAAGCTGGCCAGAGTGAATAAATGTGTGATTGTATGACAGGGACCTTCCACTGGAAGCTTTTATCTGGACAGTGACTTAAAGTGGAAGTAAACCCTCCTATCATTTTCAGGCAAGGAAGCTGCCATCTTGGCCTCTGTTTAATCTTCAACTGCCATGATGCTGCACATGTGATCAGTTATGACACCAGCCATTGGATGGTTTGACAGTTTGGTTGAGCGCACAACCAAATTGACAGTTGGCATTCCCGGCATGCCGGGAATGTAACTGCTTTTTGAAACTGTTAAATCGATGGGTTAATCGATGGGATATAAAAAAAAAAAACACACACACACACACACACACACACACACCAAAGCTTTACAAACATGTCATACTTGCCTCCACTGTGCAGTTAGTTTTACACAGAGTGGCCTCGATCCTTGGCTTCTGGGGTCCCCAGCAGCTCTCGCAGCTCCTCTCCACATCAGATAACCCTCTAGGAGAAGCGTTCTCCCGGGGGATCACCTTGCGGGTGCGCTCCCGCGTCCAGCATTCGGCGTCCATAGCCGCCAAATGTATGACTCGACCCCACACCCCAGTGCCAGCGTCATTTCATTTGATTGACAGCAGCGGGAGCCAACAATGTTAGGATCCACCCATATGCCTGATGGACAGTTGAATGAGCTTCTTAGTGTGCAGCCGAATCTCAGAGCCAGAAACTTCCACCCCTTCTTCTGTCCCGCCCTCCAGTGAGCGCCAGACCACTCTCTGCTCAGAGCAGACTGAGAACTGAGCAATCATGTGATTATTTAGTTCTCAGGTTTAGAGTTGGAGACACATATCACAGCGATGCTGCAGCGTAGATGTGAAAATATTAATATATAGGATTTATTTTTTTCATAACCCCATACATCCCTCCTTTAAATACTGCAGATCTGAGCCAAGTTACGATTATCAGTCTGTGTATGCCATAATACATACCTCTTGGCTGCTGGTTTTGATCAGGAGTAGGGTGGGCTCACGTCCTTCACAATGCAAGAAGAACCTGTAAACAAACAGAACAGAAGGTCAGCCAGAATAAATATATATTATATACATACATACATACATACATACATACACACACAAAAATTATTATATTAACATATGGTGCTTCCTATTAAATAGGATTTTGTATGCATTACAAAAATTGGAGGATACAAGATGCCGTACTTTAACATGTGGGTATAGCTCCCGCCTCTAGGAACATTGAACACTATTTAAAAAAATAAAAAAAGAAGAAGAAGGCCTAGCTCCATCCAGTGTCTATACCCAGACATATACATACAAGCGGAACTGTCTTAGAGAAAATGCCTTTCTCCCGGTGTTCATTGGGGGATATGGGACACGTGTGTAGATTATAAATATTATATTGTATAAAAAAAATTGTGAAGTGGAAGGAAAAATGATAAATGATTTTCAAAATGTTTTACAAATAAATATCTTAAAAAAGTGTGGCGTGCAATGTGCAATTTAATCTCAGTATAAATACAGCTGTTCTGTGAAGCCCCCATAGTTTTGTTAGAGAACCTTAGTGAACAAACAGCATCATGAGGGCCAAGTAACACCAGACAGGTCAGGGATAAAAGTTGGAGAAGTTTAAAGCAGGGTTAGGTTATAAAAATTTATCCCAAGCTTTGAACATCTGACTGTTCAATCCATCTTCTGAAAATGGAAAGAGTATGGCAAAAAAACTGTAAACCTATGAAAGCAATGGGAAATAAAACAGTCCAATCTCTGAATCAGATACTCAAACAGTGCTGAAAATTAAAATAATAAAATGATAATAAACCCGTGATTAAAAAAATCACTGATAAAAGTCTTAGCCGTAAAAAAACAAAAAAAAAACAAAACAAAAAAAAAAAACAGTATCCGTATTCCACCGCGTGATGCACACTACCCCAGGGGGTCAAACTCACCAGAAGCCTCAAGTAAGATGTTCATCAGCTACTTTGCACTGGGTCCTCACCATCAGACAAGATCCACTGGTACAGGGGCTCCAACCCTGTGTTGAAGTCATGAAGTGACGAAACGTATCAGGGCGTGACCCGCACGACATCCCGGAAGGGACGTTTGCGCACCACCATCAACCTTTCCCTACCCGGAAGTGACCGCAAGGAGACGCATGCTTCCTCCTGGATGGCTGAGCATTGATAGCGCCCTCTTGGGTCACATTTCTATGCTTGTTTGAAATCTTTTTATGTACGTAGTTAGCATTAAGGGGTCTTCTGCTCTATGGAGAACTATGTTATAATAAAAAACAAGAATGGTAGCACATAGCGTAATCCTGTTTATGACTTGGTTTGGAGCCCCTGTACCAGTGGATCTTGTCTGATGGTGAGGACCCAGTGCAAAGTAGCTGATGAACATCTTGCTTATTAGAGGCTCCTGGTGAGTTTGACCCCCTGGGGGAGTGTGCATCACGCGGTGGAATACGGATACTGTTTTTTCTGGTGGAAGGTGCACTCTAAGACAACCGATTACATACATCTATGATGCTTTGAACAGTTTTCATCATCATTTATTACGACTTTTATCAATGATTTTAATCACAGGTTTATTATCATTATGATTTTAATTTTCAGCGCTGTTTGAGTCTCTGAATGATTCAGAGATTGGACTGTTTTATTTATATACCATTGCTTTCACATCTTTTAAATTTTTTAACAGCTGCTTAGTACTTTTATATATTTTGAAAAATGATATTTAATGTGTTTTTATCTTTGTATACACTGCGAAAAGATCTGTGGGATTGATTTGGCGCCGAGTGGGTGTACCGAAGGCCATATTGCACACCCCTTTTTTCTACAACTGTAAACCTACCAAGACATGGCCGTCCACCTAAACTGACAGGCCGGGCAAGGAGAGCATTAATCAGAGAAACCACCAAGAGGCCCATGGTAACTCTGGAGGAGCTGCAGAGATCCACAGCTCAGGCGGGAGAATCTGTCCACAGGACAACTATTAGTCGTGCACTCCACAAATCTGGAGAAAGAAGAAAGCCAATGTTGAAGGAAAGCCATAAGAAGTCCAGTTTGCAAGAAGCCATGTGGGGGACACAGCAAACATGTGGAAGAAGAAGATGCTCTGGTCAGATAAGACCAAAATTTAGCATTTTGCTTTTAGGCCAAAAAGTTGTGTGGCGTAAAACTAATGCTGCACACCATCCCCATTGTGAAACATGGTGGCGGCAACATGTTGTGGGAATGCTTTTCTTCAGCAGTGACAGGGAAGCTGGTGAGAGTTGATGGGAAGACTTGAGACTGGAGCGGAGGTTCACCTTCCAGCAGGACAGGGACCCTAAACAGAGCCAGAGCTACAATGGAATGGTTTAGAATAGATCAAAGCATATTCATGTGTTAGAATGGCCAGTCAAAGTCCAGACCTAAATCCAATTGAGAATCTGTGGCAAGACTTGAAAATTGCTGTTCACAGACACTCTCCATCCAATCTGACAGAGTTTGAGCTATTTTGCAAAGAAGAATGAGCAAAAATGTCACTCTAGATGTGCAAAGCTGGTAGAGACATCCCCAAAAAGACTTGCAGCTGTAATTGCAGTGAAAGGCGGTTCTACAAAAGGTAATAACTCAGGGGGGCGCCATACAAATGCACACCACACTTTTCACATATTTGTAAAAAAAAAAATTCTAAAACCATTTATCATTTTCCTTCCACTTCACAATTATGTGCCACTTTGTGTTGGTCTATCACATAAAATCCCAATAAAATACATTTACGTTTTCGGTTGTAACATGACAAAATGTGGAAAATTTCAGGGTGTATGAATACCTTAAGGCACTGTACATCCAAAAATGAAGATGAGATCTCTGTATATTGCAATTAAACTTTACTTTGAAGATCCATCTTCATATACGACAAACAATCCAATTTATGGATCATTTATTGTATATGAAGATGGATTTTCAAAGTAAAGATTCAAAGGGGTCGTAATCCCTCAGGGTTTTTCACCTTAATGCATGAAGGTGAAAAGTCTTCTGTGATGCAGCTGCCCCCCCCCCCCCAGAGCCCCCCCTTTTACTTACCAGAACCAGCCGGTGTCTCGGGTCCTGATCGGATAGATTGATAGCAGCGCAGCCATTGGTTCCCGCTGCTGTCAATCAAATCCAATGATGCGGGAGGCAGGGTCGAGTCCTGCTGTCTGTCAATAGACGCAGCAGCAGGACACAGGAGCACGCCCACGCGAGCCCCCCCCTCCCCCCCAACCTTTAGATAGCCTTTAAATTGCAATATACAGAGATCTCATCCTCGCTGTACATTTTTGGTGGATCGATTGGGAGCCCACTGTTGATATGTGATCTTGATGTGGCAAGAAGCACATAACACGGCAGGAGTGACTCATTCAATTTTCAAATTATACACACACACAAAAGGGAGTACACCCCTCACATTTTTGTAAATATTTTATTATATCTTTTCATGTGACAACACTGAAGAAATTACACTTTGCTACAATGTAAAGTAGTGAGTGTACAGCTTGTATACCAGTGTAAATTTGCTGTCCCCTCAAAATAACACAGCCATTAAGGTCTAAACCGCTGGCAACAAAAGTGAGTACACCCCTAAGGGAAAATGTCCATATTGGGCCCAATTAGCCATTTTCCCTCCCTGGTGTCATGTGACTAGTTAGTTTTACAAGGTTTCAGGTGTGAATGGGGAGCAGGTGTGAAATTTGGTGTTATCACTCTCACTCTCTCATACTGGTCACTGGAAGTTCAACATGGCACCTCATGGCAAAGAACTCTGAGGATATGAAAAATTACAGAATTGTTGCTCTACATGAATATGGCCTAAGCTATAAGGTTGCCAAGACCCTGAAACTGAGCTGCAGCACGGTGGCCAAGACCATACAGCAGTGTAACAGGACAGGTTCCACTCAGAACAGGCCTCGCCATTGTCATCCAAAGAAGTTGAGTACACATGCTCAGCGTCATATTCAGAGGTTGTCTTTGGGAAATAGACGTATGAGTGCTGCCAGCATTGCTGCAGAGGTTGAAGGGGTGTGGGGTCAGCCTGTCAGTGCTCAAACCATATGCCGCACACTGAATAAAAATTGGTCTGCATGGCTGTCGTCCCAAAAGGAAGCATCTGCTTAAGATTATACACAAGAAAGTCTGCTTGTCTTCAGCAAACTGTAGGCCAAGGACATGGATTACTGGAACCATGTCCTGTGATCTGATGAGACCAAGATAATCTTATTTGGTTCAGATGGTGTCAAGCATGTGTGGTGGCAACCAGGTGAGAAGTACAAAGACAAGTGCGTCTTGCCTACAGTCAAGCATGGAGGTGGGAGTGTCATGGTCTGGGGCTGCATGAGTGCTGCCAGCACTGGGGAGCTACAGTTCATTGAGGAAACCATGAATGCCAACATGTACTGTGACATACTGAAGCAGAGCATGATCCCCTCCCTTCAGAGATTGGGCCGCAGGGCAGTATTCCAACATAACGACCCCAAACACACCAAGACAACCAACTGCCTTGCTAAAGAAGCCGAGGGTAAAGGTGATGGACTGGCCAAGCATGTCTCCAGACCTAAACCCTATTGATCCTCTGTGGGGCATCCTCAAACTGAGGGTGGAGGAGCGCAAGGTCTCCAACGTCCACCAGCTCTGCGATGTGGTCATGAAGGAGTGGAAGAGGACTCCAGTGGCAACCTGTGAAGCTCTGGTGAACTCCATGCCCAAGAGGGTTAAAGGCAGTGCTGGAAAATAATGGTGGCCACACAAAATATTGACACTTTGGTTTCAATTTGGACATTTTCACTTAGGGGTGTACTCACTTTTGTTGCCAGCGGTTTAGACATTAATGGCTGTGTGTTGAGTTAATTTTGAGGGGACAAATTCCACTCACTACTTTACATTGTAGCAAAGTGTAAATTTCTTCAGTGTTGTCACATGAAAAAAATAATAATAATAAATAATATATATATTTTACACACACATATATAGTGGGGATCGAAAGTTTGGGCACCCCAGGTAAAAATGTGTATTAATGTGCATAACGAAGCCAAGGAAAGATGGAAAAATCTCCAAATGGCATCAAATTACAGATTAGACATTCTTATAATTTGTCAAAAAAGTTAGATTTTATTTCCATCATTTACACTTTAAAAATTACAGAAAACAAAAAAAATGGCGTCTGCAAAAGTTTGGGCACCCTGCAGAGTTAAATATCTTGTACTGCCCCCTTTGGCAAGTATCACAGCTTGTAAACGCTTTTTGTAGCCAGCCAAGAGTTTTTCAATTCTTGTTTGAGGTATCTTTGCCCATTCTTCCTTACAAAAGTCTTCCAGTTCTTTGAGATTTCTGGACTGTCTGTCACGCACTGCTCTTTTTATAAGGTCTATCCATAGGTTTTCAATAATGAGATTGTGAAGGCCATGGCAAAACCTTCAGTTTACACCTCTTGATGTAATCCCCCGTGGATTTTGGAGGTGTGTTTAGGATCATTATCCATTTGTAGAAGCCATCCTCTCTTTAACTTCAGCTTTTTCACAGATGGCATCAAGTTACCATCCAAAATTTGCTGAAATTTTATTGAATCCATTTTTCCTTCTACTCGTGAAATGTTCCCTGTGCCACTGGCTGCAATACAACCCCAAAGCATGATTGATCCACCCCCATGCTTAACAGTTGGACGGAGGTTCTTTTCATTAAATTCTGTGCCCTTTCTTCTCCAAACGTACCTTTGCTCATTCGGGCCAAAAAGTTATATTTTAACCTCATCGGTCCACAGAACTTGTTTCCAAAATGCCTCAGGCTTGTCTATATGTTCATTTGCAAAAGTTCAAATGCTGATTTTTGTGGTGAGGACGTAGAAGAGGTTTTCTTCTGATGACTCTTCCATGAAGACCATATTTGTACAAGTATCTCTTTATAGTGGAATAGTGTACCACAACTCCAGTGTCTGCCAGATCTTTCTGGAGGGATCGTGCAGTCAAACGTGGGTTTTGAATTGCTTTTCTCACAATCCTGCGAGCTGTTCTGTCTGATATTTTTCTTGGTCTTCCAGATCTTGCTTTAACTTCCACTGTTCCTGATGACTGCCATTTCTTAATTACATTCCGAACAGAGGATATTGACATCTGAAAACGCTTTGCCATCTTCTTATAGCCTTCTCCAGCTTTGTAAGTGTCAACTAATTTTCAGTTTTCTAGACAACTGCTTAGAAGAACCCATGGTGCTGATTGTTGGGGCAAGGTCAGACGAGTCTGGCCATTTAAAACCTTTGAGATTGACATCACCTGGTCTTCCCAGACGATGATTGAGAACAATCCATGACACTGGCAGGTCTCAGCTTTGCAAAGGGTGCAGTGCATGCTATAAATTCTGCAGGGTGCCCAAACTTTTGCAGACACCATTTTTTTGTTTTCTGTAATTTTGAAAGTGTAAATGATGGAACTAAAATCTAACTTTTTTTGACATATTATAAGGATGTCTAATCTGTAATTTGATGCCATTTGGAGATTTTGCCATCTTTCCTTGGCTTTGTTATGCAAATACACATTTTTACCTGGGGTGCCCAAACTGTCGATCCCCACTGTATATACACACACACACACACACACACACACAACTATATTTGAATGTATGGCACGGGCATGCCCATTCTGTTTGCACATACACTATATTACCAAAAGTATTGGGATGCCTGCCTTTACACACACACATGACTTAATGGCATCAAAGTCTTGGCCCCTTCATTCCAGTGAAGGGAACTCTTAAGGCGTCAGAACACCATGACATTTTGGACAACTTTGTGGGAACAGTTTGGGGACGGCCCCTTCCTGTTCCAACCTAACTGCGCACCAGTGCACAAAGCAAGGTCCATAAAGACATGGATGAGCGAGTTTGGGGTGGAGGAACTTCACTGGCCTGCAGAGTCCTGACCACAACCCGATGGAACACCTTTGGGATAAAATAGAATGGGGGCTGCGTTTAACATCAGTGCCCGACCTTACAAATGTGCTTCTGGAAGAATGGTCAAACATTCCCATAGAAACTCCTAAACCTTTGGACAGCCTTCCCAGAAGAGTTGAAGCTGTTAAAACTTCATCTCTATATGGCAAACTTATAAGGCCATGTCGAGATAATGGTGTCAGCCCGGGTAGAAGAGGGTGGGAGATAGACCTAGGGGACATTTCAGATGAAGCCTGGCAAACAATTTTGGAAAGGGCGCCTTTAGTTTCATTATCACCTGCACAAATGTTTGACTCAATTCATAATATATAGGGTATATAGAACACCGGTAAAGTTATTTAAGTGGGGTAGGCGCGATTCCCCGGACTGCCCTACGGTGCTAAAAATCTCCCGCTGATTTAATACATATGTTGTGGAAATGTTCTAAATAGGCTAGATACTGGTGACTACAATTAATGACATTTTTAACATTCATATTGATATGGATCTTAAGACGTGCTTACTGGGGTTAGCTTGATGAAGAGTTTTCGCATTGAAATTTTGACATCAGTAAGTAGATTGTTTATAGCACGAAAGTGAATTGCCCTAAAGTGGATGACTCCGAGCATACCCTCATTCGAGGAATGGTGCCTTCAAGTAAATAACAACCTTCTGAAGGAACAACAAACCTACTGTAATAGGGGCATACCCAATAACTTAAAAACTGTGGAAACCGTGGAGATCGGTCCCAAGGTTGGCCCCATCTTCATTGGCTCTTGTTGTTCCTTTGCAGGGGGGTCAATTGTACCTTGTGATAAGCAAGTATGGTTTCAGAAAATGGGAATGGAGGGCCATACCAGTGGGTAGAAAGGAGTGAAATAATCCACCTGCAGAAGTAACTTTTCTCAGACACAGCTCATTACATTAGGCGAATATTGGATTGGTCGCTTGATTTATTCATTTGTGTGTGGGGTTTTTTCTTTTTTTGTTTGTGTATATGTTATTATTTGTAGATGTTTATAATGCTTGTCATGTTATATCGATATGTGTAAGAAAAAGAAAGAACATTTTTAGAATTTGCTTTGGATTGACCTTATAGGATTTGGAAACAAGGAATTTATTTATTAAATCTAATAGTGAAATAAGTACTATACTTTCCAATAAGAATGTAATCTGGTCTGTAATGATGAAAACCTTTAGGGTGGGTTCACACCTATGCGAATTACATGCGGGTTTCGCATAGCAGGAGAATGTGACTGGCTCTTAATGGAGCCGGTTCACATATCTCCACAGCAGGTCCGGTGCGAATTGCTGGAAAAACGGGTGCTTTTTTTGGTGTGTTTCAACCCATAATTTGGGCTGAAATCGGACCTAAAACTGTGAACCGAGCCTCAATAAACAAACAAGAGAAGCTGTTAAAACTGCAAAGGGTGGAGCAACTCAATATTGGACCCTACGGACTAAGACTGGGATGCCATTAAAATATGTGCGTGTAAAAGGGTCTCAATACTTTTGGTAATATAGTGTAGCATCCTCCGATGCAGGTACAACCACCCAGTAGAATTTTAGCCAAATTGGAAACACAGGGGTTCCATTTTTTTTTTGTATCAAAGCTTAATTGAACAAGCTAAAGTTAGAAGCCGATTGGCCACCATGCAGAGATGCACCAGATTGTGCACTCTCCAGTTTTGGTAAATCAACCCAGTCTACTGCTTTAGGACACAAAGCTAAACTGGGCTTATATGCAGGGATACAGCCACTAGATGGGAGGTGTGCATCTTGATGTGCTTAGTGTCCAAACCTTCTAGGGTTTGGATACTAAGGTTCGGTTCACACCGTCGCCGCATGCGGCTCACAGCAGGGGTCCGGTACGTGCTGGTTCACCGTTTCAGGTCCGATTTCAGCCCGAATTGTGGGCTGAAAGTCGATCTGAAAATGCACACCGCACCGGACCTGCTGTGGAGATATATGTGAACCGGCTCCATAGAGAGCCAGTCACATTCTCCTGCTATGCGAATTGAATGCAGGGAAATGCATATTCAATTTGCATAGATGTGAACCCGGCCTCAAGGCAAGAGTCCTGTAAAAGTATGCCCCTTGACTACACCACAAAAAATAAAAAACACACACACACACACACACACACACTAAAATCTCCATGACCAATCAGGTGTGGGAACTTTTTCTGTGAATGTTAGCTCTTTTATAGAAGACTTTTTTTTGTGGTTTATTTAGGACACAACTTCCATTACATTTGGAAACAAATATTTTCGGGACAGAGATGAATGAGACAGCATGTGACATAGTACTGAAATGTTTAGCAATATTTTCCTCATTGTCTGCTAAGCATGTTAATGAATGTCTGTTCAAGAGTTCCATTTCTATTTACCGTTTTTTCAGAAAAAACACGGAGCTTTCATTTGCTTGCAATAAAAAGACAAAAAGTAATTTGAGATTGCGTTCTCCAGCGTCTTCTCTATGTGAACTCTTGTAACTAAAGAGAGTATAAGGGTGGATCACAAAACGTTACTGCGGACTGGGGTTTCAGGACACTTGTAGACTGGAGAAGCCATTTAAAAAAAATATGAGCAGGCACTATTCGGTTTGCATTCAATACCGAGGCCTATTAGTACCTGTAGTTGGTACATGGCAGGTTTACATTTAGGCCCCTTTCACACTGAGGCGTATTTCAGGCGTTTTTGCGCTAAAAATAGCGCATAAACAACGACTGAAATACTCCTGCCCCAGCATTCTCAATGTGAAAGCCTGAGGGGCTTTCACATTGAGGCGGTGCGCTGGTGGGAGGAAAAAAAAAAATCTCCTGCAAGCCGCATTTTTGGAGCGGTGACGGAGCGGTGTGTACACCGCTCCTTGCCATTGAAATCAATGGTACACCGCGGTAATACCGCCCACAAACCACGGCTATAGCCGCGGTTTGCGGGCGGTATTAACCCTTTTTCGGCCACTAGCGGGGGTTAAAATTGCACCGCTAGCGGCCGCATATCGCGGTAAAACACGACGGTATAGGGCGCTGAAAATCGCGCCGCTATACCGTCACCGCATATGCCCTCCCCAGTGTGAAAGGGGCCTTATAGAAGTCATATTGATTCAGGTTATTTGAACATAAAGTATACAAACATGGCAGACTTTTAGATGCAAAATCTTCCAAATGGGGACACTAGTTCTGGTGACCTGGGGTCTCCAAAAGAAACCCTTAATTTGCAGTGATTTCCTCGCACTGTGTTTGGCTATAAGGCAAGAAGTGGAGGTAAATTTCCACAATAGAACAAAGATGGCAAAGGGGTTAGAACCCTGCCTTCCTCTATCCAAAATGGAAAAAACAAACAAAAAAAACCTAAAAAAAAAAAAAAACACCCCACAAATTTGTATACATATTTCTACTTTAAGTTTTGGTTGGGAGTTCCACTCTTGAACAATCCAGCTGGCAGCAGAAATAGTAGCGGCACTGCAGAAAATGCGGGGCTCTCACCTGCCGAGGCTATTGCCATGCTCCTGGTTGGTGAAGAGCAGCAGAGGCTGGCAGAGGGCAAACCTTTCCGGAATCCAGGACCAGATGTCTCGCATCTCCTTCACACTCACAATCTCAGACTTGAAGTTTTCGGCATCTACAGCCAAGTGGACGTTCTGTCTGTCAGACACAAAGTGTTACAGAAATCCATTAGACGGCATTATATACACACACACACACACACACACACACACACACACACAGTATTTTGGCTGTCCTAACTGGTCACTTTCATGGCAAGTTTAGGATCAGGATTTTTGTTCTAGTAAGGTTATCTTGGATTTTAGTTCAGAGAACCTACACAACTGAATTGTGTGTAGCCTAACCAATTCCATTACTGCTCCTCAGTATGGCTTAGCTTCAAGAGGAATCCCTGAAAAAGGATTGCCACGTATCGCACAGTAACAGATGTTCTAGATGTCAAGCATAAATTTCGATATTCATGCCAGTCCCACTGTCCTAGGAGATGATGAGCACCTAAAAGGGGGGGGGGGGGGGTCAGATGGTTCACGTGTTTTCAACTAGCTGTAAAAATCTTTCCATAAGTGGGCTAGATTCTGGACTCCAAAAAAAAAAAAAAAAAAAATATTGGAGAGTGCAAAATCCGGCACAGCTCTTCAGAGAAACCGATCAGCATCCATTTTTTTTTTCAAAGCTTAAATTGAACAAGCTGAAGTTAGAAGCCAAGTTGGCTACCATGCACCAGATTTTGCACTCCCTAGTTTTAGTAAAATCAATCCCACCGTTACAGCCCGTCATTTTGGTGGTTCAACTTGCTCAAGAAATGGGCAGATTTCTGCACCAGAGTTTCCCAGGGAGATGTCTGCTCATCTATGGAATGGCCACACTTGGTGCCACATCACACAGCATTTTTGTAGAGGTAACTTGCAACAGTAACAGAACGGCTCCCCGTTACCCTTAAGGGCCATACACACAGGCTGAATATCAGGTGGCATGGGCTGGCTCAAAAGAAACCAGCCAACATGCAGCAGGTGTGTACGGTAGCTGGTCCATCAGAAGGTCGGCTTCTGTTAAAAGGGCATGATCGAAAAAGTCATCCGATCAACGCTCTTAATCCAATGGCCCCCTGTCAGAACACAATAGCTCAGCAGCTCATCCCGAGCTCTTCAGCCCGCAGGGTTGACCGAAAAAGAAAAATTCTACTGTATATCAGGCTTTAGCCTGCGGTTAGGAATAAACAAACTGCAACCAATATTTTCTACAATTCCAGCACTTTGCAGCTTAATTACTGGGCAAGTGATTATTTTCGAATCTGTTGAGCCAACTATGGAGCCGCAAGTCTCAGTACCTACACATTATCCAATGCAGCTGCTGAAGCGCACGGTGCAGTAGCCATTTGTAGCTGCATAGTGAAGTACTGCTGCCAGTCACATGTCACAGCTGATAAACAATTACCGCAAGTCTTCGGTGAAAACTCACCAACCAAGATCTCCAGCAGACCAATTACCTTTTCCTATGGAGGCCCTTCCTTGCTAATCAGACAAGCAAAATGTCACTGGCTGACATTCTGCAGCATTCCAATCTAGCAAAGAAGGCACTTTGTTATGGGAAATGGTTCCTTTGCCTTTGTTATCTGGAAGAGTCCCAATTTAATAAGCAGGGAAATTTGTAGCTGGTATGTCAAGGCCCCTTGGACAGCTCTGGGCTAAAAAGCAACGTCTTGGCTCAATTTGGAGATGGATCATCTCCATTCTCAAAACAAATGCAGCACACGTGGGGTATTTTTTGCACCAAATGGGAAACAAGCTACTGTTCCCATTACTCTACAGCAGATCTATTCACTGATGCCATCCATGAGCTCAATAAAAAAAAAAAAAAAAAAAAAAGTCTTCTTAGAATTCTGATTAGACTAAAGGCAGCTACTGAATAGCTTATTAGCTCATCAGAATATGGCAGCAAGGGGGAGAATTTTAAAAAAGTTTGGTCAAAATCCATCTGATGATTGCAAGTAAAGCGCCAAATTGAGAGCATTATAAGGCCATGTTTGAACACTTGTAGCTATACCAGTCAGTCATTCTCAACCAGGGTTCTCTGTACCTTTAGGGTACCTCCAGAGGTTGCTAGGAGTTCCTTGAGCTGTGGTTGACCGACTTACCATCTGAGGGTGCCTTTAAAGTTCCAGGTCCAATGCCACATGGCAGAGCCAGCAGTATGGTTGCAAGGGTGTCATTCTTCCCACCACCAATGTAAGGCGTATTTTCTCAATGAACCCCATGAACTAATCTTATATTCCCTGAGACCTGGAAATTTCAAGGGTTCCTCTAGGGCAGTAATGGCATACCCATGGCATGCGTGCCAGCTGGCAAGCAGAGCCCTCTGGGCACGCGAGCAGGGCCGCCATCTTTTCTCTTGTCCGCAACAGAAGTGCCCAACTGCCCATTAAAAGTATGCTGGTGCTCGGTCTATTGACTGAGCTCAAGCTTTACCAGCAGCACACGCAAGGCCTCTTGCAGTGCCACCCCCTTCTGCCCTCTATACATCTCGTCTATTGGCTTCCAAGATGCCCAAGTCCCGTGCAAGGAGGCAATTGGCCAGCGCAGGTGTTAGTCATGGGAGCCAGGCCAATGCATGCGTCCGCTGATTCGGCCAATCTGTGGCTCTGCGTTGGCTCAGTGGTTGGGCAAAATTAACAACAAAGCCAGTAAGGCTGCTTGGAATGTGGGGGAAAAGAGCCGACTGTTTGCCCATGGCAACTTAACATAAGCCTTTTATTTTTCAGTAGTGCACTGCAGTAGAGGAAGGAGCTGACAAGAGGACTCCTGGTTTGCTGCAGCCATGACAAATGCACCATGGGACATGTAGTCCCGGAAGACTATGGCTCCATTTTAAATAAAGGAAAACTACAGCCCCAGCATGCCCTGCAGAAATAAGAGGGACAGCCTGGAGCCTGGGAAAGAAAGGGCTGAGGGAAAAGGGAGAGCAAGGGTGCGAGTGTAAAGACAAGACTGAGAGGAGGCTGAGGTGGTACAAAAAAAAGAGACCAAGCCCCAACAGCCCCTGGAGTTGAACCAGCCAGAGGGGAGCGGGAGGACGATGCTGAGAGAGGACACGATCGAGAGTGAGGAGGGCAATCACAGGCACCAGCAAACAGTGAAGCTGCTACCAGGCCCACCGACACTGAAGCTTGGGTGATTGCTAAACTGACTGCAAACCCTCTTGGCGTTGGCGATCACCACCATTGTTGGCACTTTGAAATAAATAAGTTGGCGTTGTGTCGCAGTTTGGGCACTCAGGCTTAACAAGGTTCACCATCACTGCTCTAGGGTAAAAAGGTTGAGAAACGCTGAGCTATACTGTTAATGTAAAGACAAATTTGATCACACGTACAGCTGACAATTCACACAGGTTCTGTAAATTAAAAGGAAACACTTTTTTTTGTCACAGCACGCTTTAACAGTCTAGCCTATCACTTGAACTTAGTAGGCTTATCTGTTTCTTAGCAACAGAAGAAAAGCCTGATAAGATTACGCTAATCATGGATCAAGTGCCAAGACAAAACAGCAACTATTGAAAAAAAAAAAAAAAAAGCGTTTAACTGCTATATATACACAGATGTGGTTGGTTTTGACATTTGCATTTCTCAAGGTGGCCAGGTCAGATGCAGCCCTAAAACAAGCAGGCAATGCAACAGACTGAGCATTGACTGAGAAGCTTGGATCGTGCACTGTTAGTTAACCAAAGAGCAACAACATGTATTTCCAAGCTAGCTTACATGTACAGCTCCTGCAAATTTATATAGCTTCACCCATTTTCTATAGATATAAGGATTAAGCAAGCGGAAATGGGAGTTTAAAATGTGCAGAATTAACTTTGAAACAATATCAATTTCATCATTTTATTAAACAAACCTATATATATATATATATATATATATATATATATATATATATATAAAAAATTTTTTTTTTTTAAAACAGCACATAAAAATCATGCGGTTGCAGTACAAAAGGTTTGCTTCCTCTACACGTTTCGCCATACACATGGTTTCTTCTGGAGCTCTTGTAAGACCTTTATATACAATATCACCCAAACGTAGGTAGGACTCAGAGGACTTTCAGGCCCATCAGGTGGTCCGGCAAAATATCAGTGTGCCATAGAGGGGATAAACCCCTACAATCAAAACCCTGTTTGTATATGGAGGTCAGGAAATCAAGAGGTTCATATTGCTGATGGGTACTTTAAATGGTAATAAACAAGCTTGAGGGGGACTAAGCCATCCAAACAAACTCCTTTTCCTCTACCTCACATTGATACCAATAAGACAGGGAAAATCCAAGTAGATAATCATTCCCAAGGGGGTAACCCTTCAATCCATATAATGAGCTCCCAAAAGGCATCAGACAGGGCCTGTGGCCGCTCACCCCGTCTGATTTGGGCGATATTGTATATAAAAAGTCTTACAAGAGCTCCAGAAGAAGCCATGTGTATGGCAAAACATGTAGGAGGGAAAAAAACCTTTGTACTGCAACCGTATTATTTTTATGTGCTGGTTTTAAAAAAAATTAAAAAAAAATTAAAAAAAATTTTCAATTTTATATACGTTTAATACAATTGATATTGTTTCAAAGTAGTTCTACACCTTTAAACTCCCGTTTTCACTTGCTTAAGCCCCTTTCACACTAGTGCGACTTCAAAGTCACGTGATTTTACCACAATTTCAGGGAAAGCCTGTGTAAGTGGCATCAAAAATCGGCCCAAAGTAGTGCAGGCACTAATTTGAAGTCAGAACGACTTGAAGTCGCACCAATATGAATGGTTGCCATAGGAAACGACTTGTCATGCTACTTTGCCATCACAAATCGTGGGACAAGTCGTACACGTGTGAAAGGGGCCTTAATCTTTATAAAACTATCTTGGGGAGGTGGTGCTTGTACCAAGACCTCCCATCCCTGGCATAAAATGTATTTTGTTCTATACCATTTTCTATAGAGTTATGATGCAAAGCGCAGCAAGTTCTCACAAAGTGCAATAGAAAGAACACAACTTCTACCAGACTGGTCTGTGGCAAACAATGCCTGCAGGGCTCAATTTTCAATAGAATTGCAAGTGATCCAAGAGCCATTATCAGTTATTGCCGGAGGGCGTTCTGTGGAACGAAATGCGTCAGAGGGACAAGCAGTGGCGTCATCGCGCACGCATGGTTTGGCGATGCTGTTTGTATTGCATGCTGTTACTACTGTGAGTATAGGACTTACATTTCAATAAATAGGTCTTAATATACTACACTATGAGTTCTCCTCCTTTCCTTCCTTTTGCCTGTATACTGCTGGATTATTGCTTTGAAGACCCATTACCCTATATGCTGGGAGAAACAATGTGCCATGAGAGTTGATGATTGGATTACACGCAATGTCAGACCTTTGTAATGCGGGGTACTGAGCTCAGGTAAGTGAGCTATATTATTGGTGGTGGTATCACAGTTGATGGCGAAGGAGTCTTCTTTTGAGGGATTTCACAAGTAGATATATTCACAAGTTTCACTCTATATGGAATGTTTATACTTTTATGGTATATGTATAATTAACAGGAGCAACACATTACGAGTATACAATATCAGTATTAACCAGCAAGTGAGAGCCATGCATGAGGTTCTATTGTACAGGTTGCTTAAACGGTTCTAACATTTTCCCAAAAAAATATGAAAATGCATGTCCAGCAGGGTTTTGGTTGGACGTACTCTTTATCCAATGCCCTTTTGAACCTCTTATAAAAAGTCATGTTTTTCCTTCAAGGCCTTAGCTTTCCTTGCTAGGAAAGGACCCACCTAATTTTGTTTAGGTTTCTTCTTCGTAATGGTGGGTCACCAATATGTCCCCAGCATTTCAAACATAACGGCCATTGCTCTTTGGTTAATTACCTTTCATAGGCCTATCTGTTGTGGAGGAAGTTTTAGGACTTCTTCTAATGCTTCTGCATGGGAGAAGGCTGGATAAGTCAAAGAAGGTGACCGTGGTCTGTATTAGCCATGTCTGGACCATGGTCGGCGCTTACCTTCCACTTCCACTGAGGCCTGGTCATCCACGGGCCAGTACTGGTGCACGGGCCGGGGAACCCTGCATTAGCCAGGCAAAAGGCCGACGTGCCCTATGGCCAGTTCAGGCCTGCTTTTGATAAAATGGATCCTAGTGTGCAATGCAATTATTATATATATATATATATATATATATATATATATATATATATATATATATATATATATATATATATATAAATAAAATAATTGCATTGCACACTAGGATCCATTTTATCAAAAGCAGGCCTGAACTGGCCATAGGGCACATCGGATATATATATTACACACTCTCAAGTAGTCAAACATTATATCACATACACACTGGCACTTTTACATTTTGAAATCTGTTTAAAAATGTAATAGTTCTCTCTTCTGGCAGAGCTAGTGAATTCCTGTTGGTCTATACTATAGCCCTTGTCGCATTAAACATGCACCCCAGTTAGTATTTCCATGGATATGCTTGATGGAAGTGCACAGTTTTCCATTAGCCATGCGATGAGACAATAAGCTGGTATTGTATGTCATGCAATCTGCTCAGCCCTTCCCTCCCGGCCTTCTCTTGGTTGGCATTTGACAAAAGATTTGCAGTTAGTGAACAGAGAGCCTTATAAATAAAAAGCATTAAAAAATAATTCTGTCACGTTGTCTGGAATACTGGACCATAAAGCCTGCCAACAATGCAGGCATCTAAGAATAGTCTGTAAAACAAGGCAAGTTAAATGAGGCTTTCCTTCATAAAATCAGTAAAATAAAAATACCGTAAATACTCGAGTATAAGCCGACCCAAATACAAGCCGAGGCACCCAATTTTACCACAAAAAACTGGGAAAACTTATTGACTCGAGTATAAGCCTAGGGTGTCCATCTGCATGCCTCACTGTGTCCATGACTAGACTTACGTTTAACATGGTAGTATATGGAAGGGCTGCCCGGCTTTGAAAAAAATCAGTGCTCCCCGGCCGTTGGTCTCCCAGACAAAAAAAAAACTTTGCACACTTGTAGAGGAGAACGGGGGCTACATGTGTGCCAAGTTTTGAGCCCAGGGGACCTACGGCCGGCTGGTACCTCATTTCCAAAATCCAGGAGATCAGGCGCAAAAAAGGTGACTCTAGTATAAGCCGAGGGGGCATTTTCAGCACAAAAAAAAAAAAAGAGAGGGCTGAAAAACTCAGCTTATACGGTAGTCCAAATAAAGGGTTAATTTCTTACCTTTCTGTAATTGACCATCAGTGCTTTTATCACCTTATTCCAATGCAGGACTGAAATTTTTTTTTTTTTTTTTTTTTAAAGAACCAAAAACAACAAGGACCAATTACACAGCTCTCATAAAACATACCATAGCAACTTGCGAATACATACAAATCCCAATTCAAATGTAACTAATAAAAGTAGAAGTAAGGGTTAATAAAGCGCCATCAACCTTAATTATTGCAGTGTGATCCAATATGTAGACAATTAATATCCAGTGAACCTCCTAAAATAAATGAATAAAGTGGTTCCGAAAATAAATGAAAGCGATTTCCAAATATCTATTAATGTTTAAAAAAAAAAAAAAAGTCAGACACCAGTCCTTGGTGAAAATAGAAATCAGGAGGATTTTTTTAAACATTAATAGATATTTGGAAAGTACTTTTTTATTTTCGGAACCACTTTATTCATTTTAGTGGAGGTTCACTGGATATTAATGAGGCAGTAAACCCTAATGGGTTTACTTCCTCTTTGTTTCCCTGCAAAGGTAAAGTACAATGGGCTACTATGCATAGCCCATTATGTGTCACTTAGCTGCAGGAGAAGCCCACTATGTCCCGGTCTTCCTCGCTAGTAGCGAGCGTCCATCTTCACCCCTCTTCTTCTGGGGTCCGCGAACTCCGGCTCGGTGACTGGCCAGAGTCGCGTGACATCACTCCCGCGCATGCATGCGGGGGGAGCCGCCACTTACGGCATGACCCCATTCATAAAAACGGCACGCTCAGTGCGCCTGCGCCGTTGACATCGGTACAGTCTTTTTTGCAAATATCTCCTAAACCGTGTAGGTTAAGGAGATATTGCAAGCACCTACAGGTAAGCCTTACCTGTAGGTGAAAGTTCTACCTGAAGGTTTACAACCACTTTTATATAATTGTCGACATATTGGATCACTGTGCAATAATTAAGGTTGATGATGATGATAGCATTTTATTAACCCTTACTTATACTCTTTTTGTGATATCAGTACACAACACAATAATGGCAGCAATCTAATAAAAAAATCAAAATCAAGACCATGCGGTCATTACAACTATTTCAGCACTATAAAGACCCCTGTAAACATACTCAGCTCTTTGCAAATATATTTGGGGTAGGGATCAAGCAAAACAACTATGGTGGGTGCTCTTGCTGCTGAAGTCCACCAACAATAACATCTACTGGGCGATGTTTGCCGCCAGATGACACTTATTTCCAAATAAATAATCACAGACCAATGAACTTTAGGATTGGTTTGTCTTGAACACCTTTCATTTGTCCATCCCTACATTGTAGGACACAAGAGAAATGTATTATTTTATGGAAGTCTGTTAGAAGGGAATATGAAAGCAGTCATTGCTAATTGGATTTTGAATGTGCAAGCAACACTATTATTTATTGTAGTTGAGTAGCCACAAGTAGAATTTTTTTCCTGGTTTTAAAGGTTAAGCCCATCCCTGCCAAGACAGACTTTGCCCTACACTGCCCAACAGTCCAGTAATTGTGCCTCATTGGCTAAACTAGACCCTCACATTAAAACGGGTGAGTGCGCTGGTTGCTTATAAACAAAATTATAAGTGATAACTGAAATAAATGTAAGTATAGCAAGTGACACATCAGCCTGCCTAGTAAACTCTAATATCTAGAGGTCACAAAAAAATAAATAAAAAAAACACATTAGCAACTTGAAACACCAACGTGACAAGTGCCTAATAAATTACACTTGGTATTGGTGATCATTAGTGATTTGTATGCTCTGGCCTTTTAAAAAATGGCTGGGCTGTGAGGACGTCCCTCTCGCGCATGTGCACGGGAGTCACAATCATGGCGCAGTGCTCTGAATCCATTTTGGTGATGTCACTGGCTGCTACAAATAGGAATATCTCCTAAACTGTGCGCGTTTAGGAGATATTCACTGTACCTACAAGGTAAGCCTTAAGCTATGATTAAACACTAATGCCGCGTACACACGACTGTTTTTAATGTCATTGAAAAAAACTGCATTTTTCCTCGACGGGATTCTTCTCAAGCCTGCCTTGCCTACACAGTATCGTGGAAAAAAATGCTTGAGTAAAGCGCGGTGGCGTACAACATGTACGACGGCACTATAAAGGGGAAGTTCCATTCGGATGGCGCCACCCTTCATGTTAGTAAAGTTTGTTGAGAGACGATTTGCGCTTTTCAGTCCGTTACAGCGTGACGAATGTGCTATCTCCATTACGAACGCTAGTTTTACCAGAACGAGTGATACTTGATTCTGAGCATGCGCATTTTTTTCACGTCGTTAAAGCCTACACGCGGCCGTTTTTCATGACGAGAAAAACGACGATGTAAAAAACGACGTGAAAAATTAGAGCATGTTCCAATTTTTTCATGGCCGTTTTTCACGTCGTGAAAAATGCTCTGAAGCACACACACACACACATTTTTAATGACCATTTTAAATGTAATTTTTCTCTTCATTAAAAACGGTCGTGTGTACGCGGCATAAGTGTAGTGTGAAACACGTTAGCTGTTCAGTTTGCTATGGCTTGTGGTGCTTTTCCTGTTTTTACAAATGAAGGCAACGATTTTTTGGAGTACGGCTGTCCAGAAAATATTTCTTTTTTGATAGGCTTACCTGTAGTTACAAGTGAAAAAGGGGACTTTACTACAGCTTTAACTTGCACTGAGATGAGGTTATGAAATCTGCTCAGCAGGGTTCGCAAACAACTTATTATAAACACATTTTATGGGCATTTTCCTCCAGTAAACCGAACATCTTCCCAAGCAGCTTAAACAACTTGTGACCACAATGCATGCTGAAGCATTTAAAAGCAGTCTTGGACTGCAGCACAGGGTAGTTAGTCAGCCGGGGAGCCATCAGCTACTATTAGAATAGAGGAAGCAGAAGACAGCGCTGGGGGTCAAGTACAGTACAGAACAGGGTGCAGCAAAGTCACTTACCGGACAGGAGACTTGAATCTGGAAAAAGGACAGGAAGAGGAAGAGACAAAAGGCAGAGAGAAGACAAGAGAATAAGAAAACGGGGAGTTATTTTATTGGTGAACAGGGATAACATTTTAATCCATTAAAACCCACCATTTGTTGGCAATAGTTCTAGATGGAATCTCAAATCTATAGGCAAAAACGACATAGAAAAAAATAAATCAATCAGGCCGGTTGCTATTGGTTTTCTATACAATATACTTAAAAGTTGCTACATCAGAGCTAGACATACCTTGATCACCCAGTCCTTATGCATGTAGGAAATGAGACTTCGAAGCAGCATTACCAAAAAAGTTTTAGGCGCAGTTCACACTAGTGTGACTTGTCATGCGACTTGCAACACAAAGTCACATGAATCCATTTATTTAAATGGCACCCAAGTCACAGTGTCTTCAAAAGAAGTTCCTGCACTACTTTGATGCGACTTAAGAATCCCATAAACGCCAACATTGCATGAAAGTCGCGCGACAATGGGGTTGCACTATTGTGAACTGAGCCAGCTAAGATCCTGGAGTAATTATAATGAGACAGTGGCTATTACACTATCCTAGAACTACTCCACAACTGTCCATCTGCACAGTACATTCCTCATCCAGCAGGCCTTCAAACAGGTTTTTCAAAAGACTAGAGATGAGGAAAAATCCAAGTGCCACAGGTAAGATTTACAGAATGGTCAAGCAATTTATCCTCGTAGGTATGTACTCAGTGAAGTGGTACTTTAATGTTTTACCCCACCCCTTCAGTGAAGTCCAGGCAGTAATATATTTCCCTTCATCCCTATGCCTGGGATCTTCAATGCCCAACCCTGAATGGAAATCATGCAGCTCAGCCTATTTATTTCTATGGCTGATCTGTTCTCATGGCAGTCTCCAGCCATCCACAGGAGTAGGAGCAGGTCAAAATAACCAATGGGCCGAGCGGCTCATGGGCACAGGAGTAGCTAAATGTGGCCGAGCTGCACATTGAGGATTTCTAGAGTGGGGAGGATAGTACCTAGATAAGGTATAAATACTGAGGCACAACTAAATGGTTTACCTACATGTAGTCCCTGGTTCTGGCAGTTTCCTTATTTATGACATACTGTTCGGGTTACGCACAGGGCATAGCTGTAACACTGGTCTACAAATTTTGGGAAATTCTCAACCTCAGATAAAAATGTTCTAAGGCCCCTTTCACACTGTGGCGGTGGGGGTGTCGGCAGTAAAGCGCTGCTATTTTTAGCGGCGCTTTACCGTCATATTCGCAGCGCTATTCGGGCGCTTTTAACACCCGCTAGCGGCCGAGAAAGGGTTAAAACCGCCCGCAAAGCACCGCTGCAGAGGCACTTTGCCGGCAGTATAGCCGCGCTGCCCCATTGATTTCAATGGGCAGGAGCGGTAAACACACCGCTCCTTCACCGCTCCAAAGATGCTGCTAGCAGGACTTTTTACCGTCCTGCTAGTGGCACCAGTGTCAGTGTTTATTACCCCTATATGGTGCAGCATGAAAGGGTTCATAAACACTGACACTGGTGCCACTAATGCAGCACAGAGGGGTTAATTAACTGCCACCAATGCATTTGTAGCATTACATTAACCCCCTCCATGCTGAATATTACAAATACCATTGTAAATTAACCCAATCCCCCCCAAGAGGTAATAACTTCAGGCAGTCAATACAGGTTTTTAGCCTCTGCAAACTCACTTGCACTGTTGCACAAGGCTTCACTGGCTCCTCGCAGGTCTTTGCAAGTTGGCAGCAGCACTCTCATCCCACCTCCCGGCCTGTGAATGACATCACGCCGGGCGGGACTAGGAGGAAGCTCGATCCGCCCGACAGGGAAGTGATTGCATACCCACACCGCTCTGCTCCAGATATAACAGTGTAGCGGCGGCCAGCGGGTGTCTGCAGCTGAGCAAGCAGCATGTTTACGAGGCATCAGAGACCTCCCTGCCCCCCGGCCCAGTCCGCCCCCTACCTCCTGGCGGTTTCAGCAGCGGCCAGCAGCTCCGCCTCCACCTCCTCTACAATTCGTCTGCAACAGCAGGCAGCGCTGACTGTAAAGACGGAGATCCTTTAACCAGTCCGGCCTGCTCACCCTGCCAGCTTGGGGACACTGACCGGGGACATTCCCTCCTATTCTCCTGCACACATCAGGCAAATTAGGCGGCCGCGAGGCCCCTGGGAGCGCGAGTCCTTAGGCGGCCGCCTTTTTTGCCTAATTAGAGGGTCGTCTCTGGTGATATTTTCCCTCAGAAGCCAAGATGCCTCGAAACTGTGTAAACAACGCAGATAACTGCTACATTTGTGGCGAGGTTACATGTGCATCTCAAAAGTGTAGTATGATGGGTAAAATAAGGCATGCCACCTATATTTTGGATGCAAAATAGTGGGATCAGGACAACAGTTTGGCCCCTCATTCTTGCATTACATGTGCAACTTATCTGCATCATTGGCTAAACAAGAAGAAAAAGTCCTTGCCTGTAGCAGTCCCAATAGTTTGGAGGGAGCATGAAAAACCAATAAATATATGCAAAGTTAGGTTATTGGTATCAATAAAAAGATACAATTTATAATGGATTGGTGTGGCACCATTCTCATTGCTAGATCACATTTTGCACATCACCCTCGTAATTTTGACCTGAAGCTGTATCTTGGAAACAGGAGCCAATTAATACTCAGGACTTTCTTTTATTAGTGACCCAATTCTGGTAAAATGTAGCTACTTTCATTTTCAAGGTTTTCTCCTTGAAGACCAGTGCAAGCTAAGCTTCCAATTTCCCCTCTAGGAGGTAATTTTCTATACATGTTTAAGCAGAATCATCTAGAGAGCAACGACCACTAGTAGATTCTTTACAGGAACAAATTTAGTACATACTCATAAAAAAAAGGAGACATTGGGTTTTACAGTGCAATGAGAACAAGAGAGAGGTAGAATAGCGAGAGTAACTAAAATACCATAAGATCTATTTTGTGTATCCAAAACTAAAAAAAAAAACAGAATCTTTGGCTGGAGGCAATTTTGAAAAAAAAAATATATAAAATAAAAAAGTACGTACCATAATGTTACCAGCTCTAGAGTGCTTACCTTTTCTGCTTTACGGTGATGCCTTTCTGCTGCAGAGCTTTCTCATTGGCTATATGAAGTAACTGTATCTCTTTACGGGAGAAAAGTCGGATAGCAAAGGCTTTCTCCAAGAGTTTTTCTGGAGACACGGATTTGCCGATGTCCCTCACAAATTCCTGGAGGTCTCTTTTTACATTATTTGACTCCATAGGCTGTCCCCCTCTTACTTTGTGAAAGAATTTCAGGAGAGCCAACGCTATCCTGAAGAGAACTTTGTAACCTTCCACCAAAAACACATCAAACACCCTTGTGACGTAGTTAAAGGGCAATTCTCCAAAAAGCCACCTTTGCCAGTCTGAGTATACCTCCATGACATCTTCAGATACTGCTACCATGAGCTTGTGAGGTCCCTGGCAGTATTTGCCTGCCAGATCCCCGAACGTCATGCAAGAAGACTCAAATGCTAAAAAGGTTTGGTCAACAAGCCGCCTGTTAGGGTCATTGCAGGCCAATATTTGAGAGACACTTTCAAAGCATTCTGCCTCATCCTGGCTGTAGTGTAGAAGAAGAGCCACAATGGAAGGGAGAGCAGGACAAAAGGAGATATCTGGAAATTGATTTGAGATACACATTATGACTTTCCTGACTGCTCCAACCCCTTCAGAGTTCAGACAGTAGGTGGGAACCTGGCGGTCGTCAACAAATTCAGGTAGCGGTAATGAACCAGCATTTCTCTTGCCCACTATTTTTCCCACAATGTCTCGGTACACACTGGCATCCGGTGTCACAGTGCGGCAAGGGATGTCTTTGATAAGTTTTTTATAAACCTTGGCCCGTAGCGAATGGTTCTTAGCCCAATACCCCTGACGAGACAGCTGCTTCAGTTCCTGTAAATCGTTACAGTTTAGTACTTTGGGGCTCTGTTCCTGGCCCCCACTCTCCATCTTATCCCAGTCCACAAAACGCCCATATTCGGTGTCATCCATAGTTGTTGATCTTTACCAGGAAACAGTCTTCAGACACAGTTCTCAGTTCATAGCTTCCTGAAAACAAAGAACACATTAAGGAGCAAACCTTTACTATGCCAACATTTCAATGTGTTCCCCAGTTTTTGCTAATGCCCCCAAAAAACCACCAAGTAATGGACAAATTAGACACTTGCCGTCCTAGGTGAAACTAAAAACTTGAGTGGCTGGAAATCAACCTTACCAGCCACAAAAGGTTATTCTTGTGCTGTCAAACAGGGGAAAAGTACCCCCAAAAGTACCAGGGGGCAGCTACTAAGTTATTAAAAAAAATTAAGAAAAACACATTACAGAAAAACAATATTAGGAAGTCTATCTGGATAAACAAATTCTATAAAGCTGGTCTTGACAGAAAAGTCATTTTGCATTAGCCTGTAATACAAGAGGCCTGTTCTGTTGAGTCCACCGAATGTTTGTACAAACCCACTCTCCTGTTTACAGGGCTTTACACAGGCAGCATCCAATAAAGTCAACAGTAGTGGAGATATCATCGGCTGTGACCCAGATAACTTGAAACCCAAGTTAAAACATTAAACAGGCATGTGCAAACTATACGGAGTGCCAGAGGAAAGATGGTCCAGCCAAAACACCCTATTCCTAACATACTGAGGCCTGGTAATATTATTAAGCAAAATGCTAGCCAGGCCACCAGCATGTGCAAATAAAGATGATATTATGATTCCAGCAGGCCCCAAATATTGCTGATGTTAAAGAAGCTTCACGCTGCATCCACAATCCAGGGATCACTACACCAAATGACCTAGACACAAAAGTACGACATTATTGCTCGACCTACTCTTACACCTACAAGTTCTAGAATGCTAATGTAATGAAACCACACAGGTCACAAAGTATATTACAGAAATGCCAAAATACAATGAAGCAGCAGGCTTGTATAGTAACAGTGTGTACTGTAGAATCATGTTTGCACTGTCTGGCCTATACAGGGTCAGGGTCCGTTCACAGCTATGCAGGTGCGTAGGAGTGTGAAACTGTTTAAGGCTAGATTCATACTGCGGAAATCGCACCTAAAATGCGCTGCTCTTTAACCACTTCAATACTCGGCGCTTTCACCCCCTTCCTGCCCAGGCCAATTTTAGATTGGCAATTGCACGGTCATGCAACACTGTACTTATATAAAAAATTGTTATGTTTTTGAGACAGTGCTTTCTTTTGGTGGCATTTAACAGTGGGTTTTTTCTTTTTTGCTACACATAACGAATTTTGAAAAGAACAAAAAAAAATGAAAAATTCTCTTAGGTTTTGGTTATACATATTTGCAAAGAAGTAAATTTTTTTCCTCCCTTCACTTATGTGCGCAGATGAGGTTGCACCGATGATCAGTGCCCTGATTGTGTACTGACATAGCCTTGCCGTTTATTGGCAATCCTTTCCTCACACAGACAGCGTGTGAGAAAAGGACTGCTGACAACCGGAAAGTCTGTTTACGTGTGATCAGCTGTGATTGGACACAGCTGATCACATGGTAAAGGGCTGCTGTGATTGGCACTTCACTGCAACCTCTGATAAGCTGTGTCCAATGGAGGCGGGGTTCTGGGAGGACATCCCAGCGCTGTAGCCAGCTTTCGGATATAGCACGGTTGGGAAGTTGTTAACGCATGGGGCTGGCATTCATTTTTAATGGCACCCCCATGCATCTAAAAACATGTAAACATAAAGCTTGCCA
Organism: Rana muscosa; assembly: GCA_029206835.1. Taxonomy (NCBI): domain Eukaryota; kingdom Metazoa; phylum Chordata; class Amphibia; order Anura; family Ranidae; genus Rana; species Rana muscosa. Next base: position 118,926,046 of record CM055127.1, read on the forward strand.
ATATTCACTGCAAGCCAGTCTTAAGCGGACCTTGCACCGTTTGAATTTTGGTTGGTTTCTGATGAACAGGTAAAAAAATTCACTTAGTGGAAGGCCTGGTGACAGGGGCAGACTGGGCCTGGGGGGGGGGGGGGGGGGGTAAGAGTGGCCATTCCCCGCTGGGCTGATCCAATGCCCCCAGAAAAGGCCACCTCAGCAGAAGCTCCACTTTACTTACATAGTGACCCGGCCAGCTGAGACCCGTATGTTCCACCACTGGTTGCTAGGATCACCTGCCGACTGGCGTCACGTTCGAGGAGGAAAGAAAGGCCGAGGCCCCAGCATTCAGAGTGAAGGAAGATCTTCCGCCTCCACCACACCTATTACTGTTTGGATCCACCCACCTCCTCCCTCTACTCCTGTGCGGCGGCATGGGACTCCGAACCTGCCTGAGAAAAGGGAACTGTCACTGACTGTGCTAGGAGCACCTCTCCAGAGTCAACCTGCCTGAGGTGAGGTCAAGAGCAGTGAATGAATTAGAACACGTGTCATGTAAAGCATGCAGGTCATGGGAGCATAAGCTGGCAGCAGAGGAGGTCACATCCTTAGATCTCAGCCAAGGTTCATGCTGGGACTTGTAGTCCGTCACTTTTGGGGGTGAGACCACCTCCCAAAAGTGACAGACTACAGGTCCCAGCATGAAACCCTCAGAGCTGAGGATGTGTCTCCCCCAGCCCTTCAACTAGTGAAGAACTACAGGTCCCATTATGAACTCAGGAGATCTAGTGGGTCACATCCTTAGATCGGAGGGGTTCATGCTGAGACTTGTAGTCCTTCACTTCTGAGGACGTGACACCCCCAAAAGTGAAGGACTACAGGTCCCAGCATGAACTCCTCAGAGCTCAGGATGTGCCATGCCGCCCCCCCAACCAGGTTACAGCATGAACCCATGAGATCTAAGGGGGGGTTACATACTTAGATCTCAGACATTATTGCTTAGACTTGTAGTCCCCCCCCACCTTTGTGATCATGGAAGAGACTGGTTTCCCCAAACCATTACTTTGCAACCACCGGCTCTGTGGACCACTTGACTGGACTTGCCCCACAGGCGAAGAAAGAAAGAAAGAAGAAAGAAAGAAAGAAAGAAGGAAGAAGAAAGAAAGAAAGAAGGAAGAAGAAAGAAAGAAAGAAGGAAGAAGAAAGAAAGAAAGAAGGAAGAAGAAAGAAAGAAAGAAGGAAGAAGAAAGAAAGAAAGAAGGAAGAAGAAAGAAAGAAAGAAGGAAGAAGAAAGAGAAGTGACTGACCTGCACAGAGTCCTGACCTCAACCCGATAGAATACCTTTGGGATGAATTAGAGCGGAAACTGTGAGCCAGGTCTTGTCCAACATCAGTGCCTGACCTCACAAATGCACTTCTGGAAGAATGGTCAAACATTCCTATAGACACTCCTAAACCTTGTGGACAGCCTTCCCAGAAGAGTTGAAGCTGTTATAGCTGTAAAGGGTGGGCCAACTTAATATTGAACCCTACGGACTAAGACTGGGATGCCATTAAAATGTCAGGTGTCACAATACTTTTGGTAAGAATATTATAATATATATTTTACTATAAACTGATGTTTTAAAAAAAAAAAATATATATATTATATATATATATATATATATATATATATATACATATACATATATATACACACACACACACACACACACACACACACACACACACATACATACATACATACATACATACATACACACACACACACACACACACACACATATACATACATACATACATACACACACACACGAACTGGCTCCCTCTTGCTCAGTGGTCACAGGAGGCAGAGGGAGGGGGTGACCAGGCACGATGCAGATCCATTACAGAATCATTGCACCATTCAATGAAACCCTGTAATGTGATTAAACACAGTTCGATCTTCCCAGAAATAGCTGCTGGCTTTAGAAGTCACTACATTGCTGCAGCCTGCTAGTGAGGACAAACACTGATCAGAAATTCAATATTAGCAATGGTCAGGCCCGCTACTCCTCTGTGGCTGGGGGCTAAAAGACAAATGCTGTCTTGTTATACAAAAATTGCTAAACTGGGGAAAACATCACTATAATGATTGGAAGGGGAATATATACACAAGTGGCTGAGACACACACACACCTCTCTGCTAAGATCAGAGGGGGGAAAATGAGCGATCTGTAGGGTTTGATCACTCAGTTCTGACGGCAGGGGACAGATGCAACATTGGATTGATGCTCCCATTCACCTAGGATGAGTATAAAAGTTTTTTTTGTTTTTTTAAATACTGAACTTTTTTTTTTTTTTTTTTTTTAAAGAAAAGTGTAAAAGCTTTGACTTTAGAACCGCTTTTAAAGCTGGCCATACATGGCTATTCAGCCAGCGGGGTATCTGTCTGCTGATGGCTGGTCCGTCTCCGCTCATACAGAGTGGACACACACACACAGCCTGCTCTCCTATATGGGCGGCCGAATGTAAACAGACCACCTGTCCCCCACCCCGACTGCCATCCAACCTGTTAGATGGACGGAGAACGAATCCCCATCTGTCTGTTTTTAGCAGATCAGATGTCTGTGGGTGTGAATAGACACATGCCAGGTTACACTCCGCGCTCCATTTAAAAAAAAAAAAAATAAAAAAAAAAAAAGACAATAGAGGGTCCAAGCGGGTCCTGACAGTTTTTCAGGTGGACCTGATTGGTCCACTCATGTGAAAGGGGCCTTAAGGATATCTTTTAGTGTCACCAACAGTTCAAGATGTTCCATATCACACAGAGAATCAAGGCAGCATCCTTCCTTTCCTGTGGTAGAACCTTTATAGAAGTGAATTTGGAGAACTGTTTTTGGACTCTCAGATATGACATAGACAATAAAGAAACCATCAATGAAGTGCCCACTTTGACTTTGTGTAAGCTAATACTTTAGCAATCGAGAAGAAACAGGTGGGACTTTAATAAAAAAAAGGTACCAAAGTAATACAAGTAAATTTAAAAAAAAAAAAAAAGAAGTATAAAATGTTATTGATAAACACAGTTTCTTTAAAATAACAGTGGATGTTCAGAAAAAGTATCACTTAGATATCATATGCAACCACTTCTTACTCTACATGTTTCACTCAAAGAGCTTCCTCAGGAGTTTGACAGTGTTGCAAGAAATTTTAAGTACTGCAAAAGAAACGTCAATCATGAAAAATTGTACTTAGAAACTGTTATGATAAGATATCAAAATAGTTCCATATCACATTACGAATAATTTTATATATTTTACAAAATATGATGAAATGACAAGCTGAAAATGCATGCCTACCAGATGCTTTGATTCACCAGAAATAGATTACTGGTTCGTAGACTACTGGAATTCTAAGCACCACTCGGTACTGCTGGCCGTTTTCCCAGATAAATAGACCTGGCGGTAGGAGTGCTGCAGGTTTATTCTTGGGTTCTAACAAGGTGCAGCGAATACCTCCTTAATGCTTTCCCTGCGATATATTACAGCCTTATACTTTTCCACCTCCCCCAACTGGGGACGAGAAGACCGCATTGGTTCTACATCATTAACTAGCGTTGAGGTAAATTATATTCTAAATGTTACATAAAATCATCACTCGAGGTTTGTTTGAGCTTGGTTCCATAAACCAAGAGCAGTAGAAACACATCTTTATAACCAAAGCTTACATTTGTATTTTATTTTTCAGAATTTATTGTTTCTCTATGGTTGCATAGATGTCCCTCTCTGTAACCCAGGCTCTCATCTACGAACCAGTAATCTATTTTTGGTGAATCAAAGCATCTGGTAGGCATGCATTTTTCAGCTCATCATTACATCATATTTTGTAAAATGTATACAATTATTTGTAATGCGATATGTAACTATTTTGATATCTCATCATAACAATGTCTAAGTACAATTTTTCATGATTGTCGTTTCTTTTGCAATACTTAAAACTTCTTGCAACACTGTCAAAAACTCCTGAGGAAGCTCTTTGAGTGAAACATGTAGAGTAAGAAGTGGTTGCATATGATGATATCCAAGGGATATGCTTTTTCTGAACATCCACTGTTATTTTAAAGAAACTGTGCTCATCAATAAAATGTATACTTTCTTAAATTAAACTTGTATATTACTTTGGTACCTTTAAATTCCCACCTGTTTCTTCTCAATTGACTTTGTTTCTATAAAAAGGGATGTGGTACCCATTAATGACCTCTCATTTCCCAGTTTCACAAATGTATTAGCTTATACAGGTCATCAAATTAATTTTTCCCTTGTTTCTTATAGGGTGGAGGCACTGCTTAGGTCTGGCCTCCATCATAGCTATTCACTGATGAGAATCACCCGAAAAGCAATGAAGTTAATGTGGTTGATTTACTAAAAAGGCAAATAGACTGCAGTTGCTCCAAAACTTTGTAAAATGAGCAGAAGCTCTGCCGACTTCCATCCTCCAACCATGTGTGCTTGCACATGATTGGATGATGGAAGCGCATAGTCCATTTTCCTTTACTAAATCAACCCCAATGTCACAGGAAGAAGCCTTACTTCAATCAGTAGGGCAGACATGCAAAGAAAATGGTTGATCTATTTAAAAGGGCAGAGCCAGCAGACTGATGCTATCAATTCAAAGAAGACAGCGCCGCAGGACACAGCACACAGCTGTTAAGGAGATGGACAGCTTTATCGGGTGTCATAGTGTAGGTCAGCGTTTCTCAGCCTTCTTACAGTAATGGCACCCTTTAAAATACTGCACAATTCAAGGCACCCCCATTTAAAAATGTAACACACTAAACTAATAGTTTTACATAATGCACCAACATCCAGACACCCAACATTAGAGGCGATTTATGCTTTCAAAGCAAATGCATCTTTGCAAACAGGTGATGTCTAGTATTCCAATGTTTCTGTGGCCCGAGCTCACCCTTTTTTGAAGTCTATTAGAGTCTTTGGCTCTAATTCCGTAGAACACACATGTCATTGGAATCCATGTGTCCCGTATTTAGATCAGGGGGCCAGTGCCCGTGCGCCACTAATGGACAGGCCGCCGCTGGTCGCCACGTATTTCAGGCAAACTGACAGGCTGCCGACATGCGCTACACCTGTGCCACCTTAAAGTGCTGGGATTTGATACGAGAAATCAATCATGTAGCCTAAAGACCGGTAAGCTGCAATATTTTTGGAACAAGAAGAACAAGAAGAACAAGAAGAACAAGAAGAACAAGAAGAACAAGAAGAACAAGAAGAACAAGAAGAACAAGAAGAACAAGAACTGTAAAACTTTTTTTTTTTTCTACCTTAAAAGCGGAGGTCCACCAGAATTTTTTTTTTTGAAAAGCCAGCAGCTACAAATACTGCAGCTGCTGACTTTAAAAAAAAACAAAAACAAAAAAAAAAACGGACACTTACCTGTCCAAGTCGCCCTCGACGTCGGCAGCCGAAGCCGAGCTACCGCTTCCCCCGCCGACATCCTCGGTGAGGGAATCAGGAAGTGAAGCACTGCCAGGTTCCTCTTCACTGCCAGGTTCCCTACTGTGCATGCGCCAGTCGTGCTGCGCCGTCCTCACTGGTCCACAATGTGTTCTGTGAGCCGTGTGTTTCCCAGAACACAATGGGGGGGGGCGGGACTCCTGTGGGAGTCTATACCCGGAAGTGGTGCAAATACCTGTTTTATACAGGTATCTGCACCCCCTCCCCCCTGAAACGTGCGAAAAGCGGAGGTTCACTTTTTATATACATAAACTCCATTCACATGATTTGAAACAGCAAAAGACAAACAATTGCATCTTATCAGTTTGTCTTCTTGTAGCAGATATCAGAGTAGGTACAACCTAAGCCTGATAGCCATTAGTATGGGGAATCAGTACAAGATCTTGCACAACTTGTTTACTGCTCTATGGCTATAAATATGTCATTGCACAGAATAAGCTCCAAAGTTCTGATCCTGTAAAATTGAATTTGACTTCTGTGAGTCACTCATTAAAAGAAGACATGTGAATTCCATTATTAGAAAGCCAACCCTGCACAAATCAGGACAGCAAATGCTACAAAACATAAGCAATGTGCAATTCCAGTTGTTAGCAAATGCCAATTCCAAACACAACTGATATTGATTTTCAGATAGGTACTAGCCAGTTGAATCTCCTGCCACCTTCTCACACCTCGGAAACAAGGATGGTAATATTTAGTGCAGTTCTTTGTGTCTCTGCCCCTCCCACAAGTTTGTAAAGTTAGGATTCTTACAGCTGGCCATGGAGAGTCCAGTTGTACGACTCAACATTTAGGACCATTTCACACCACAGGAATGCAGTCCGGATGAGTTTCTGCATACGTGTTTTTTACTGCATTCAATGCATTTTCCCCTTTTTTTCTAATTTTTTGAGTGACAAAAATGCCAGAACAGTACAAATATCCCCCCAAAATACCTGTTTGGAAAGTAGACAGTATAGGCATGGTGCATTTTTGGAAGTTTAAATTTGTCACAATTATTTGGAAAATTAAGAAATTAAATTTTTTTTTCTTTAATTTTTCTCTTATTTTTTTTTACAAATACTGTCACCAGTGCAGTACAGCGTTATACAATTGGTGTGGCGGTGATTAGGGATACTGACTGGTGACAGAAAAAAATTAAATACATTTTTTTCCTCACTGTCACCAGAGCAATACCGTAGTAACACTCAGCTACTGGGGAAGTGATCAGGATCCCCCCCCCCCCCCCATTTACACATTAGGATTGCGTATACCAATGAAATTTTGTTGGTATAAGCAACCATTTTTACTAAATGAAACTGGATAATTCAGTGTCTTTTGTTGTGATTAGCTGTGACGGACTAAAGATAATCACATGGTACAGATGGGCTGTGATTGGCACCCATCTGTACCATGTGAACACTGACCCAATCACAGCCAACAACTCAAAGTGTATGCAATGCAGTGGATAAAAAAATAAAATACGTTTTTTTTCAAATCAGATTTTTATCAAACTTATTTTTATCAAAATGCTTTTGGAGTAAATTACTATGTAAAGATATGAATGATTGGCGGTCATATCATCACAGAGTGGTACTGTGGATATGGTAATAAGTACACAGTGCCACATCCTGAAATAGGTTTTAAAATTGGTATGTTTGGCAGATGGACTTTGTAGGCACAACACGGTTTTCTATTTTGATTTAGGATAAATTTATAAAAAAAAAAAAAAAAATTCAGCTTGAAATGGAGCTTAGTTATGTAGCATGAGGCTATATATTCTGTAATATTTAAATTTTTTGTAAACTCATTCAATGAATCCAAGCTGAGATAACTAACATGCACTGCATTGATGCATTCACACGATTTCACAGTAACCATGAGATAAAACAAAGGAATATTCCTTAATCACATTGTTTTGCAAATCTATGTACACTACAAACTGTAGGATTGAATCAGTTCTGATATCTCCATTTTAGTAACCCGACAGCTTATTATTCTAGGTAGAAAACCTTCATTTTGTTTGCAAATATTAAAAGATTCTAACTACCATCAAGCATAAGTCCTTACATTTAAAGAGCACCTGTCATATCAGATCCATCATGGCAGCCCCTGTTAGCAGGCATCCACTCACCTGCTGCCGCCACGTCCCTCACCTGAGCTATGAATAAGCACTAGCATAGTGCGAAACATGTCAGCCAAATTTTTTTGACCTGTGTGCCGTGATGTATAGCATGCATTTTGGATTTCTTATTTTAAAATAAAGGCTTTTATTTTTTTTGAGTGCTGCAGTCCAGAAGACTTGTTCGTTCCTGTTTGCTGTCAATAGCATTGCTTGCACCCTCGGCTGCTGGGAGGAGGAGATTTGAAGGATTTCCACACCTGAGCGGCTCCCTTTCCCACGTCCCTCACCTTGTTGTGTCACTGCCGCATCACCAGCTGTCCCATTAAAGTAAATGGGACTGTCAGCGAGTCAACAGCAGGTCAGAGGAGGAGCCGCTTCAAGATAGAGATGACAGTTGCTCTTTAAAAATTATGATTTAAAATGGAGTCGATTTAAAAAGCAAGCCTTTTTATTAGTGATTTAAAGGGGTTGTAAAGGTTCATTTTTTATTTTATAAATAGGTTCCTTTAAGCTTGTGCATTGTTGGTTCACTTACCTTTTCCTTCGATTTCCCTTCTAAATGCTTTTTTCTTTGTCTGAATTTCTCACTTCCTGTTCCTCCTCAGTAAGCTTCCCCCCCCCCCCCATCATCCGAGCCATTCTGGCTGGGGGTTAGTCAGCGTGCTCGCCTCCTCCCTTGGGACTACATCCCTGCGGGGAGACGCTGTGAATCTCCCCGCAGGGATGTAGTCCCAAGGGAGGAGGCGAGCAGGCTGGCTAACCCCCAGCCAGAACGGCTCGGATGATGGGGGCAAGCTTACAGGAAGTGAGAAATTCAGACAAAGAAAAAAAACATTTAGAAGGTAAATCGAAGGAAAAAGGTAAGCGAACCAACAATGCACTAGCTTAAAGGAACCTATTTAGAAAATAAAAAAAATGAACCTTTACAACCCCTTTGAATCAAATCCACCCGATACAATGGATGGCATGAAAGGAAGCCATTCATTGTTTACAATTGTCATTTGATCTGCTGTGATTGGTCACATCGATCACATGGTACTGTAAGCGGCCCCACAAAAGGCGTGTTCTGGGAGGACGTCAAGTGACCCCCTTCCAGAACAGTGCTCCCGCCTTGCTGTCATACTATAGGCTGGGTGGCAAGGCGTTAAACTGGAATTAAAGATGAGCAGACAGGCTCTTTATTGCAGAGGAGACATACAAGGGCGTTGACTTACTAAAACTGCAAAAATCTGGTGCAGCTGTGCATGGTAGCCAATCGGCTTCTAAAACCCCTTTCACACTGGGTCGTTTTGCAGGCGCTATTGCGCTAAAAGTAGCGCCTGCAAACCGACCTGAGACAGCCGCTGCCGTGTCTTCAGTGTGAAAGCCAGAGGGCTTTCACACTGAAGCGGTGCGCTAGCAGGACGGTAAAAAAAAGTCCAGCTAGCCGCATCTTTGGAGCGGTGTGTATACCGCTCCTGCCCATTGAAATCAATGGGACACCGCGGCTATACCACCGGCAAAGCGCCTCTGCAACCCTTTCTCAGCTGCTAGCAGGGGGTAAAACCCCCCCCACTAGTGGCCGAATAGCGATGCGAAATTGGCAGTAAAGCGCCGCTAAAAATAGCGGTGCTTTACCGCCGACGCACCTCCTGCCCCAGTGTGAAAGGTGCCCAACTTCAGCTTGCTCAATTATGCTTTGATTAAAATAAAAAAACTGGAAGCCGATTCGTTTCTATGCAGAGCTAACGCCACATTTTGAACTCTCCAATTTTAGTAAATCAACCCCCCAAGCGTCTTCTGAAAAATAGCCAGTTACACTTACTGGTAACAGTGTTTCTGGGAAGTCTTCCAGGACGGCACCCTGAAAAGATGATTGGTCCCACCTGACAGGAAACACAAAGAGGTTAAAACCTCCGCCCCTCCACATGCTCCTCAGTTTTGACTAAATATGGACCCACACCAGTGCACGAGAGTGAAAACACCACAACAACTCTATACAAAAACCAACATATTTAAAAAGATCGGGTGGGAAGTAGGCCTGCCGTCCTGGAAAACTTCCCAGAAACACCATTACTGGTAAGTGTAACTGGCTATTTTCTCAAGTCATCTTCCAGGACGGCACCCTGAGAGAAAAGCAAGTAGCTCAGGCATACCTTAGGGCAGGACAACTGCTTGTAGGACCTTCCTACCAAACGGCAAACCCTGAGGCGACAGCAACTCCACTCTGTAATGTCTCAGGAATGTACTCTGGCTTGTCCATGTAGCAGCTCTACATATCTGTTCCACTGAAGCTCTAGCCCTTTCTGCCCAAGAGGTTGCCAGAGACCGAGTGGAATGTGCTTTAAGGACCCTCTGGACTGTCCTACCGCCTGATCATAGGCTAAGGAAATAGTTTGCTTAATCCATCTAGCTATGAATGCTCTAGATCAGGTGTCTCCAAACGTTTTAAACAAAGGGCCAGTTTATTGTTCTTCAGGCTTTAGGGGGGCCTGATTGGGAGGAATTGTTGGTGTCAGTGGGAGAAATGGAGCCCCATTGTTGATGTCAATTGGTAGAATAGAGTCTCGTATCAGTGGGAGGAATAGTGTCTCAAGGGCCGGATAAAAGCAAGCAAAGGGCCACATCTGGCCCCAGGGCGGCAGTTTGGAGACCGCTGCTTTAGATGCTTGTTGACCCTTCTTCTGGCCAGAAAAACTAACTAATAAATGGCTAGACCTTCTAAAACTCTTTTACACAATCTAAATAAGATAACAGACAACGTCTGACATCTAAACAATGAAAATAACTTTCCCTCTCGTTCTGAGGATTGGTACAAAAGGAAGGACAATTTCTTGAGTTCTATGGAACTTTGAGGCTACCTTCGGGAGATACAGGGGGTCCTGCCCAAGTACAACCCTGTCATTAAACAAACGAAAAAAAAATTCTCTTTTATTGACAGAGCCTGAATGTCGCTTATCCTTCTGGCTGTTGTAATCGCCAGTAGAAAAACAAACTTAAAAGCCCCTGATCCGCGCCATCCTGGAGGAAATCCAGGATGGCGGGAATCTCTTGTTGGGATGCTCCTCTCGCCAGACACCAGCGCGAGAAGATACCCCACACCTTTGCGTAGATACGCCTTGTGACTGGCTTCCTAATTGAAAGGAGTGCATCAATCACTTTCTCAGAACAGCCCTTCTCCCGCAGGTTCTGCCTTTCAAGAGCCAAGCCGTCAGCTTGAAGAAACCGGGATCTGGGTGGCAGACTGGACCCTGAAGGAAAAAGGTTCTTCCGGACTGGTAGGTGTTGAGGAGGAGCTATGGACCAGCTCGCTAGGGTAGGGAACGGGGTTCTTTTGCGCCACCATGGGGCGATCAAAATCAACCTGCCCATTGAGAGATTCAGTTTCTGTAATACTTTCGGGACTAGACCCAAGGGGGGAAAACCATAAGCCAAGCGGAAATTCCAAACTTGGGCCAGCGCGTCCACCCCCTCCCGGAGGGGGAGAAGAACCTTTTTACTCTTCTGTTCTTTCTGCGAGCGAAGGAGGTCAATCTCTGGCTTGCCGAAGTGTCGGCACACCAGGGAGAATACCTTGGGGTTCGATTCCTACTCCCCCTGGAGAATCAGTTGCCGACTGAGATAGTCCGCTTCGACATTGTATGCCCTTTTACAGTATGTGTACTGCTGAAACAGAGGGGGATCTGTTGCTCTGCCCACCCAAGGATTTCCAGAGCCAGAAAGATGCGAGACCTGGCATCTCCCTGATGATGATTCAGAAATGCCAACGTTGTCTCATTGTCAGAAAGTACCTGTACCTCCCGGCCCCCGATTCTCTCCTCGAACGCTCTTAGGGCCTCCCCGACCGCCAAGAGCTCTTGGAAGTTTGAAAAAGCACCTCTCTGACCCCGGCTCCAGGCACCCTGGGCACAAAGTTCCTCCAGGTGTGCCCCTGAGGCGTGCCCCCCCAACCTCAGGCACTTTCGTCCGTAGTTATTCTGAGAGGATGGAGCCAACCCCAAAAGGTGACCCCCCTTCAGAGATTCCCATACTACATCTGGGATGGGGACCCTGTTGTCTAGTGTCTCTCGGTTTCCGTCCCTGGAGGATAGAAGGAATTGCTGGAGGGTTCTGGAGTGGAGCTGACCCCATGGAACCGCTGGGATACAAGATGTCATTAATCCCAGAAGCCTCATGATCTCTCTGTAAGAGGTCTCCTTTACCTCAAACAGGGATGTGACAGCTGAAATGAGACCCTCTACCTTGTCCTGAGGTAAAACAAGCTTTTGCTCTGAAGAATCCACCGGGAATCCCAGGTAGACCTTCGTCTGAGCAGGCACCAGCGAAGACTTCTCATTGCTGATGATCCACCCCAGTGTACGCACTACCTTGGCCAGGTCTGAGAGAAGGAGATCTCGACTTTGGTTGTAAACCAGTATGTCGTCGAGATAAGGGATCAACGCTACTCCCTGAAGATGCAGGAAGGCAACCACTTCTGCCAGAACTTTTGTAAACACCCTCGGAGTGGATGCCAGACCGAAGGGAAAAGCAGTGAACTGTCAGTGCTGTACTCCCTGTGCTGAAGCAATTGTGAACCTGAGGAAGGCTTGGTGCTCTGAGAAGATCGGGACGTGGAGATAGGCATCCTTCAAATCTAACGTCACCATAAACACATCCTTCAGAAGGTGTTTTCTGAGGGTATAAATGCTTTCCATGCGGAACTTCTTGTACCGTAAAAAAAAAAAAACATTCAGTCGCCTTAGATTTATTATGAGGCGAAACCTCCCTGAGGGCTTTGCGACTACGAAGATGCGAGTAGAATCCCTGACCCCACTGTCCCACAGGAACTGGTACAATAACCCCGTTTTGCCAGCTCTGTGACGTTCCGCAATATGCCCGCTGCTTTGAGGGGATCCCTGGGCAGATGAGTAAAAATACATTTTGGGAGAGGGGAGGAGGGAAACTTCAGTCTGTAGCCCTCTTATGATCTGAAGAATATGGGGGCTTTGAGTAATACTTTCCTACTGAGAGAGGAAGTGATAAAGCCTTCCCCCTACCCTTGAGTCACTTGGCGTCCTTGTCGCCAGTCTTCAGGTTGGAGAAGAGAATACTACCTCTACCTTTCTGTTTGTCTCTCCCAACCCCCCACCGTCTGCTATGGGTACCCTTTTTGTCTGAAAGACGTTTTTTAGCTTGGGGGCCCTCGAAAAAAAAAATTCTCTTATCTCTCTAAGGCTTAGTGGGAATTTTCTTGCCCTTTTCGGTAGATCTAGAAAGTGCCTGATTCAATCCTGTACCAAAAAGGAGGGAACCCTCAAATGGAAGACCACACAAATCGGATCTTGGATGAACTGTCACCATCCCAAGTTTTGACCCACATGGCTCTTCTTGCTGAATTCAAGAGGGCACCAGTCTTGGTAGTGGTTCGCACGGTCTCAACTGCTGCATCTGCTAGGTAGGCTACTGCACTAACCATCACTTCTAAAGAGTCCAAGACTTCCTTGGATTTGGAAACCCGAGATACGTGATCCATTAACTTGGAGACCCACATATCTGCAGGGCTCATAGCTGCCGCTTTGGCCTCCAGGCCCTACGCAAAATGGTCTCGGCACGCTGATCCATCTGATCTCTGATGTTACCCGCATCCTCAAAAGAGGTTGGATTGCTTGGATACCTGCGCCAAAGAAGCGTTTAATTTAGGCGTTTTAAATAATTTTTCTTCATCCTCTTCTTTAAAAAAGGGACACCTACGCTTCCAAGTTTTGTACTTTAGAAGTTTTTTTGGGTTCCTTCCACTCCCTCAGGATAATATCCTTGAGTGCCTGATGAACCAGGAGGACTTTGGACTGGGGCTTAATTCTGTCCTGAGCTGCGTGTTTCTGCATTTCCTCAGATGCATATTCCGCCCTAAGGAGGCACTCCATGTCGTCGGCCGAAAATATGTTTTCCGGGTCTGGAGTCCTCTTCCTCCTCCACCCGACTGTCCATTAGACCCTCGTCAGACAAGCCCTGATCAGGGACCTCAGATTCCTCTTCCTCCTCAGGCTCCTGAGACAAGAGGGCCCTCAGAGGCTCTGGGCACCTTCTATTCACTTTACCTAAGGAGGAGCCCTCCTGGGAGGAGGAACCCTCCCTACCAGTTTTGGATTCTGACTCCTTAGACTTGGGGGAGGCCTGAAAAGTCTTAAGAGTTGAGAGCATCTCCGTTTGAACCGAGAGAAAGTCCCTCATAACCTGAGATGTCTCCTTCCCTGCCAACTTCTGAATACACTTCTAACAAAAGGGTTTAGAATGGTCCAGGGGTAACTTATTACAATACCCGCACCTCTTAGAGCGGGAAGGGGCTTTAGTTGGACGGCTGGCAACAGCCTGGGCAGTGACATCCTCCCCTGAAAACAAAAGATACACAGGCATGCTTAAAAGGCTAAGCTACAAGCTCTGTGTCACCCAGAGGTAAGAGTTGGGGTACCCTCCCTCATCATAACCCCTAGCGGCTGGGCCGACTCACCCCCTTGTGTCTCCTCTGTAGCCGTGGCCGCAGTGGGCCTCTCCTCACGCTCCATTGCTGCCATGAGTATCCCACCGGAGTGTGCAGGCTGTGTTCGTGAGGAAAAAGGATGGACGCCTCTCTTCCTGGCCTCCGCTCTTTGCTATATGGGAAAACGCTGCCGCCATTTTGCCGGAGACCGGGACCGGAAATGACGCGAGACGGGTGACGTCATTTCCGGCGCTGGGGAGGAAACCACCTCATTCCACCGGATGCCGGGAAGATGGCGCCGGGCCCTCTCACATGCCGACCGGCATCATCCACTCTCCTGTTAGCCCGCACGAGCCTCTGGAAACGGGGGGCACCAGCGCCCCTGAGCAAAATGATTGGCCGGCTCCCCCTTCTGAGTGGACATCCAGACAGGTAAGGGGGGAAAGAAAGGCTAGTGGTCCCTGAAGTTATAGGTACCCCACTGCACCTATGGTCCTTTAGCTCTAAGGGGGGCTCTTCCAGATGCCGCACCCCCCTGAGGAAGAGATAGGGAGACCCCCCCAGGAAGGACAAGCATGTCCCACCAGACCCAGAGGCTTCCCAAGCTTGCGGTCCAGCTCCCAGGGGGAGACCACCAGCCCCAGGCTTCGAGTCTAAGAAAAATTTAATAAAAAAAAAAAAAAAAAAAAAAAAAAAAAGTAAAAAAATGGTTCCGCTGTAGGAGAAACACAATCAAAAAAACTGAGGAGCACAGGGAAGGGCGGGGGTTTTTAACCTCTTTGATCGATTTTGTTTCCTGTCAGGTGGGACCAGTCATCTCTCAGGGTGCCGTCCTAGAAAACAACTTGAGAAAAATGGTAAAAAATAAAAAAAATAACCACACCCAATTAGTTGTAAAGACTTAAAAAGTGAAAAACTTTACTTTCCAAATCAGCATTGTTTAAACCTCCTGTTCCTAACATTAGTAAATAGATAGGAACGTAGATCATATTTACTTGGTTTTAAACTTTAATTTTTTTTTTTCCTTCAGTTACTTCCTGGATTTGTGCATAGGCAAATGAGGTCATACATCCCAGGAGTCTTCAGAAGGGGAAGAGAGGAGAAGGGGTTCTCTCAGCTAAGCACACCTTCCTGCATGCATGCTTGAGCTAAGGGCAGATGGATTTGTTTTAAATATTAAATAATTAAATAGCATTTTTGGTTTGTGATGCTCAGAAGATTCGCTTTAAGGTCTTTTTTTTACCTTTACGCATTCTCTACATGATTATGTGGTTATCAAGCATTGTCTTTTTTATAAAAATAACAAAACATGTTATACTTGTCTGCTCTGTGCAGTGGTTTTGCACAGAGCAGCCCTGATCCTTTTTTTCTGGGGTCCCCCGCTCCTGGCCCCTCTTCATTGGATGCCCAGTCCTGAGTCCTGCTGCTGCGTCCATTGACACAGACAGCAGGACTCGGCCCTGCCCCCCTCCCCCACTCCCGTGTTACCGGATTTGGATGACAGCAGCCGGAGCCAATGGCTCGTGCTGCTATCAATCTGTCCAATGAGAAGAGAGACAGGTGGCAGACGCTTTTTCTTATGTGTGGACGGGCTCAGGTAAGGAAGGGGGGGGGGTTTGGTGGGTAGCTGCAGCACAGGCGGCTTCCCCCCCCCCCCCCAATGCTTTAGAACCACTAAGGTTAAAAGGCTTTTGTGGCACAGGACACCTCGAGCCCCCCACCCCTTATACACACACACTGAAGCCTGATCTGGATCCAGCATTGTACACTAGAGCAGCACCCCTCTCCAAGCTTTCCCTCCTCACTGGGCAGATTAATAGCAAGAAGCAACGGCGGAGGACCCGAGAAGAGGATCGGGGCTGCGCTGTGCAAAAGCACTGCACAGAGCAGGTAGGTATAACATGTTTTTTGTTTTTAAAAAGGAAGCTTTACAATCTCCTGCAGAACTTAAACTGACCTGCTTCTTTGTTCCTGACCTCCTGTAAAAGAATAGCAGGGTTTAGTTCTGCTTTATAAAAAAGGCACAGTTCGCCTTTTCTAGAAAATAGACTTTGCAATCAAGGGACCCCATGAGGTTTTAAACTGTGCAGCTTTGTATAAATGTTCATTTTTTTTTATTGTCATACATGCCCAAGCAGCCTGGGAGGTACAGGGGGGACCCGCATGCGTGTCTACAGTGGGATTATGGGGTGTGTAGTCCTGGGGAGGGGGAGTAAAAGAAGTTTCTGGACCCCCCAACTTCCTTTACCTTGACACCCTGTCATCATATATTGTATATATGCGGCAGCAAAAAAGTGGGCCTTAAAGCAGGACTTCACCCAAAAAAGGGAAGTTCTGCTTATTTGCATCCTCCCCCTCCTCTGGCACATTTTTTTGGGGAGTGAGCGGGTACCTGGTTTTGGCAGCTACCCGCTCCCACTCAGATGCGCCGCAGTGATCTGAGAATTCGGCTCCCCCTGCAGGCTTCTGGGACCAGTGATGCGATTGCGGAACCAATCACAAAGCGCAGTGCGGCTCGTGCATGCGCAGTAGGAAACGTGACGTTTCCTCTACTTAAGATGCCAGCGCCTGGGCCTAATTAGGTGACTTCTGAAGGCAATTGGTTCCACTAGATTTTAGTTTGGGGTATCAGAGCAAGAGCCCTTTCACACTGGGGCTCTTTTCAGGCATTTTAGTGCTAAAAATAGCACCTGAAAAGCGCCTCTCATTCCTCCCCAGTGTGAAAGCCTGGGGCGGCGCGGTTGCAGGATGGGGAAAAAAAAAAAAAGACCTGCAAGCAGCATCTTTGGGGTGGTGCGGTAGCGGCGTATACACCGCTCCTAAACTGCCCCTGCCATTGAAATCAATGGGAAGTGCTTTGGTAGTGGTGCTTTTAACCCCTTTCCTCGGCCGCTAGCAGAGGTTAAAAATCACCGCTATAACAGCGGTAAGGTGTCGGTAAAACTAGCAGCGCTTTACCCGTAACGCCTCCCTCACCCCAGTGTAAAAGAAGCCTTAAGGGGTCTGAATACAAGTGCATGCCACACTTTCAGATATTAGTAGAAAAAAAAAAAAAATAATAATAAGAAAAAAAAAAAAAAAAAAAAAATTCCTTCCACTTTGTGTTGGTCTATCACATAAAATCCCAATAAAATACATTTACGTTTTTGGTTGAAACATGGCAAAATGTGGAAAATTTCAAGGGGTATGATTACTTTTTCAAGGCACTGTGATCAAATTTGCAGCTTTATCGACAATAACTTAAAAAAAAAAAAAAAAAAAAACTTCCCAAAATGAATTATTTTGCGGACATTTGACTGTAGTGAATTTATACGGGTGCAACAGCCTTTGAAACCGAAAACCGATTCAGGATACAAATTTTAAATAGCAACTTTTCTTTTTAAAATGAGCTGATGTCACACATCACCGCACAAAGGCCGGGGTATAGAGGACTCCGAATAATAATTAAATCAGCACACCGTCACATGACCCAGTCCGGATCGCACAGGTTAGTTGCACGCTACAACAATGTGTGCCTGTGTATAGAACGTAAACATATGTGTTGCCGTTATAGTAGTAATAATAGTTACCAATATAGTTACTGTGCTGTTTACTATAAACATTCACTTCACATTGACTGCGAGGTGCTTTTTTATTTTAGAGATCAGCACACTCCCCCCTTTTTTTTCCAGCGATCCTGGTCTGGACAAATATATTCGCCAGCACACCATGGATCATCAAATATCACATGAAAAAAAGGAAAAATTGCGCTCAAGAATAAAAAGACAAATATTACTGGCTGGCACCAGAATACATCAGTTGTTTGGTTATGTGCAGCTACTAGCCTGATAAACATGAACAGTAAAACATAAAAAGAGAAAATATAGTAGCGCTAAACTCAAAACTAAAAATTGGATGGACAAAGTTTTGTCGTGCTCAATTCACCACACACATAAAGTGCATAAATCCCTTGATGGTAACCCCTGCACAAAAATATAATGGTGAACAAACCTCCAACCTAAAGACATACCAAAAAAAACTAATTGGATATGAAAAGACACATATACATAATAAAAAAATGAATAAATAAATAGATATTAAACAAACGTATAAATGAGTTCCAAACGTGACACACTGAAGCATCAATCCATATGTGCAAAATTAATAATTAAAGTCCATAAAAACACCCGTGCAGAAAATAAATTCCAGATTTCCACCCTGTTTGTCTGAAGAGTGACATCCACCACCATAATCAGATCAGCAGCTTAGCGGAACTAGTTGGTCCCTTGTAACAGAGGACCTCAGACCGCATATGAATGATCCCAGTTGGTTGATAATGACTCTTATAGCCAGCTCTTCATTCCACACTTCCACAGTAAAAAGCAATAGATCCACAGTAGCAACATGCAAGAGAGGAGAAGGATACCTTGCTGGTGTAAAACCTTTGGGTTTATTTGCATTAAAAAGTAGATAAAAAAACTTACAAAGTTGAAAGGTACAGCCTTAAGCTAGCGGTGCCGGCCGGACACCAACGAGCAAACCCATCCTCAGAGATCGAGCAGTAAGGGGATGACGTCACCATGCCGCTTGGTCCGCCCTACGCGTTTCGTGATAGGTCACTTCCGTGCCCCGAGTAGAAGTGACCGATCACGAAACTGGGATCATTCATATGCAGTCTGAGGTCCTCTGTTACAAGGGACCAACTAGTTCCAGTAAGCTGCTGATCTGATTATGGTGGTGGATGTCACTCTTCAGACAAACAGGGTGGAAATCTGGAATTTATTTTCTGCACGGGTGTTTTTATGGACTTTAATTATTAATTTTGCACATATGGATTGATGCTTCAGTGTGTCACGTTTGGAACTCATTTATACGTTTGTTTAATATCTATTTATTTATTCATTTTTTATTATGTATATGTGTCTTTTCATATTCAATTAGTTTTTTTTGGTATATGTCTTTAGGTTGGAGGTTTGTTCACCACTATATTTTTGTGCAGGGGTTACCATCAAGGGATTTATGCACTTTATGTGTGTGGTGAATTGAGCACAACAAATCTTTGTCCATCCAATTTAGTTTTGAGTTTAGCGCTACTATATTTTTTCTTTTTATCAAATATCACATGCCTGATGAAGGGGTCCTGTGCAGCTCTGAAACGTTGCACTTGTGATGCGATCTCCCTGCAATAAAAGTTTGACGGTATTTAAAGTGGTTGTAAACCCAACCACACAACTTGCACCTACAGGTAAGCCTAGATTAAGACTTACCTGTAGGTGCAAGAAATATCTCCTTAACCTACACGGTTAAGGAGATCTTTTCAGAAAACCCTGCACCGATGTCTACGGTCCATGCGCGCCGTAGACAACGGCGCAGGCGCACTGAGCGTTGCCGGTTTTCTCAATGGAGACTTACGGGTTTTTCAATAGAGAATGACGTCCCTGTGCATGCGTGTGACATTATCGCCGCTCCGGTCAATCACAGCGCCGGAGCGGCGATAACAGGAAGACAGTCGGAGCGGACGGGGACGAGGAGCACTTCGGAGGCTTCGATCTGAGGCAAGTGCCACATAATGAGCTAGTATGCATAGCATACTAGCTCATTATGTCTTTTTCTTGCAGGTGTTATTTTTTTTAACTTTTTTTTGAAAAGTGGGTTTACAACCACTTTAATGATCCATGGTGTGCTGGCAAATATATTCATTCATTGATCGGCGACGAGTCCAGTTTCCAGCTGATGTCCGATTAAGCCCCTGCTACGGATGAGCCCATATCCAGGAACGTGTGTGATGGGAAAGTTGACATTACCTGGTCTGGACCTGCGACGTCAGAGAGATGGAGAGAGGGAAAGACATGGTACCACTCTCCATGGCATTTTCCTGTGAGCACAGAGCAGGGGGCGGAGCCATGACACTGGGTGCACAGGAAGTGGAATGAGTGACACTGGGAGTCATTGGAACTGGATTAGGAGCAGTGACACATTGCTGGATTAGCCAGTCTGTGGGGGGTGAGCACTGCAGAACACGTGAATATAGAGGCCATAGGCACTTTCTTTTCCCCCACGGCATTCTGCCGACGTAAATGTGCGTGAGGCAATCGGCAAGCGGTTAAAGCAGGGATATGCAAACTGTGACCTTCCAGCTGTTGTAAAACAAGTCCCATCATGCCTCTGGGTGTCATGCTTGCTGCTGTCAGAGTCTTGCTTTGCCTCATGGGACTTGTAGTTCTGCAACAGCTGGAGGGCCACAGTTTGCATATCTCTGCTTAGAGGGATTGCCTCTCACTTCCTGTTTTGGCTATGGGACAGGAAATGGAGAAATATTTCCGGGGGGGGGGGGGGGCCCCCCCAAGCTGACAGGGGTTATAACCCTCCCTTTACTCTATCAAAAAAATTGAAAAAAAAAATGTTTTGCTTTAGTTCTCCATTAATATTTTCTTTGGCCTCAGCAAGACAGACCTGAGACAAGCATGCAGCCAGTGAAATCAGAACTTGTTCTCTGCATACCTGGCTCAGAGCAGTAAAGCCACATTTTTATTTTCAGAAAGTCATCAACAGTAGCTGCCTGCCCATAAAAAGCTAAAGTGATTGCTCTTTGATGGAACAGTATGATGATCACCTTCTACAAGCCAGACATTGTAACACTTGCGCTATGATAGGAGCGTATTCATTTGATCACTACTGTTAACTGTACTTATTTATGGGTCCACTTCTTACTAGGGTATCGGAGCCGATATCAAGCCTTTGCACAAGTACTAATGCTCCCATACCTGAAACCGATACCCCTCTGTGGTGCGATCTGAGCCCATACAAAATCTAAGAATTGCATGCGATTTAAACAAATGTGGTGAGATTCCTGTCTGAATCACAGGCGGTTTCCCTGACATCAACAAGGCATTTTCCTCCACACAACTGCCACTCACTGGATATTTTCTCTTCTTTGGACCATTCTCTGTAAATCCTAGACATGGTTGTGCATGAAAATCCCAGTAGATCAGCAGTTTTTCAAATAATTCTAGCAGCCCACCTGGCACCAACAACCATGCCACGTTCAAAGTCACTTAAAGCGGAGCTCCACCCTAAAGTGGAACTTCCGCTCATTGGAACCCTCCCCCCCTCCGGTGTCACAATTGACACCTTTCAGGGGGGAGGGGGGTGCAGATACCTGTCTAAGACAGGTATCTGCACCCACTTCCGGGAGTCCTCTCTGCGGGAAATCTGCGGGAAGCACGTCACTTCCCGCAGAGTACCCATTGTGTTCTGGGAGACACTCGGCTCCCAGAAAACACGGGGACCAGTCAGAACGGCGCAGCGCGACTCACGCATGCGCCGTAGGAAACCGGGCATGAAGCCGCAAGGCTTCACTTCCTGGTTCCCTCACCGAGGATGGCGGTGGGGGCAGCAGAGTGACGAACGATTGCTCGTCCTCTGCTGCGGACGTCACTGGACTCCAGGACAGGCAAGTGTCCTAATATTAAAAAAAAAAGTCAGCAGCTGCTGTATCTGCTGGCTTTTAATATTTTTTTTTCGGCAGAGCTCCGCTTTAAGTCCCTTTTCTTCCCCATTCCGATGCTTGGTTCGAACTTAGGCAAGTTGTCTTCACCACGTCTAGATGCCCAACTGCACTGAGTTACTGCCATGTGATTGGCTGATTAGCAATTTGTGTTACCAAGCAATTGAACAGGCGTACCGAATAAAGTGGCCAGTGAGTGTATGTGGGATGCACTCCTCAGCCAGGCTGTGTGTGTCCATAGACATACACAGCTCCAGTAAGACACCCCCAACCCTTTCTCACAGGAGTTTCTCACAGGCTGTGTATGTCTATGGACACACACAGCTCCAGGAAGCCACACCCCCACTCCTTTCTCATAGGAGTTTGACTGACAGCAGCATGAGCCAATAGCTCCTGCCCCTAGTGTCTCCTGTAAAACCAGAAGAGAGGAGCAGGAGCGGTGGGGGGAGGGCTACATGTAGTGTTTTTTTTTTTACTTTACCTTAATGCAGAGAATGAAAAAATAAAAAACCATTTAGACTTAAGAACCACTTTAAAGTATCTATACACCTCATCCCCAAAATCTCATAAGATTCAACATAATTTTGATTGGAGTAATACCAGGTGATCCTGCCATTAAAGCGGAGGTTCACCCAAAAAATTATCTATATGCCAACACAATCAGTACCCTATATACTTCATCAAAAGCCAAAGCAATTCTTATAATCATATATAGTTACCGTATAATAGCATACTTCCGGGATTCGGCTCCCCCGGGAGTAGGCGTTTCTAAGCCTTTCCCCGGCGCCACAATGCAGTGCGGGAATTTGCAGCAATGTGTTCTGGGAGCACATTTTTTCTGCATACCATCACAACGGGGCGTGTTATTTCTATGACGCCGCCCGTTGTGATGGCAACCAATATGTTTACGGCGCTACTCGCCGTGAACAATGCGCGCTTCCAAGAAGTGATTGCTTGTGGGCTTCACAATGCCCACAAGCAAAATGGAAACAGACAGGAAAGCAGAATATAAGTTGTTCTATCTAACGAAAACCGAGAGGGTTTATTTAAAGACACCGAAAATGTGAGTACACATTAGTATGCTAAAACAAGTTTGAATGCTAAAAAAAAAAAAAAAAAAAAAAAAAAAATTGCCGCAGAACCTCCGCTTTAAGGTCCACATTCAGGAACTTCCTGTTATAGGGTGACAATGCTCTCCCCCCATGTGTACTCTTGTGTGGTCACACAGACTTCCAACACACATGGCACAGTCCATTGTTGTCACCATCAGAAAGCAGCCCTGAGAAATGCCATGTAGCCATTGCTGGAGTGAATGTAGGCAGAAAGAGGCTGCTGGAGATCAGAAGCACTGAGATGTGACAAAGGAGAATAAAAGGCTGAAATAGTATAAAAAAAATGAAATAAAAATGAGGAGGAAGCCAATGGTTTAGGGTTATATCTACTTTAACAAATAGAGAGCACAGGTCATGTGTGCATCACAGTATACCCAACCTGTCCACTGCCATATGAATAGCCCCCCGAGATTGTGGGACCAGCAAATTATCCCCGGCTCACATGGGTCCCAATGTACCACCCCCACCATATCAAGGGCTGATATTTAGGGGACCCCCCCAGACACATTCCTCAGAACAATCCTAACTCACTGTGTGCTGATCTATGGGGGGCAGGAAATGGCACAGAAACCAAACAAAAGGAAAACCCACCACTAGGAGTATTCACCCCACAACATGGAGAAAGGCACAGCACTGTGTACACCCCATGTACCCCACCAACATGTACTGCCAGGTGAAGGGAGGGGACCCTCAATTGATGGGAGACTTTACTGACCGCAAAATGTTCACATACCCAGAATACAGAAGTCACCCCGTACACACCATATACAGTATATATTCAATACACACCCCAGGTAAGGTGTATGCAGTACACACCCCATATACACCCCAGGGATAGTATACACCCCCCATATACACCCCACGGATATTGTACACCTCCGGGATAGTATACACACACACACACACACACACACACCATATACACCCCAGGGATAGTGTACACCCCCCCATGTACACCCCGGGGATAGTATACACCCCCCATATACACCCCACGGATATTATACACACACACACACACACCATATACACCCCAGGGATAGTGTACACCCCCCCATGTACACCCCGGGGATAGTATACACCCCCCATATACACCCCACAGATAGTGTACACCCCCCACGGATAGTGTACACCCCCCATATACACCCCACGGATAGCATACACCCCCCATATACACCCCACGGATATTGTACACCTCCGGGATAGTACACACACACACACACACCATATACACCCCACGGATAGTGTACACCCCCCATATACACCCCACGGATAGTGTACACCCCCCATGTACACCCCGGGGATAGTATACACCCCCCATATACACCCCACGGATATTATACACACACACACACACCATATACACCCCAGGGATAGTGTACACCCCCCATGTACACCCCGGGGATAGTATACACCCCCCATGTACACCCCACGGATAGTGTACACCCCCCATATACACCCCACGGATAGTGTACACCCCCCATATACACCCCGGGGATAGTATACACCCCCCATATACACCCCGGGGATAGTATACACCCCCCATATACACCCCGGGGATAGTGTACACCCTGGGGTAGTATACACCCCCATATACACCCCACGGATAGCATACACCCCCCATATACACCCCACGGATATTGTACACCTCCGGGATAGTACACACACACACACACGGATAGTGTACACCCCCCATATACACCCCACGGATAGTGTACACCCCCCATATACACCCCACGGATAGTGTACACCCCCCATATACACCCCACGGATAGTATACACCCCCCATATACACCCCACGGATATTATACACACACACCATATACACCCCAGGGATAGTGTACACCCCCCATGTACACCCCGGGGATAGTATACACCCCCCATGGATAGTGTACACCCCCCATGTACACCCCACGGATAGTGTACACCCCCCATGTACACCCCGGGGATAGTGTACACCCCCCATATACACCCCGGGGATAGTATACACCCCCCATATACACCCCGGGGATAGTATACACCCCCCATATACACCCCGGGGATAGTATACACCCCCCATATACACCCCGGGGATAGTATACACCCCGGGGTAGTATACACCCCCCATATACACCCCACGGATAGTGTACACCCCCGGATAGTATACAGTCCCCATATACAACCCAGGGATAGTGTACACCTCCCATATACACCCCACAGATAGTATACACCCCCATATACACCCCACGGATAGTGTACACCCCACGGATAGTATACAGTCCCCATATACAACCCAGGGATAGTGTACACCCCCCATATACACCCCACAGATAGTATATACACCCCACGGATAGTGTACACCCCACGGATAGTATACAGTCCCCATATACAACCCAGGGATAGTGTACACCACCCATATACACCCCACGGATAGTATATACACCCCACGATAGTATACAGTCCCCATATACAACCCAGGGATAGTGTACACCTCCCATATACACCCCACAGATAGTATACACCCCCATATACACCCCACGGATAGTGTACACCCCACGGATAGTATACAGTCCCCATATACAACCCAGGGATAGTGTACACCCCCCATATACACCCCACAGATAGTATATACACCCCACGGATAGTGTACACCCCGGGATAGTATACAGTCCCCATATACACCCCACGGATAGTGTACACCCCACGGATAGTGTACAGTCCCCATATACACCCCACGGATAGTGTACACCTCCCATATACACCCCACGGATAGTGTACACACCCCTCCCATATACAGCCCAGGGATAATATACACCCCCCCTCCCATATACACCCCAGGGATAGTGTACACCCCCAGGATAGTATACACCCCCCCATATACAGCCCAGGTATAGTGTACACCCCCCATATACACCCCACAGATAGTGTACACCCCCGGGATAGTATACACCCCCCATATACAGCCCAGGGATAGTATACACCCCCAGGATAGTATACTCACCCCCCCATATACAGCCAAGGGATAGTATACTCACCCCCCCATATACAGCCCAGGGATAGTATACTCACCCCCCCATATACAGCCCAGGGATAGTATACTCACCCCCCCATATACAGCCCAGGGATAGTATACTCACCCCCCCATATACAGCCCAGGGATAGTATACTCCCCCCCCATATACAGCCCAGGGATAGTATACTCCCCCCCCATATACAGCCCAGGGATAGTATACTCCCCCCCCATATACAGCCCAGGGATAGTATACTCCCCCCCCCCCCATATACAGCCCAGGGATAGTATACCCCCCCCATATACAGCCCAGGGATAGTATACCCCCCCCCCATATACAGCCCAGGGATAGTATACCCCCCCATATACAGCCCAGGGATAGTATACCCCCCCATATACAGCCCAGGGATAGTATACCCCCCCCCCATATACAGCCCAGGGATAGTATACCCCCCCCCATATACAGCCCAGGGATAGTATACTCCCCCCCCCCCATATACAGCCCAGGGATAGTATACTCCCCCCCCCATATACAGCCCAGGGATAGTATACTCCCCCCCCCATATACAGCCCAGGGATAGTATACTCCCCCCCCCCATATACAGCCCAGGGATAGTATACTCCCCCCCCCCCATATACAGCCCAGGGATAGTATACTCCCCCCCCCCCCATATACAGCCCAGGGATAGTATACTCCCCCCCCCCCCATATACAGCCCAGGGATAGTATACTCCCCCCCCCCCATATACAGCCCAGGGATAGTATACTCCCCCCCCCCATATACAGCCCAGGGATAGTATACACCCCCCCCCCATATACAGCCCAGGGATAGTATACACCCCCCCCATATACAGCCCAGGGATAGTATACACCCCCCCCCATATACAGCCCAGGGATAGTATACACCCCCCCCATATACAGCCCAGGGATAGTATACACCCCCCCATATACAGCCCAGGGATAGTATACACCCCCCCCCATATACAGCCCAGGGATAGTATACACCCCCCCATATACAGCCCAGGGATAGTATACACCCCCCCCCCATATACAGCCCAGGGATAGTATACACCCCCCCCCCATATACAGCCCAGGGATAGTATACACCCCCCCCCCATATACAGCCCAGGGATAGTATACACCCCCCCCCATATACAGCCCAGGGATAGTATACACCCCCCATATACAGCCCAGGGATAGTATACACCCCCCCCCCCCATATACAGCCCAGGGATAGTATACACCCCCCCCCATATACAGCCCAGGGATAGTATACACCCCCCCCCCCATATACAGCCCAGGGATAGTATACACCCCCCCATATACACCCCAGGGATAGTATACACCCCCCCCCATATACACCCCAGGGATAATATACACCCCTATATTTACAGACATCCCCAGGAATAGTATCCCCGTGTATATTGTGCTTCCTGCACACCTGTCCCGGGTACACAGACCATCCCCCTCCCCCATACCTGGTACACGGCGGGCTCCTCTCCCCTCTATAGGCTGATCACCGCTCTGCTATTCCGTCTTCACTTATACCGCCCACTCCTCTTTCCTCACTGACAAATACAGGCCACGCCCCTCACGTAACAGAGCGGCTGCCACTCATTCAAGAAAGTCCCGCCCCTCACCTACCTTCCCTATCTGGAATGCGTACCTCTGAGCTGTCAATCAACCACGTGGCCCCGCCTTTGCATAGGTCCACACCTCCATTGTATTTCAAGCTGTCAGAGAGCGGATTGTCCCGCCCCTTCAGCGCCTCGAGACCAAGTCCGCTAGTTGGCGCATGCGCGCAGCCTGTTCTCTCGTTGTGTGCAGATATCGGCGCTGTGTGTGGAGCTGACGGCACAACTTTTCAACAATCTTGGATAGAGTGGAGAGGGGTTGGAGCCCCTTTCACTATATTATTACTATCCGTGTCCTATCAGGGAGATGTATCCTCTCTCTATTTGTCCTGATGACCGTTATCACAGACATCCCAACCTGCAAAAACTCATTTCAGGGAGGTGGGCGTGGCTTAACACCTGCTACATATTGCGCCTGGCATAAAAGGGGTGTGGTTTTATAGAGTCTGAGATGATTTACATAGTGCAGAATGTTAACCACTTCAGTCCCGGAAGAATTTACCCCCTTCCTGACCAGAGCACTTTTTGCGATTCGGCACTGCGTCGCTTTAACTGACAATTGCGCAGTCGTGCGACGTTGTACCAAAACAAAATTGCCGTCCTTTTTTTTCCCACAAATAGAGCTTTCTTTTGGTGGTATTTGATCACCTCTGCAGTTTTTATTTTTTGCGCTATAAACAAAAAACAGCAACAATTTTGAAAAAAAAAATGCTATATTTTTTACTTTTTGCTACAATAAATAGCCCCAAAAAATATATATAAAAAAAAAATGTCTTTCTCAGTTTAGGCCGATACGTATTCTTCTACATATTTTTGGTAAAAAAAATCGCAATAAGCGTTTATTGATTGGTTTGTGCAAAAGTTATAGCGTCTACAAAATAGGGGATAGAATTATGGCATTTTTTTTTTTAAATTAGTAATGGCGGCGATCTGCGATTTTTATCGTGACTGCGACATTATGGCAAACACTTTGGACACTATTTTGGGACCATTCTTATTTATACAGCAATCAGTGCTATAAAAATGCACTGATTACTGTGTAAATGACACTGGCTGGGAAGGGGTTAAACACTAGGGGGCGATCAAGGGGTTAAGTGTGTCCTAGGGAGTGATTCTAACTGTGGGGGGAGGGGACTACCACTAACATGACTGAGATCGCTGCTCCCGATGGCAGGGAGCAGTATGCACTGGTCATCGGGACTACCGGGAAATTCCCGGTGGGCTGATGGCTCAGTGGGCCGTTTTAATAAAAAAAAACTTTTTTTTTTGTGGGCCGTTTTTTTTATGCAGTTCGGTGGCAGTAAACAGCGGCGGGGATTCGGGGAAGGTGGCCAGCGAGGAGGGCAGTTGGATGTAAAAGCCGAGGAGGGAGAAGAGCTCCACCCCCTCCCTGACCACCGAAGAGGCGAATAGGAGCGAGCGCGGCCACCCCGGCGCTCCCAGAACCTCGATTCCTCCACCTACTCTCTGCTCCAGGAACCATGCGGCAGGCTGACTGGGAGCCCGGAGGAAGAGAACATGCGCCGCTGTAAGGAGCAGAGCAGCGAGAGCACCCCCCGAATCAAGAGGGAGACTCAGCGCTGCTGGCCATCAGGTACCCGGCATCCTACACAAACATGAGAGAACACTGAGACAGCGGGGAGGTAAGCAGAGGAGGGGCTCTAGAAAGGGACAGTGCTATGTGGTCTGTCTCAGCCCTCCCCTCTGTTTCTCAGTCCCCCCCTCTGTTTCTCAGACCCCTCCTCTGTCTCTCAGACCCCTCCTATGTCTCTCAGACCCCCCCTCTGTCTCTCAGCTCTCCCCCTCTGTCTCTCAGCTCTCCCCCTCTGTCTCTCAGCTCTCCCCCTCTGTCTCTCAGCTCTCCCCCTCTGTCTCTCAGCTCCCCCCTCTGTCTCTCAGCTCCCCCCTCTGTCTCTCAGCTCCCCCCTCTGTCTCTCAGCCTCTGTCTCTCAGCTCCCCCCTCTGTCTCTCAGCTTCCTCCCTCTGTCTCTCAGCTTCCTCCCTCTGTCTCTCAGCTCCCCCTCCACTGTCTCTCAGCTCCCCCTCCACTGTCTCTCAGCTCCCCCTCCACTGTCTCTCAGCTCCCCCTCCACTGTCTCTTAGCTCCCCCTCCTCTGACTCTTAGCTCCCCCCTCTGTCTCTCAAATTTCTCCTCTGTCTCTCAGCCCCCCCTCTGTCTCTCAGCCCCCCCCTCTGTCTCTCAGCCCCCCCCTCTGTCTCTCAGCCCCCCCCTCTGTCTCTCAGCCCCCCCCTCTGTCTCTCAGCCCCCCCCTCTGTCTCTCAGCCCCCCCCCTCTGTCTCTCAGCCCCCCCCTCTGTCTCTCAGCCCCCCCCCCTCTGTCTCTCAGCCCCCCCCCCTCTGTCTCTCAGCTCCCCCCCCTCTGTCTCTCAGCTCCCCCCCTCTGTCTCTCTGCCCCCTCCTCTGTCTCATTCACTCCCTGACTCTTAGGCTGCTTTCACACTGGGGCGGGCATTGACGGTAAAGCGCTGCTAGTTTTAGCAGCACTTTACTGTCGTTTTAGCTGCGCTATTCGGCTTCTAGCAGGCGCTTTTAACCCCTGCTAGCAGCCAAATTAAAGGTTAAATGCGCCCGTGTAGCGCTGCTCACAAAGTGCTTTGCAGGCTCTTCAGCAGCGGTGGCCATTCCTTTCAATGGGCACGAGCGGTGTGTACACCGCTCCTCCACCGCCCCAAAGATGCTGCTTGGAGGACTTTTTTTAATGCCCTGGCAGCGCCCCAGTGTGAAAGCACTCGGACTTTTACACTGGGACTGCAGCGGAGGCGTTTTTCAGGCGCATTAAAGGCGCTATTTTTAGCCCAAAAGCGCCTGAAAAACGCCTAAGCGTGAAAGGGGTCCTACACTCACCCCTCTCTCTTACACTCTCCCCCTCTCTCTTACACTCACCCCCTCTCTCACCCACCACCTCTCACCGTCTTTCCCTCAACCCTCCCTCTCTCTCTCTCATTCCCCTGTCTCTCACCCTCTCATGATATACAATAATGGATGTAGGGGCCTTTTGGTGGGCGTGATTTTTTGGGGGGGGGGTGGGGGGCAGCATTTTATTGAATTAAAGTGGGCCGGTCTGGATGAAGTCCAGGGCCAAATTTTTGTCCCAGTCCAGCCCTGCTTACAAGCGCACTTTTTTGGAAAAAAATACACTTTTTTTAATTAAAAAATAAGACAACAGTAAAGTTAGCCCAATTTTTTTTATATTGTGAAAGATAATGTTACGCTGAGTAAATTGATACCCAACATGTCACGCTTCAAAATTGCTCCCGCTCATGGAATGGCGTCAAACTTTTAACCTTAAAAATCTCCATAGGCGACGTTTAAAAAATTATTTAGGTTGCATCTTTTGAGTTACAGAGGAGTTCTAGGGCTAGAATTATTGCTCTCACTCTAAAGATTGCGGCGATACCTCACTTGTGTGGTTTGAACACCGTTTTCATATGCGGGCGCTACTCACGTATGCTTTCGCTTCTGCGCGCGAGCTCGTCGGGACGGGGTGCTTTAAAAAATTTTTTTGTTTTCTTATTTATTTTACTTGATTTTATTATTAAGTGGTTAAATAATTTTTTTTAATATTTTTTTTCACAGTGCTTCTGTGGAAGGGGTGGGGAGTATGTGGCGGTGATGGTGTCAGTACTTTTTATTTTTACATATTGTTTTTTACAATTTTATTTTTATTTTTTAAATGGGGGGAGGGGGTTGGGGCAGTGGACAGTGTTGGTAGGGCAGGGGGGTGGTGTCAGTAGTTTTTTATATATTTTTTTATAATTACATTTTTTATAATTTGTATTTACAATTATTTTTTTTTATATTTTTTGCATTTTTTTTTTAATCAGCCCTGTTGGGGGGGGGGGGCTTTGGTGAGATATCAGGTGTCTAAACAGACCCCTGACCTCTTCCCTTTGAGACAGAGAAAGAGGCTGAGGACAGAGATTCCCTAGTCCCTTTCTCAGCATTGAAGATGAATGGACAGGAGACAGTGGCTCCTCTCTATTCATAAACTGAGCATAGTAACACACAGGTTACTCTGCTTAGTTTTCACAGGACACGGGAGCGATTCAGAAAAGGTAGGGGCCGGTTATGCGGGAGGCTCCCGCACCTCGCTGGAGACTTGAGATGTCTGCAAAAGAAATCCCACACTTTGGGTCGTCACCAAAGCAGGGATAGAGAGGACATTTGGGGGACACTAGTTCTGGTGACAACCTTCTCTTTTGGAGGGATTTCATCTCACTTCCTGTTTTGGCTATGTGACAGGAAGTGAAGGACAATCTCCCAGATGCGGACACAGATGGCAAGAAAAAAATCTGGCAGGGGTTATAACCCTCCTTTACTTTATCCAAAATGAAATATAACGTTTTTGCTTCTCTTTTATTATTTTCGCTAGCCTCAGCAATCTGATTTGCAGATCTTCTTTAACCACTTCAGCCCCGGAAGATTTGGATGCTCAATGACCGGGCCATTTTTTGCAATACGGCACTGCGTCGCTTTAACTGACAATTGCGCGGTCGTGTGATGTTGTACCCAAACAAAATTATTCACGTCTGCGGTTTTTATTTTTTGCACTATAAACAAAAAAAGAGCGTCAATCTTGAAAAAAATACAATATTTTGTACTTTTTGCTATAATAAATATCCCAATTTTTTTTAAAAAAAGGTAATTTTTTTCCTCAGTTTAGGCCGGTATGTATTCTACATATTTTTGGTAATAAAAATTACAATAAGCGTATATTGATTGGTTTGCGCAAAAGTTATAGCGTCTACCAAATAGGGGATAGATTTATGGCATTTTTATTATTATTTTTTTACTAGTAATGGCGGCGATCTGCGATTTTTATCGGGACTGCGACATTGTGGCGGACAGATCGGACACTTTTGACACATTTTTGGGACCATTGAAATTTATACAGCGATCAGTGCTATAAAAATGCACTGATTACTGTGAAAATGTTTCCATATTTTAGATATACGCGTCTTGTATGCGTTCTCACATGCGGTTTTTATATGCGTCTAACATGCGTTCTTAATATGCATGTATAAAAAAGGCATCTTCACATACCATATATCCTCTATCTAAGCAGCAAGTTTACTTGTTTGTTTTTATGTACATACATATATATGTCATTTATGTTAATTGCATTTACATACATTTACCTATATTTTATATATCCTTTGTATTTTGTATTTTGTTTAAATTTGAGTAATTAAGGTGCGTTTGGAAATTTATATTTATATATTTTTAACGTATAGCCCCACGGTTTCATGTTCCAGCTGTAGCTGATCTGCGGTCTCTAGTCTGCAAGTCGAACCAAATATGGCCGCGAGACCAATTTAATATAGTACTGCATAGACTTTGAGCTCCGGTCTGCAAAACTTATCAAACATGGCCGCCGGACTCCGGTCCCCAAAATCATACCCAAAATGGCCGCTATGCTAATTCTCACATGCTCACATGTGACCGGAGGGACTATAAATTGCATCAGGAAGTGAAGCATGACGTTACGCTCCTGATGACGTCAATCTGACGAAACGCGTAGGGCGGAGTCACGTCGCTTCATCACTTCCTGAACCTTGGATCGCTCTTCACTGGCCAAGCGCCATTTTAATGCTTTTTATTGTCTAATACTATGTGAGTACCCTTTTTCCCGATATATCAATAAACCAAATTTTTTTTTTTACGGGTTCACACTATGGGTATCCTTTTTTCCTTTCCATAACCCTCACCTTCTCGGAGAACCACAAGGGACCAAAGGAGCCACCCTGGATTCCTGAGATTGCTACACAGTGGCATATACTGTGACTGCACCATACCCCCTGAGGGTATGAAGAATCTGGTGAGTGCAACATCATAAACAATCACGGATAATCACATTCACGGCACAGGCTACTAGAACAAGCACTGCAGCAAAGTCACCAAATTTGTTTGTCACTATTTTCTGGATTGTCACCATTGATCTTCACTTCATTTTATCAACTTCAATTCTTATGCTGAACGTTTGATGTACATTGTCAGAGTGTATTACGGATCACGTAAACACTTTTTTCTAACTGTTTGGGACCGAGTATAATTCCAGTTGGGTTTAGCAAACACCCGGCCGAGACAACATCCCAATCCATTGTAATTCATTGTTTTTTATTTTGTTTACACTGCATCTCTTACAGCACCACATTGGTAGCATCAATTTACTTCACAGCACTTCCAATAGCTAATCCTCTGCTAGCAAACACCCGGCCGAGCCGGAATTGGAAAATTCATATTACTTATTTATTTCAACTAATTAATGTATTCCAACTAAATCCTTCACTCACTTTAGTCCATCATCACTATCACCTTCTGAAGGCTATTGCTAAGGCTAAGTAAACACCTGGCAGAGACACCCCAATTTATTTACTTATTTCATTTATTTATTTGATTTTTACATTCTATGTGTGGTCCCACTTAGGTTCTGATTATATCAGAGAGAACCCCCTTTGTGTTTCTCATTTGTAGACCTATTATTACCAATATCTGGCTCCCAGCAGATTGGTTTTACGTAAGAGCAGCGCCACCACTACACCCCTCATTTTTTCATACTGTGAAAATGTCACTGGCAGGGAAGGGGTTAACACCAGGGGACGATCAAGGGGTTAAATGTGTTCCCTAGTGTGTGTTCTAACTGTGGGGGGATGGGACTCACTATAG
This sequence comes from Rana muscosa, assembly GCA_029206835.1. Taxonomy (NCBI): domain Eukaryota; kingdom Metazoa; phylum Chordata; class Amphibia; order Anura; family Ranidae; genus Rana; species Rana muscosa. The sequence goes on from CM055127.1 coordinate 118,959,980, forward strand.
GAGATGACAGATCGTGGTTCCCAGCTCGTAGGAACTCACGATCTCTCTCTCCTCCCCTCACAGAACAGGGATGTGTGTGTGTGTTTACACACACACACGTCCCTGTTCTGCCTCTCGTGCCCGCGATCATGCGTGGCCGGCGGTCATCGCGACTGCCGGTCACGAGCATAGCCCCTGCTATCCCGCTTAAAGGAGCCGATGTACAGCTACGACGGCTCGTGGCATTGTGCCAACCTGCCGCAGTATAATGATGGTGGCAGATCGGCAAGTGGTTAATGTCACACTGAACTCTGGTTCAAGTTTGTATTCCTACATCCACCATATATTGTTCTCGGCCTTCTCCAAATCTCTTTTTCTACTGTGATGTGACTTCCTGTTAGAGGGTGGCTACGTTCCTTTTCCATCTTCTCACTGTATGTAGGAATGTAGTCACCTTCTGTGTCCACTACTGAGGTGGATTCTGGGTTTAGGGTCACTTTAAAGCCAAACTCCAGACGACAACTGCACTGTATAAGATATGTTATACTTTGTAGAGTTCTGTCTGCTCTGCTGTATACTCAATGCTGTACATTACACTGATCATTAATTTAAGGGGGTCCTTCTTCCACTCACCACCAATATAAGGGGTTCCTCCCATTGCACACTAATATAAGGAGTCTTGTCCCACTCTTTATTATTATAAAGGGTGTTACTTACCACTGATAACTTATATAAGGGGTTCCTCCCATTGACCAATAATGTAAGGGGGTTTTACCCCCTCTGATCACTAATATAAAGTGGGATCTTCTCCCACTAATCACTATAATAAGGGGGTCCTTCTCCCACTGATCACTAATATAAGACGGTCCTTTAATCACTGATCACTATAGTAAGGGGGTCCTTCCACTGATCACTAAACTAATGAGGGGGGTCCTTCTATCGCTAATCACTAATATAAGGGGGTCCCTCTATCACCGATCACTAATACAACAGGGTCCTACCACTGGTGACTTATATAAGGGGGTTCTTCTCCCACTGATCACTAATATAAGGAGGTCCTTCTATCACTGACCACATATAAGGGGGTCCTTCTATCACTAATATAAGGGGGTCTTTCTACCACTCACCACCAATATAAGGGGTCCTCCCATTGCCCACTAATATAGGGAGTCCTTGTCCCACTCTTCATTATTATAAAGGGAACTGATATGAAGGGGTGCTACCACTGATAACTTATATAAGGGGTTCCTCCCATTGACCACTAATGTAAGGTGGTTTTACCCCCTCTGATCATTAATATAAGAGGGTCCTTCTCCCACTGATCACTAATATAAGAGAATCCTTCTATCACTGATTACTATAATAAGAGAATCCTTCTCCCACTGATTACTAATATAAGGGGGTCCTTCTATCACTGATCGCTATAATAAGGGGGTTCTTCTACTGATCACTAAAATAATAAGGGGGTTCTTCTATCACTAATATAAGGGGGTCCTTCTATCACTGATCACTAATATAAGGGGGTCCTTCTATCACTGATCGCTATAATAAGGGGGTCCTTCTACTGATCACTAAAATAATAAGGGGGTTCTTCTATCACTAATATAAGGGGGTCCTTCTATCACTGATCACTAATATAAGGGGGTCCTTCTATCACTAATCGCTATAATAAGGGGGTCCTTCTACTGATCACTAAAATAATAAGGGGGTTCTTCTATCACTAATATAAGGGGGTCCTTCTATCACTGATCACTAATATAAGGGGGTCCTTCTATCACTGATCACTAATACAAGGGGACCCTTCTATCACTGATCACTATAATAAGGGAATCTTTCCACTGATCACTAATACAACTGGGTCCTACCACTGGTGAATAATATAATGAGGTTCTTCTCCCACTGATCACTAATATAAGGGGGTCCTTTTATCACTGATCACTAATACAAGGGGACCCTTCTATCACTGATTGCTATAATAAGGGGATCCTTCCACTGATCACTAATGAGGGGGTCCCTCTATCGCTAATCACTAATACAACAGGGTCCTACCACTGGTGACTAATATAAGGGGGTTCTTCTATCACTGACCACATATAAGTGGTTCCTTCTATCACTAATATAAGGGGGTCCTTCTATCACTGATCACTAATATATAAAGGGGGCCCTTCTATCACTGATCACTATAATAAGGGAATCTTTCCACTGATCACTAAAATAATAAGAGGGGCCTTCTATCACTGATCACTAATATAAGGGGGTCCTTCTATCACTAATACAAGGGGACCCTTCTATCACTGATCACTATAATAAGGGAATCTTTCTACTGATCACTAATACAACTGGGTCCTACCATTGGTGAATAATATAATGAGGTTCTTCTCCCACTGATCACTAATATAAGGGGGTCCTTTTATCACTGATCACTAATACAAGGGGACCCTTCTATCACTGATTGCTATAATAAGGGGATCCTTCCACTGATCACTAAAATAAGGGGGTCATTCTATCACTAATATAAGGGGGTCCTTCTATCACTGATCACTCAAAAACAAGGAAATCCTTCCACTGATCACTAACACAATTAGGGGGTCCTTCTACCAATATTTAACTAATAGAAAGGGGGCCCTTCTCCCACTGATCACTAAAAAAAATGGTGTTCTTCTTCCACTGATAACTAATATAAGGAGGTCCTTCTATCACTGATCACTAATACAATGGGGTTCTTCCACTGGTAATTAATATAATGGTGTTCTTCCTCCAATGATCACTAATATAAGAAGGTCCTTCTCCCACTAATCACTTATATATATGAGGATCCTTCTCCCACTGATTACTAATATAAAGGGCGCCCTTCTCCCACTGATCACTATAATAAGGGGGTTCTTCTCCCACTGATCACTAATATAAGGGGGTCCTTCTATCACTGATCACTAATATAAAGGGGTCATTCTATCACTTATAACTAGGGATGAGCCGAACGACCCGCTGTTCGGTTCGTGGCAGAACTTTAGAACATCACAAAAGTTCAGAACCGAATAACGATCCTCATTGAAGTCTATGGGACCTAAACTGCAAAAATCAATGAATTTTTTTTTTTTGTAAAAAACATCTTTTTTAAAATGAGCAATGATTTATTGATGTTAAAGTGAAACCATCAAAATGAAAAATAACAATAAAAATGAAAAATGCTTTTAAATATAGTGCCCTTAGTCTGCCTGTAATGTGGCACACCTGTACTGTGTATAGAGCCTGCTGCAGCAATAATTGCATTTATAAAGCAAAAAAAAAAAGGTCTTTGGGTGTTAATTGTGCCTATTAAAAACCTACACCAAAAAAATTCTTCCAGATGAAATCAACACTCAGCAGCCTAGACAGTCTTTCAGAGATTCGAGACCCAGAAAGCACTTAATCAGTAGTGACATCAGCATCAGGGACTTGATAGCTGCTGCTAATCCAGAACTGATTAATTTTGATAAATGTCAACTGGTCCACGGAGTCTGTGGACAGACATGCTTTCTTATCTGTCACAAAACCTCCGGCAGCACTGAATGCCTGTTTCTGAAAACACGCTGGGTTCAGGGCAGCCCAGCAGCTCTATTGCATACTGGGAAAGTTCTGGTCAGTGGTCTATTCTCATGACCCAGTAACCCAGTGGATCGTCAACTTGAAAGCTCTCCATATCTGTTTTCGCTCCTAGATAATCTCCCACCATATGATGAAGACGCTGCCGATGGGATGTGGAAGCTGACAGCCCTGGGTGCCGAGGACAATTTTTTTTTTAAAAGCCATTACTGAGGCCCCTTCTCCACTACTCCTCTTTTGACCAACAGAACCTCAAAACAACGTTTTCAACCAGATTGTAACCTATCAGAGTCTGGAAAGGAGTTACATAAACTCATCTTTAGGGAGTCCGCAAGGGATTTTATCTCCTGCTCCCTCTGTGGGGATGGGATAAGTTCCAAGACTTTCCCCTTGTAACGGTGGTCAAGGAGTGTTGCCAACCAATAGTTATCCTTCTCCTTGATGCCATGTATTCTCTGGTCTTTTCGCAGGCTTTGAAGAATGAGAGAGCCCATGCACCACAAGTTTGTGGAGGCATGATAAGCAGACTTCTCGGGGTCACTGAGGATTACAGTATCTGGAATTGCCTCCTCCCAGCCATGTACTCTTTCCAAGGGTTCTGGGGATGGAAAACCATATGTTAAGGGTTGACGTATGTCTTGCTCTGCTTCAATGCCTCCAAAGCTGCCAGAATCCTCCTCCTCCCTCTCCTCTTATGTATTCTGTGGAGTAGGAAGAATGGTGTCTGCATAAAGCAGGCCTTGAGAGGAAAATAAGTCCTCCTCTTCCTCCCGCTGCTCTGCCTCGCATGCCCTGTCCATAATGCCATGCAGGGTCTGCTCCAGCAGGAACACAACAGGGATTGTGTCACTGATGTATGCATTTCTTCCATGCATGCACAGGGCGTCAGGCCCTGTGAAATGGTTATCTATTCTGGCAATGAGCAGTCTCAGAGCTTTTGCAAGCAAAACAGCCCCCTTCAGGCTCTTCAAAAAGAAAGATACGGATGAACATGACCGTATGAATTTTGCTTCGTTCAAGCAACCAGAGATGAGGATGATGATACCGAACAGGTTGTCACATTTATTAAACAAGTGGCCTATACACTCAAAAGGAGTGTTTCTACTCACCCTGTAAAGGGGTTATATGTTCTAGCAATGAGCAGTCTCATAGCCTTCCCAGGCAAAACATGCTCTTCAGACTCTCCAAAGGGGAAGATGCGGATTAGCTTAACTGTATGTATCCTGCTGGTTCAAGCAGCCAGGGATAGAGATGATGACACCTATCAGGATGTCACATTCAATAAGCACATTGTCAATGCACTCTAAAGATGTGATTTCTGCTCACCCTTTTAAAGGTTATCTGGTCTGGCAATGATAACAGAATGGCAATGAAATGGTCATTTCTTCCAGAGGTAGACCTGTTCCCATCCCCAGTCAACGCCAAGTGCCAAAGTTCTATTCCCAGGTCCAAAATCCTCAGGCAGTCAGGGTGGAGGTGCTGATCGCAGAGTGGATTTCCAAGACAGCTTATACCTGGTTGCTGCTCCCTCTGATTCTCAGGTTTCTGCTGAGGTTGTGGCGGGGGAAGGTGACAGTTCTGGTGATGATCTGAGGTTGACGAAAGGGCAGAGGCGGCTCTCTAATTAGGCAAATTAGGCGGTCGCCTTAGGCCTCGCCCCCAAAAGGGGCCTCGCAGCCGCCTAATTTGCCCATACTGCAACCTTGATGATTCCCAGGGACCATCCTGCAATATGATCCAGAGTCCCAGCGAATCAAAGTCCTGCTGCAATGCCCGCGGCTTGAGCGGGGTGTCTCCATTCCCGCACGCCGTGAGCTCCACTCCACTGTGCATTGCAGCCGGCCCGGCATCTCTCCCCAGCTGCGTGACGCACACACAGTGCAGTGAGTGCACTGCGGAGCGGAGCGAACTGAACCCGCCCCTTCTCCTCCTGTGCTGTAATGTTTTCCAATTTCCTGTGCACAGGAGGTCAGAGGAGGAGGGAAGGAGGCACACCACCTGTACCGAGAGCACGCTGGTCTGACAGTCTGAGTAATCTAAAAGTGAGTCTTACAGAGGAGGGGTGGGGGGCATGAAGAAGAGGGTGAGGGACGGGGGCAAGCAAAGAAGTTCACTTGGAGTGATCTGGGGGAGAGGATATCCATCCATCCCCCCCCATCCAATCCCAGCTCCATCTATCCCTCCATACCTTCCCAGCTCCATCCACCCCCCATGCCATCCCAGCTCCATCCACCCCACCCAATACCATCCCAGCTCCACCCCACCCCAATACTATCCCAGCTCCATCCCTCCCCCATCCCATCCCGGCTCCATCCACCCCACCCCAATACCATCCCAGCTCCATCCAATCCCCCATACCATCCCAGCTCCATCCCTCCCCCCATACCACCCTAGCCTCATCCACCCCCCATCCCATCCCAGCTCCATCCACCCCCATCCAATCCTGGCTCCATCGACCTCACCCCAATCCCATCCCAGCACCATCCATCCCCCTGATCCAATCCCAACTCTATCCATCCCCCCCATACCATACCATCCCAGCTCCATCCACCCCCCACCCCACCCCGGCTCCATCCACCCCACCCCAATCCCATCCCGGCTCCATCCATCCCCCCGATCCAATCCCAGCTCCATCCACCCCACCCCAATACCATCCCAGCTCCATCCACGCTCCATCCACCCCAATCCCATCCCAGCTCTATCCATCCCCCGATCCCATTCTGGCTTTATTCATTCCCCCGATCCCATTCCAGCTCTATTCCTCCCTCCCCCTCAATCCCATACCTGTTCCATCCATTGTGGCAGGTTAAGGGGGGAGAGCCACACCGACACACTAGCCTGCTAAGTGCAGGGGGTGACACTACATTCTGCCACACCAGGTGACACCAACCCTAGTGATGCCACTGTGTGCTAGGGGGCACTTTAGGACTTGTGCTACAAGGGGGCTTGGATATGAAATCCACCCCCCAGCACATGTCTTCTCCCCTCCCAAAGCCCCCCTAGCACATATGCTCCCCCCCAATCAAACAGATGCTGTCTGCCACAAAGGGGGTCGCTCTAGGTACCCCACAAGAGATGTGGATAAATGTGACACAGTGGCTGCAATTGATGGGCACAGTGGGTGCACTTGATAGCACAGTGGCTGCACTTGATGGGTGCAGTGACTGCATTTGATGGGCACAGTGGCTGCACTTGATGGCACAGTGGCTGCACTTTATGGCACAGTGGCTGCACTGGATGGTACAGTGGCTGCATTTGATGGGTACAGTGGCTGCATTTGATGGGCACAGTGGCTGCATTTGATGGGCACAGTGGCTGCATTTGATGGGCACAGTGGCTGCATTTGATGGGCACAGTGGCTGCAATTTATGTTTTTTTTTCCAGTTTGTTTGCACCCCCCCCAATAATTGTGAGCACCAGACGCGACTGATCTCTTGTAGCATGTCTGCAGCCTCTGACCTACTCTTGTATCATCTCTGCACAGTCTCTGACCATCTCCTGTATCATGTTTGCAGTCTCTGATAATCTCTTGTACTATGTCTACAGTCGCTGATAAACTCTTGTACTATGTCGGCAGTCTCTGATCATCTCCTGTAGTATGTCAGCACAGTCTCTGCCCATCTCTTGTATCACGTCTGCAGTCTCTGCCCATCTCTTGTATCACGTCTGCAGTCTCTGACCATCTCTTGTATCATGTCTGCAGTCTCTGACCATCTACTGTATCATGTCTGCAGTCTCTGACCATCTCCTGTATCATGTCTGCAGTCTCTGACCATCTCCTGTATCATGTCTGCAGTCTCTGACCATCTCTTGTATCATGTCTGCAGTCTCTGACCATCTCTTGTATCATGTCTGCAGTCTCTGACCATCTACTGTATCATGTCTACTACTCTCTCACTCTAATGTGAGGGGGCTCTGGAGCACCTTCCGCAGAGTTCCCATTTTAAATGCAAGTTGGAACTCTGTGACGTAAAGGGGAATGTAGTGGACTCTGATATTAAGGTAATCTTTGGTCACCAGAGTTTCCCCCCTCCCTTAAATTAGAGTCTGCAGGTTCCTCCTTAGATCATGATCCGCAGGATTCCCCTTTATATCAGAGTTCCCTTGCACTGTAAGGGGGAATCCTGCAGACTCTGATATATGGGGGAGCTCAGTGCTGGCTGGGTTATATTAACCTGACCTTCATGTAAATGGAGAAATATGCGTGTAATATATATGTAATATATATATATATATATATTTGATTAAAGAAGAATTGGTTAAAGAAAATTTCTATAAACGGTGAATTCATAGTTCATAGAATTTAAAACTCTTTATATATGCAATTTATACAGTTAATTTTTATCGCTTGAATTATTTTTCCCATTATGGGTGTGAGTGGGGCCTCATGTCTCAGATTTGCCTAAGGCCTCACAAAGCCTAGAGCCGCTGTATTGTCATATTCCGCTCCCTATCACAGAATGCTCCGGAAGTGACGTTGGGCCGAAAAATTTCGCACTGCACATGCGCGATGCGTTCCAAACGATTTGCGACAATACAGACCAGCTGTCTCTTCACATTCGGCTCCCCATCACAGATTGGTCCGGAAGTGATGTTCCATCGCCGCCATCTTGCTACACACCACACTCCTGCACAGTAATGATAGAGTGAGAAGGGGCAAGCGGACATCTTGTTACACCCACCGGAGTTTTAGATTTCACAGTTATTTTCAACACAAAATGGAGCTTATATGCTTAAATACAGTATTTGGAAATCCGACGGACCATTTACATGTTAAATGTGAAAATCAGAGTCGTTCTGTCACATTAGCAACCATGTAAGGTCAGCAGGTTTGCTGGTGCTTTTAAAATTTTACATCTAAACAGTCCGTCGGATTTCCAAATACTGTATTTAAGCTTATAAGCTCCATATTGTGTTGAAAATAACTGAAATCTAAAACTCCGGTGGTTGTAACAAGATGTCCGCTTGCCCCTTCTCACTCTATCATTACTGTGCAGGAGTGTGGGGTGTAGCAAGATGGCGGCGACGGAACGTCACTTCTGGAGCAATCTGTGATGGGGAGCCGACATTATCTGACGGTTTCAATGGTGTGTATTGTCGCAAATGGCTTGGAACGCATTGCGCAAGTGTTTGGAACGCATCGCATGCGCAGTGCAAAATTTCTGCCCGCAACGTCACCTCATGGAGCATTCTATGATAGGGAGCAGAATATGACAACACACCGCCTCTGCGGAAGGGGCCTTGGAACCTCCTAATGAGTGTCAAGGATCAACTCCCTCTGCCGGTAAGATGTAATCTTCTCCAAAGTCCCATTTGTCCAGCATCCAACAGCATACCTCCCAACTTTCTGAGATAGGAATGAAGGACACCTATTAGCAAAAATATGTAGGCATAGGACACGCCCCCTACCACGCCCCCTTTAAAGGAGAATTATACAAAAAAAAAGATTGGTTAAACCCACAGGTGCTTTTTTTTTCCACTACTATTCTATTATATTGGCTTCTGGAATTTACAAATGCAGCAATTTGGAATATGGTTTAAAGGTTTAGCACTGTAAAATGCTTTTTTAATAGATAATTAGTGCATTTTATATACAACTATATAGATGCAGTTCCGTGTGCTTTTTTTCTGCACAAAATGCATGCACAGCGTTTTCTATGTATTCCAATGGCTCTAGTTCACACCATGCAGTCAGTTTCTGGTACAGAATACATAGAAAACGCTGTGCATGCATTTTGTGCAGAAAAAAAGCACACGGAACTGCATCTGGTGTGAACCGGCCCTTAGAGAAAAAGATGCATTCCAACATTACAGACGCCTTTAGAATGACATGTGTAAGACCATGATGACCAGCAGTGGCAGTACATTCATCATCTGTGACCATGACCAGTAAATGAATTCGATATATGTGACCGTGACCAGTAAATTCATTCATCAGTTGCCATGACCAGTAAATTCATTCATCAGTTACCATGACCAGTGGCAGTACATTAATACATCAGTGACCAGTGGCAGTACATTAATACATCAGTGACAGTGACCAGTGGCAGTACATTTACCCCTCCCCCTCCCCCCACCATGCTGCATATTACAGAAATCACAGACAGACAGTTCATTATTAATCTGCAGACTGCAGTCAGATGGAGTCATCCCGCATGGCATCAGCTTAGTTTAGCTTAGTGCTTGCTTACTTTCAAGTGCGATACACACTGGCTGCTGTCTGAACTTGCAAGGAAGTTGCTGGTTCCTCCTTGGCTGTGCTGGCTGAGCTTGGGCAGCAGCTCTCTACGCTCCTCTCATGATGATGGTCAGGCGTGACGTCACGCTGCCGGGACGGGGCTGTAAGCTTAGGGGGAGTGAAGTCGTGTCGTGGCAGCATCTGCAGCGATGATGGCTATTGGCTGGCTGGTGCAGGAGCCGCCTTAGTGTAAATTGTGACAGCCACACAGACAGACTCAGACCAGGGACACTGACCGGCCCACTGAGCCCATCGGCCCACCGGGAAACTCCCGGTAGTCCCGATGGCCAGTCCATCCCTGTTAGCTAGTAGGTGAAAAAGTGGCAGAACATGAAAGGCTGAGGATGAAGGAGGAGGGGGGGCGGGGGGCTAGAATATAGACATGTGCATTCATTTTCCGAATGCATTTTTGCCTGAATTTCTGGGATTTTCGCATTCGTTTTAACAAATGATAACGAACGCGCAGAATCCAAAATCCAACATGAAAAATGCTTTATTTTCGTTTCGTTGCGACAACAGTTCGATATAGATAGAAGATTCGACATGACGGTGTCAATAGCGATCTGTGTCTATCGAACCTGCAGTTGAATGTGCCTAACCTAACTCTATTATTCCAAGATTATTTGACATAGAGAGAAAAGATTTGACATTATAGAGACATGAAGATTCGACAAAGCAGTTAAAAACATACGATCGCCGCGAGCGGACATTTATGGTCAAATGCTTCGCCCATAGGCTATAGAAGATAAATATAATTATTACTAGTCATACAACATTAGAATTCTACTATAGTTTGTGGGCAGAGCATTCGACTAGAAATATACGATTGCACTAATAAACAAAAAAACTGCGCCAATACAAGAAATTAAGTCCAGAGGCTAGTGTGCGTGAAGCACTGATTAGTCAGCAAAAACACCAGAAACTAAAAATGGGTTTTGTTCATGGTCTGAACAATAAAAACAATGTCCAGATACCGTCCAAATAAAACCCAAATATAATGGATTAATGAATATAGTCCCATGCACATCTGAACGAATCCACTTGATGGTAGGATAAATGATCAGTATGTATATAGCACCCGGTGATCACAACAAACATAGGTGCCCTCCACCACTTAAATTAGCAGCTTACCAGAGGCAAGCCCATGAGAGTCAGTCGACTGTAACCCAGCCGCGGCCTTTGATCCCAGGGGACAGCAGGATACTGGCGGGCTTGAGCAGGACAGGCAAATCACAGTGGACCAGGAACCAATGGAGGGTAATGCTTCACCCGTATCGCGGGCGTACAACCAAATCAATGGGAGGAGAGGACACAGACCATAGCGTGATACTGTCACCGCATTTATTGTAAAAAACACTTTAAAAACACTTACATCAAATAGTATAAAAAAGAGCGATAAGATAAGCATAGATACAAAGCCCTTTCCCTCAGTTGGCGTGGTGACGTCAGCACGTCGCTCCCATACGCGTTTAGTCACGATGGACGTTCTCAATGGGGATTCCTCTGGACTTAATTTCTTGTATTGGCGCAGTTTTTTTGTTTATTAGTGTTTTTGTGTTTATTCCACCATAGCTGCTGCCTTTATTATTCAGTTATTATTCAGCGATACTTCACAAGTGTGGTGCAATCACTGTTTTACATTTTTTCAATTATTTAAATTATTTATTTTATTCAAATTTTTTTTTTTACACTGTCTTTAACCACTTCAGAATATAAACAAAAAAGTCAGTGCTACTACCCATACATCACATAGAAAGCAGAGCACCCGGGTGCTCGATCCACAGTCACTGGCTGAGAAGAGTAATGAGGAAAAGATGATCCGCACTCCGGTCGTTGCTCTTTAAAAAATCGTCATATTTATTAACAAGCCACAGTGAACAAATGCAAATGAGAACAGTTGACGCGTTTCTGCCTATAAGGCCTTAGTCACTATGACTAAGGCCTTATAGGCTAAAAACACATCAACTGTTCTCATTTGCGTTTGTTCACTGTGACGTGTTAATAAATATGAAGATTTTTTAAAGAGCAACGACCGGAGTGCGGATCATCTTTTCCTCTTTAACCACTTCAGCCCCGGAAGAATTGGCTGCTGAATGACCAGGCCATTTTTTGCGATTCGGCACTGCGTCGCTTTAACTGACAATTGCGCGGTCGTGCGACGTTGCACCCAAACAAAATTGACATCCTTTTTTTCCCACAAATGGAGCTTTCTTTTGGTGGTATTTGATCATCTCTGCGGTTTTAACTTTTTGCGCTATAAACAAAAAAAGAGCGACAATTTTGAAAAAAAAGCAATATTTTTTACTTTTTGCTATAATAAATATCCCCGAAAATATATAAAAAATATATTTTTTTCCTCAGTTTAGGCCGATATGTATTCTTCTACATATTTTTGGCAAAAAAAACACAATAAGCGTATATTGATTGGTTTGCGCAAAAGTTAAAGGCGACTACAAAATAGGGGATAGTTTTATGGCATTTTTATTATTATTTTTTTTATTAGTAATGGTGGTGATCTGCGACTTTTATCGTGACTGTGACATTATGGCGGACACATCGGACACTTTTGACGCTATTTTGAAACCATTGTCATTTACACAGCGATCAGTACTATAAAAAAAGGAACTGAATACTGTGTAAATGACACTGGCAGGGAAGGGGTTAAACACTAGGGGGCGCTGATGGGGTTAAGTGTGTCCTAGGGAGTGATTCTAACTATGTGGGGGCTGGGCTACAAGTGACACGACAGTGATCACTGCTCCCGATGACAGGGAGCAGTAGATCACTGTTCTGTCACTAGGCAGAAAAGGGAAATGCCTTGTTTACAAAGGCATCTCCCCGTTCTGCCTCTCCGTGACACGATCGCGGGACCCTGGCAGACATCGGACACTTTTTTGTTGATCAACTTTATTGCTTTCACAAGGGATGGACAATCGACCAACTAATCCTTCCTCGACTGACTGATCCTTCCTGCGATCAACCATCCAATCCTTCCTTTGACCAATCCTTCCATCGATCAAGCTTTCCTTACTTTGATCCTTCATGCCATCGACCGACCGATCCTCCCTTTGATCGACAGATCCTCCCTGCGATCGATCAACTGATCCTTCCTGCGTTCGACCAACCAATCCTTTGACCAATCCTTCCATCGATTGATCTTTCCTTACTTTGATCCTTCCTGCAATCGACCCTTTCTATGATGGATCCTTCCTGCGATAGATCGACTTATCCTTCCTGCAATCAATTGACCAATCCTTCCTTACTTTGATCCTTTCTGCGATTGATGGGACCCTCCTGCGATCGATGGACCGATGCTTCCTGCGATTGATGGACCAATCCTTCCCGCGACTGACCCACTGATCCTTCCTGCGATCGACCGATCATTCTTTCGATCGGCCAATGCTTTTCTGTGATCGCCTGACACTTTAAACCTTTTTTTTGATCGACCAATGCTTGCTGCGATTGATTGACCGATCATGCATGAGATTGATCGACCAATCCTTCCTGCGATCGACCGATGCTTTCTGCGATTGATCAACCGATCCTTCCTTACTTTAATCTTTCCTCCGATCCTTCCTGCGATTGATCTGGTGGCAAGTGACAATCCACTTCTTGTGGCAAGTTACAAGCTGCATCTGGTTTTAAGTGACGTGGCAAGTGACAGTCCTCATCTGGTGGCAAGTGACGTGGCAAGTGACAATCTGCATCTGGTGGCAGGTGATGTGGCAAGTGAAAATCCACATCTGGTGGCAAGTGTCATGACAAGTGACAAGCTGCATCTGAAGGCAGGCGATGTGACAAGTTATATTCCGCATTTGGTGGCAGGTGACGTGGCAAGTGACAATCCACATCTGGTGGCAAGTGACGTGACAAGTTTCAATCTGCATCTGGGGGCAAGCGATGTGGCAAGTGACAAGCTGCATCTGGTGGCAGGCAACGGTGGCATGTGACACGCTCCGGGCTCCCACTGATTCTACATTATATTACAATAATGCGCTTCAATCATCCTGATACCAACCAACCATGGTGTCGTGATGATTGAAGCGCCAACACCAGCCATTGTCCCGACAAATTCCCAGCGACAAACCTTATTTTCTGGCAGTGCCCCTCCCGAGACTAGACTCTGGATCCGCCCCTGAGGCTATGACAGACCTGGTGGATTCCATGAAGAATTTCTGGACCTAAATGGGGACATTTAGGGCCTTGAGATTGAAGATGAGGTAAATGCCTCTTTTAGTTTTGGGGGCTGTGAATGGGTTGGAGTAGAACCCTTGAAACCTTTCTGCCATGGGGACTAAGGGAATAATACCCGCTTTCAAAAGACTGGCTAAGGCTACATGGAGATCTACTAATCTGTGCAGTGACACAGGCAGATTAGAAATAATGAACCTGTGATTGGGTTGGTAGGGAAATTCTAACTTGTAGCTCCTCAAAACCACTTCCCACATCTAAACATCCGAAATGCAGGTCGTCCAAGTGTCCACAAAGGCTAACAGATACCCTATCTATTTCCTAAGGAAAGTGAGGGTTTACCCTCATGCTGGAAAATACTTGTCTGAGGGTTTGGAAGACTTGAAATTCCAAGGATTGAGGGTGGACTGGGGGCCAGACATGGGTCTGGACTTGGAGCTTGAGGAAAAGGATTTTTCATAGCCTACAGTGAGGGGTGAGCTTTCCCAGACTGAGTCTTATGCCCCATACACATGATCGTTTTTCATGCCGTTAAAAATGCCATTTTTAAAAATGGCCATTAAAACCTATCGTGTGTGAGCTCCAGAGCATTTTTAACGACGTGAAAAACGGCCAGTAAAAATTTCGAACATGCTCTATTTTTTTCACGTCGTTTTTCATGTCGTTTTTTTTTACGACGTGAAAAACGATAGTGTGTATGCTTTAACGATGTGAAAAAAAACGCGCATGCTCAGAATCAAGTATGAGACGGGAGCGCTCGTTCTGGTAAAATTAGCGTTCGTAATGGAGATAGCACATTCATCACACAGTAACGGACTGAAAAGCACGAGGCTGAAAAGCGTGAATCGTCGCTCAACAAACTTTACTAACATGAAGGGTGGCGCCATTTGAACGGAACTTCCCCTTTATAGTGCCGTCGTACGTGCTGTACGTCACTGCGCTTTGCTCGAGCGTTTTTTTTAATGATCGTGTGTACGCAAGACAGGCTTGAGAGGAAACATGAAAAAAAAACGACAAGAAAAACGTTGGTTTAAAAAATGGCTTGAAAAATGATCGTGTGTATGGGGCATTAGGCTACTGTGGCATCCAGGGCAGCCCTAAAGAAATGTTGTACCTCAATGGTCATGCAAATTAAGAGCTTTTTAGATGCAGGCTCCACAGTCCAACACTTTAGGCAAAGTGTACTCCCCATGTTTACCAGCAGGAGACTCATAAGGGAGATGAGAAGGGAGACCTCCAACAATCTATCCACTCTGTAGCTCAAACCATCAGGCAAAATGTCTAAACACTCTATGACCTAGGGATTATCTGCCATAGGGATGCTTTAAAATAGCCTTAACCCCCTTAGCGGTATTCCCGAGTCGGGCTCGGGGTGAGTTTTTCATGCTAAGAGCGGTAACCCCAAGCCAGACTCGGGCTGCATCGCAGTATCCAGGGGAAGTTACTTACCTTGTTCCCTGGATCCTGCGATGTCTCCCCGCAGTGTGTGCGAGCTGTCTCCTTGCTCGATTCACACTGCCGAGTGCCGAGCTCCGTTCCCTGCGCCGTTGGGACGCACGGGGGCGGAGATCGGCGCCAAATTCAAAAATGAAAAAGACAGTATAGATACAGCATCAAATAAAATTGTCCTTAGTGGTCTGTCCAGTGTCCTGCATGCACTTTTATATTATAAAAACTGTTCTTTCTGCCTGGAAACTGGAGATTGTCCATAGCAACCAAAAAGTGTCCCTTTATGTCAAAAGTGGTTTTAGACCAGCTAGAAAACAGCGATAATAAATTAGAATCACTTGCAGAATTGAGCGATAGCGATTTGTGGGGAAATTCGTCATCAAACACTAAATCTAATGACAGCAACAATTCTGCAACTGAGCAAATTTCGGTGTTTTTGATTTGATTACATTATTGAATAATTTTTATTATAATTACATTAATATTTGTTATAATTATTTATAGTTATTTATTATATTATAATTTATGATTTTGTGTTTGAAATTTTTTCATACCCGGGATGTCTACTAGACTGTTGTTTGGTCAGGTTTAAGTAAGTAATTACTAAGAATTGCAGGCCTACAATACATAACACCAAATTTCCATGCAAAATAATTGTACCGCTTTTGGTAAAAAATTCCAGACAGAATCATACCGCCAGGGAGGTTAAAGAGGAAGTAAACCCTCTTAAAAAAATTCTGAAAAGAAAAACCCCTGCAAGAGAAAGGCATAATGAGCTAGTATACATAGCATACTAGCTCATTATGTATTACTTACCTTAGATCGAAGCCCCCGCAGCGGTGCTCGTTCCTCTCCTCGTACCGCGGCTCCGGCACTGTGACTGGCCGGAGCCGCGATGACGTCACTGCCATGCATGCGCGCGGGTGCTGCTACGAATGGCATGATCGCCGTTAGTAATGGCACGCTCAGTGCACCTGCACGCCTTTGTCTACGGCGCATGCGCCATAAACATCAGTGCATGTCTTTTGCAAATATCTCCTAAACCATGTAGGTTTAGGAGATATTTCTTGCACCTACAGGTAAGCCTTAATCTAGGCTTACCTGTAGGTCTAAGTGGTTTGTAAGGGTTTACAACCACTTTAAAGCTTGCCCTCTCCCCAAAGGTGGCCCTGTTATCTATCCTACCAGGATCAGTTAAATACCAGAAAACCAACCTCCTTGGATTTTTTCTGCCAACGGCCCGGCAGATGATAGCACAACACTGGAAATCTGAAGCAACCCCCCCCTTCACAGGTTGATGACCGTCCTCAACGACGTCATGCTCATGGAGGAGATGCAGGCTAGGGAGGGAGATAAATGGGATAAACACCTCAAGCTATGGTATGTCTGGGCCCTTTATTCAGCCTCTGATAGATTATTGAACAGAGTGACTGGAAGATGAGTGGAGGGATGGCCTAGGGACCAACAGCCGGAACGTCACTGGGGTAAATAACCACACCCCGGTGACCGGCCCTCTAAGCATCCAACCCCAGCTGAACTGAGTACGAGAGATAACTTTCACACTAAAGCCCTGTACACACAGGCGGGAATCCCGTCGGAAAAAAAACCGTTGGTTTTCTCAATGGGATTCCTGGCAAGCTTGTCTTGCCAAGCCCTGTGTACAGACGGCCACTCCAAAAAAACACTGTTCTTTTGAATGGCAAGAACGCGGTGACGTCATCGACTATGACGAGCCGGCGCTCATCACATTCGATGCCGTCGCCGCCATCTTGCTACACCCCACACTGACCTTGTATGCTACCGCGCATGCGTCAAAGTCTTTTCGAGCATGCGCGGGTTTACCTCGGACAGGTAAGCATACAGACGACCGGTTTTCTCAGCAGCAAAGACTCTGCCGAGAATCACAACGAGTAAAATAGAGAGCAGGTTCTCTATTTTTCTCGTCGAGATTCCCGGCAGTTTTCCTGTCGAGAAATCATACACACGAACGGTTTTCTCGGCAAAAAGCTCTCCCAGCAGTTTTCTTGCCAAGAAAACCGGTCGTGTGTATGAGGCTTAACTGTATATCTATACCTCCCCACTCAACACTCCACCCCCCATACCTGTCTCCCCCCCTTTTTTTTTCTAATCCTGGGTTATACACTATTTTCTTTTTATGTATCCAATTGACTGAGTACGCTGCTTGCTTGAGATATTGACTGCAGCCCTCATGTAATGATTTTAACATTTATCTGACCTACCTATATGTAACGTTAACATGATGATGTATATCCAGCATTACCCCCCACCCCCTTCTTTTTCTCTATTCTGTACCCCAACTGTTTAACCTGAAAAATAGTTAATAAAAAACATATTCAACCCTAAAATAGCCTTAAAGCGGAGCTCCGCCGTAAAAAAAATATTAAAAGCCAGCAGCTAAAAATACTGCAGCTGCTGACTTTTAATATTAGGACACTTCCCTGTCCTGGAGTCCAGCGACGTCGGCAGCAGAAGACGAGCAATCGCTCATCTCTCGGCTGCCCCCCCGCCATCATGGGTGAGGGAATCAGGAAGTGAAGCGTTGCGGCTTCACTGCCCGGTTCCCTACTGCGCATGCGCGAGCAGCGATGCGCGTCTTTCACTGGTCCCCGCTGTATTCTGGAAGCCGTGTGTTTCCCAGAACACAACTGGGGGGGGGGGCGGGAAGTGACGCACTGGCCGCAGTCTACCCGCAGTGTGTATTCCTGGAACTGGGTGCAAATACCTGTCTTAGACAGGTATCTGTACCCCCCTCCCCCCTGAAAGGTGCCAATTGTGGCACCGGAGGGGGGAAGGAATCCGATGAGTGGAGGTTCCACTTTAGGGTGGAGCTCCGCTTTAAAGAAAAAATGCGGGATATAAAAACAAAAAACAAACACACATACAGTACTCACCCATGTGGCTGCAGTATCTTGCCTTATAATGAGCAAGGGTCAATGTCAGAGGTGGTCCATCTTCAGTGTTTCATAGGACAGTGCTGTTACCTAGAGCATTCTTCTGTGAGCCAATGTTTCCAAAGAAGTGTGTCTATGGCAGCCCAGGCTCACAGGAAGTGAGTTTGTGTAAGTTTGTGATGGTTGAAAATTGCACAGAATTTTTTTTTAGGAGCTACTACAGCATTGTAATGGGGCAGTTAGGGCAGTTTAGGAAGTATAGCCTACTATCTAGAAAGGCTCTTACTTTAGACCAGGCAAAGTACTTTACAACGTGTGCTTGGTACCAATAAATGAACATCCACATTTTCCACAGTAGTCTGATCTCTGGGTTGGTTGCACAGGTGTATGAACTCTCTGATTTCGTTCTTGACCTCTGTGTACGTAACCTAGCTACATTGTTTGGAATCACAACATTTGCTAACATACCATTAATAAATGGCTTCATTTCAGGTGCCCACACAGTCCCAGATGTCTTCAGCATCCACACATCTGGTGTTGACTGGGAAACCATCAGCTCCTGGACCATAGCCTGCCCACGTTCCTGGAAGGCCAAGAGCGTCTGGGCCAAAGATAATGTTTTTAATCCCATGTCTGAATGATGGAGCTAGACAGATACAGAAGGTAGTGAGTACGTGTAAACTTAAAAGATATTTCTAGGCAAACACAGTCAAAACACATATACAGCAACTGTTTTACCCTAAACTATTTTTCAGGTTGTCCTGAGAAATTGGACCTGTACTCAAGTGTTAACATAAATTTATGTCAATGATCATGCTGAGAGGGATAAAAACAGAGTAATGCTGGCCATACACGGGTCGAATTTCGAAAGAACTTTCTTTTGAAAATCAGAAAATTTGTGCGTTTTGTGGTCCGATGATACCACCATTGATTTCGAAATTCGACCGACCAAACCTTCAATTTCACCTCCTGTTCCTACAGAAAATAATTTTTGTGTCTGGGAATCTTCTTTTCTTTCCGGGAATCTTCTTTTTATTCCGGGAATCTTCTTTTCTTGCACATGCGCATTTCTTTTTCGATTATATTTCTCGCACGATTCTCCCATCATTGATTAGAAAATCGTTTTGTTTTTTCAAAAAATATCCAACATGTTGGATTATTAAATTTCGATGGCCGCACAAAAATCGGCTGTTGCTGCAGCCCACTAATGGTGCGAAATACGAATGAAAATTCTTACATAAGATTTTCGAAAGAAAGTTCTTTTCGACATTTGACCCGTGTATGGCCAGCATAACAGAAGAACTAACATTCTTACCTATCCTGTAGAAAATACTGCTCCAGTCTCTTAGGAGAGGCATTTAATCATGTTATCTTTGTTGAAGATAGGTATCAGTGTTCGGGCTAGTCTTCCCCTTTTTCTAGACACCACAGGGAAAAATACCTAGGCTTTTGTTCACATGACTAACACAGTAGACAATACATAAAAGACACAAAATTATGGTTTAAAAAAATCTATCACAATGCTCGCTAACAGCACCTGCAACATTTGAGGGGCATTTATTCACAGTTAGCTTTGCTTTGTTTTTGAGGTACAGTATGAGATATATCAGGATGCTTTGGGAAACCAACAAGCGAACCAGAACGACATCATCAGTAGTCACTTCCGGTTCATGTATATAATCTTGGAGTGTCTGGTGCAGACGTCACATCTGGTGTGCAGTGCGTAGCAGCTGGAAGGTAGGTGGGGTCCAGACCACAGCAGAGCAACTAGCAGACAGCACATGTAGTGTGCAACGTGGGAATGCTATAGCAGAAGGTAAGTGGGGACTGGAGAGATAGGACTGAGCAGCAGAGGATCAGCAGAGCTGGGGGACCAAGGCAGAAGAAACTAACAGATGTCACACATGGTGAACAGCACGGATTACTACTTAATGGGGGATCAGCAGAGCTAGGGGTTACAACTAAGTAGGGGATCAGCTGAGTTGGGGTTACTAATGAGCAGGGGTTTAGCAAAGCTGAAGGTTACTACTGAGTAGGGGATCAGTAGAGCTGGGTATACTTCTGAGTGGGGCATCAGATGAGCTGGAGATACTACTGAGCCAGGAATCTGCTGAAAAAGGGTGCTAACAAGGTGTGGTCTGATAAGCAGGGGTACTAATGATCTAGGGATCTGCTAAACAGGGGTACTAATAAGCTGGGGGTATTACTGAGTTGGGGTTACTACTGAGCCGGGGTTCTACTGAGCCCCTTTAAAACAGACAGAAAACCAACACACCCAGGGCATTTGCTAAGCGTCATTAAAGCTTCAAAAAAGAACCACAGAAGCATAAAAAACACATCAAAAAACAGAAAAAGCTGCACATAATAAATGATGAGTGAAGTGACATATATATGTACCATACATCAACAGATAAATGAATAAAAAATATAACTAGTGCATCGACATTGATCCAATTCCCAATCTATCGAATACAATAATAAAGAATGAACTCTACTATTATCCTCAAATGGCATGTGGGTCTTGTAATAGACTCTAATATTAATATAGAATGTCACTTGGTGGTTAGAACCTAATGATCAATGGAAGTCCACAATCATCTAAATTATAAGAGTTCCACAGTTCCACAGTGTTCCAAATGCCAGTTCATACAAGAAAGTCCTCAGCTCACTTAATACTTGGTGACTTCAAACGTGAAAAACACCCAAGGAATAGTGATGAGATAGAAAAAGGGGATCCTCCACCTGAGAAAATACAGACACTTAGCAACTATATTGATCTCTTTTTCTAAGGAGATCGAAAATCGCATGTGGCTTGTACCCCAGCCTGGGTCTCTATGCTTGTCAGCAAGGTGTCCCAGCTCCTCTGCTGTAGGCGTCCTTAGTACAGTCCACAAGTTCCCCATGTGATAATAAAGAAAAGCTCCCATAGCGTAATTCAATAAAAACTATTTATTAGATAAAAAACAAAATTGCACTTACAGTGTGTAAAGATAGTGTTAGCGTATCATAAAAGCATTCGAGCCGGCCGGCTCTCGATAGCAGCCCGTTCCTTCCGGGACCCTGCGTTATTCGCGGTGACGTCAGCACACCGCTCCTCCCTACGCCGTTTCGTCACAAATGACGTCATCCTGGGGCACTTCAAACAAGCATGTTGAAGCTCTAGGTGCTTTGATGTGTGTTAATGTCAAAGCAAGTGTAAATGTGCCCTTACTCAAACTGATTATAGAACCGCACCCCCGGGGTTCTGTTCCTGAGAGGCGCCATCTCACTCACTGGGTTGTGTCCAGAGGAAGCCGACACCTGTACTTGGGACTTGTGAGTAGTGACCCTAAGTAGATCCTTGAGACTTTGTGTTAAGGTGAAGAATGTTCTCCAACTGCTACATATTGTCCATTTTGGAGTATCTCATTCCCTAAAACCCCCCTTTCCTGTTACAAGTTACCAGCAGTAAAATGCTAAAAGATATCACCTAGATCAGTGGTCTTCAAACTGCGACCCTTTGTTTGCCTTTATCCGGCCCTTGAGGCATAATTCCTGCCACTGACACCAACAATGGGGAATAATTCCTTCCACTGACAACAAAAATATGGCACAATTCCTCCCAACGACACCAACTGTTTTCTTCTTTCTCTTTTTCTACCACTCACGTGGCTAACGTGACCCCAGTGCTGACCGAAAGGGATAGGGGTCAAACAAGGATGCTATGCAGGTGCCCAATGTCCTCCTCATCAACCAGTGATGTCAGTGTTTGTTAAGATGCTAGTGGCTGTATCCCCCCAATACCAAAGATCGCCTTTCTTTTTTCCCACTGGTCACAGTCAGGCCCCCCCCCCTAAAGTCTGAAGGACAGTAAACTGGCCCTTGCTTTAGAAAGTTTGGAGTCCCCTGATCTAGATTGTGTTAATGAAGCTGGTGTGAATGGACTGTGGTTTGGGTGATCGATGACCTCTGTACTGTTTGGGAAACAACCAGCCTGTGTCCTCTCCACAGGCTGGGGTGAGTCCAATAATGACCTGGGCCCAGAGTAAGTGGGTTGAATGATGCTGGCCATCCAATCAAGGACATCTAGTGGCAGAAAAAAATACTAAGGGGGAAATCTCTGGACTGAAGGTGGATATTTCAACAATTTTTTTAATTTTTTTTATTCTACCTTTTAATGGGCTATTTATTTTTTATCTTGTTAGTTTTTCCTGGAGTTCTGCTTTAAAGCCAGCAGTGGCAAATTGCATTGGTTAACATGTCTAATGCCCCATACACACGATCATTTTTAATGTCATTTTTAAAACTGACGTTTTTCTCGTCATTTTTTTTCTTGTTTCCTCTCAAGCCTGTCTTGTGTACACACCATCATTTTAAAAAATGTTCAAGAAAAGCGCAGTGACGTACACCACGTACGACGGCACTATAAAGAGGGGAAGTTCCGTTCAAATGGCACCACCCTTCATGTTAGCAAAGTTTGGTGAGAGACGATTCGCTCTTTTCAGTCTAGTGCTTTTCAGTCCGTTACAGCATGACGAATGTGCTATCTCCATTACGAACGCTAGTTTTACCAGAACGAGCGCTCCCGTCTCATACTTGATTCTGAGCATGCGCATTTTTTTTACGTCGTTAAAGCATACACACTATCGTTTTTCACGTCGTAAAAAAAAACGACATGAAAAACGACGTGAAAAAAGAGAGCATGTTCGAAATTTTTAATGCCCGTTTTTCACGTCGTTAAAAATGCTCTGGAGCATACACACGATCATTTTTAATGGCCATTTTTTTTAATGGCATTTTTAACGGCATGAAAAATGATCGTGTGTATGGGGCATAAGAAATTAAAGTTCCAGGGTGATCTGCTAGCAATTTGCAGACCTGTGCTAAGTTCTATTACTACCACTTTCCTTTCATTTTCTTCATGCTTCTTCCTTTATAATTTTTTTTTTTTATTACTGTTTCCGCAGGATAGGAAAAAAAATAATCTTTTGTTATTTCTGGACTGACAGAATTATATGCATGAACCAGATCTGTCCTGTTTCTGAGAACAATTACAATATGTTTCAGAAAATAGCTTCATGTGTTAACACATGGCAGCTATTCAACTGTCTGCTCAAAAATCTCCAACAAATGTCATCTCTAATAAAAATTTTAGCCTGTTTATTTTTATTTTTATTGCCCAATAAAAGAAATAGTTCTTTACATTTCCAGAGAATTTGCAAATGTTATTATGTCCCTTCTGTCCTGAGATTATCTAGGGGGCTGCAATTCACTAATCAGTCAGTAGAGGACAGTGTTGATCTATATGTTGCATTTTCTAAACAGGGATAGATGACAGATTCTTATTGTACTCACAAAAGATGCTGCTAGTTGTATGCAGTAAGCTTAGCAAAATCATAACTGAAACACTGAACAATTAGAAAAGCACTCTGCTAATTAGAGTGGTGGCAGGGTGCTTTGCAGCGGAGAACCGTGAACATTTGACCCTGACGGCAACTCTAGCTAAATGGGCCTTTTGTGGCAAGGACAGGTTTTGTGTGTGCTAAAGAAAAGTGCAAGACGCAAAGTGTGTCACGGTACTACGGTACTTCAGGTATTGGAGGTCATGATGAAAGGGTGTGTTCCCAATAGATATGGTTTATTGTAACACACCTTTTCAAAGCATCAGCTTCCTTAACCACTTTGCATCTGGGCCAATTCTGACACTTCTCTCTCTTACATGTAAAAATCTGATTTTTTTTTTGCTAAAAGATTACCCAGAACCCCCAAACATTATATATAGTATTTATTTAGCAAACACCCTAGAGAGTAAAATGGCG
The DNA here is from genome assembly GCA_029206835.1 of Rana muscosa. Lineage (NCBI taxonomy): Eukaryota > Metazoa > Chordata > Amphibia > Anura > Ranidae > Rana > Rana muscosa. The sequence continues at coordinate 118,984,129 of CM055127.1, forward strand.
GTCGTTGCAAGTTTTTATGGTACACGGTATTTACGCAGCAATTTTTCGAAACTGAACAAAATACACTTTAATGAATCCTAATGCAAAAAAAAAACCCCATAGATAACCCAATTTTTTGTTAAAATATAAAAGATGATGTTACGCCAAGTAAATAGATACCAAACATATCAGGCTTCAGAATTGCGCACATTCGTGGAATGGCGCGAAACTACGGTACTTAAAAATATAGGTGACACTTTAAAAACTTTTAGGTTACTAGTTTAGTGTTACAGAGGCAGTCTAGTGCTAGAATTATTGCTCTCAGTCTAAGGCAGAGTTCACATATGGGGGGCCGTGGGTTTGTGCCTGGGGTCTGGTGCCTTCCTGTTTACCGGTTCAGGTACGAATCAGTGCTGAATTTACACCTGAATCTGACCCAAAGATGCCTACTGACACTGTCCACTGCCCTATTGACACCAATCTCTGCCCTGCTGACACTGTCCATTGTTCTGCTGACGACGTCGGTATATACTGTATACACATGCACACACACACACAAATATGTTTAAAGTGTATGTAAAGGTAAAAAAAAAAAATAACAAACATGTTATACTTGCCTCCACTGTGCAGCTCGTTTTGCACAGAGTGGCCCCGAACCTGGTCTTCTGGGGTCCCTTGGCGGCTGTCTCGGCTCCCCCCCGCAAGAACTCCTCACCTTCATGCGAGCGAGCTTGCATGGTGAGGAGTTCTTGTGGGCGCACTCCCGTGATACAGCCGGCGGCCATAGCTGCTCACTGTATCACTCGGCCCCGCCCCCCCCGGCACGCCGCATCATTGGATGTGATTGGCAGCAGCACGAGCCAATGGCTGCGCTGCTTTCAATCAACCGATGAATGCGCCGAGAAGCCCAGCCGAAATGCAACCACGTTCACGGCGCGGGACTTTCGTGGGGTCAGGTAAGTAAACTGGGGCTTGGTGGGGGGGGGGGGGAGCGCTAATCCACAGATGTTTTTTCACCTTAATGCATAGAATGCATTAAGGTGAAAAAACGTTTACCTTTACAACCCCTTTAAGCTTTGGGGTGCACACCCTAATGCCATAAGCTGTGCACACCTATAGCAGCAATACCTCACATGTGTGGGCCAAACGTTGTTTACATAGGCGGGCGTGACCCACATATGTGTCTGCTTCTGCATGCAAGCCTTATGCGGCGTACACACGATCGTTTTTCATGCCATTTTTTTAACCGACGTTTTTCTCGTCGTTTTTTTTTCATGTTTCCTCTCAAGCCTGTCTTGCATCCACACGATCATTAAAAAAAAAACGCTCGAGCAAAGCGCAGTGACGTACAACACGTACGACGGCACTATAAAGGGGAAGTTCCATTCGAATGGCGCCACCCTTCATGTTAGTAAACTTTGTTGAGCGGTGATTCACGCTTTTCAGCCTCGTGCTTTTCAGTCCGTTACAGCGTGACGAATGTGCTATCTCCATTACGAACGCTAGTTTTACCAGAACGAGCGCTCCCGTCTCATACTTGATTCTGAGCATGCGCGTTTTTTTTCCCCTCGTAAAAGCATACACACTATCGTTTTTCACATCGTTAAAAAAAACGACATGAAAAACGACGTGAAAAAATAGAGCATGTTCGAAATTTTTAATGGCCGTTTTTCACGCCGTTAAAAATGCTCTGGAGCATACACACGATCGGTTTTAATGGCCATTTTAAAAAATTGCATTTTTAACGGCATGAAAAACGATCGTGTGTACGCCTCATTAGGGGATGGGGCGCTTTAACCACTTAACGACCGCTCACTGTATATATACGTCGGCACAATGGCACCGACAGGCACGTGATTGCCTTTGTGCAGTTGGGGGTCCAATCGGACCCCCCTTCTGTACAGTGAGCGGTCGGAATTCGTTGGGGAGCGATCCGTCATGAGGGGATGGCCGTTCGATTCCGGCCACCCCCCCCCGCGATCGCTCCCGGCAAATGGAAATGCCCCCTCTGTCTGTCGAATGTACACACAGACAGAGGAAGCAGGAGGAAGTGATGTCATCTCCTGTGCGGCGCTCACATATACCGAGCGCCGTACAAGAGAAGACACACAGGTCAGTGCACAAACAGCCCACTAACACCAGCACACATAGGCACATAAATCGCTCCCCCAGATCACCCCCCAGCCCCCCAGTCACAGTGTCACTGATTGCAGTGACCATTTATTTACTGATCACTGCAATCAGTGACATTTGTGACTGTAAAAGTGTCACTACATTTAGTTTTAGGTCCAGTGTAGCCCCCTAACCCCCCCCTAATAAAGGTTTAACCCCCTTGATTGCCCCCCAGGTAACCCTTTCACCCCCTATCACCACTGTCGCTAAGCGATCATTTTTCTGATCGCTGTCTTAGCGTCGGTGATGCAGATCGGTAGCCAGTAAATTTTTTTAGGTTCGCCGCAGGTTTTTATAGCGTCGGGTACCCCCATAAATTATCTAATAAAGGTTTAACCCCCTTGATCGCCCCCCCAGGTAACCCTTTCACCCCCTATCACCACTGTCGCTAAGCGATCATTTTTCTGATCGCTGTCTTAGCGTCGGTGATGCAGATCGGTAGCCAGTAATTTTTTTTAGGTTTGCCGCAGGTTTTTATAGCGTCAGGTACCCCCATATATTATCTAATAAAGGTTTTAACCCCCTAATTGCCCCTAGTTAACCCTTTCACCAGTGATCATCATATAAGTGTTACGGGTGACGCTGGTTAGTTAGTTTGCTTTTTATAGTGTCAGGGCACCCGCCGTATATAACCCAATAAAGGGTTAACCCCCTGATCGCCCGGCGGGTGATATCAATTAGGTTTTAACGTCAGAGAGGGTCTGCGTCACACCCCAGGCAGCGTCAGGTTAGTGCCAGTAGCGCTAACACCCACACGTGAAGCATACACCCCCCTTAGTGGTATAGTATCTGAACAGATCAATATCTGATCTGATCAGATCTATACTAGCGTCCCCAGCAGTTTAGGGTTCCCAAAAACGCAGTGTTAGCGGGATCAGCCCAGATACCTGCTAGCACCTGCGTTTTGCCCCTCCGTCCAGCCCAGGCCACCCAAGTGCAGTATCGATCGATCACTGTCACTTACAAAACAAAAACACACATAACTGCAGCGTTTGCAGAGACAGGCCTGATCCCTGCGACTCCAGTGCTGTAGGAGGTGATTTCACCACCACAGTTAAAAAAAAAAAAGCAAATATGCCGAAGCATTGGGGCAGCAGGGGCGGAGGAGTGATTTTGCTCCTAATGCCGCGTACATACGGTCGAAATTCCGACGGAGGCTTGCCCGTGGAAAAGTCCGACCATGTGTGTGCGGCATAACTTTTTTGCGGGAGGATGCCCCCATGCTTCGGCATATATAAATGGTGCATGTATGCCCATCATTAGAAGTGGGTGGATGAAGGGCGGTATTCTAATAGTGGGCATACCCACCGATCAATCTCTTTTTTCGTTCAGCCACCTGGCTGCATGAAAAAAAAAAGATTACAATACATGTCCAACAAGGACCAGCAACGTACTGGTATGTTGCTGGACTTTGAATGTTTATACCAGAATGATGCCTGCGGGTTTAGGTATCATCTTGGTATCATTCTTTTCAGCCAGCGGCCGGCTTTCATGTAAAAGCAATCCTAGCGGCTAATTAGTCTCTGGACTGCTTTTATAAGCTGTGGGACGGAATTTCCCCCCCCGGATATAAAAAGCGCCATTGGGAAATTGGGAAAGCATTTTATCACACCGATCTTGGTGTGGTCAGATGCTTTGAGGGCAGAGGAAAGATCTAGGGTCTAGACCCCAGTTTTTTCAAAAAAAGAGTACCTGTCACTACCTATTGCTATCATAGGGGATATTTACATTCCCTGAGATAACAATAAAAATGATAAAAAAAAAATATGGAAGGTACAATTTAAAAATAAAATAAAAAAGCAAAATTAATAAAAAAAAAAAAAAAAAAAAAAAAAAGCACCCCTGTCCTGCCCTGCTCTTGCCCAATGGCAAACGCAAGCGTCGGTCTGGCGTCATATGTAAACAGCAATTGCACCATGCATGTGAGGTATCACCGCGAAGGTCAGATCGAGGGCAGTAATTTTAGCAGTAGACCTCCTCTGTAAATCTAACGGGGTAACCTGTAAAGGCTTTTAAAGGCTTTTAAAAATGTATGTAGTTTGTCGCCAATGAGCGTTTGTGCGAAATTTTAAAGCATGTCGTGTTTGGTATCTATGTACTCGCCCTAAGATCATCTTTTTTATTTCATCAAACATTTGGGCAATATAGTGTGTTTTAGTGCATTAAAATAAAAAAAGTGTATTTTTTCCCCAAAAAATGCGTTTGAAAAATCGCTGCGCAAATACTGTGTAGAAAAAAAAAACGCAACACCCACCATTTTATTCTGTAGGGCCTTTGCTTTAAAAATATATATAATGTTTGGGAGTTCAACATAATTTTCCTGCAAAAAAAAATATGTTTTCATGTAAACAAAAAAATGTCAAAAAGGGCTTTGTCTTCAAGTGGTTAGAAGAGTGGATGTAAGCTTCCTAATGTTGTGTATAAAATGCCAGAACAGTTCAAACCCCCCCCAAATGACCCCATTTTGGAAAGTAGACACCCCAAGCTATATACTGAGAGGCATGTCGAGTCCATGGAATATTTTATATGTTGACACAAGTTGCGGAAAAAAGACAATTTTTTTATTTATTTTTTATTTTTTTGCACAAAGTTGTCACTAAATGATATATTGCTCAAACATGCCATGGGTATATGTGGAATTACACCCCAAAATACATTCTGTTGCTTCTCCTGAGTACGAGGATACCACATGTGTGAGACTTTTTGGGAGCCTAGCCGCGTACGGGATCCCAAAAACCAAGCACCGCCTTCAGGCTTTCTAAGGGTGTAAATTTTTGATTTCACTTCTCACTGCCTATCACAGTTTCGGAGGCCATGGAATGCCCAGATGGCACAAAACCCCCCCAAATGACCCCATTTTGGAAAGTAGACACCCCAAGCTATTTGCTGAGAGGTATTGTGAGTATTTTGCAGATCTCGCTTTTTGTCACAAAGTTTTGAAAATTGAACAAAAAAAAGAAAAAAAAAAATGTCTTTCTTCATTTTCAAAAACAAATGAGAGCTGTAAAATACTCACCATGCCTCTCAGCAAACAGCTTGGGGTGTCTACTTTCCAAAATGGGGTCATTTGGGGGGGTTTTGTGCTATTTTGGCATTTTATGGCCTTCGAAACTGTGATAGGTAGTGAGGAGTCAAATCAAAAATTTGTGCCTAGAAATCCTGAAGGCGGTGATTGGTTTCGGGGTCCCGGACGCGGCTAGGCTCCTAAAAAGTCCCACACATGTGGTATCCCCGTACTCAGGAGAAGCAGCAAAATGTATTTTGGGGTGCAATTCCACATATAACCATGGCATGTGTGAGCAATATATAATTTAGTGACAACTTTTTGTAATTTTTTTTTTTTGTCATTATTCAATCACTTGGGACAAAAAAAAAATATTCAATGGGCTCAACATGCCTCTCAGCAATTTCCTTGGGGTGTCTACTTTCCAAAATGGGGTCATTTGGGGGGGTTTTGTACTGCCCTGCCATTTTAGCACCTCAAGAAATGAGATAGGCAGTCATAAATTTAAAGCTGTGTAAATTCCAGAAAATGTACCCTAGTTTGTAGACGCTATAACTTTTGCGCAAACCAATAAATATACACTTATTGACATTTTTTTTTACTAAAGACATGTGGCTGAATACATTTTGGCCTAAATGTATGACTAAAATTGAGTTTATTCGATTTTTCTTATAACAAAAAGTAGAAAATATCATTTTTTTTTCAAAATTTTCGGTCTTTTTCCATTTATATCGCAAAAAATAAAAACCGCAGAGGCAATCAAATACCATTAAAAGAAAGCTCTATTTGTGGGAAGAAAAGGATGCAAATTTCGTTTGGGTACAACATTGCATGTCCGCACAATTTACAGTTAAAGCAGCGCAGTGCAAAATTCTGAATTCACCTCTGGTCCTTTAGCTACCAAATGGTCCGGGGCTTAAGTGGTTAAAAAAAAAAGGATTACTATTATTTATTTTATTATTTTTGTTATTCTTACACCGCCTCTTTAATTTTTTTTTTTTATCACTTTTATTCCTATTACAAGAAATGTAAACATCCCTTGCATGCACCCATAGCACAGAGTTGGCATCTGAACACTTCAGTCTAGCCTCCTCTCTGAAGGAGATCTTACGGATTTCAGCATTCGGACATCTCAGAGCTGCAAGAAAATTGGCGCAAGAAGACTTCCCTCCATTAGATGCTGAGATAGCCAATCTGAACAGGTAGCCGGTAGTTGTATAATGCCCACCATGTGACAATGACTGCGAGTCCTCCTCTAAATGATTTCTGAATGGTGAGGTATCTCCCCTTAGGACCACTGGCTCAACATCTTAATGTCATCTCAATGTCTTAATAGTACTGGCCCAGGTGGGTGATCTGCAAAAACTGTGTAGTTGGGGTTCAGTTGGCTGTATTTATGTTGTAGTATTTCCAATAACTTGCAGCTGCAGGCTGCACAGAGCTTAGTAGGTTGTGCCCAGAAGAAAAATGGTTTGTGACAGATAATTTGTAATTGTAATGTAATCAGACAAATAGTATCAAAAATCCCCATCCTTAATGGATGTGGGTACCCTTCCGAATTACTAAGTTTAGGTGTTTTTGTGAAGGATGCTGTTTATCCTACAGCACGTTTTAGACAATTGTGCACTTACAACCTCATGGCACAAATTTGGGGAAGACCCTCTTCCATACTCCAACATTCTGAGATGGGAATGAAGGACACCTATAAGCAAAAATATGTAGGCATATGACAAACCCCCTGCCACGCCCCCTAAAGGAGAATTGTACAAAAAAAATGATTGGTTAACCACTTAAGCCCCGGACCAATACGGGCCATTATGACCAGGCCCCTTTTTGCGATTCGGCACTGCGTCGCTTTACCTGACAATTGCGCGGTCGTGCGACGTGGCTCCCAAACAAAATTGGCGTCCTTTTTTTCCCACAAATAGAGCTTTCTTTTGGTGGTATTTGATCACCTCTGCGGTTTTTATTTTTTGCGCTATAAACAAAAATAGAGCGAAAATTTTGAAAAAAAATTACATATTTTTTACTTTTTTCTATAATAAATATCCCCAAAATATATATAAAAAAACATTTTTTTTCCTCAGTTTAGGCCGATACGTATTCTTCTACATATTTTTGGTAAAAAAAAATCGCAATCGGCGTTTATTGATTGGTTTGCGCAAAAATTATAGCGTTTACAAAATAGGGTATAGTTTTAATGCATTTTTATATATTTTTTTTTTTACTAGTAATGGCGGCGATCAGCGATTTTTTTCGTGACTGCGACATTATGGCGGACACATCGGACACTTTTGACACATTTTTGGGACCATTGTCATTTTCACAGCAATCAGTGCAATAAAAATGCACTGGTTACTGTGAAAATGACACTGGCAGTGAAGGGGTTAACCACTAGGGGCGCTGAAGGGGTTAAGTGTGCCTAGGGGCGTGTTACTAACTGAGGGGGGGCGTGGCTACGACTGACACGTCTCCGATCTCCGCTCTGATTACACAGAGCGGAGATCGCTGACAGTGTCAGTAGAGGAGCGGGGAGATGTTGTGTTTACACACACATCTCCCTGCTCCGAGCCTCCATGAGACGATCGCGGGGATCCCTGCGGCGATCGAGTCCACGGGACTCGCGGTCCCACTCACGGGGAAGGCAGGGGGGTCGCGAGCGCGCCGGCGGCGGCGCGCGCGACCCCGATGTCGGCAGTTAAAGGGCCACGTACAGGTACGTGATGGTGCCTGTATGAGCCATTCTGCCGACGTATATATACCGTGAGCGGTCGTCAAGTGGTTAAACCCACAAGTGCTTTTTTTTAACCACTACTATTCCTTTATACTGGCTGTTGGAATTTACAAATGCAGCAATTTAGAAATTTAATGAAAGGTTAAGCACTGGGAAACACTTTTTTGATATATGTGTAGTGTATTTTATATACCACTATATAGATCAGACCAAACTGAGGGACAAATGAGGAGGAAAGAGGGACAGAGGGACTTTGTTTCCGAATCAGGGAAAGTCCCTCGAAATCAGGGACAGTTGGGAGCGATGCTTTTCTCTCCAGCACCACTCCTCTGCCCCTGTACACAAAGCCAGCTCCATGTAATGATGGGGAGATTTACTAAAACTGGAGAACTCCGAATCTGGTGTAGCTATGCATGGTAGCCAATCAGATTCTAACTTCAGCTCGTTTTAATTAACCACTTCAATACCAGGCACTTACACCCCCTTCTTGCCCAAGACAATTTTCAGCTTTCAGCGCTGTCGCACTTTGAATGACAATTGCGCGGTCATAGATAGACAAATAGAGATTTCATTTGGTGGTATTTGATCACCTCTGTGGTTTTTATTTTTTGCTAAACAAATAAAACAAGACCAAAATTTAGAAAAAAAAAAAAAAGTTTTTCTTTTGTTTCTGTTATAAAATTTTGTAAATAAGTACGTTTTCTCCTTCACTGATGGGCACTGATAAGGCAACACAGACGGGCACCAATAAGGCGGCACCGATGAGGTGGCTCTGACCATGGGCACTGATAGGCGGCACTGATGGGCACTGGTAGGCAGCACTGATGGGTGGCACTGATATGCAGCACTGATGGGCATTGATAGGCGGCATTAATGGGTACTCATGGGTGGCACTGGTGGGCACTGATGGGCACTGAGTGATAGTCGACACTGATGGGCACTGAAAGACTGCACTGATGGGTACTTATTGGTGGCACTGATAGGCGTCACTGATGGGCGGCACTGCTGGGCACTGATATGCGGCACTGAGAGATGGCACTGATAGAAATCCCTGGTGGCACTGGCACTGGCAGGCATTGTGGATGGGCACTGATTGGCAGCTGCCTGGGCATTGATTGGCAGCTGCCTGGGCACTGATTGACATATCCCTGGTGGTCTAGGGTGGCATACCTGGTGGTCCAGTGTGGGTGGCCATCCCTGGTGGCATCCTGGTGGTCCTGGGTAGACACCTGAGGGGGGCTGCACTGATAAACAATCAGCACAGACCCCTCCCTGTCAGGAGAGCAGCCAATCGGCTCTCTTCTACTCGCGTCTGTCAGACGTGAGTGAGGAAAAGCCGATCAACGGCTCTTCCTGTTTACATCATGATCAGCCGAGATTGGACACGGCTGATCACATGGTAAAGAGCCTCCGTCAGAGGCTCTTTAACAAGATCGGTGTAGCGGTGTGTCAGACTGGCACGCTCCACCACTGTTCGCCGCGATGCACGCCCCCACGGGCATGCGGCGGCTGTTATCCTGCTGAACATCATATGACGCCCATGCCAGGATAACTGAACCACCGCCTGGCCGTCATTCTGCTATAGGCTGGGCGAGAAGTGGTTAAGCTTTGACAATAAAACCTGGAAGCTGATTGGTTCCTATGCAGAGCTGCACCAGATTTTGAACTGTCCAGTTTTAGTAAATCTCCCCCAATGTTTCTTCTTTTCACATTGTTTAATGAGTTTGGGATGGAGGAACTGAGTCCTGATCTTCACCCTACTGAGCAATAAGGATGAGCTCAGGCGTGTTAGCAACCGCACGTGCAGAGCCCGCCAGGAAGACCGCACTGCACATCGCTAATCACAGGCAGTGAGACATTTCTCAGCTGCAGATCAGGAAAATGTCTCACTGCCTGTGTTAAGCACTGTGCAGAGCTGACTTCCTGGTGGGCTCTGCACGTGCGGTTGCGAACATGTCTGAGCCCATCCTTACTAAGCAACCTTGGGATGATTTGGTAACGGAAACTGCAAGTTAAGTCTTTTCATCCAACTTCAGTACCTGACCTTTCAATTTCTGAATGGGCACAAATTCCCACAGACACACTCCAAAATCTTGTGAAAAGCCTTCCCAGAAGAGTGGGAGGCCAACTGTTAATGTCCATGGTTTTGGAATGGAGTGTCTAAAGCTCATATAAGTGTGTGATGGTAATTTCATCAAAATGTGTTTGCCACATGCTATTGCTACCTTCAAAAATGTGTGTGTAGACAGCTCTGGGCCCTCTTTACCTCTGGGGCCCGATTGCAGTTGTCTGGTCTATGGTATGTACCCAACCACATCAAGTACATTGGGTATAGAAAATAATCACCTCCTCTTTAAAATAATCAAATTTTGTTGCCTTGCAGCCTGAAATTAAGGCAGACACAGTTTTTGTTTTATGCAGCTGTATTAGAATTGGAAATAGGATCACCCCCCTTGTGTCAGTATTTTTTTTGGGGGGGGGGCAAGGTAGGGTGATCCTTTTTTCCACCTCAGTGATTCTGTTTTAGATTTTAAAGGGAACTCCACGCCCAAATTTAAAAACAAATTGGCAAGGGCTCACCCCCAAATCCATACCAGACTCTTATCCGAGCAAGCAGCCTGGCAGGCCAGGAAAGGGGGGGGGAGTGAGCGAGCAGTCCCCCCTCCTGAACCATACCAGGCCGCTTGCCCTCAACATGGGGAGGGTGCTTTGGGGTGCCCCCCAAAGCATCTTGTCCCCATGTTGATGGGCACAAGAGCCTCTTCCTGACAACCTTGGCCATTGATTGTCGGGGTCTGCGGGTGGGGGGCTTATCGGAATCTGGAGGCCCCCTTTCACAAGGGGGCCCCCAGATCCCACCCCCCCTTATGTGAATGGGTATTGGGTACATTGTACCCCTGCTCATTCACCAAAAAAAGATTTAAAAAGTAAAAACCACAATAGCCAGTTTTTGACAATTCCTTTATTAAAAAAAGAAAAAAAAGTGTCCCGCAATGTCCATTCATCTTCAATCACGCCGCCTGACAGACCCGAAAAATAGAAACAAATAAAAAAGCTCAGCCTCGATGGGAGTCCTCCCAGCGACTGCTGTCTCTTGGCTGTGACAGCTGTTATATAGGCATGGGCGGAGCCACCCGGTAACGTAACCGAGTGACCCCACCCCCTTCTGATGTCATGTGACGTCATGTGATGTCATGTGATGTCAGAGGGGGCAGGCTCATCCGGTTAAGTCACCGGGTGGCCCCGCCTTTGCCTATATAACAGCTGTCAAAGCCAAAAGAAAGCAGTAGCGGGAAGTCTCCCATGGAGGCAGAGTTTTTTTCGTTTTTTTTTCTTCTATTCTTCGGGTCCATCAGGCGGAGGTCAAATGGCACTGCGCATCACCCAAAAAAAAAACCCCATACCAACAGAGAAGTTTGGAGATGGGAACTTTATGGTGGGGGGCTGTTTTTCAGCTTACGGTGCTGGCAAACTTCCTTTCATTGAAGGAAGGATGAATGGAAAAATGTACCAAGACATTCTTGATAACAATCTGCTGCCAGCTACCAAGATGATGAAGATAAAACGAGGGTGGACATTTCAGCAAGTCAATGATCCCAAACACAAAGCAGAGGAAACTCTCAATTGGTTTCAAAGAAAGAAAATAAAGCTACTATAATGGCCCAGCCAATCCCCTGACTAGGGATGAGCATGATGTTCCAGTCGAACGTAAGTTCGACTGGAGCATTGGGTCTTCGCTTGTTCGACGAATACCGAACATTATGGGGCGTTCGCGGCAAATTCGAGTGCTGCGGAACACCCCATAGTGCACTGCGAGATCGCAGTGCATTGGCGTCCTATGGTTGGCCAAACCATGCACCTGACCTGCATGCTTTGGCCAATCACAGCGCGCTCTGCTGAGAAAGCCATAATTGGCCAAAGGCAGGTCCAGGCCAATCAAGTCCAGGCCTCACACTATGTAAGTCTGCTTACATACCGGCCGTACATAGTGTAATGAATGAGAGCAGCAAAATGACATTTCTAAAGGAAAACATTTCATTTAAAATTACTTGCGGCTGTAATGTATTGTCGAATCCCGGCAATATACTGTAGATAAAAATCATTGAAAAAAGTCCCGTCCCCCCCAGTCCATTACCAGGCCCTTCGAGTCTGATATGGATATTAAGAGGAACACCACGCCAAAAAAAAAAAAAATGGAGTGGGGGTACCCCTAAGAATAAATACCAGGCTCTTCAGGTCTGGTGTGGATTTTAGCTGCTTGACGACCGGCTCACGCCTATATACGTCAGCAGAATTGCACGTACAGGCAATTTAACGTACCTGTACGTCGCCTTTAAGACGCAGCATTGTGGGCTCAGTGAGTCCCGCGGACTCGATGTCCGCGGGGATACCTGCGATCGTCTCACGGAGAGGAAGAACGGGGAAATGCTGATGTAAACAAGCATTTCCCCATTCTTCCTCGTGACAGGACACTGATCACCGCTCCCTGTAATCGGGAGCAGTGATCAGTGTCGTGTCACACATAGCCCATCCCCCCTACAGTTAGAACACATCCCTAGGACACACTTAACCCCTTCAGTGCCACCTAGTGGTTAACCCATTCACTGCCAGTGTCATTTTCACAGTAATCAGTGCATTTTGATAGCACTGATCGCTGTAAAAATTACAATGGTCCCAAAAATGTATCAAAAGTGTCCGATGTGTCTGCCATAAAGTCGCAGTCACGATACAAATCGCAGATCGCCGCCATTACTAGTAAAAAAATAATAATAATAAAAATGCCATAAAACTATCCCCTATTTTGTAGACGCTATAACTTTTGCGCAAACAAATCTATATACGCTTATTGCGATTTTTTTTACCAAAAATATGTAGAAGAATACGTATCGGCCTAAACTGAGAAAAATTAGCTTTTTTTTAAAAGAAAATGGGGATATTTATTATAGCAAAAAGTACAAAATATTGTTTTTTTTAAAAATTGTCGCTCTATTTTTGTTTACAGCGCAAAAAATAAAAACCGCAGAGGTGATCAAATACCACCAAAGGAAATTCCTATTTGTGGAAAAAAAAGGACATACATTTTGTTTGGGAGCCACGTCGCATGACCTCGCAATTGTCAGTTAAAGCGACGCAGTGCCGAATCGAAAAAAGTGCTCTGGTCTTTGGTCAGCCAAATGGTCCGGGGCTTAAGTGGTTAAGGGAAATCCTGCGCCAAAATAAAAAAAGGCGTGGCCCCCCAAAATCCATACCAGACCCTTATCTGAGCACACAACCTGGCAGGCCGCAGGGTGGCCCCGTCCTTGGATATATAAGAGCTGTCATCACGAAAAGGCTGCAGCCGGCGGGGATGCCTCCCATTGAAGCAGAGTTTGTCCATTTTTTTTTTTCGATCCATCTGTGCCGTGATTGAAGAGGGATTTACATATTTTTATTTTTTATTTTTTAATAAAGGAATTGTCCAAAACTGTCTCATTTTTACTTTTTTGACACTTTCTTTGGCGAACGAGTAGGGGTAAAATTTACCCGATACCCATACACATAGGGGGGCCGGAATCTGGGGTCCCCGTGTTAAAGGGGCTTCCAGATTCCGATAAGCGGGCAAGGGTTTTGGGGAGGAGGCCCTTGTGCCCATCAACATGGGGACAAGGTGTTTTGAGGGGACCCCAAAGCACCCTCCCCATGTTGAGGGCATGTGGCCTGGTAAGGTTCAGGGGGGATGCTGTCTTGCCCCCCCTTTTCCTGCGGCCTGCCAGGGTGCGTGCTCGGATAAGGGTCTGGTATGGATTTTGGGGGAACCCCACGCTATTTTTTTAAAGAAATTTGGCGCGGGGTTCCCCTTAATAACCATACCAGACCCGGAGGGCCTGTTATGGACTGGGAGGGGGGACCCACGGCATTTTTTTCAATGATTTTTATCTAGATTGCCGGGATCCGACAATACATTACAGCTGTGAGCAAATTTGAATGAAATTTTTTCTATTCGAAATTTTATTTTGCTGTGGTACTGTTATAAACATGGGAAATATGTGCTACGTTACAGGCAGACTAAGGAGACCCCCCCCAGGCACAATATTTTTTTTTAAACTTTATTTCTTTATTAACATTTAACAAAAAATCATAAACATCATAAATCTTCCCCATGAAGTCCCGGCCCTCCATCCCAGTTTCTCTCCACAGAGTTGGCAAACATAACGAGTCCTATGTGAGTTTTGGGTGGAACCTGGGGGGGGCGGGGGCATCTTGTGGGGTTGTCTGTGTGGTCCCAGGCACAATATTTAAATGAATATTTAATTGTTATTGTTTCACTTTAAGCATTATTAAAATCACTGCTCCTTAAAAACCGGCAGTTTTTAAAACTTTTTTTGAATTGATACATGTCCCCTGGGGCAAGACCCGCGTCCCCATAAACTTTTTATGTCAATAACTTGCATATAAGCCTTTCAAATTAGCACTTTTGGTTTTTCATGTTCGTGTCCCATAGACTTATTTTTCAGTGCACTTTCAAGTACACTTGCAGTGCACTTGTAGTGCAAAGCGGATTTGCCTTTCGTAAGAAACCCCCAATGTTTCTTTTTATCCTGTCTTTTTCAACACTGAGCAATGTTGTTGATAAACATTTCCAGCTGCTTTTTTATTTTTTTGACAGCTGTGAACCGGGGGAACTGCTCTGCACTTTTTACATGAATTGTGGAAATGCTGGATTAAGATCGTGTGGGGGGTCGAATCAAGATCACAAACTTTTTTTACGATTAATCGTGTAGCTCTAATGGATTGCGCGGGTTGTTCCCGACATGTGGTGAAAATTTAATGTCAATAGCACCTTTAGAAATATATTTGCCTAGAAAAATGGTGACATGTTCAATACTTATTTTACCGGCTGTATATGCGTAATAAACATGTTCAAATTGGTGTTATAAGTGTTTGTTTTTGCATTTTACATTTTTCTTATTTGTTTTTGGTATTGCCTGATTTAATATACTATAGTGATTGATTGTGTCTCAGTCAGGTTTTTATTATTTGTTGGTTTCACATTTTGGACTTACCTCAATGGACAATGAAGGAGCAGCAACGTATGCTACAATGGTTACCTCTATGCCTTCTTCTCTAAGGCCCCTTTCACATGGGACGGATCCGTGATGATCCACCCCGTGAACATCCGCTTGCTCAGCAGGGATCGCTCCGTTGATCCCCGCTGAGCCGGCGGATGACAGGGTGGTCCCGCACACTGTGCAGGGACCGCCCTGTCAGATCTCCACTCTCCCCTATGGGGGGATCGGATGAACACGGACCGTCTGTCCGTGTTCATCCAATCCGCTCTGCAGACGGATTGAAAAATAGGATTTTCCTCCGTCTGCAGAATCGGAGGATTGCGGACCCGGATGAGATCGGGTGTCAGCGGATGTTCATCCACTGACACCCGCTATCTCATAGGGACCAATGTATGTCCCTTTTTCATCCGTAAACGGATGGATGAAAAAGCGGACATACGGTCCGCATGTGTGAAAGGGGCCTAATGCTCACATGTTAGACTGACAGCACTGTGCAAAGCACTATTGCTAGCTTTTCCTCCCAGAGTCCTGTTGAGCAGGAGAAGCTAATATAAGGAGAAATTTAGGTACTTATACTAGCTGCATTTAGCATTCAATTTAATTTAATTTGAATGAAAACATAACTACATTATTTTAAAGACATCTGTTCTAAATACAGTCTTTAATTTTCTGCTTACTTCTGGACTAGTCCTTCCCTGAAGAAAAACGTAATCAAAGGATGGTAGCAAAGCTGTTAGCATTGCAGAACTAGACTTATTTTCCACCAGGATATCATCTGTGGGGATCATCCTGCAATGCCTTGGAAAAAGCGTAGGAGCATGTGAAATGGCCATCAGGCCAGGAAACTTTCTCACCTTGTTCTATGCATTGAAATGTAAGATGAGTTAAAGGTTATTAATCTGGCAGTTGCCTGCTTGAGAAAACACTGCTGTGACAACTAAAGGCGGTTTATGCTTCGCAACTTCTTCACTGCTCATAGCAGGCTTTCAAAGAACACCCAATACGAAAAACCTACTGATAGGATAAAAGACTCGCCGGACATAACATGGCCATAGTAGGTTCATTTAATTGTGGGACTTAATATGATTGATTCAATATTCTTTATGTTACATTCTCTTACCCCCCCCCCCCCCTATTGGAGCATTCCCTCTGCCTTAATTTTTTATAGATTTTTTTTTTTTTAACAAAATAGGATTTTTTTGTACTCACCGTAAAATCCTTTTCTCTGACGTCCATGGACTGACACAGCATCTTCAATTTTGACAAAGTGGGTTATGTTCCTGCTCATAGGAGAAGACTGAACATAACCCACTTTGTCAAGATTGAAGATGCTGTGTCAGTCCATGGACGGTAAGAGAAATACCTTTTTTACGTTCTTCCTTGGTATGTGTTCTCTTTCAAATGCCCCTTTATGCAATGACATTCCTCCTTAGATATCAGTCTGTCCAAACAGTATGGCCACTTGCTAACTTGGTGTAATCCACAGTCAGGTTGAGGCGGCAATAAACCCAACAACACAAATTAAATCTATTGCAGCAAACCAATACTTCAATGTGGTGTTTGTATTAGTTTATTTTTGTTTTGTTTTTTTTTAGGCTTTTTTTCCCTTTATTTTCACCTGGTATTCTGACCAGTAACATACTTCATGTCTTAGGGCAGTGATGGCGAACCCTGGCACCTCAGATGTTTTGGAACTACATTTCCCATGTTGCTTAACTACATTGCAGAATGCATGAGCATCATGGGAAATGTAGTTCCAAAACAATCAGGGTTACCAAGGTGCAGTGGCGGCTTGTAATGCAGAGCGCAGGGGTGCCGCCCCCCTATCCTTGCGTCCGCCCCCCCCCCCATATCTACATGCAGGGAGCTGGACAAATGGATTCCAATGGGCTTCAAAAAAAGGGTGGGCTAGTCACCTAGTTGTGTGACAATAGCGAATGAATATTCATGAGACCCATCACCTGATTGGCCAAAAAGAGAACTGATCCTATTGGCTGCCAAGGACGAGCAGAGAGGAGATGCACGGCAGAAGCCGCCGTGATGCGAAGGAGGATCAGACGCAGGGGAAGCCGCCACCCGTCGCCCTGATAGATGGAGTAAGTGTGGGACTAGTGACTGACCGGGGAGGGGTGGGGTACAGTTACGGGTGACCCCACCGACCAGGGGGGGGGGGTGGCTGTGGGTGCATTGTTTGCTGCCCCCCACTGTTAGGGTGTCTGCACTCTAGATGGAGGAGTATTGGAGACACCTTTGATCAAAAGCATTGTCAAACTGAGGAGAGGGTAATGTTGGATGCATTAGCAAATTAAAGTTAAAGTGATTGTAAAGTCTTGTTTTTTTTTTATAAAAATAACAAACATGTTATACGCACCTGCTCTGTGTAGTGGTTTTGCACATTGAAGCCTGGATCCTCCTATTCTCAGGTGCCTCTTCTGTGCTCCTGGCCCCTCCCTCCTGTTGAGTGCCCCCATTGCAAGCAGCTTCCTATGTGGACACCCGAGCCAAGTTGCAGCTCCGTGAGTCTATTCAGATACACAGCTGTGGTTCGGCCCCTCCCCCCTCTCTCCAGATTGGCTAACTGACTTTGATTGATAGCAGCGGGAGCCAATGGTGCCACTGATGAGTCTCAGCCAATCAGGAGGGAGAGTCTCGGACGGCGAGACACTCGCGGACATTGCTGGACAGAGATGGGGCTCAGGCAAGTATTAGGGAGGCCGAGGGGGGCTGCATACAGAAGGCTCTTTATCTTAATGCATAAAATGCATTAAAATAAGAAACCTTCTGCCTTTACAACCCTTTTAAACTTCAGCTAATACTATTTAAGCAGTAACAGCAACAGTTTTTTTTTTGGGGGGGGGGGGGTTAAAGGGTTTATATGAATGAATTGAAGCTGTCCATTGTAAGCACCCCTGTCAGTGTTAAACTATTGAAAGGAAAAATAGAAAAGCGCCTCTTAGCAAAACAGATTTATTATGTAGCAGACAATTTGTATCAAACACTTACATCATGGTAAGTTTCAGGTGTCATCCAGTAGGATTAATGTTTATATTGCGTCCAGGATCTCTGACGCTACTCCACGGATTTCCCAGGTCCCGGTTATGGCGGCCGCAAGTAGCCGGGATACAGGCTGGCTTGTCCGTGATAGGAGACAGCAGCGAAAGATGGCAACGGTCGGTCCGGAGAGGAGTCTTTTATTAAAGACTTCCTATCCACAATTGTTACTATAGAGTTTTTCAAAACCTTATGCTACCTGCCATCCCTTGGTAACAGTAATAACTTTATGTCCATCTGATTGGAATACTTTTTTTGTTTTTTTGATTTTCAACCTTTGTATAATATCCTTTACACATTTAGGATTAATCGTGTTTGTCTGTGCAGGCTTCCCAAGCGCTTGCATTTGCTATAGTGTTAAACTATTAGCCCTTCAATTACCTTTTATCATCCGCCGTCCTCCTTTCAAAGATCTTGTTTCATTCATAGAAGCTGTACCACGGATTCTATGAATGGAGGAGCTGGACAGAAAGGGCAGGCATTGTTAAGCTCTCTTTTTTTTTTACATTCTTTATTTATAGGAAGTTTTTACAATTACAATAAGCAGAAAAACATAGAAATACACAAGATACATAAACCTAACCATCCACGTATAAATTCAGAAAGAGTACCATTAGGATACCACCATAAGTCTAGGTCTAGAATATTTAACCTCTTAGAGCCAGCGCCTCCCAGCCCTTTAAGAAGTTTATGACGCCAGGAGGCAGGGCGTAGCTTATGATCACATGACCGCCGTGATTGGCTGTCACGTGGTCAGAAAAATCCTGATCGCAACGAACGTTCAGGAGCTTTCAGTTAGGGGACGGCAACTGTGCTGGGAGCGTGCAGCGTACATGCTCTCAGCACAGGTGTATACACAGCAGCTCATGCAAATATGTGGCCCATTGGCACTAAGGACCAGGCACTGAGGCCGCATATATGCATACGGCGGGCGCCAAGGGCTTAACATAATTACAACATAAACCCATCCTGCGCCAAAAGTATCGCCCAACAGACTTCCAGAGACTAGATAGTTTGTTAATAGCCTGTCATAAAACCCAACGCAATGTGGAGGGGTATATTGGATAAACTGTGTCTCAGTCAGGTAAAACGATAAAGCGACGATAAACGAAGTATAAAGAAAGAAGTATAGGCATAGAAAAGAAGGAAAGGGAGAAAGAAGAAAACAAAATAGAAGAGTGGGGGGGGGGGTGGAGGAAAAAGGGGAAGGTGGAAAGGAGAGCATTGGGGGAATGAAGGGGAAGGAATAACAAGAGTACACAAATCTTATAATGTAATTACTCTTGGCAGACAAAAGGGGTTTAGGAAAGTCGAGGGTCGACGATTTAACCAGAATCTTTTTGAATTATTCTGTACAGGAAAATTTAAGCCAATAGAACCATGTTTTAGTACTTTCAGTTGTATCTTTGATAGTCGGGCACTCTTGATGCGTGCCTGTCACAACTCTGTCGGTCCTATTTTCCCCTGCCGAATATGAATAAGTGCATAAGTTAGTTGACAACAGATGTCAAATGTTGCAAACATACATATACATGAAATCTCAATTTCACTAAGTGACTGAATGTGATCCGTAAAAAAATATTTTGTAACAAATAAATCAGAACGAAACAGTCCTCTATTGTGACCAAACACAAATAACAGTCCAAAAGTGTAGAAAAAACTGCAAGGTTGAAATTAAGAATTCCACATGGATATGACCCACTTTATGAAAGTATAGAGACACCACCACCGATATAAGAAGGAGGCTTACCAGATGGTGTTGACTTGGTGGGGTGTATACCACCCAAGTCAAAATAGGCTTGTATAATCAGTCAGCAAGATGTATCCAGCTGGTCCTGAATCCACATCTCAGTTGGCACCACAAATTCCAATAAACATCAGGAAGTGTAAATACATGTAGTCTTGTTGGAGCCAGAGATACGGTAACCACATAACACGCATAATGGTAAAAAAAACTCATATAGTGTGATACCGTAC
The DNA here is from genome assembly GCA_029206835.1 of Rana muscosa. Lineage (NCBI taxonomy): Eukaryota > Metazoa > Chordata > Amphibia > Anura > Ranidae > Rana > Rana muscosa. The sequence continues at coordinate 119,004,095 of CM055127.1, forward strand.
AAAGTAATATTTAATAAAAAGATTAAAAATGAACACTCACATTTGGAAGAACGTCATAGGCATATCACAAATAGTGATGAGCCGAACACCCCCGGGTTCGGTTCGCACCAGAACCCGCGAACGGACCGAAAGTTCGTACGAACAATAGAACCCTATTAAATACAATGGATGCGAACGTTCGAATTCTAAAGTGCTAATTATAACAACTATTATGCATGTTATTGTCCTAAAAAGGGTTTGGGAACCCGGGTTCTGCACCAGGGGACATGTATCAATGCAAAAAGAAGTTTTAAAAACGGTCGTTTTTCGGGAGAAGTCATTTTAATGATGCATAAAGTGAAAAAAAAAAGTCAAATATTCCTTTAAATATCGTACCTGGGGGGTGTCTAAAGTATGCCTGTGAAGTGCCACGTGTTTCCCGTGTTTAGAACTGTCCCTGCACAAAATGACACTTCTAAAGGAAAAAAAAGCCATTTAAAACTGCTTGCGGCTTTAATGTAATGTCTGGTCCCGGTAATATGGATGAAATTCTTTAGGAAAAATGGCATAGCTACCCCATGACCCCCCCCCTACCCCAGCCCATTACCAGCCCCTTTGGGTCTTGTATGGATATTAAGGGGAACCCCGCACATAAAATAAAAAAGGCCCTATATACTCTGAACAGCCGTATACAGGCGGTGCATACAAGACAGGGACTGTAGGTTTGTTCTTATGTAGAATCTGTTTGTAATTTTGAACAGGTACATTGTTGAAGTGTAGCTCCAGCCCAAAAATCTATTTTTAAACTTTTTGGAAAACATAGGTAAGGGTTATCACCCCTGTAACATTTGTTTTGCTGTCTGTGCCCCTGTTCAGAACATTTCACCTCACTTTCCGTCCCAATGACAACTGTTTTTGAAATGTGGTGTTTTTCTTGAAACAAGGATTGCTGATAAAGCATCAGTACAGAGGAGACACCTTTCTCCCATATTTATTCTTACAGGAGAGAATTTTCCTTCCTAGTGGTAGATTTCCTCTCACTTCCTGTTGTCTTCTTGCGTTTGCAAGTAGGAGTCGTTTGTAAGTTGGATGTTTGAAAGTAGGGACCTGCCGTATATACTCTGCAGAAATAGGCCCCTTAGTTGTTGGTGTTGGCACAACACTGTAAGCACTCACAGTTACTCTTGGTTGGTGCTGGAACGCCCTGCTGTCAACTATTATATCAGGAATTTTAATTACATATAATTGTTGAACAGTGGTAGTAAAAATTGGGCCTTTGATGGTGGTGCTGGTGCCACAACACTGTAAGCCCTGACAGTTACTCTTGGTGGGTGCAGCAATGGGCCCTGCTGTGAATTATTAGATCAAGAATTGTAATTGCATGCCCCTGTTGAACAGGGGCTGAAAAATTGGGCCTTTCGTGGTGGTGGTGGTGGTGGTGGTGTTGCCACAACACTGTAAGCCCTCAGAGTTACTCTTGGTGGGTGCAGGAATGGGCCCTGCTGTGAATTATTAGATCAAGAATTGTAATTACATGCCCCTTTTGAACAGGGGCTGAAAAATTGGGCCTTTCGTGGTGGTGGTGGCGTTGCCACAACACTGTAAGCCCTCAGAGTTACTCTTGGTGGGTGCAGCAATGGGCCCTGCTGTGAATTATTAGATCAAGAATTGTAATTACATGCCCCTTTTGAACAGGGGCTGAAAAATTGGGCCTTTCGTGGTGGTGGTGGCGTTGCCACAACACTGTAAGCCCTCAGAGTTACTCTTGGTGGGTGCAGGAATGGGCCCTGCTGTGAATTATTAGATCAAGAATTGTAATTACATGCCCCTTTTGAACAGGGGCTGAAAAATTGGGCCTTTCGTGGTGGTGGTGGTGGTGGCGTTGCCACAACACTGTAAGCCCTCAGAGTTACTCTTGGTGGGTGCAGCAATGGGCCCTGCTGTGAATTATTAGATCAAGAATTGTAATTGCATGCCCCTGTTGAACAGGGGCTGAAAAATTGGGCCTTAGGCACTGGTGGCACAACACTACAACCCCTCACAGATACTGTACTTGGAGCACAGCAATGAGCCCTGTTGCAAAGTATTGCTTCAAAAATTGTAATGACACGCCCCTGTTAAACAGGGGCTGAAAAATTGGGCCTTAGGCACTGGTGCCACAACACTCCAACCCCTCACAGATACTGTACTTGGAGCACAGCAATGAGCCCTATGGCAAATTATTGCTAAAAAAATTGTAATTACACGCCCCTGTAAAACAGGGGCTGAAAAATTGGGCCTTAGCCACTGGTGGCGGCACCCATAAACAAAAATGATCTTCCAAGCTATCATCATCAATCGTATCATTGAGGACTCGGAGGAGGAGGATAGCCAGTCAACTTAACAGCACAGGCACTCAGCATCAGCATCAGTCTTGAAGGGATGTGACATGTTAAAATCAATTAGTCTGTTATATCAGCATCAGGTGTGTGGTAGCTGGTGGTGATCCAAGACTGGTTCATCTTGATGAAAGTCAGTCGATCAACCGAGTCGGTGGACAGGCGCACCCTGTGATCCGTGACAAATCCTCCAGCAGCACTGAATGTGCGTTCCGAAAGAACGCTGGATGCAGGACAGGCCAGTAGCTCAATTGCATACTGTGCAAGCTCTGGCCAGTGATCCATCCTCAAGACCCAGTAAGCCAGAGGATTTTCGGTGGGGAAGGTGTCCAAGTCTGACCTTGCCCCTAGATATTCCTGCACCATGTTTATCAGACGCTGGCGATGGTTGCTGGAACCGATCATACTTTGGGGCTGCGGACTAAAGAATTGTCTGAACGCATCGGTCAGACGGCCACCTTCCCCACCGCTCCTTCTTTGACTGGCCGAAGCCTCAGCAACTCGTTGTCCAGGACCAGGAGTTTGTAACCTCCCAGTCTCTGGGAACGCGTTGCACAGACCTTTCTGCAAGGCCTCCCGGAGTTGTCTCATCCTCTGCTCCCTCTGCGACGGTAACATAAGGTCCGCAACCTTACCCTTGTACCGTGGATCAAGGAGAGTGGCCAGCCAGTAATGGTCCCTCTCCTTGATCCGAAGAATACGAGGATCCTTCCGCAGACTTTGCAGGATCAGGGAGGCCATGCAGCGTAGGTTTGCTGAGGCATTCGCTCCGGAGTCCTCTGGGTCACTAAGGACGACATGATCCGCAGCCACCTCCTCCCAGCCACGTACAAGTCCACTGGTTTCTTGGGACTGTAAATCATCCCTAAAAGACTGCTACTGATGATGCTGAGTGCCAGCCTCCACCTCCATGCTGACACAATCCTCCTCCTCCTCCTCCTCCTCCTCTTCCTGTGCGATGGGTGGGACAGAAGGAACACTGTCTGGGTAAAGGGGGCCTTGAGAGGCAAGGAAGTCCTCCTCTTCCTGCCTCTGTTCTGCCTCAAGTGCCCTGTCCATTATTCCACGCAGCGTGTGCTCCAACAGGTGGACAAGAGGTACAGTGTCACTGATGCATGCACTTTCACTGCTCACCATCCTCGTGGCCTCCTCAAATGGTGCCAGGACAGTGCATGCATCCCTGATCATGCCCCACTGGCGTGGAGAAAAAAAACCAAGGTCCCCTGACCCTGTCCTGGTGCCGTAGTCGCACAGGTACTCATTGATGGCCCTCTGCTGCGTGTGCAGCCGCTGCAGCATGGCCAACGTTGAGTTCCACCTGGTGGGCATGTCACATATAAGGCGGTTCTTGGGCAGGTTCAACTCCTTTTGCAGCTCAGCCAGGCGAGCACTGGCATTATAAGATCTGTGGAAATGCACACAGACTTTCCTGGCCTGCCTCAGGACATCCTGTAAGCCCGGGTACCTGCCCAAGAACCGCTGCACCACCAGGTTAAGGACGTGAGCCACACAGGGCACATGGGTCAGTTGTCCCTGTCGGAGGGCGGAGAGGAGGTTGGTGCCATTGTCGCAAACCACCATTCCTGGCTTAAGCTGGCGTGGCGTCAACCACCTCTCGGCCTGGCCCTGCAGAGCAGACAGGACCTCTGCCCCAGTGTGGCTTCTGTCCCCCAAACACACCAGCGCAAGCACGGCATGGCATCTTTTTGCCTGCGTACTTGCGTAGCCCCGTGAACGGCTACGGAGCACCGCTGGTTCATAGGACAAACCACAGGAAGAGGCCATGGAGGAAGAAGAAGAGGAGGGGGTGGAGGAGAGAGGTGTGTCACAACCAGTAGTAGCATTTTGGAGGCGTGGCGGTGGAACAACCTCCAACACTACTGCACCTTGTCCTGCATCCTTCCCAGCTGCCAAAAGAGTGACCCAATGGGCCGTGAAAGAAAGGTAACGTCCCTGTCCATGCCTGCTGGACCATGAGTCAGCGGTAATATGCACCTTACCGCTGACCGCCCTGTCCAGCGAGGCCAAGACATTGCCTTCCACATGCCGGTAGAGAGCCGGAATAGCCTTCCGTGAGAAAAAGTGGCGTTTGGGAACCTGCCACTGAGGAACCGCACATTGCACAAACTCACGGAAGGGGGCCGAGTCTACCAACTGAAAAGGCAGCAGTTGAAGCGCTAGCAATTTAGCCAAGCTAGCATTCAACCGCTGGGCATGTGGATGGCTGGGAGTGAACTTCTTTCGACGGTCCAGCAGCTGGGGCAGGGAAATTTGCCTGCTAGAATCGGACGTCGGTGTACTGCTAGCAGAGTGGCCGCAAGTACTTGGCTGTGACACACCTAATTCTACACCTTCATTCCTCTCAGTGCATGTTTCAGAGAGGACTGAAGTTATAGTGGGGTTGGAGATCCCAGCTGATGCGGTGCAAGGAGAGGTCCGCTTTGTTCTTTGGTGTGGGTCTTTGAGGTAGGCTTGCCAACGAGCTGCATGGCAGGTCAACATATGTCTGGTCAGGCATGTGGTACCCAAGCGGCTGATGTTTTGGCCACGCGATATACGCTTGAGACATATGTTGCAAACAGCAGCTGTGCGATCTGATGCACTAGCCTCAAAAAAGGCCCACACCAAGGAACTTTTTGAATGACGGGCAGAGGCAGCGCCCTGCACAGGCGGAGCTCTGCGGTGTGATTCCGTCGGTGTACTGCCCTTACGCTGGCCACCAAAGGGCATCCTGCCTCGTTGGAGATGTGCCTCCTCCTCATCCTCCTCCTCCTCCTCTCTACTATTAGGCACCCACGTGGAGTCAGTGGCCTCATCATCCCCTCCCTCCTCATCACTGGAGCCAATCTGGCAGTATGCTGCAGCTGCTGGAACATGACTGCCAGATTGGTGTCCTTCTTGAGCATCCCCTCTGTCTGCTCTCACGCTACTGCCTTCCTGTAGCTGGGTTTCATCATCAGACCCTTCGAAACGCTGGGCATCCTCCTGGAGCATGTACCCAACACTGTGCTCAAACAGTTCGGGGGACTCCTCAGGAGGAGGACATGGTGGGTCTAGGGAAGGAGTGACTGATGATGAGTCTGACATTGATACCAGGGAAGAGGACGCTTTGGCAGCTGCTTTGCCAGTACCCTGAGCCTGGGTGAGAGAGGATGAGGAGGAGGAGGAGGGCTTGGTCATCCACTCTACCAAGTCTTCGGCATGATGTGGCTCAACATGTCCAGCTGCCGAAAAGAAGGACAAGCGTGTCCCATGGCCATGTGCTGATGACAATGCACCGCGTCCACGACCAGCACTGTTGCCCCCAGACACAGAGCCTGCTTGCCCTCTTTTATTGCCTCCTGACTGTCTGCCTCTCCTTGTTTGCCTTCCAGACATTCTAATAGATGGCCTGCAGGGAGATGGGAAAAAAGCAATAAGGGCTACCTTCAGGTGTCCTTCTCTGTCCCTTTACTTAAGGATTTCTAAATATGGTTGAGGATGATTGCTTTTGCACAGAATAGCACAACGACAATTTCCCTGACTGTCAAAAAAACAAGGATTTCAAAGATGGTTGATGAGGAATGCTTTAGCACACTATAGCACAAAGAGAATTTCCCTCACTGTCCTTCTTTGTCCCTAGAAACAAGGATTCGCACAGTGAAAGAAACTGACACTCTCCCTACCTAGAGTTTTCTGTCCCTAGAAAAAATGTTTTTTTAAAGCACACTATAGCACAAGGAGAATTCACTCACTGTCCTTCCCTGTCCCTAGAAACAAGGAATCGCACAGTGAAAGAAACTGACACTCTCCCTACCTAGAGTTTTCTGTCCCTAGAAAAAATGTTTTTTTAAAGCACACTATAGCACAAGGAGAATTCCCCTCACTTTCCTTCTTTGTCCCTAGAAACAAGGATTCGCACAGTGAAAGAAACTGACACTCTCCCTACCTAGAGTTTTCTGTCCCTAGAAAAAATGTTTTTTTTAAAGCACACTATAGCACAAGGAGAATTCACTCACTGTCCTTCCCTGTCCCTAGAAACAAGGAATCGCACAGTGAAAGAAACTGACACTCTCCCTACCTAGAGTTTTCTGTCCCTAGAAAAAATGTTTTTTTAAAGCACACTATAGCACAAGGAGAATTCCCCTCACTTTCCTTCTTTGTCCCTAGAAACAAGGATTCGCACAGTGAAAGAAACTGACACTCTCCCTACCTAGAGTTTTCTGTCCCTAGAAAAAATGTTTTTTTAAAGCACACTATAGCACAAGGAGAATTCACTCACTGTCCTTCCCTGTCCCTAGAAACAAGGAATCGCACAGTGAAAGAAACTGACACTCTCCCTACCTAGAGTTTTCTGTCCCTAGAAAAAATGTTTTTTTAAAGCACACTATAGCACAAGGAGAATTCACTCACTTTCCTTCTTTGTCCCTAGAAACAAGGATTCGCACAGTGAAAGAAACTGACACTCTCCCTACCTAGAGTTTTCTGTCCCTAGAAAAAATGTTTTTTTAAAGCACACTATAGCACAAGGAGAATTCCCCTCACTTTCCTTCTTTGTCCCTAGAAACAAGGATTCGCACAGTGAAAGAAACTGACACTCTCCCTACCTAGAGTTTTCTGTCCCTAGAAAAAAAGTTTTTTTAAAGCACACTATAGCACAAGGAGAATTCACTCACTGTCCTTCCCTGTCCCTAGAAACAAGGAATCGCACAGTGAAAGAAACTGACACTCTCCCTACCTAGAGTTTTCTGTCCCTAGAAAAAATGTTTTTTTAAAGCACACTATAGCACAAGGAGAATTCCCCTCACTTTCCTTCTTTGTCCCTAGAAACAAGGATTCGCACAGTGAAAGAAACTGACACTCTCCCTACCTAGAGTTTTCTGTCCCTAGAAAAAAAGTTTTTTTAAAGCACACTATAGCACAAGGAGAATTCACTCACTGTCCTTCCCTGTCCCTAGAAATAAGGAATCGCACAGTGAAAGAAACTGACACTCTCCCTACCTAGAGTTTTCTGTCCCTAGAAAAAATGTTTTTTTAAAGCACACTATAGCACAAGGAGAATTCCCCTCACTTTCCTTCTTTGTCCCTAGAAACAAGGATTCGCACAGTGAAAGAAACTGACACTCTCCCTACCTAGAGTTTTCTGTCCCTAGAAAAAATGTTTTTTTAAAGCACACTATAGCACAAGGAGAATTCACTCACTGTCCTTCCCTGTCCCTAGAAACAAGGAATCGCACAGTGAAAGAAACTGACACTCTCCCTACCTAGAGTTTTCTGTCCCTAGAAATAATGTTTTTTTAAAGCACGCTATAGCACAAGGAGAATTCCCCTCACTTTCCTTCTTTGTCCCTAGAAACAAGGATTCGCACAGTGAAAGAAACTGACACTCTCCCTACCTAGAGTTTTCTGTCCCTAGAAATAATGTTTTTTTAAAGCACACTATAGCACAAGGAGAATTCCCCTCACTTTCCTTCTTTGTCCCTAGAAACAAGGATTCGCACAGTAAAACACACTGACACTCTCCCTACCTATCCTTCTCTTTCCCTAAACTAAAGGAATCCAGGTTAAGCAAGAAAGAAATAAATGTCACTGTCCCTGCCTATGCTTCTCTTTCCCTGCTCCGGAACACACACTACACTAGGCCGCCGTGCTGGCGGCCTTTTATAGTGTGGGGCGTGTACTAAACACCCTCAGCAATAATTGGCCACAGGTATCCTGCCTGTGGCCAATCATTGCTCTCCTCGCTGCCGGCGCTGTGATTGGCCAAGCATGCGGGGTCACAGTGCATGCTTGGCCAATCACAGCGCCTGGATGACACTGCGATGGCGTAGTGCATTGTGGGCCGTTCGCGTCACTCGAATTTGGCGCGAACGGCCCAAATCGTTCGATCTTCGTCGAACGATCGAACAGCCGATGTTCGAGTCGAACGTATGTTCGACTCGAACACGAAGCTCATCCCTAATCACAAAGTGTAAGAGCGATGTGTGTGAATGGGTCCACCCGACGTGTTTCAACTAAACAGTCATCATCTGGGGTGTGGACCCCCACAACAACACCACTATTTATATATGGAATGACCCCAGCTGAAATGACCATGACTCCGGGAATGACATCACTTCCTGTTAGTAAACAGGAAGTGGCAGCCGCTATTTAAAACGTCACATTTCAATTCAAAAAGTCTTACCAATAGAATAGAATAATATTGCCAACAAATACTAGATGAATAGGCAATATAAACATGGCCAGAACTTCTATATCAGCCATATAGAACGAGAAACGCCATCCAAGCCTCTCTATGGAAACGAGGCTGGATGACATCACTTCCGCGCTAAACAAGGACATTGGAAAGGATCCCCAAGCTTCACTATCAAAGCGAGGCATGGTGAAATCACTACACCAAGCCTCGCTATGGACAGAAAAACATTAAAATGAACTCCAAGCCTCGCTCTCAAAGCGGGGCCCGGAGATCACCAATAGAATAACATTGCCAACAAATATTAGATGAATAGGCAATATAAACATGGCCAGAACTTCTATATCTGCCATATAGAAAGAGAAGCGCCATCCAAGCCTCTCTATGAAGACGAGGCTGGATGACATCACTTCCGCTCTAAACAGGAACATATCAAATGATCCCCAAGCCTCACTATCAAAGCGAGGCATGGTGAAATCTCTGCACCAAGCCTCGCTATGGACAAAAGAGCATTGAAATGATCTCCAAGCCTCGCTCTCAAAGCGGAGCCCGGAGATCACAATGCGCCGCCCAAACCTCACCATGATTGTGATATCCCTTTTCAATAAACCGGCCTCTCAGAATGTCTGCTTGTATCCTGAAAGTTTCTATATCAGTACAATTCCTGCGAAGTGGAAGGAATTGACTTTTAGGAATGGACTTTAGCGAAGACTTATGGTGACAACTGTCTGTGGGTATGTATCCGTTCCTATCCATAGGTTTCAAATACGTACTGAACTTAAATTGACACTCAGACCTTTCAATTTCAAGATCCAAAAAATGGATTTTAGACTGGCTAAAGGTCTTGCAGTCATAGTTTTGCCAATGGCTCACTTTCCTTCGTGCAGGAATCTACCTGGTGTTTAGCAAACTACTGTCTTTTTTTTTGATGCCCATTCTGTAGTTTTTAATTTTCTGCCTGACACTGACCTTGCTTCTATCTGTCTTTTGAGCAACGTGAATCTGCCAGGTTCAGATTTCCTGCATTTGATGAGGTGTCCTCTGCTGCCCAGTTCTGTCTCTGAGCCTGCCTCTGGCAAGGTACCATTTTTTATATAGCTTGTCTGTTTAAGGTTCATCTTCTGTCTTTCTTGACTTCAACACAGGGTCATCAGCTGCTCAGGCCATTATTTGTGCAGGCTTTCTTTCACAAGGCATAGCTCCAGGCAACCAGCATGTCCTTCAAACTATTATTCTCAAAAGCCTACCTACCACACTGTTTACCTTTCCTGAACTCCGAGACCAGCAGTTCAGCAGTGTTTGAGTATGTTCTAAAGCCAGTGGTTTACAAACCTGTCTCAAAGCAGATGCCAAGGTTTCCATGGCTGACTAAAAAGCAATCGTAAGGCTTTTTACTGATTCGATAGATAAATTCACAAGGCTATATTTGCCCTGCCAAATGCTTTGTGTTTCTGTACAGTCAGTCTTAACATTTACAAAGTCCATCCAGGCAGGACAATCAGGTTAGCGACCTGACCTTTCTCTACTGCAGTTACACAATACAATTTGGATCACCTTTGTCTTTGCCAAGACAAATTCAAGTACTTACATGATAGGCAGCTTAATGAATGGGTGTTTTTTTATCAGCCCAGACTTCAGCTTTAATTATTTTTGAAATTAATTAACTAAGGGTGGTCACCCTATTACTGTATTGAACTTCAGGGAGCCTCCCACTGATGTACCCTCAAACCAACTCCAACCTCATCTTGTTTCAGACTCTACTCCATCTATTCCACGTTCTCCAGGCAACATCCACCTGTACCATGTGCCCTAGTTTAGGATCTGCCTTTGCCACCTGACTGGTGCAAAGGCAATCTTCTTCCTACATCTTGTCATTAAGCTACTCACCAGCACCTGCCAGTATTACCTGCTAAGGCCGGGTTCACACTGGGGCGACAAACGCTCCGACATTGGGAGCTCATGTCGCATGACGTGTGAAAATCAATGTTTCCCTATGGGAGCCGTCTTAACTGGTCCGACACATGTCGGTCCGACTTTAAAAATGCTCCCTGTACTACTTCGGTCCGACTTTGATCCGACTTCAGCCCATTGACTATCATTGAAGTCGGATCAAAGTCGGACCGCAGTCTTGCATGATCCGACTTTGGAATGCGACTTGTGCTGTGCTGCTCTTGAGGGGGAACTCCAGGCCAAATTTTAAATAAAAAACCGGCATGGGTTCCCCCTCCAGGAGCATACCAAGCCCTAGGGTCTAGTTTGTATTTGAAGGGGAACACCTACACAGAAAAAACGGCGTGGGGGTCCCCCCAAAATCCAAACCAGACCCTTATCTGAGCACGCAACCTGGCAGGCCGCAGGGGAAGAAGAGGGGGACGAGAGAGCCCTCCTGAACCGTACCAGGCCGCATGCCCTTAACATGGGGGGTTTGGTGCTCTGGGGCAGGGGGGCGACCTGCGCCCCCCCCACCCCAAAGCACCCTGCCCCCATGTTGATGAGGACAGGGCCTCTTCCCGACAACCCTGGCCGTTGGTTGTCGGGGTCTGCGGGCGGGGGGGGCTTATCGGAATCGGGAGCCCCCTTTAATAAGGGGGCCCCCAGATCCCGGCCCCCCCACCCTATGTGAATGAGTATGGGGTGCATCGTACCCCTACCCATTCACCTGGTGGAAAAAAATGGCAATAAAAACACAACACAGCTTTTTATATTAATTTATTGCACAGCTCCGGGGGTCTCCGCGCTCTCCGGTTCTTTCTTCTGCCGGGCCTCCGCTATCTTCTTCCAGCTCTTTTGCTAGCGGGGCCCGGTCTTCTCTGTCGCCTTCTTCTTCTCCCGCTCTCCGGTTCTTTCTTCCGCCGGGCCTCCGCTATCTTCTTTCAGCTCTTTTGCTAGCGGAGAGGCCCGGTCTTCCCGTCGTCTCGTCCGGCTCTCCGTTGTCCTTCTGCCGGCCCCTCCACTATCTTCTTCCAGCTCTTTTACTAGTGGAGGGGCCGGTCTTCTCCGTTGCCGTCGCCGTCTTCTTCTCTCTTCTCCTCCTCGATGTTGACTCGTCGCTTCCTCTCGCTGTAATACTGGCTGTTCGCTCCGCTCCGAATTAATATAGGCTTCTCATGACGTCACAGTCACATGCTCCGGGTGGCCCCGGAGCATGTGACTGTGACGTCATGGGAGCATGTGATTGTGATGTCATGAGAAGCCTATATTAATTCGGAGCGGAGCGAACAGCCAGTATTACAGCGGGAGGAAGCGACGAGTCAACATCGAGGAGGAGAAGAGAGAAGAAGACGATGTTGACTCGTCGCTTCCTCTCGCTGTAATACTGGCTGTTCGCTCCGCTCCGAATTAATATAGGCTTCTCATGACGTCACAGTCACATGCTCCGGGTGGCCCCGGAGCATGTGACTGTGACGTCATGGGAGCATGTGATTGTGATGTCATGAGAAGCCTATATTAATTCGGAGCGGAGCGAACAGCCAGTATTACAGCGGGAGGAAGCGACGAGTCAACATCGAGGAGGAGAAGAGAGAAGAAGACGGCGACGGCGACGGGAAGACCGGCCCCTCCACTAGCAAAAGAGCTGGAAGAAGATAGTGGAGGGGCTGGTAGAAGGACAACGGAGAGCCGGACGAGACGACGGGAAGACCGGGCCTCTCCGCTAGCAAAAGAGCTGGAAGAAGATAGCGGAGGCCCGGCGGAAGAAAGAACCGGAGAGCGGGAGAAGAAGAAGGCGACAGAGAAGACCGGGCCCCGCTAGCAAAAGAGCTGGAAGAAGATAGCGGAGGCCCGGCAGAAGAAAGAACCGGAGAGCGCGGAGACCCCCGGAGCTGTGCAATAAATTAATTTAAAAAGCTGTGTTGTGTTTTTATTGCCATTTTTTTCCACCAGGTGAATGGGTAGGGGTACGATGTACCCCATACTCATTCACATAGGGTGGGGGGCCGGGATCTGGGGGCCCCCTTATTAAAGGGGGCTCCCGGATTCCGATAAGCCCCCCGCCCGCAGACCCCGACAACCAACGGCCAGGGTTGTCGGGAAGAGGCCCTGTCCTCATCAACATGGGGACAGGGTGCACCAAACCCCCATGTTGAGGGCATGCGGCCTGGTACGGTTCAGGAGGGAGGGGGGCCGCTCTCTCGTCCCCCCCTCTACCCCTGCAGCCTGCCAGGTTGCGTGCTCAGATAAGGGTCTGGTTTGGATCTTGGGGGGGACCCCCACGCCATTTTTTTGGCGTAGGGGTTCCCCTTCAAATCCAGACCAGACCCAAGGGCCTGGTATGCTCCTGGAGGGGGAACCCATGCCGTTTTTTTATTTAAAATTTGGCCTGGAGTTCCCCCTCAAGATTCATAGCAAACACAGTGCCTGGTGTTGGCGGGGATCCAAGTCGGATCCCCGTTCATTGAAAGTCGGACATATGTCGGCTTCATGTCGCGAGGCAAAGTCGGATCCAAAGTAGGACGGCTGTCGTGACGCACTAGTGTGAACCCAGCCTCATAGATAGAAGTATATTGTGGGCAAAAGGAAAACATTCTGGAAGCTCCTTCAAAAGGGCTAGATACTGATGATCCTACTTATGATCCTATTGAGATTCTTAAAGCGGAGGTTCAAAATTATTTTTTTAAAAGCCAGCAGCTACAAATACTGCAGCTGCTGACTTTTAAAAAAAGGACACTTACCTGTCCAGGTCGCCCGCGACGTCGGCAGCCGAAGCCGAGCTACTGCTCGGCTCTCGGCTTCCCCCGCCGCCATCCTCGGTGAGGGAATCGGGAAGTGAAGCGCTGCGGCTTCACTGCCCGGTTCCCTACGGCGCATGCGCGAGTCGCGCTGCGCCGTCCTCACTGGTTCCCGTTGTGTTCTGGGAGTGTTTCCCAGAACACAACGGGGGGTGGGGGGATTGACGCGAAGGGGCGGGACTCTGCTCCCGGAAGTGGTGCAAATACCTGTTTTATACAGGTATCTGCATCCCCTCCCCCCTGAAAGGTGCCAAATGTGACACCGGAGGGGGGGAGGGTTTGGGTGAACAAAATGATGTTGGCTCAAACTTGTCTTGGATACACGTGGTCGCACAAATGTTGCTCGGAAATTCCGAACGTCAAGAACGTGGAGACGTACAACACTACGACGAGCGAAGAAAAATTAAGTACAATGATTCCGAGCTTGCATCAAATTGATTCCGAGCATGCGTAGGATTTTTGTGCGTCGGAATTGAATAAACATGATCGGAACAAAGAACTTTTGTTGTCGGAAAAATTGAGAACCAGCTCTCAAACATTTGTTGTCGGAAATTCCAACAGCAAATGTCCGATGAAGCCTACACACGGTCGGAATATCCGACCAAAAGTTCACATCGAGCATTTGTTGTCGAAAATTCCGATCGTGTGTACGCGGCATTAGACAGTAAATGAAAATCATCTCAACCAAGATGCAGACGTACTTTTATTTAAACCACAAAAAATGTGTTGGCCGAAGTTCAACTTGTTGGGGATAGAAATATAAGACCTGCTATTGTCAAAGCAACCAGAGGGTCAGAGGTCACTTGAAGTCCGAGAGTTGCTGGTGTTTGAACACTGTCTCCTCCCACACTGCCTCTCATGTGCAGAATGTTAGAGCAGGTATTTAAAAGTAGCATATAGGCAGGTTCAGTCTGTATTCCCCACTATAGGTGGTGCTTGAATGAAGTGGCAATGCAGAAGGGAAAGGAAGTTGTGAGGAACTCGGTTCCTCTATGACTTCCTGCGGTCACAGGGAGATAGCTATCTGATCGGACGGTGGCGCACACGTGATCTTGGTGGCCATCTTGGGTCAGGTAGAGTATATTTAAAACTCTGGCTCCTGGTTCGGTGTGCTTTATGCGAGTGGTTAGTGTAAGGACAAGTTCTCTATCTGGTAGGGACAGTGCTTAGTTACAGGGAAAGGTTCCTAAGGAGTAGGGAAGGTGCAGAGACTACGCCATCTCCTCATAGGAAGCCTCCTGTTTGGGTGTGGACCAGCCAGGCCGCAGTCCCGCCCTCGCTGCAGAAGTTGTTGGCATTATTCCAGGTTCTCCATCCTCTGCTACTGTTTGTGGCTCCGGTCAGCTGTGCCTTACCATCTTTCCTGTTGTACATTGTTGGAACTCAAACAATATACAGTTTTCATCCTACTTGGCCTCTGAGCTTATTCTTTGCCACTGGTTCACCATGCTGTACCCTATCCTCAAGCAGTTATCAGACATGAGGCAACCTTTCATGTCCCGACACGCCACCTGAAGGGAAAACTTCAATCTTTTGTAAGTGAGGTGGCACATTAAATTAAAAACTGCTTATTCAGATGTAGCAAGGTCCCAGGCCTCCTTTGATCTAATGAGAACCTCCAGGGCCAGGGATAGCTGACATTCTTCTGTACGAAGGGGGTTGTGAGGCATTGTGGGTGCCGAGTAGTTAAAGTTATTGGGTGCCAAACACTTCTTGAATGCAAAAGAAAGTTTATTTCTCTTAACAAACTTTTTTGGGGGAGAGAGGGTTAGGTAGGGCCAGGACACCCTTAGGTAGTTGCAAGATTAATTGGCAGATTTCGAGACTTCAATAGGAGGACAGCCATGCAGGGAAAGGCATCCAGCAAGACACCACACCTGCATGTGCAGGAATGCTGTCTCCTATGGCAACAGTCTTTAACAGTTACTAACACAGACGTAACAGTTCTTTCACTTTCACCACAATCTTTCCTTGTAGATCTTCAGCCCACTGAGCTCCCGGTCTCTCACTAGACTAACTGGTTCACTGCCACTGAATCCCTTGAGCTCCTCAAATCTTCACTGTGGAATCTTCCTCAAGCGTCACCCTCGCCTCTCTGCTGGGTCCCTAGCTTGGCACTCTAGATACCTCTCAAGCTTCACCCCCTCTGGCCTGCTCGGTCCCTGGCTTGACACACAAGGCTGCTTTGCAAGCATCACCTCCGCTGGCTGGGTCCCTGGCTTGATACCCACTGAAGTTTCCAGGTTATTAACCGATATTTCAGTTTTTCGTTGGCACTGGTGGGTTGAATCCCCCACTGACTAATTAAATCTTATAGAGATTCCAGTGGTAAGATTTCCCTTTAGTACTTTGTGTCTCTGCCTCCAAGGTCATAATGGCTTTGTATTGTGGTGACAGTAGGGTGGAACTTTGTATTCTTATGGTTACTATATGACCACTGGACCCCTCAAGAAAAAGCAGGTTAGCATTTGCTAAAGCCTGCCAGAAATATTTGCTTTGGGTGGAGATGTCTTTTAATCTTACAGTGGAAAACCCCTATAATATACTTGTAACACCATACACTTTCTGATTTATTGGTGTATGTTTTTATGTGTGGACCTGTTAAGACTTTGCATTATTGTATCATTCTTTGTTATTTTAACTAACTTGTATTATTATTAGGAACCACATGCCGATGCCATATTCATCCCAAGTGTCCCTCAGGGATCTCTGTGTGATTGCAGGTGTGGTCCAGCGGTTGTTCGTTTGGTGTTAACCACACAAGCATGTGGGTTTGGTTTTAGCCACAGCTACTTGTACTCTCTGTGTGTTCCTGAAGGCAATCACGTAATCCCACATCTCTGTTGAAACAACCATATTTGCTATAATCATTGGAAACAGTGTTAACCAAGACTCTTCTTTCCACTGGAGCCTAGACAGTGCTAAGTGTAACATGCATTTGCATTGAGCTGATGTAGCACATAGTATCTTTGTCCCAAAATCTGTTTTATAGTGTATCCATGGCAACCACTGGAAAGCTTACTTTATGGCTAGGTCAAGGGGACACCACATGTCTCAGTTAGGTCTGCCACTTGGCAGATATTTTATCACCTGGGTGAGTTAAACAGGTATTCTTGCCAGCGTTAGTATTAGACAGAACCCCCAAGTAATGGAAAAGCAACAATGGTGTAATGTCAATGGTTGTATAGCCACAACTGGCCTGTGAAGCTGTATTTGGGTTTGGCTTTTGTAACCATGTCTCCCTGGGACGCAACTCATTCCAGCATCTTGAAATTCCTAACAACCACCACCTGTGAACAGGGGTCATCAGAAGTCTTTCCACATTTTCCAACGAGAAACATACTGCTGATTCACAAGCCCCAAAGAATGATGTTATACTCTTATGACCTATGTGATGCTAGTTGCCCATTTTTTTCATGCCACCGGCTGGTATTTTTTTTTAAGAAAATGAATAACCAAGTTGTGCCCTACTCAGCTGTTATAGCTGTTTTGGCATGAGCTGATTTTGTTCAAGGTTATGTAGACCATATATACAGTGCCTTGAAAAAGTATTCATACCACTTGACATTTTTCACATTTTGTCCTGTTACAACCAAAAACATAATTGTATTTTATTGGGATTTCATTTGATAGACCAACACAAATTGGCACATAATTATGAAGTAGAAGGAAAATGATAAATGGTTTTCATTTTTTTTTTACAAATAAATATGTGAAAAGTGTGGTGTGAGTCAATACTTTGTAGAACCCCCTTTCACTGCAACTACAGCTTCAAGTCTTTTTGGGGATGTCTCTACCAGCTTTGCATATCTAGAGAGTGATATTTTTGCCCATTCTTCTTTGCAAAATAGCTCAAGCTCTGGCAGATTGGATGGAGAGCGTCTGGGAACAGCAATTTTCAAGTCTTGTCACAGATTCTCAATTGGATTTAGGTCTGGAATTTGACTGGGCCAGTCCAACACATGAATGTGCTTTGATCTAAACCATTCAATTGTAGCTCTGGCTGAATGTTTAGGGTCGTTGTCCTGCTGGAAGGTGAACCTTCATCCCAGTCTCAAGTCTTTTGCAGACTCAGAAAAACAGATTTTTTTCTAAGATTGCCCTGTATTTGGCTCCATCCATCTTCCCATCAATTCTGACCAGCTTCCCTGTCCCTGCTGAAGAAAAACATCCCCACAACATGATACTGCCACCACCATGTTTCACTGTGGGGATGTTCAGGGTGATGTGTAGTGTTAGTTTTCTGCCACACATTGCGTTTTTCTTTTAGGCCTAAAAGTAAAATTTTGGTCTCATCTGACCAAAGCATCTTCTTCCACATGTTTGCTGTGTCCACCACATGGCTTCTCACAAACTGTAAATGAGACTTCTTATGGCTTTCTTTCAACAATGGCTTTCTTCTTGTCACTCTTCCATAAAGGCCAGATTTGTGGAGTGCACGACTAATAGTTGTCCTGTGGACAGATTCTCCCACCTGAGCTGTGGATCTCTGAAGCTCCTCCAGAGTTACCATGGGCCTCTTGGCTGCTTCTCTGATTAATGCTCTCCATGCCCGGCCTGTCAGTTTAGGTGGACAGCCATGTCTTGGTAGGTTTGCAGTTGTGCCATACTCTTTCCATTTTCCGATGATGGATTGAACAGTACTCCGTAAGCTGTTTAAAGCTTGGGATTTTTTTTTACAACCTAACCATGCTTTAAACTTCCCCATAACTTTATCCCTGACCTGTCTGGTGTGTTCCTTGGCCTTCATGATGCTATTTGTTCACTATGGTTCTCTAACAAACCTCTGAGGACTTCACAGAAAAGCTGTATTTATACTGAGATTAAATTACACACAGGTGGACTAATGACTACTACTACTAAGTTCCTTATTTTTGTGAAATTACCTTAAGACGAGATGAATTTCCAAATTATATTTATTTGTTACGTAATTAAGGAGAGCACACACACATGAAGCCACCCAGTGTATGCTCTGGCGATAGGTATCAGTCTGTCACTTATATATGGTTCTTCTGACACATCACTTCATATCAATGGCAAACATAGCATACAAATGGCAAATTAGGGCAAAATGCCATGCAATGTCCCCTGAGTTGTTTACTTCAAAAGTTGTTTATCACACAAAGCTCATGACGCCATTTTAGCTTCATTTATAGAAAATGGAGAATACAACCATTAATTATTATCATAATATAATATATCAATATATCTGTGTACTATTAATAACTAATATTAACTACTAGTAATGTATACTATGATGTGAATCAATAGTGGATCATTATTGTCCCTATACACTAACTAGGTGACTTCTGAAGGAAATTGGTTCTACTAGATTTTAGTTAGGGGTATCAGAGTCAAGGGGGCTGAATACAAATGCACGCCACACTTTTCACATATTTTTTTGTAAAAAAAATTGAAACCAATAAAATACATTTACGTTTTTGGCTGTAACATGACAAAATGTGGAAAATTTCAAGGAGTATGAATCCTTTTCCAGGCACTGTAGGTGTGCCAAGCACTTGGGCATTTATTTATTTAATTGGCCAAAATATAAATTTATTCTGGCCATTGACATTAGCGTTTAGGCGTGTTTGGACACGTTTTTTTAAGATCAAAAGCTCCTCTCCTGAATGCTACTTTGTTGGGGGGGGGGTTCTGCCTCTAAACTCCTGTAAACACCTATAGTGTGCATGGATACATAGTTCAACGTGGAGTTTATAGGGACAGGAAAAAAAAAAAGCTCAAACACCTGTAAAAGCAACATTTTTAAGCTCAAGTGTGCATGAGGCTTGAATGTATTACAGATAGCAAATATTAAAATTCAAACAAAACATAAAGTATACTGGCATAATGTAGCAAATTATTGTTCTCCACCTCAGACAGCAACCCTTAATAATCCCCATAACCGTATATTTTAAATAAGCTAAACCGATTAATAAATTATTAATAAATAATGAATAACTCCCTGAATATATTTTTTCTATGAGTTAAGTTCAAGATTGCCTAGACTATTAGTAATATCAGCTTTGATATGCCATTCCATATACGGTATTTAAATGTGACATAAATTGTTGTCTCTCTACCAAATCTAGAATATAATCCATGAATTGTTTCCACCTCTTACAAAAATTTCCAGCTTTTAAATGTTAAAGTGGACGTTGCGCTAAAAAGGTCCTGACAGAGGGGATGTGATGGATTTTTTTTTCCTGCAAAGAGGGGTTCTGGGGGCGCTTACACATAAGTGGACTTTGCAAAGTTCACTTTAAAGCCTAGGTTTGGTCAAGCGTAACTACTTGCCGACTGCTCTATAGCAGATTTACTGCTACAGGGCAGCCGTTATGTGCAGAATCACGTATATATACGATTCTGCACTACCTGGCTGCTTTTGCTGTGATTAGTAACAGCAGAAGCCGATCAGCGGGTGCCGGCCAATAGATGTCCACCAACACCCACTGATCGTTGAGGAGAGAGGCTGGACGGAGCCCTGCATATGTAAACAATGCAGAGTTTCATCCTGACAGCGGGAATGCAATGGATTTTCTTTCCCTGTAAAGGTAAAAGGAAAGCAGGGAAAGAAAATCCACCACATCCCTTAGTGAAAGCAGCATGTTTCCCACAAAGTGTCAAAAGTGTCAGATTGTCTGGCGCAATATCGCTGCCCCGCTATAAGTCACTGATTGCCGCTGTTATTAGTATAAAAAAATCAAATTCCAGTATATATCCCATAGTTTGTAGACGCTATAACTTTAACGCAAACTCATTCAATATACACATATTGGGATTTTAGGTTACCAAATATATGTAGCAGGATACAAATTGGCCTAAATATAAGAAGAAATTTTATTTTTTGTAAAAAAAATTATTAGACATGTTTTATAGCAGAAAGTAAAAAATATATATATTTTTTTCAAAATTGTCGGTATTTTTTTGTTTATAGCGTAAAAAGTAAAAAACCCAGTGGTGATCAAATACCACCAAAAGAAAGTTCTATTTGTGGGGAAAATTAAATAAATGTAATTTGGGTACAGCTTTGCATGACAGAGCGCAATTGTCAGTTAAAATAAGGCAGTGCAGTATCGTAAAAAATGGCCTGGTTATGAATGGGGGTAAATCTTTCGGAGGTCTAGTGGTTAAAAAAAAAAGAGGACATGACCTACTATTAACCTGATGTTCACCTTGTGTTACTGGCTCCTGCACTGGAATTTTCCTCCATTGATCCCACTCCTACCCCCACCCCTGTAATCTTCTAGTGTGGTGTATGGTTAAAAGAGCTGGTTAATCTTTTTATGTCTTGTATGAGAAAGTTATAATTTTTCTGTAGTATGCTGCCATCTGGTGGTGTTTTTTGGCCACTAAAACTTGTTTACTACCCTTCCTCTGTCCTCTTCCCTCCTGTTTAGTGCTAGTTTGTTTAGTCCTAGCTAGGTCAACTCCCCCCCTTTCCCCCATTTCTTTCATGTTCCCTCAGTCAGTTTTAGTTATTCACAGAGACAGGGCTTAAAAATCCATTGTTATCTTACTCTTCAAAAGACTGGTAAACATTGTTTTTACTGCAGTGAGCTGAATTCAAATTGTGTTGGGTTCAATTTCTGTATTGTATGGAAAATCTAAGCTGCCTGTGGAGGGTGCTAAGTCAACAGGTGACCATACTGTTTGGACAGACTGGGTCTAAGGAGGTATTTCAATATATAAAGTGGTATTTAAGAAAGAACACTGATGGACCTGTAACAGGCACTCATCAAGAATCCTGCCCTTTCTGCCCAGCTCCTCCATTCATAGAAACTGTACTATAGCTTCCATGAATTGGGAGGCCTTCTATTCATCTGCCTGTCCTTTATTCATAGATTGTTTTTCATTCATAGAAGCTATAGTATGGCTTTTCTGAATGGTGAAGCTGGGCGGAAAGGGTGGGCAGGGCTGGGACAAGGGGTGGGCAGGAGTGGCGGCTGCCCTGGGCGTGGTGAGGATTGGGGGGGGGGGTTGTGCTCGAAGAGGTGATTTTGAGGGGGGGGATTTGTCTTAGGAGGGTGGATTTCTGTTAGGAAGGGGGATTTGGGGGAGAGGAGTTGTGCTAGTAGAGATGATTGGGAGGATTTGTGCTGGGGGGGGGGGGGGTTGAGGGGAAGGATAAGTTGCTAGAAGAAGGAATTTGAGGGGAGGGAGAGGATTTCAGCTGGGAGGCAGGATTTGTACTAGAAGATGGGAGAATTTTGGTTTGCAAAGAGAATTTATGGTGTAAGTGTAAAGATTAGTGCTCAATTTTTTTTTGTCGGGAGGTAGGGGAATTTTTGCTAGCACATAATGCTCATACATTTTTGGGGGGGGGGGGCATCTTTGCCCTGGGCGTTAGATGACCCTGTCCCGGCACTGAGGGTGGGCATAGTTGGGTATTCTTGACGAGTGCCTGTTACGGGTCCATCAGCTACATTAACCCCCACTGCAGCAGAAGATTACAGTGCAAAAAGTGGCCGTGGAATGATGGAGGAAGATTTCAATCTATGCAGGAGCCAGCAGCACAAGTGACACATTGGATCAATAGTAAGTCACGTCCCTTGTTCTGATTTTTTTTTAAAAATATAGACAAAAGAGAGAGAAATAATATTAATTTTTAATTAAATATTCTCTATGAATATTTATTAACTTTCTCAATGCACTTTTGAGCCACAGGACGAGTCAACAATGGCTGCTCACATCTGAATGGAGAGTAATGTCTTTAGAAGCATTGCTTTAGGTTACAATCTTCTGGCATTTTGCCACCAGTCTCTCTAATCATTACATCATTTCACATTTCCTACAGCACCTCTAGTTATCCTTTTAATTCACATGTTCTACACCAGCCCCAATGACAATTAAGACTTGCAGCCAGAAAAAAACCTGCAAAAATACCGTTGGTACAGTACATTGCATGGCCTGTATATTTTAGAAAATAAGGGGAAAAGAAAGGGAAGTGCTATTTAAAGTAGACTTATACTTTATAGTGTAACACTTATTTTGTGGTCCCCTAGCCCCCCATCCCAGGCTTATATTCACCTGTCCCTAATCCAGCAAGGAACTGGCTTTATGGCTGTACAGCTGTTTGTCAAAATATTCCTGGCCAGACTTACCCATATGCTCTGTACGCCCATTTATTCCTAGGGTTAGGTTCTGCAGCATGAGCTTGTACTCCAGACTAACCCTAGGTTCACACCTATGCATTTTTAGTGCGTTTTTGCAGTTTTCAGAAACGCACTACAGTCAATTTAACATGGTTTCCTATGGTACAAGTTCACATCTATGCGTTTTGCTGCCGCTGCATTTTTGGAAAGGGTCGGGGACTTTTTTCCTGTGATTTGCGGGTAATAGACTTCAATAGAACTGCACCAGAAACGCAGATGTTGTGTTTGTGATGCGATTTTTGATGTGTTTTGCATTTTGTGGTTTTTATTTTGACATAGTGTATATTGCTGGTTGCTAAGCAGGGGGCCAGGAACATCGTACCCCTACCCATTCACCTCAAAAAGCAGTGAAATGTAAAAACAAAACGTTTTTTGACAAGTCCTTTATTAAAAAAATAGCTCTGAGCTGTCTTCTCCTGCCACCGCCTTCTCCCCGAGCCGTCTTCTCCCCGAGCCGTCTTCTCCCGCCGCCGTCTCTCCCGGTGCCGTCTTCTCCCCAGTGCCGTCCTCTCCCCAGTGCCGTCTTCTCCCCGAGCCATCTTCTCCTGCCGCCGTCTCTCCCGGTGCCGTCTTCTTCCCAGTGCTGTCTTCTCCCCGAGCCATCTTCTCCCGCCACTGTCTCTCCCGTGCCATCTTCTCCCCAGTGCCGTCTTCTCCCCAGTGCTGTCTTCTCCCTGAGCCGTCTTCTCCCCGAGCCGTCTTCTCCCGCCTCTGTCTCTGCCGGTGCCATCTTCTCCCCAGTGCCGTCTTCTCCCCAGTGCTGTCTTCTCCCTGAGCCGTCTTCTTCTGCCTCTGTCTCTCCCGGTGCCGTCTTCTTCCCAGTGCTGTCTTCTCCCCGAGCCGTCTTCTCCCACCGCCGTCTCTACCGGTGCTGTCTTCTTCTGCCGCTGTCTCTCCCGCTGCCGTCTCCTCCCTCTGCCATCTTCTCCCGCCACTGTCTCTCCCTCTGCCGTCTTCTTCCTGAGCCGTCTTCTCTCGCTGCTGTCTCTTCCCGGTGCTGTCTTCTTCCCGAGCTGTCTTCTTCCTCACCGCCGCTTACCCACAAAAAAAAGCCGCTCTTCTTCTGTGGCTGTCTTCCTCCATTGTGTTGTCGTCCGCTGTGTGGCATCTCTTATATACAACGTCGTCAGCCGGAGAGCCCGGGGTGGGAGAAGACAGCTCAAAGCTATTTTATTAATAAAGGACTTGTCAAAAAACTTTTTATTTTATTTTATTTCCACTGCTTTTTGAGGTGAATAGGTAGGGGTACAATGTACCCGCTACCCATTCACATAGGTGGGGCAGGATCTGGGGGCCCCTTCTTAAAGGGGGGCTTCCAGATTCCGATAAGCCCCCCTCCCGCAGACCCTGACAACCACCATCAACATGGGGCAAGGTGCTTTGGGGGGGCTCTGATTTTGGGGGGACCCCTTGGGCTGCTTTTGCTGATCTCGCGTTACCGCGTGTTAGTAAAAGTTTGGGGAGAGACGATTCACGCTTTTCAGCCTCGTGCTTTTCAGTCCGTTACAGCGTGACTAATGTGCTATCTCCATTACGAACGCTAGTTTTACCAGAAGGAGCGCTCCCGTCTCATACTTGATTCTGAGAATGCGCAATTTTTTAAGACTCGGAAAAGCATACACACGACCGGTTTTCTCGTCGGGAAACAGGCCGACGAGAATTCCGACGAAAAAAACGACAATCCTGACGAGAAAATAGAGAGCAGGTTCTCTATTTTTCTCGTCGAGATTCCCGGCAGTTTTCTCGACAAGAAACCATACACACGAATGGTTTTGTCAGGAAGTAAGCTCTCCCAACAGTTTTCTTGTCGTTTCTTGCCGAGAAAACCGGTCGTGTGTACGAGGCCTAGGACTGGGGGAGAGGGAGGTGTCTACAAAATAGTTAAAAAAGCTAAATTCTAGGCAGACATAAAAGACACAAAGCAATGCAGATCTGTGTTCATTAAAGTAAAACTATGGGCAAACCTTTTTTTTTTCATTTTGGATAGCGTTAGGGAGTGTTACAACCCCTGTCAGTTTTCTTTCTGCCATCTGTGTCCCCTTGGGGAAATTTTCCCGCACTTCCTGTCTTGTAGTCAAAACAGGAAGTGAGAGGAAATCCCTGTAAATGAAGTGTAGCGGGTGCTGTCTAGCCCAACCCCTCCCTGTCTTGTTCGGTCCGCCGGCAGAGAGTGTACAACCGCTGCTGCATGGGCGACAGAGCGGCTGTCAGTTTCTTCTTCTCCTCCTGCTCGATGCTCCCCTTTCCTCCTGTCAGCGCGGGGAGCAGTGACAGCGGGGAATGGAGTAGCTGTGCTGTGGGTGGCTGTTACAGCAGAAGACCCAACCAGCCATCCCAGAAGGAGAGTGCAGCTGCGGCACTGTGTAGCCCGGCCCGCCGCTGCCAGTTCCCTATTGGCCACAGGGTAGGGTGACCAGACATCCCCGGTTTCGGGGGACAGTCCCCGGATTGAGGACACTGTCCCTGGACCAAATCTGTCCCTGGTTTTGTCCCCGGATGGGATTTGAACAGGGGCTGGGGCAATTTCAAAGACGGTCAGTGCAGAAAAAAAATCTTAATTACACCCCCCCCGCTTTGCCACACCTACTAGCTTGGGGGGGAGGACTTTTTCCATTATTTGTGCCCCTTTCTGATGATCATGGGCTGGTCAGAGCAGAGGGACCACTTCCGTTTCGGCCACATGCCCTTTCAGCTCCACTCGCATGTTCTTCTGCCTTGGCTCAAATCCCGGCCAGCCGCCTGCCTGCTTATCACCTTGCCTTGCCTGGCGGAGTAATCTTCCGCTGCTCCCCACCCAGTAGTAGCCGGGGGCCGGAGAGTGAGACTTGAGAGGCCGAGAGGTGGGCGGCAGCAGCGATGGGCAGAGAGAGGCAGCTGATGGTGTCCAGCAGCAGGAACAGAGAAGGAAGCGGATCCGATGGTGGGGCTGCCAGCGCCTTCAAGGCTTCAACACGGGTGTGTCTGTGAATAAACTACATTGCACTGTGTCTGTCTCTCTGGCATCATGGATGGTATCATAACTCACAGTCCGCAGGCACTATATCATGGCTCTGGCTGGCTCTGTCACAGTGTGTCACATAACATGGCTGCTGGGTGCTGATTTTGTTAATTTATTGGTCATAAGTTATCAAAATCAGCACCCAGCAGACATGTTATGTGACACACTGTGAGAGAGCACTGCCAGAGCCATGATAGAGTGCCTGCTGCCTGTGAGTTATCATAATGCTGATGATGTTAACCAGTTGCTGATCGCCTGATAGCAGATTTACTGCTACAGGGCGGTCGCGCTGCGCAGTATCACGTATATACGTGATCCTGCATTTCTGGGTATGTCTCCGGCGGACTCTATGTCCACCGCTATCCGCTGATTGTTCTGTACACAAGGCAGATCACCATTCTGTCAGTATGGAAGACATTGATCCTGTGTTCCTGCAAAGCAGGTACAGGGATCTATGCCTTCCCTTAGTAAAAGCACCTCCCCACAGTGAAAAAACACTTGTTAGGCACACATTTAACCCTTTGATTGCCCTAGATCATGGATATGCAATTAGCGGACCTCCAGCTGTTGCAAAACTACAAGTCCCATCATGCCTCTGCTTCTGGGTGTCATGCTTGCTGCTGTCAGAGTCTCGCTATGCCTCATGGGACTTGTAGTTTGGCAACAGCTGGAGGTCCGCTAATTGCATATCCCTGCCCTAGATGTTATCCTCGTCCCAGCCAGTGTTATTGGTACACTGACAGTGCATATTTTTAGCACTGATCACTGTATTAGTGTCACTGGTTCCCACAAAGTGTCACTTAGTGTCTGATTTGTCGGCAGCAATATCGCAGTCCCGCTATAAGTCCCTGATCGCCGCCATTACTAGTAAAAAAAATAAATATGTCCCTGGATTTAATTTGAAAAATCTGGTCACCTTACCACAGGGAGGACCGATCATGAGAGACCAGAGAAGGACCATGGGACATGTAGCCACTGACAGCTCCATAGTGGGGATATTGGAGAAAAATACAGCCCCCAGCATGCCAGACAGCAGAGGAAGAGAGAGAGCTTGGAGCCCAGAGAAGAAGGGGCAGGGTGATCCAGGAAGGGGAGAAGACATGAGGCAGCCAGGGAGACAGGACATGAGGAGGATGGGACAGAGGAGGAGAGGACCAGGTGACCTTGCCTGTGGTGTGGTGCAATCGCGACCAGAACAGAGTGGTGACCTTCTCTGCCGGCCAGCTCCATGAAAAGCATGTATTGAAAAACACAAAATGCACCTGCAATATGCAAACTGCAACCAGCATAATTATAAATCAGGCCTTAAGGCCTCTGTTTTTTGCCGGTTATGGTGCTAACACAAATGATCAGCCTATAGGACAGTAAGGCCTGGTTCACACCTATGCAGTTTGCAGTTTGCATATTCCAGGTGCATTTTGCGTTTTTTAATACACGTTTTTGATCCATTGAAGTCTATAGAACCAAAAACCAGGAAAAAAATCCCTGGCCCTTTCCATAAAATGCACAGATGTGAACTACATCCATAGGAAACCATGTCAAATGGATTGTAGTGTGTTTCTACAAAACTGAAAATGCACAAAAAAATGCATAGGTGTGAACCAGGCCTAAAGCTAAAGCTACACAGGTGACTTTAGTAGTTCTAGCACTCTTAAAGCGGTAGTAAGCGCTTCATAAAAAAAACAGGCCTCCCACCCTATCAGGTTAATGCCATAATAATGTGCTAGTATGCACAACATACTAGCACATTATGGCAGATTTTTAACCACTTTCCTACTGGGCACTTTTACCCCCTTCTTGCCCAGGCTTTCATCGCTGTCACATTTTGAATGACAATTTTGCGGTCATGCAACACTGTACCAATATGAAATTGTTATAATTTTTTGCACACAAATAGAGCTTTCTTTTGGTGGTATTTAATCACCACACTGTTTTTTATTTTTTGCTAAATAGGTAACTTTTCTCCTGCACTGAGGGGCACTGATGAGGTGACACTGGTGGGCACTGATGAGGTGACACTGGTGGGCACTGATGAGCCTGCACTGATAGGCGGCACTGATGGGCAATGATAGGTGGCACTGATAGGTAACAATGATGAGGAGGCACCGATGGCCACTAATTGGCAGGACTGGTGGGCACTGATTGGCAGCATTGGTGGGTACCGTTGGGACTGCACTGATAATCAGGACACTGATAATCAGTGCCCTAATTTTCAGTGTAGATGTCCCTTTCACACAAGCCAGTTATCGGATCTCCTCTCCTCACACTGACAGCTTGAGGAAAGGAATGCCGATAACCGGCTTGTGTTTACATTGTGATCAGCTGTGATTGGACACAGCTGATCACGTGATAAGGAGCCATTGATTGGCCCTTTATCCTGATCTGTGATCAACTGTGTCCGCAGGACACTGTCCCAGGACTTCCATTTTCACCTGGTCTTCTTTCCAGGTCCGTGTGCTCCTGCCTTTTGAATGGCCAGCCCAAGATGATGTCACTCCCGCACATGGGAGTCACAAAAACTCAGTGTGCCCTCAATGGTGATGGTGATGTCACCGGCAGCTGCAACTATGAATATGTCAGCTTTGGCGATATTCACTGAATCTACAGGTTAGCATTATTATAAGCTTAGTAACTACAAGTGAAAAAGAGGAGTTTACTACCACTTTAAAAACCGTTAGCAATTCATTAATAAGATTAGTGATCAGCCACTAAACAGATGGAACAAATGGCTTCCTTTTGTAAAATTTACACAAAGTAGCAATTAATCTTGTATGATCGCTCAAGGCTAAAATGGTGTTTGAGTGCTACTACATGCTACTCTGGTTGTGACAAGCTCAGTTGTCATTCAACAGCACAGAGCACCATTGTGTTGAACTCTTCCACAGCCTAACCAAAACCATCCAGAGATATATTCTGTGTGAGGTGGGGCATCGCTGTTACAGGAGATGGGAATTACTTGGCAAAGGTTTGGGTGTAAATCCCAACTTTGTGTTTAACCCTCGCCTCCTACTGCTCCCCCTCCCCCCTCCCCCAATAGGTCCTATTCCCTGCTGTATGTTTTGTATTTTTGCTATGTTTTCAGCTAGGTAACATAACCTACAGGGCTGTATTCTTCTTCCAATCTTCTTATGGCGAAGGGCTGTCTTGAATGATGCAGAGAGTGTCAGAGCCACCCTTTGCTTCACTGCATGGTCAATGTAGGGCACAGTGGTGATTCCACCACCAGTATCTCCTCAGTCTTCCAGGTTGAGTGATGCTGGGCTTCATTTGAATGGGAAAACTGAGGTCATCTTGTGGTAGACTTTGATAAACGTCTATGAATCAAGACTTCCTTTTTATTAAAAAGTAACAACATGCACATCAAGCCAACGCATTTCAGAATAAAATACTTATTTCTTCAGGGCTGTTGCTGTGTACTATGGGATGGGAACAATTCTCATGAATGGTTATGTTGGATAAGAAATTTTGGAAACCAGGACGGCAAATTGCTGCCTCTGCAATAGGGATGAGCTCGGTGTTCGAGTCGAACATACGTTCGACTCGAACATCGGCTGTTCGATCGTTCGACGAAGATCGAACGATTTGGGCCGTTCGCGCCTAATTCGAGTGACGCCAACGGCCCACAATGCACTACGCCATCGCAGTGTCATCCAGGCGCTGTGATTGGCCAAGCATGCACTGTGACCCCGCATGCTTGGCCAATCACAGCGCCGGCAGCGAGGAGAGCAATGATTGGCCACAGGCAGGATGCCTGTGGCCAATTATTGCTGAGGGTGTTTAGTACACGCCCCACACTATAAAAGGCCGCCAGCACGGCGGCCTAGTGTAGTGTGTTCCGGAGCAGGGAAAGAGAAGCGTAGGCAGGGACAGTGACATTTATTTTTTCTTGCTTAACCTGGATTCCTTTAGTTTAGGGAAAGAGAAGGATAGGTAGGGAGAGTGTCAGTGTGTTTTACTGTGCGAATCCTTGTTTCTAGGGACAGGGAAGGACAGTGAGGGAAATTCTCCTTGTGCTATAGTGTGCTTTAAAAAAACATTTTTTCTAGGGACAGAAAACTATAGGTAGGAAGAGTGTCAGTTTCTTTCACTGTGATAATCCTTGTTTCTAGGGACAGGGAAGGACAGTGAGGGAAATTCTCCTTGTGCTATAGTGTGCTTTAAAAAAACATTTTTTCTAGGGACAGAAAACTATAGGTAGGAAGAGTGTCAGTTTCTTTCACTGTGATAATCCTTGTTTCTAGGGACAGGGAAGGACAGTGAGGGAAATTCTCCTTGTGCTATAGTGTGCTTTAAAAAAACATTTTTTCTAGGGACAGAAAACTATAGGTAGGAAGAGTGTCAGTTTCTTTCACTGTGATAATCCTTGTTTCTAGGGACAGGGAAGGACAGTGAGGGAAATTCTCCTTGTGCTATAGTGTGCTTTAAAAAAACATTTTTTCTAGGGACAGAAAACTATAGGTAGGAAGAGTGTCAGTTTCTTTCACTGTGATAATCCTTGTTTCTAGGGACAGGGAAGGACAGTGAGGGAAATTCTCCTTGTGCTATAGTGTGCTTTAAAAAAACATTTTTTCTAGGGACAGAAAACTATAGGTAGGAAGAGTGTCAGTTTCTTTCACTGTGATAATCCTTGTTTCTAGGGACAGGGAAGGACAGTGAGGGAAATTCTCCTTGTGCTATAGTGTGCTTTAAAAAAACATTTTTTCTAGGGACAGAAAACTATAGGTAGGAAGAGTGTCAGTTTCTTTCACTGTGATAATCCTTGTTTCTAGGGACAGGGAAGGACAGTGAGGGAAATTCTCCTTGTGCTATAGTGTACTTTAAAAAAACATTTTTTCTAGGGACAGAAAACTATAGGTAGGAAGAGTGTCAGTTTCTTTCACTGTGATAATCCTTGTTTCTAGGGACAGGGAAGGACAGTGAGGGAAATTCTCCTTGTGCTATAGTGTGCTTTAAAAAATTTTTTTTCTAGGGACAGAAAACTATAGGTAGGAAGAGTGTCAGTTTCTTTCACTGTGATAATCCTTGTTTCTAGGGACAGGGAAGGACAGTGAGGGAAATTCTCCTTGTGCTATAGTGTGCTTTAAAAAAACATTTTTTCTAGGGACAGAAAACTATAGGTAGGAAGAGTGTCAGTTTCTTTCACTGTGATAATCCTTGTTTCTAGGGACAGGGAAGGACAGTGAGGGAAATTCTCCTTGTGCTATAGTGTGCTTTAAAAAAACATTTTTTCTAGGGACAGAAAACTATAGGTAGGAAGAGTGTCAGTTTCTTTCACTGTGATAATCCTTGTTTCTAGGGACAGGGAAGGACAGTGAGGGAAATTCTCCTTGTGCTATAGTGTGCTTTAAAAAAACATTTTTTCTAGGGACATAAAACTATAGGTAGGAAGAGTGTCAGTTTCTTTCACTGTGATAATCCTTGTTTCTAGGGACAGGGAAGGACAGTGAGGGAAATTCTCCTTGTGCTATAGTGTGCTTTAAAAAAACATTTTTTCTAGGGACAGAAAACTATAGGTAGGAAGAGTGTCAGTTTCTTTCACTGTGATAATCCTTGTTTCTAGGGACAGGGAAGGACAGTGAGGGAAATTCTCCTTGTGCTATAGTGTGCTTTAAAAAAACATTTTTTCTAGGGACAGAAAACTATAGGTAGGAAGAGTGTCAGTTTCTTTCACTGTGATAATCCTTGTTTCTAGGGACAGGGAAGGACAGTGAGGGAAATTCTCCTTGTGCTATAGTGTGCTTTAAAAAAACATTTTTTCTAGGGACAGAAAACTATAGGTAGGAAGAGTGTCAGTTTCTTTCACTGTGATAATCCTTGTTTCTAGGGACAGGGAAGGACAGTGAGGGAAATTCTCCTTGTGCTATAGTGTGCTTTAAAAAAAACATTTTTTCTAGGGACAGAAAACTATAGGTAGGAAGAGTGTCAGTTTCTTTCACTGTGATAATCCTTGTTTCTAGGGACAGGGAAGGACAGTGAGGGAAATTCTCCTTGTGCTATAGTGTGCTTTAAAAAAACATTTTTTCTAGGGACAGAAAACTATAGGTAGGAAGAGTGTCAGTTTCTTTCACTGTGATAATCCTTGTTTCTAGGGACAGGGAAGGACAGTGAGGGAAATTCTCCTTGTGCTATAGTGTGCTTTAAAAAAACATTTTTTCTAGGGACAGAAAACTATAGGTAGGAAGAGTGTCAGTTTCTTTCACTGTGATAATCCTTGTTTCTAGGGACAGGGAAGGACAGTGAGGGAAATTCTCCTTGTGCTATAGTGTGCTTTAAAAAAACATTTTTTCTAGGGACAGAAAACTATAGGTAGGAAGAGTGTCAGTTTCTTTCACTGTGATAATCCTTGTTTCTAGGGACAGGGAAGGACAGTGAGGGAAATTCTCCTTGTGCTATAGTGTGCTTTAAAAAAAATTTTTTTCTAGGGACAGAAAACTATAGGTAGGAAGAGTGTCAGTTTCTTTCACTGTGATAATCCTTGTTTCTAGGGACAGGGAAGGACAGTGAGGGAAATTCTCCTTGTGCTATAGTGTGCTTTAAAAAAACATTTTTTCTAGGGACAGAAAACTATAGGTAGGAAGAGTGTCAGTTTCTTTCACTGTGATAATCCTTGTTTCTAGGGACAGGGAAGGACAGTGAGGGAAATTCTCCTTGTGCTATAGTGTGCTTTAAAAAAACATTTTTTCTAGGGACAGAAAACTATAGGTAGGAAGAGTGTCAGTTTCTTTCACTGTGATAATCCTTGTTTCTAGGGACAGGGAAGGACAGTGAGGGAAATTCTCCTTGTGCTATAGTGTGCTTTAAAAAAACATTTTTTCTAGGGACAGAAAACTATAGGTAGGAAGAGTGTCAGTTTCTTTCACTGTGATAATCCTTGTTTCTAGGGACAGGGAAGGACAGTGAGGGAAATTCTCCTTGTGCTATAGTGTGCTTTAAAAAAACATTTTTTCTAGGGACAGAAAACTATAGGTAGGAAGAGTGTCAGTTTATTTCACTGTGATAATCCTTGTTTCTAGGGACAGGGAAGGACAGTGAGGGAAATTCTCCTTGTGCTATAGTGTGCTTTAAAAAAACATTTTTTCTAGGGACAGAAAACTATAGGTAGGAAGAGTGTCAGTTTCTTTCACTGTGATAATCCTTGTTTCTAGGGACAGGGAAGGACAGTGAGGGAAATTCTCCTTGTGCTATAGTGTGCTTTAAAAAAACATTTTTTCTAGGGACAGAAAACTATAGGTAGTGTGACAGCAGGAAGGTAAAGTCACCTGGTTGCATCCAGGGGGGTAGATATATTTCGCCCAGATTCAGGCTTTACGCCGACTTATACAACTAGGTGGAGAGTTGTATAAGCCCAGCTAAGGCTAGTGGGCTCATGGATGACTCATATGTCTAGGGAGAGTGTGGGGCGTCGTGCAGACAGGGAGTTGATGAGACCAGCTGAAGCTTGTCAGCTCATTTAGGCCTCTATAAGAACTCCCAGCTTCATTAGATGTTAGCTCATGCCTGGAACCAGACCTGTGTGGACTGTCTAGGGAGAGTGAACCCCTGTGCGGTGAGACAAAGCCTGTGTGGCTATTTGCTTGGACATTTAAAACCAGGGACTTAGGGACTAGGACAGCACTAGGCTGATCCCAGTTGTTAGTTAGGAAACCTGTATGTTTAGTCAGAGGTCAACTTGACCAGGATTTATTTTGTTTATGTTTCTTTTGCTTTGCTGTGTTTTGTCACTGTAAATAGAAAATAAACCGCACCTTTTTTTGATTTTGAAAACCACAACCTCCGTTTGCTGGGCCTGTTTTGTGTGGGGAGCCCATCCCGGGGGTCACACACACCCGCTGCCGAGCTAACCCCCTCACAGTTGGTGGAGAACCAGTGGCAGTTTTTTTTTAAGCCAGCATGGAGGAGATACTGAAGCAGCTGGCTCTAGCAAATGCCAATCAACAGCAGACAAATGCAGGTTTGCAAAAGAGCCTTGCAGCTCATCAACAGAGCCTTGCAGCTCAACAACAGAACTTCACAGCCCAGCAGCAAGCTCATCAACAGAGCCTTGCAGCCCAGCAGCAGACAAACGCAACTTTGCAACAGAGTCTGGAGGCTCAGCAACGAGCCCAGCAGCAATCTGAGGCCCGCTTCATAGACCTGTTGCAGAAGCAAGAGCAGAGACTACAACAACAGATGGAAGCAGTAATGCAGCAACGTCCGCAGACCAGTGAGGAAAGCCGTCCCACTAATACCGCGTCCTTTGGGGTGAGTCGTTTATTGACAAAAATGACTGGAGAGGATGATCCAGAGGTATTTTTGACCACATTTGAAAGGACCGCTGAAAGAGAAAAGTGGCCTGAGGAGCAGTGGGCTGGACTGGTGGCTCCTCTGTTAACTGGTGAATCGCAGAAAGCTTACTATGACCTAGAGCCTAACCAAGCAAAAGACTATGTGATGCTAAAAGCTGAAATATTGGCAAGGCTGGGTGTCACCCAGGCTGTCCGGGCTCAGCGTGTGCATAACTGGACTTTCCAGCTTGGAAAACCCCCCAGGTCTCAAATGTATGATCTCATTCACCTGAGCAGAAAGTGGCTACAGCCAGAGACTTTGTCCGCACCAAAGATTGTGGAACGTGTTGTAATGGATCGGTTTTTGAGAGCTCTTCCTACTGCCATCCAAAAGTGGGTAAGCCATGGAGACCCAGAGACGGCCGATGGTCTTGTGGATCGTGTGGAGAAATACTTGGCTACAGAGAACCTGACGGCCTCTTCCAGAGACACTCGGACTTTCCACCCTAAGACCAGACCATCCCCAGGGGCGGATAAGAGGATTCCAAGGGGTGAGGGTGGAGAGAGTGAGAGGGTGGGAGCTCTACCCCAAGTTTGGCGAGAACAGCCTGGGAAATCAGCGGCTCAAGAGGAGGCAAGAAGGATCGTTTGCTACCGCTGCCGGCAAGCGGGACATATTGCAGCCAATTGCCCGGTTGTGGAGGAACCCATGCAGTGTGACTTTCTGACGGGCAGACGTCAGTCGCTGTGTGCGACAGTCGCATGCACTGCCATTCGAGGAACTGAGAAACATTTATGCAAAATGTGTGTTAATGGTAGAAATGTTGTGGTATTGCTGGATTCAGGTAGCCTTGTGACCCTGATAAAGGCTGAGTTAGTTAAAACAGAGGTCTCTGGGAATAGCAAGGTAGCTGTTATTTGTGTGCATGGGGACACCCGAGAGTATCCAGTGACTACAGTGTGTTTCGAGACCCCCAAAGGTACCCTCTCTCATCCAGTGGGCTTAGTATCTCAGTTACCGCATGACGCCATTGTGGGAAGGGATTTTCCGAAGTTCTGGGAACTGTGGGATGATCCTGAGCCCCTCACTGGTGCCCCTATGTACCAGGAATGTGATAGCCAGAACTCCCCTGAGAGTGGTGAGGACTCTCCGGAATTTCCCTTATCAGTATTGGCAGGGGGGACTCAAGAAACTGGAGAGGAGCCCACCTCCTCAGACGAAAACCTACCGTCTGTGGAGTTTTCTGATCTTGAGGTTCACAGGGAAAACTTTGCCACAGAACAGCTGAAAGACCCCGCCCTAATAAAGGCACGGGAAAACGTAGTGAAAATAGATGGCGAGTTAGTGAACCCAGATAATACCTGCACTTACCCATACTTCAGCGTAGAGAAGGACCTACTGTATCGGGTGGCAAAAAGGGCAGAAGAAACCGTTGAGCAGCTTGTGGTGCCCAAACCTTACAGGAAGTTGGCGTTGGAGTTGGCCCATGGGCACATTCTTGGAGGTCATCTGGGGACAGAGAAAACCCGAGAGAGGGTATTACAGAGATTCTATTGGCCGGGGGTGATGAAGGACGTAGAAAATTATTGTTCCTCCTGCCCTGTGTGTCAGAGGTCGGCCCCGATGCCACATTTCCGTAGCCCGCTGGTCCCTCTACCCATCATTGAGGTCCCGTTTGAGAGGATCGCCATGGATTTGGTAGGTCCTATAATCAAGTCCGCTAGGGGGCACCAGTACATATTAGTTATAATGGACTATGCCACCCGTTATCCAGAAGCGATCCCTCTCCGAAATACCTCGGCCAAAACCATAGCCAAAGAGCTATCTCTTGTGTTTAGCCGGGTGGGTATTTGTAAAGAACTGCTTACGGACCAAGGTACACCCTTTATGTCCCGGGTTATGAAGGAGCTGTGTAAATTATTCAAAGTGACGCAATTACGTACATCTGTGTATCACCCCCAAACCGATGGGCTGGTTGAAAGATTCAACAAAACCCTAAAACAAATGTTGAAGAAAGTGGTGGATAGAGATGGAAAGGATTGGGACTGTCTACTTCCTTATCTGATGTTTGCTATTAGGGAGGTGCCCCAATCCTCTACGGGATTCTCCCCCTTTGAGTTACTGTATGGGAGACACCCAAGAGGGCTGTTGGATATTGCCAAGGAAACTTGGGAAAGTGAGAGTTCTCCCCACAGGAGTGTGATTGAGCATGTCGCCCTGATGCAAGACCGAATTGCACAGGTAATGCCCATCGTGAAGGAACATTTGGCCCAAGCGCAGTTAGCACAGCAGAGAGTGTACAACCGTGGAGCCAAGACCCGTACCTTTTCCCCGGGGGATAGGATACTGGTACTTGTCCCTACGGTTGAAAGTAAATTCCTTGCCAAATGGCAAGGCCCCTACGAGATAATGGAAAAAGTGAGCGAAGTGAATTACAAGGTCAGACAACCAGGAAGGCGAAAGCCCGAACAGATCTATCACGTTAATCTGTTGAAAGCCTGGAGGGATAGAGAGTCCCTAGTCGCAGACACTTGGTCACCAGCTCAAACTGGTTGCGTGATTCCTGAGGTTGGAATAGCAGCCACCTTGTCACAACCCCAACAACAGGAGGTTAAGGAGTTTGTGCTTCGCAACAAGGAGGTATTCTCTGAGCTGCCGGGACAAACATCTGGGGTAGAGCATGACATCATTACCCCGCCCGGTGAAAGGGTGAAGTTAAAACCCTATCGGATCCCAGAGGCCCGACGGGAGGCAATACGGGAGGAAGTACAGAAAATGCTGAACTTAGGGGTGATAGAGGAGTCCCAAAGTGATTGGTCTAGTCCCATTGTGTTGGTGCCTAAACCGGATGGGAGCTGGCGATTTTGTAACGATTTTCGTCAGTTGAACAAAGTTACAAAATTTGACACCTACCCCATGCCACGTATAGATGAGTTGATCGACCGGCTGGGAACAGCCCGATACATGACGACTCTTGACCTCACAAAAGGGTATTGGCAAATCCCCCTGGCCAAGTCGGCCAAAGAGAAAACCGCATTTGTAACCCCAGACGGGGCGTTCCAATATAAAAGAATGCCGTTCGGGTTACAGAATGCGCCGGCCACATTCCAGCGGAAAATGGACCAGATGCTGAGGCCCCATCGGAAGTATGCTGCGGCTTACCTGAATGACGTAATTGTCCATAGCACAGATTGGGCCTCACATCTGCCAAAAGTGCAAGCAGTCCTGGACTCTGTTCGGGAAGCGGGGTTTACGGCTAACCCCAAGAAGTGTACCATTGGGCAGGAGGAGGCCAAATATCTTGGGTACACCATTGGGAGGGGAGTAATAAAACCCCAACTCAACAAAGTCGAGGCCATCCAGAGTTGGCCACGTCCCAACAGCAAGAAGCAGGTACGAGCCTTTCTGGGAATCGCTGGGTATTATCGGCGATTCATTCCCCACTTTGCTTCTAAGGCTGTGCCCCTAACCAACCTGACGAAGGGGAAAGGGTCGGTCATGATTAAATGGACCCCCGAGGCTGAGGCAGCATTCCAATTCTTGAAACAAGCCTTATGTAGCCAGCCAGTGTTGTACTCACCCGACTTCTCTAAAGACTTTCTCGTACAAAGTGATGCGTCAGATGTGGGGTTAGGAGCAGTATTGTCCCAGGTCTGGAACGGGGAAGAGCACCCAGTCATTTACCTCAGCAGGAAGTTGAAGTCCCATGAGGTAAATTACGCCACCGTTGAAAAGGAGTGTTTAGCGGTGAAGTGGGCTCTAGATTCCCTTCGGTACTACCTGCTAGGTAGGCACTTTGACATGGTTACGGATCACGCTCCGTTAAAGTGGATGGCTCAAAACAAGGAAACAAATAGAAGAGTGAATAGGTGGTTCCTGGCCCTCCAGGAATTCAACTTCACAGTAAAGCATCGCCCTGGCGTTCAAATGGGGAATGTGGATGCTTTGTCTCGAGTACATGAATGCCTGATTGCTGGTGTTCCAACCCCGAGGTTAAAACAAGAGGGGGGGGTATGTGACAGCAGGAAGGTAAAGTCACCTGGTTGCATCCAGGGGGGTAGATATATTTCGCCCAGATTCAGGCTTTACGCCGACTTATACAACTAGGTGGAGAGTTGTATAAGCCCAGCTAAGGCTAGTGGGCTCATGGATGACTCATATGTCTAGGGAGAGTGTGGGGCGTCGTGCAGACAGGGAGTTGATGAGACCAGCTGAAGCTTGTCAGCTCATTTAGGCCTCTATAAGAACTCCCAGCTTCATTAGATGTTAGCTCATGCCTGGAACCAGACCTGTGTGGACTGTCTAGGGAGAGTGAACCCCTGTGCGGTGAGACAAAGCCTGTGTGGCTATTTGCTTGGACATTTAAAACCAGGGACTTAGGGACTAGGACAGCACTAGGCTGATCCCAGTTGTTAGTTAGGAAACCTGTATGTTTAGTCAGAGGTCAACTTGACCAGGATTTATTTTGTTTATGTTTCTTTTGCTTTGCTGTGTTTTGTCACTGTAAATAGAAAATAAACCGCACCTTTTTTGATTTTGAAAACCACAACCTCCGTTTGCTGGGCCTGTTTTGTGTGGGGAGCCCATCCCGGGGGTCACACACAGCCGCTGCCGAGCTAACCCCCTCACAGTAGGAAGAGTGTCAGTTTCTTTCACTGTGATAATCCTTGTTTCTAGGGACAGGGAAGGACAGTGAGGGAAATTCTCCTTGTGCAATAGTGTGCTTTAAAAAAACATTTTTTCTAGGGACAGAAAACTATAGGTAGGAAGAGTGTCAGTTTCTTTCACTGTGATAATCCTTGTTTCTAGGGACAGGGAAGGACAGTGAGGGAAATTCTCCTTGTGCTATAGTGTGCTAAAGCATTCCTCATCAACCATATTTGAAATCCTTGTTTTTTGGACAGTCAGGGAAATTGTCGTTGTGCTATTCTGTGCAAAAGCAATCATCCTCAACCATATTTAGAAATCCTTAAGTAAAGGGACAGAGAAGGACACCTGAAGGTAGCCCTTATTGCTTTTTTCCCATCTCCCTGCAGGCCATCCATTAGAATGTCTGGAAGGCAAACAAGGAGAGGCAGACAGTCAGGAGGCAAGAAAAGAGGGCAAGCAGGCTCTGTGTCTGGGGGCAACAGTGCTGGTCGTGGACGCGGTGCATTGTCATCAGCACATGGCCATGGGACACGCTTGTCCTTCTTTTCGGCAGCTGGACATGTTGAGCCACATCATGCCGAAGACTTGGTAGAGTGGATGACCAAGCCCTCCTCCTCCTCCTCATCCTCTCTCACCCAGGCTCAGGGTACTGGCAAAGCAGCTGCCAAAGCGTCCTCTTCCCTGGTATCAATGTCAGACTCATCATCAGTCAGTCCTTCCCTAGACCCACCATGTCCTCCTCCTGAGGAGTCCCCCGAACTGTTTGAGCACAGTGTTGGGTACATGCTCCAGGAGGATGCCCAGCGTTTCAAAGGGTCTGATGATGAAACCCAGCTACAGGAAGGCAGTAGCGTGAGAGCAGACAGAGGGGATGCTCAAGAAGGACACCAATCTGGCAGTCATGTTCCAGCACCTGCAGCATACTGCCAGATTGGCTCCAGTGATGAGGAGGGAGGGGATGATGAGGTCACTGACTCCACGTGGGTGCCTAATAGGAGAGAGGAGGAGGAGGAGGATGAGGAGGAGGCACATCTCCAACGAGGCAGGATGCCCTTTGGTGGCCAGCGTAAGGGCAGTACACCGACGGAATCACACCGCAGAGCTCCGCCTGTGCAGGGCGCTGCCTCTGCCCGTCATTCAAAAAGTTCTTTGGTGTGGGCCTTTTTTGAGGCTAGTGCATCAGATCGCACAGCTGCTGTTTGCAACATATGTCTCAAGCGTATATCGCGTGGCCAAAACATCAGCCGCTTGGGTACCACATGCCTGACCAGACATATGTTGACCTGCCATGCAGCTCGTTGGCAAGTCTACCTCAAAGACCCACACCAAAGAACAAAGCGGACCTCTCCTTGCACCGCATCAGCTGGGATCTCCAACCCCACTATAACTTCAGTCCTCTCTGAAACATGCACTGAGAGGAATGAAGGTGTAGAATTAGGTGTGTCACAGCCAAGTACTTGCGGCCACTCTGCTAGCAGTACACCGACGTCCGATTCTAGCAGGCAAATTTCCCTGCCCCAGCTGCTGGACCGTCGAAAGAAGTTCACTCCCAGCCATCCACATGCCCAGCGGTTGAATGCTAGCTTGGCTAAATTGCTAGCGCTTCAACTGCTGCCTTTTCAGTTGGTAGACTCGGCCCCCTTCCGTGAGTTTGTGCAATGTGCGGTTCCTCAGTGGCAGGTTCCCAAACGCCACTTTTTCTCACGGAAGGCTATTCCGGCTCTCTACCGGCATGTGGAAGGCAATGTCTTGGCCTCGCTGGACAGGGCGGTCAGCGGTAAGGTGCATATTACCGCTGACTCATGGTCCAGCAGGCATGGACAGGGACGTTACCTTTCTTTCACGGCCCATTGGGTCACTCTTTTGGCAGCTGGGAAGGATGCAGGACAAGGTGCAGTAGTGTTGGAGGTTGTTCCACCGCCACGCCTCCAAAATGCTACTACTGGTTGTGACACACCTCTCTCCTCCACCCCCTCCTCTTCTTCTTCCTCCATGGCCTCTTCCTATGGTTTGTCCTATGAACCAGCGGTGCTCCGTAGCCGTTCAAGGGGCTACGCAAGTACGCAGGCAAAAAGATGCCATGCCGTGCTTGCGCTGGTGTGTTTGGGGGACAGAAGCCACACTGGGGCAGAGGTCCTGTCTGCTCTGCAGGGCCAGGCCGAGAGGTGGTTGACGCCACGCCAGCTTAAGCCAGGAATGGTGGTTTGCGACAATGGCACCAACCTCCTCTCCGCCCTCCGACAGGGACAGCTGACCCATGTGCCCTGTGTGGCTCACGTCCTTAACCTGGTGGTGCAGCGGTTCTTGGGCAGGTACCCGGGCTTACAGGATGTCCTGAGGCAGGCCAGGAAAGTCTGTGTGCATTTCCGCAGATCTTATAATGCCAGTGCTCGCCTGGCTGAGCTGCAAAAGGAGTTGAACCTGCCCAAGAACCGCCTTATATGTGACATGCCCACCAGGTGGAACTCAACGTTGGCCATGCTGCAGCGGCTGCACACGCAGCAGAGGGCCATCAATGAGTACCTGTGCGACTACGGCACCAGGACAGGGTCAGGGGAGCTTGGTTTTTTTTCTCCACGCCAGTGGGGCATGATCAGGGATGCATGCACTGTCCTGGCACCATTTGAGGAGGCCACGAGGATGGTGAGCAGTGACAGTGCATGCATCAGTGACACTGTACCTCTTGTCCACCTGTTGGAGCACACGCTGCGTGGAATAATGGACAGGGCACTTGAGGCAGAACAGAGGCAGGAAGAGGAGGACTTCCTTGCCTCTCAAGGCCCCCTTTACCCAGACAGTGTTCCTTCTGTCCCACCCATCGCACAGGAAGAGGAGGAGGAGGAGGAGGAGGAGGATTGTGTCAGCATGGAGGTGGAGGCTGGCACTCAGCATCATCAGCAGCAGTCTTTTAGGGATGATTTACAGTCCCAAGAAACCAGTGGACTTGTACGTGGCTGGGAGGAGGTGGCTGCGGATCATGTCGTCCTTAGTGACCCAGAGGACTCCGGAGCGAATGCCTCAGCAAACCTACGCTGCATGGCCTCCCTGATCCTGCAAAGTCTGCGGAAGGATCCTCGTATTCTTCGGATCAAGGAGAGGGACCATTACTGGCTGGCCACTCTCCTTGATCCACGGTACAAGGGTAAGGTTGCGGACCTTATGTTACCGTCGCAGAGGGAGCAGAGGATGAGACAACTCCGGGAGGCCTTGCAGAAAGGTCTGTGCAACGCGTTCCCAGAGACTGGGAGGTTACAAACTCCTGGTCCTGGACAACGAGTTGCTGAGGCTTCGGCCAGTCAAAGAAGGAGCGGTGGGGAAGGTGGCCGTCTGACCGATGCGTTCAGACAATTCTTTAGTCCGCAGCCCCAAAGTATGATCGGTTCCAGCAACCATCGCCAGCGTCTGATAAACATGGTGCAGGAATATCTAGGGGCAAGGTCAGACTTGGACACCTTCCCCACCGAAAATCCTCTGGCTTACTGGGTCTTGAGGATGGATCACTGGCCAGAGCTTGCACAGTATGCAATTGAGCTACTGGCCTGTCCTGCATCCAGCGTTCTTTCGGAACGCACATTCAGTGCTGCTGGAGGATTTGTCACGGATCACAGGGTGCGCCTGTCCACCGACTCGGTTGATCGACTGACTTTCA
This sequence comes from Rana muscosa, assembly GCA_029206835.1. Classification (NCBI taxonomy): domain Eukaryota; kingdom Metazoa; phylum Chordata; class Amphibia; order Anura; family Ranidae; genus Rana; species Rana muscosa. Next base: position 119,046,068 of record CM055127.1, read on the forward strand.
TCAAGATGAACCAGTCTTGGATCACCACCAGCTACCACACACCTGATGCTGATATAACAGACTAATTGATTTTAACATGTCACATCCCTTCAAGACTGATGCTGATGCTGAGTGCCTGTGCTGTTATGTTGACTGGCTATCCTCCTCCTCCGAGTCCTCAGTGATACGATTGATGATGATAGCTTGGAAGATCATTTTTGTTTATGGGTGCCGCCACCAGTGGCTAAGGCCCAATTTTTCAGCCCCTGTTTTACAGGGGCGTGTAATTACAATTTTTTTAGCAATAATTTGCCATAGGGCTCATTGCTGTGCTCCAAGTACAGTATCTGTGAGGGGTTGGAGTGTTGTGGCACCAGTGCCTAAGGCCCAATTTTTCAAGCCCCTGTTTAACAGGGGCGTGTCATTACAATTTTTGAAGCAATACTTTGCAACAGGGCTCATTGCTGTGCTCCAAGTACAGTATCTGTGAGGGGTTGTAGTGTTGTGCCACCAGTGCCTAAGGCCCAATTTTTCAGCCCCTGTTCAACAGGGGCATGTAATTACAATTCTTGATCTAATAATTCACAGCAGGGCCCATTGCTGCACCCACCAAGAGTAACTCTGAGGGCTTACAGTGTTGTGGCAACGCCACCACCACCACCACCACGAAAGGCCCAATTTTTCAGCCCCTGTTCAAAAGGGGCATGTAATTACAATTCTTGATCTAATAATTCACAGCAGGGCCCATTCCTGCACCCACCAAGAGTAACTCTGAGGGCTTACAGTGTTGTGGCAACGCCACCACCACCACCACCACGAAAGGCCCAATTTTTCAGCCCCTGTTCAAAAGGGGCATGTAATTACAATTCTTGATCTAATAATTCACAGCAGGGCCCATTCCTGCACCCACCAAGAGTAACTCTGAGGGCTTACAGTGTTGTGGCAACACCACCACCACCACCACCACCACGAAAGGCCCAATTTTTCAGCCCCTGTTCAACAGGGGCATGCAATTACAATTCTTGATCTAATAATTCACAGCAGGGCCCATTGCTGCACCCACCAAGAGTAACTGTCAGGGCTTACAGTGTTGTGGCACCAGCACCACCATCAAAGGCCCAATTTTTACTACCACTGTTCAACAATTATATGTAATTAAAATTCCTGATATAATAGTTGACAGCAGGGCGTTCCAGCACCAACCAAGAGTAACTGTGAGTGCTTACAGTGTTGTGCCAACACCAACAACTAAGGGGCCTATTTCTGCAGAGTATATACGGCAGGTCCCTACTTTCAAACATCCAACTTACAAACGACTCCTACTTGCAAACGCAAGAAGACAACAGGAAGTGAGAGGAAATCTACCCCTTGGAAGGAAAATTCTCTCCTGTAAGAATTAATATGGGAGAAAGTTGTCTCCTCTGTACTGATGCTTTATCAGCAATCCTTGTTTCAAGAAAAACACCACATTTCAAAAACAGTTGTCATTGGGACGGAAAGTGAGGTGAAATGTTCTGAACAGGGGCACAGACAGCAAAACAAATGTTACAGGGGTGATAACCCTTACCTATGTTTTCCAAAAAGTTTAAAAATAGATTTTTGGGCTGGAGCTACACTTCAACAATGTACCTGTTCAAAATTACAAACACATTCTACATAAGAACAAACCTACAGTCCCTGTCTTGTATGCACCGCCTGTATACGGCTGTTCAGAGTATATAGGGCCTTTTTTATTTTATGTGCGGGGTTCCCCTTAATATCCATACAAGACCCAAAGGGGCTGGTAATGGGCTGGGGTAGGGGGGGGTCATGGGGTAGCTATGCCATTTTTCTTAAAGATTTTCATCCATATTACCGGGACCAGACATTACATTAAAGCCGCAAGCAGTTTTAAATGGCTTTTTTTTCCTTTAGAAGTGTCATTTTGTGCAGGGACAGTTCTAAACACGGGAAACACGTGGCACTTCACAGGCATACTTTAGACACCCCCCAGGTACGATATTTAAAGGAATATTTGACTTTTTTTTTTTCACTTTATGAATCATTAAAATGACTGCTCCCGAAAAACGACCGTTTTTAAAACTTCTTTTTGCATTGATACATGTCCCCTGGTGCACAACCCGGGTTCCCAAACCCTTTTTAGGACAATAACATGCATAATAGTTGTTATAATTAGCACTTTAGAATTCGAACGTTCGCATCCATTGTATTTAATAGGGTTCTAATGTTCGTACGAACTTTCGGTCCGTTCGCGGGTTCTGGTGCGAACCGAACCCGGGGGTGTTCGGCTCATCACTACTCTGCAACTAAAGCTGTCATCCTACCATCCTATTTTCTAAAATGTCTTATCCAACATAACCATTCATGGGAATTATTCCAAACCAATAGTACACAGTAACAGCCCTGAAGAAGGGGAATCTTTTCCCCAGAAACATGTTGGCTTGATGTACATGTTGCTATTTTTTAATAAACCATAATTTAGAAGTTGCAATTCTCTGGACACCGGGTAGCAGCCCAATCCCCAAGAGGGCCCATTGCTACCATCCGTCATTGGGCACTATTTACCGGAAGGGATTCCTTCCTTTTTGCCCACACAAATATTCACCCAGGACCAGGTACTAATCCAGTCAGTCCAGCATGGTCTCCAACGCTAAACCTTGTAGTAGAGGAACTCTAGGGGACAGCTCCAGACTGATGTTGCCCGTCTGAGTTGTTTTTATTTTTAACACCTGTTGAAGGTCTATTCTAATTGATAAAATCCCCATGTTTGGGCTTTAATATCACCCTTCCGAATTCCATAAGACCTTCATTGTAAACTGGTAGTACCCACCTTCCTTAGCTGCCTACCATTACAGCACAATGAATTTTTAAAAACTACAGGTGGCCCTTTAAGTCGCAGCATTTGAATTGGTTGCCTTGCATCCAGGTGATATTTGTTCAGCGCTTCCAATTTTAGATGGCTATTCTAGAATTCCCTCACTGCTGCACAAAAATATACTCCCGTCAGGTTGATCAATATTTTCATTGTTTCACCTGTGTTTCTAGTGGAAAATCCAGGCATTCTGACCTTTTAAGAGATCCCAGGGGACGCTTGTGAGAGCCCCTTTTGTAAATGAAAGGTGATATGCAGAGGGAAGGGCAGCAAGTAGCAACTGGCATATTGTAACAGGATTAGTGAAGGGCAGATTAGGGCAGAGATGGGCAGAGGTGGGAGGGAATCCTGAGAAAGCGACATTTCGCAGGGTCTGTGGGAATGACTGATGCTGAGAGGGTGAATGAGCCTTTGATGAGAGGTACGAGTTTGGGAGACTGAAAGAAAGCCATGAAGATCAGAGAGAAGGAAGGGGTGAGGCTGCCTGCGTGTGCCAGGAATGTGGCTGCATATAATGTTTAATACTATATAAGGAGACAGCGAGTAGGACCAGAGATGGGACGAGCATTGGCATTTTGAGCAGGGGGGGAACACCCATGCTAAAGGCCTGGATCCAGCAATGTGACATGTTGTTTATACTTAACCTTTACAGTGCCAGAACCTCATCTGGAAATTTCTATTGAAGAGACATTTGCAAAATACAGCAGAGCCTGTAGCGGAGGGGGAACTGGAATGGTGCTTACATATGTTTTGGCAACTGAGAAGCCATATTGGTGATGAGGTTTAAAGTAGAACTCTTTACTTGTCCTCCCCCACAGCTGATGAGTAACATGCTGTTGGTTTTTCTGACGGACGAGTATACTTTTGGGGAATTTATTTTGAGCGCTTTATATTTTCTTGGGGGTTATTGGTTCAATTTTTGAGGGACTGGTTATGGACAGTAGTAGACTAGGTTGAGAGGCAGTGTTCTCAAGGGATGAGGCAGCCCAGACTAAAGTTCCAGTTTTTATTTCAATAAAAAAGATTGAGCTCAGTTTAGGAAACTTACCTCTTAAGGCCTCATACACATGGGCGTTTTAAAAAACGGGCTGTAAAGCTAGTAACGACGCCTGGAAAAAAAGCGGCGTTAAAAATGCGATTTTATTAGCGTTTTGACTTGGCGTCAATGCGCGTTAAACGACATTTGTAAGCGTTATCGCTAAGGCGCGTTTTAAAAAAAACAATATCCCTCTGCTATTTTCCACTCCCAAATTACTGCAATATCACATAATAAACATTTTACAGCTTAAAAACGCTGACGCTAAAAAACGTCGGTATAGCGCTAATTCACGTTTCTGAGCTTTTTTCGGCGTCAGCGTCAAAACAGCTCTAACGCTGGAGCCTCAGAACGCGCTGGTCCTTGTTTTTTTTTGGAGCTTAAAAACGACCATGTCTGTTACAGCTCAAAAACGCCATGGTGTGTATGAGCCCATTGAATAACATGGAGTGGCGTTTTGAAGCAGCAAAAAAAGCTCAAAAAAGCCGCTGTTAAAACGTCCGTGTGTACGAGGCCTTAAAGTGACAAAAAGGTTAGTGGGCTCTGAGCAGTTACTTATATTTCCTCTGTTGGTATAAGGCCACGTTGGTTTTAATAATCATGAATTGAATATAAAATGTATTTATGGTTGATATAAAAGTTACATTTTAGTCTCAAGTGGGTAAAATGCACGATGATTAATGCATCATCTCCATATTAATATTTTCTGGGGGATGACTTCACGGGGGAACAACATACCTAATTTTTTAGCCACACGACAAGTAGCAGTGCAGTTCTTTTCTCTCCAGTGGGCACTTCTACGTCATCATGTACAATGCAGAACCAACAAAGGCAGCTTTGTCCTGCACTGTGTGTGATAACATTGGCAAGATGACAAGACCAGTGGAAGACCATAAAGTATAGAGGATTTGGGGGAACGGACATCACAACCAGAAAAAAGACTGTGGGACTGCTTTCATCTCTGCTCCCAAAGTTAGGCAGAATCAGTGATGGAACTATTACTATAGCAATTCACAGGGCTGCTATAGGGTCAAAAGATGAACAAAAGAGGGCACACCAGCCTAGTGCATTATCCCACAATATTTATTGATTAAAAAATGACATAAAATATACTCACAAACATGCGAATGAAAATCTCTCATAGGGCTACCCATCTGTAACCCAACACCCCCAGACTCGGTGAGCTCCACAGATCAGCTCACCAGATTCCTATCTGTCTGACATGTTTCAAAGGATATACCTTCTTCATCAGATCCTAGCGTAGAGGGCAGCAAGGCTTGAAGTGGTTTACCCATGACGAAGAGTCTGCATTATTACCTGTACCAGGCAATCACATTTAAGCACAGGGGAATTTTGTTTTTGTATGGCTCCTAAGAAAAGATTGGTCCCATTTTGTACTACTGATTGGCCAATGGCTCCCGCTGCTGTCTCAGCCAATAAGGAGGGAGAGTCCCCAGAGAGCCATGGCCATTCGTGCACATCGCTGGATCACGAGGGGGCTCAGATAAGTATGGGGGGAGCTGGTTTTTGACCTTCATGCATTGAATGCACAAAGGTAGACATGTGCATTCCCTTTAGTCCAAATGCATTTTTGTCCGAATTTCGGTGATTTTCACTTTCGTTTTAACAAACAATAACAAACGCACAGAATCCGAAATCCGAAAGATCCGACATAAAAAATGCTTTATTTTCGTTTTGTTGCGACAACAGTTCGATATATATAGAAGATTCGACATGACGGTGACAATAGCGATCTGTGTCTATGGAACCTGCGGTTGAATGTGCCTAACCTAACTCTATTAGTCCAAGATTATTCGACAAAGAGAGAAAAGATTCGACATGAAGATTCGACGAAGCAGTCGCCGCGAGCGGACATTTCTGGTCAAATGCTCCGCCCATAGGCTATAGAGGAATTTTAATGTTGATTGACTAGTAATAATAATTAATAAATATAATTATTACTAGTCATACAACATTCGAATTCTACTATAGCTTGTGGGCAGAGCATTCGACCAGAATTTTTTTTAGCTGCTTTGTCGAATATTCTTAGAACATTCATCAGACTCCATAAGCCTTCAATTGACAGATTCGACCTTATTTAATTCGGATTTTCGGACAAATGCATTTTTTAGCGAAACAAAATAAATAAAAACGAATTTCAGGAGTAACTAAATAAATTTTTTTTTCAGACGAAAACGAAATTCCGAAACAAAATATTTCAGTGTGCACATATCTACACAAAGGTCAAAAACCTTGAGCCTTTAAAACCATTTTAAAGAGACACTGTTGCAAGACCACCTGTTTCAACAAAATCCTCCAATATGATTACGGTATGTGAATTTAGCAAATTTTGGGCATGTTATTTACCTGTAAAAGCCTCCCTCGTATAGACATCCAAAAGCCCTGAGACCGATAGTGTCTCTTCTGTTAATAGTGTAGCGGGGGTCTAAAATTAGGGCGATACACCTGGGTGGTAGCATGACCCAGGTGTGTGTAAATCATAGAGGATTTAGACCACTTTCAGTCGTGGAGGACTTTGGTGGTGTACTATTCTCCTTGGCCTGGGGTGGCGGTGTTCCCACAGGTCGAGGTAGAATCACTGCCGCAGTGCTGTCCTTTTTGTCCCGTTCCAGCGGTGGTACAGCGGGGGCAGAGAACCTGCTGTGGCGTCACGGGAGGGGATAAAGGGGAGAGAAGCCCTCGCCACGAGGTCTTCTTCTCGAGCGCGTGCCCAGGCACCTTAGGCCTGGGTGCGGGCGATCCGGAGTTCCGGCCCAGGCGCCCTAGGCCTGGTCGGAGCGGAGTTGGCGTCCATCCCAGGCACCTTAAACCTGGGGTGAGGTACTACACCGGGGGGCCTGGGAACCAGTGACTTTGACTGGGCTCCGCAAGGGCGGATGAGTCCGAGGGACTCTGAGGTGGATGGGGCCCATGTCTGAGGTGAGGAGGCCGGAGAGGTTACCCGTCTGAAGAGTCCGGAGCAGCATCAACCCGGTGACGGAGGGGCCTCTGGTAACTCCCTTGGAGGGACATCTTTCCCCTGATAGGGGCCACAACGCAGCGAAGGTACTCCAATTCATGTTCTTCAGAGTTGCTGGTAGAGACTCACAAGTTTCAAGTTCCTCTCTCTAGCCAATGGCTATAGCAACTGCTGGTGAAACCACAGTGGTTTCGTTTTATCATTAGGACAGTGCCTCGACCTGCTCACCCTACCGTGTTGAACTGTTTATGGATCTCAACTAGTTGGCTGAATAAGAACTGTTTATTGTGTGTTACAATAAAACAAGTGTTGGATCCTTATCGGTGTGTGGAACTCTGGTTAATGGGAGTGAAGGGGAGTGTCAGCACAGCAAGACTTGGTTGTGAATAGAAACACACAGGCCCGGGAAGAATAACTGGTACTGGCCTTCACATCACCCGCTGCAATGGGGAGGACATGGGCCGTAGCACATCTCACCCTCAAGTACAACATACCCCTAGACCAAAAAAGAGGGGGTGAGGTCGCTACACGTGGGGGCTCGTAAGTCCGGGATGATGTGTGTTTTGACCATGGAACTGAAAACGGCTGTGTTTGAACTTTGCTGCCCAGAGGAGTTCCGAGTGGGTCGGCCATGTGATTGGCCAGAGAGCATCCCTGCTCAAAGTCGTGGACATGACCCTAAGACGGGAAAGGCCCATGCAGAAGAGCGAGAAGAGGGAGAAGTCCAGCCGTGTGACGTACTACATGTGGGGGCTTTTACTGCACTGCGCCATAAGGCACCCCATAGCTGCGCAGTTCGTGGGCGGAGACGGATGGAAGCCCGCGAAAACGTGCAAGTTGTGGGAGGAGTCTGGCCATGTGAGGAGAAACACGTGGAGACTTCGGCGCGTGGTCAGTGCGTGATGTAACAGCAGATAGTCGGGATGGCCTCAAGCTCCCCGTGGATTCCGGTTCCCTACCCCACGAAGATGACTGCTTTTGCTGCTCCCCTTACAGACACGGAGGCCCTCGGCGTGATCTGTCCCGGGTGCTCCGGACTGGTGGTCAACCTGAAGCCATTCGGGCGTTGCGAGGCATGCAAGCAGTTTCTATTCGAGGTGGAGCCATCCACAGTAAGGCCCCGGGCCCTTCCCCTTAACTGCCTCACAGGTGCCGCTACTCAGGAAGGAGAGATCCAGGCCTTTGCGGAGGTCCCCGTACGCACTGACCAGGGCGATGGGACTGCCCAACCAGAGACTAAGAAATAAAAATCTGAGGATGCTGCCTCGGTCACCACAGATTCCCTGCTCCCACCTCTGAAGAGGAAAGTCGGCCTGGTACAGGCGTCCTGTGGTCGTGGTTGAGCTTCACCCTGTCGCTTGCCGGGCCTGGATGGATCCGGTTGGAAGAGTCCTGGACATCCCAGTTCTACGAAATGTCAAGGTGAGCCAGGGGCTGGGACTGCGGTGGTGGTTGGAGGTGTCAGGGGTCCACAGCCGGTGGAGCCCGCTAGGGAGGGTAGTTCCACGTCTACTAGGGACTACCTCCCCGCAGAGATGTATGACACCTCCGACCTAGAATCGCTGTCGGACTGTGGAGAGGACGGTGAAATAGATGAACTTTTTCACCGCAAAGGCTGGGACAAAATGCCACTGCCTGTGTTACGTGCACCACGGGATTTGCCTATGTCCATGGGAGACAGCACGCCCGGGTGGAAGCCCCGGAGCTCACGAGGAAGCCTAGTCTTTCGCTTGTCATTTCACCACCTGCAGCATCACCCAATCTGGTGGCGGGGACACAGCGCGCATCACTACGGGCACCAAGATTCAAACCGACGGAGGTAGTGAAAGTACCTCGGCATCCAGACGCCCTTGTTCCGCCAGGAGAAGGTGAGCGGGCCACAATGCCTCCTTTGGCCCGATTGCAGCGGCTCTTCTGCCAGAGGGTCGCCCGTGAGTACGGATGGGAATATCCTTACTTGCCTCGGGACTTATTTTTTGAGGTCGAAGTCCTGCGACAGAGATGGTATGACGAGTTTGTTTGGGAGAAGCTTAAAGTGCCGCATGCCCGCCGGTACTTGTCCTGTTCACCATCAGTGTCCAAGCAATTCAGGGACTGTAGAGCAGAATGGATGTGGGGCCGCCATATCCACGCAGACAAGGTGCTTATATGCAGAAAGTGACTTTGACTGGGCTCCGCAAGGGCGGATGAGTCCGAGGGACCCTGAGGTGGATGGGGCCCATGTCTGAGGTGAGGAGGCCGGAGAGGTTACCCGTCTGAAGAGTCCGGAGCAGCATCAACCTGACGGAGGGGCCTCTGGTAACTCCCTTGGAGGGACATCTTCCCCCTGATAGGGGCCACAACGCAGCGAAGGTACTCCAATTCATGTTCTTCAGAGTTGCTGGTAGAGACTCACAAGTTTCAAGTTCCTCTCTCTAGCCAATGGCTATAGCAACCGCTGGTGAAACCACAGTGGTTTCGTTTTAACATTAGGACAGTGCCTCGACCTGCTCACCCCACCGTGTTGAACTGTTTATGGGTCCCAACCTATCGGCTGACAAAGAACTGTTTTAATTGTGTGCTACAATAAAACAAGTGTTGGATCCTTATCGGTGTGTGGAACTCTGGTTAATGGGAGTGAAGGGGAGTGTCAGCACAGCAAGACTTGGTTGTGAATAGAAACACACAGGCCCGGGAAGAATAACTGGTACTGGCCTTCACCTCACCCGCTGCACTGGGGAGGACATGGGCCGTAGCGCATCTCACCCTCAAGTACAACATACCCCTAGACCAAAAAAGAGGGTGTGAGGCCGCTACAATGGTATTTACATTTTTTAGTTTAATTTTGCATTAAGTATCACAGTTTAATCTGCCAAAGCAATTAGTATTTGTACTTTGCATAATTTATGGTCAGTGCAAAATGTTTAGGTGTCAGCATCCCTCTCACCCTCCCTCCCCCATGGGGCACTGGACACAGGGAAGGAACCAGGAGCACCCAAAAAGAGGAGGTTTGCGGACGCTCTGTGCAATTCCATTGTTGTTATTTAAAAAAAAAAAATTACCTTTATAATTTTTTTTTTTTCATTTTGGATAAAGGGAGGGTTATAGCCCCTGTCAGATTTTTTTTTTCGCCATCTGTGTCCCATTGCGTACATTTCCTTTTACTTCATTGTCCCATAGCCAAACAGGAAGTGAGAGGAAATGCCTGCAAATTAAAGGGAATTCCTAGGGGACCCCCAGGTCACCAGAACTAGTGTCCCCATTAGACGGTCTCCCCGCTATTACTTTTCTGGGGACAATCCTTTTACTTTCACTTTCAATAATAATAGAGAGGGTGAATCTCCTTAAAGTGGAGTTGCATCCACTTTTGAGAGGTAGTCTTAAATGAAAGACCACCTCTCCACCCCTCATTTTTGGATATTGAAAAAAGTAATTTTTTTTCCAATAGTACCTTTTTTTAGAAGTACAAGTGTACTTTCGATTCAGCCGGGCCGTGGCCCAGGACGTCACATCCTCCTCTTCGGCGAGCTCCCCCGTTGTCTTCTGGAACCTGTGTGTGTCCCAGAAGACAAGCTGGCCATTCACAAAGCACAGCGGGACTCGTGCATGCGCAGTCGGAAACCGGCAGTGAAGCCGCAAGGCTCCACTGCCAGTTTCCCTTAGTTGGAATGGCAGCGCCTGCACCCGAACCGATGGACGGATCGGCCTTGGGGGGGCCGACATCGTGGGCTCACTGGACTAGGGTGACCACATTTCCAAACTACCATTCAGGGACACTCTCCCTTCCCAAAAATCAGCTTGTGCTGTAATGAATCACAGCACAGTGATTGGACACAAGAGGCGGGATTTATGATTTCTCCAATCACAAGCAGGGGGCGGGGATTGTGCAACTCCAGGCATTCCCGGCCAGGACAAGTACTGTCAGTGAGTAAAGCCTGTGTGGGGGCCTTTTTTGAGGGCATCAGATTGGCCCGGGGGTGGCTGTGTCAGTTTCATTCCGGGACACTGTATTGTCTTGGAATGAAGGTGCCCGGGACAGACCTGCAAAATGTGAGACTGTCCCGGGTAATCCGGGACACGTGGTCACCCTACCCTGGACAGGTAAGTGTCCTTATTAAAAGTCAGCAGCTACAGTGTTTGTAGCCGCTGACTTTAAAAAAAATTAAAAATTGCGGGTGGAACACCGCTTTAATGGGGGCCCAGACAGCAATAAAAACTGACAGGTGTTCTAATTAGGGATGAGCTTCGTGTTCGCGCCGAACACACGTTCGACTCAAACATCGGCTGTTCGATGAAGAACGAACGTTATGGTCCGTTCGCTTTAAATTTGTGTTGCGCGACACGGCCCATAATTCACTGCGGCATCGCAGTGCATTGCTGGCTGATAATTGGCCAAGCATGCACTATGACCCGCATGCTTGGCCAATCACAGCGCGGAAAAAACGGAGAGCCGTAATTGGCCAAAGCCAGGGTGGCTTTGGCCAATTATGGCTCAGGGGGTTTAGTACACGCCCCACACTATATAAGGCCGCCTGGAAGTCGGCCTTGTGTAGTGTGTTGGCGTTTGTGAAAGAGGCAGTTTCAGAGAGATAGACAGTGTCATTTATATTGAGTTAGATAGAGCAGGCAGGCGAGTCAGTTAGCTGCTGTTACAGTGTGTAGAGGATATATATGCATCCTAGGTGTTGTATATATTTTTATACACTGTATTGAGTTTAGCTAGATCCGTTCCTGTTAGTCTCTATACTGTGACAGGCAGGCCGGTGATTGTGCTAGCTGCAGACAGTCAGTGTTTCACTTAGTGTACTACTGTGTGCTTTGCATAGCGATCACCTAAAGCTCACCTGGATACAGTTATTCTCATACTGTGACAGGCAGGCCGGTGATTGTGCTAGCTGCAGACAGTCAGTGTTTCACTTAGTGTACTACTGTGTGCTTTGCATAGCATTCACCTAAAGCCTAAATTTTTGATGCAATACTTTGCAACAGGGCTCATTGCTGCGCTCTAAGTACAGTATCTGTGAGGGGTTGCAGTGTTGTGGCACCAGTGCCTAAGGCCCAATTTTTCTGCCCCTGTTTAACAGGGGCATGTAATTACAATTCTTGATCTAATAATTCACAGCAGGGCCCATTCCTGCGCCCACCAAGAGTAACTGTGAGGGCTTACAATGTTGTGACACCAGCACCACCGCCACCACCAAAGACCCAATTTTTCAGCCCCTGTTCAACAGGGGCATGCAATTACAATTCTTGATCTAATAATTCACAGGAGGGCCCATTCATGCACCCACCAAGAGTAACTGTGAGGGCTTACAGTGTTGTGGCAACACCACCACCACCACCAAAGGCCCAATTTTTCCTACCACTGTTCAACAGTGGCATGTAAATAAAATTCCTGATATAATAGTTGACAGCAGGGCGTTCCAGCGCCCACCAAGAGTAACTGTGAGGGCTCACAGTGTTGTGGCAACACCAACACCTAAGGGGCAAATTTCTGCAGAGTATATAGGGCAGGCCCCTACTTTCAAACATCCAACTTACAAACGACTCCTACTTGCAAACGGAAGGAGACGTCAGGAAGTGAGAGGAAATCTACCCCTAGGAAGGCAAATTCTCTCCTGTAAGAGTTAATATGTGAAAAAGGTGTCTCCTCTCCACTGATGCTTTATCACCAATCCTTGTTTCACTAAAAAACACAAATTTTCCAAAAACATTTGTCATTGGGACGGAAAGTGAGGTGAAATGTTCTGAACAGGGGCACAGACAGCAAAACAAATGTTACAGGGGTGATAACCCTTCCCTATGTTCTCCAAAAAGCTTTAAAATAGATTTTTTGTCTAGAGCTACACTTAAAAAATGTACCTGTTCCAAATTACAAACAGATTCTACTTAAGAACAAACCTACAGTCCGTGTCTTTTTTGCACCGCCTGCATACTGCTGTTCAGAGTATATAGGGCCTTTTTTTATTTTGGGTGCGGGGTTCCCCTCAATATGTATACAAGACCCAAAGGGGCTGGTAATGGGCTGGGGTAGGGGTGGGTGATGGGGTACCCATGCCATTTTTCTCAATGATTTTCATCCATATTGCCGGGACCAGACATTACATTAAAGCCGCAAGCAGTTTTAAATGGCTTTTTTTCCTTTAGGCTACTTTCACACTGAGGCGCTGGATGCGCTGGCGGTATAGCGGTGCTATTTTTAGCGCGCTATACCGTCGTTTTTGCCGCGATTTGTGGGCGCTAGCGGGGGGATTTTAACCCCCGCTAGCGGACGAAAATGGGTTAGAAACGCTCGCAATAACGCCTCTTTGCGGCGTTTTACGATCGTTTTGGAGGCGCTACCCCATTGATTTCAAAGGACAAGGGCGCTATAGGAGCGGTATTTTTACCGCTCCTATTGCGCCTCAAAGATGCGGATTTCAGGAGTTTTTTGACCCTCCTGCAAGCGCAACACTCCAGTGTGAAAGCCCTCGGGCTTTCACATTGGATACAATTGAACGGCTTTTTTGGGGCGCATTGCAGGCGCTATTTTTAGCGCAATAGCGCCTGCAAAGCACCTCAGTGTGAAAGGGGCCTTAGAAATGTCATTTTGTGCAGGGACAGTTCTAAACACGGGAAACACATGCCACTTCACAGGCATACTTTAGACACCCCCTAGGTAAGATATTTAAAGGAATATTTCACTTTTTTTTTTCACTTTATGCATCATTAATATCACTGCTCCCGAAAAACGACCGTTTTAAAAGATTATTTTACATTGATACATGTCCCCTGGGGCAGGACCCGGGTCCCCAAACCCTTTTTAGTACAATAACATGCATATTAGGCGTTATAATTAGCACTTTAGATTTTGAATGTTCGCGTCCATTGTATTTAATAGGGTTCTAAACTTTGCGCGAACGTTCGGTCCATTCGAAGGTTCTGGTGCGAACCGAACGGGGGGGGGGGGGGGGTGTTCGGCTCATGCCTAGTTCTAATATCTCTCCACTCTGCCAAAAACGAAAAATAAATAAATTTTTGCCTTTAGTTATACTTTAACTCTTGGACTTCCATACCTCTGTACAGGATGGAGACCTCTGTGTCGCAAATCCGCTCCTGTTGCTCTGGGAGACAGACCGCTGGCGGAAGGGGTGCCCACAACATCTCCCTTACTGCTGGAGGCCACTCCATCTATAACAGATACACGCTACTGACAGGCTGCTAAATAAACTTCCATTACCCCAGGTAATGATTTGTGTCTTTACACTGCTCCACGCCACATCAATGTCTTCATACCCCAATGTGTTTAAGGCTCACTCGGTAGACTATGCTTGCTGGACTGGTTACTTGCATTGCACTCCTTTCAGCAACTTTAGACCAGGCAAGGGCAACATTTTAAATACTTTACTTTTTGGAGGTATACCATTTAACAACTTGAAAAGGTATCTTTTCCAAAAAAAAAAAAAAAGTGTTACTGTAGCAAGCCTTTCTCTTTCTCTCACAAGCTGTATAAACGCATTCAGTTAAATAAATAGGAAGAACATAGAGTTAAAACTTAGAACTTATTTTCTTAAAGTTTTAGAAAAGTGAATGCCTGGGGGGGGGGGGGGGGGAACCGGAAAGTGAGGCCTTCAGCTGTGTGTGTGTACATACATTCATAGCATGGTCAAGTTTAGTTGATCTTTATCCATATATAGATTGGGTGTAGTGTATGAATATTCTGCGCTGTGCTACATTTATTTATTTAGTAATGAATGATCACTAGGAAGGAATGGTGATAAATGCTACAGTTACCTGGTTTACATCTAAGCTGAAAAAAGATTGTTTTAACCACTTGACAACTGGGCACTTAAACCCCCTTAATAACCAGACCAATTTTCAACTTTCGGTGCTCTCACATTTTGAATGACAATTACTCAGTCATACAACACTGTACCCAAATGAAATTTTTGTCCTTTTTTTCACACAAGAAGAGCTTTCTTTTGGTGGTATTTAATCACTGTTGCGTTTTTTTTTTTTTTTTGCGCTTCAAAATGATTTTTTTTTAATTTCTGCTATAACATTTAGCAAATTAGTAATTTTTCTTCATAAATTTTGGCCAAAATTTATACTGCTACATATCTTTGGTAAAAATAAGTACAAATTGGTGCATATTATTTGGTCTTTGTGAAAGTTATAGAGTCCACAAGCTATGGTGCCAATATCTGAAAATTGATCACACCTGAAGTACTGACGGCCTATCTCATTTCTTGAGACCCTAACATGCCAGAAAAGTACAAATACCCCCCAAATGACCCCTTTTTGGAAAGAAGACATTCCAAGGTATTTAGAAAGAGGCATGGTAAGTTTTTTGAAGTTGTCATTTTTTCCCACAATTCTTTGAAAAATCAAGATTTTTTTTTTCTTTTTTCACAAAATTGTCATATTAGCAGGTTATTTCTCACACACAGCATATGCATACCACAAATTACACCCCAAAACACATTCTGCTATTCCTCCCGAGTATGGCGATACCACATGTGTGGGACTTTTACACAGCGTGGCCACATACAGAGGCCCAACATGCAGGGAGCACCATCAGGCGTTCTGGAGCACCCAGGCCAATTCTGACATTTCTCTCCTACATGTAAAAATCATCATTTATTTGCTAGAAAATTACATAGAACCCCAAAACATTATATATGTTTTTTTTAGCAAAGACCCTAGAGAATACAATGGCGGTTGCTGCAACTTTTTATCTTGCATGGTATTTGTGCAGCAATTTTTCGAACGCGTTTTTTTTGGAAAAAAAAAAAGTTTTGTGCTTTAAAAAAAAAACAAACAGTAAAGTTAGCCCAATGTTTTTGCATAATGTGAAAGATGAAGTTACGCCGAGTAAATAGATACCTAACATGTCACCCTTTAAAATTGCACACACTCATGGAATGGCGCCAAAATTTGCTATTTAAATATCCCCATAGGCGACGCTTTAAATATTTTTACTGGTTATATGTTTTCAGTTACAGAGGAGGTCTAGGGCCAAAATTTTTGCTCTCGCTCTAAAGTTCGCAGCGACTCCTGGCATGTGTGGTTTGAACACCGTTTTCATATGTTGGCGGGACTTACGTATGCGTTCGCTTTTGTATGCTAGCACATATTTATTTTAGTTTGACACGTCTTTCCCCAAAAATTTATTTTTTGATCACTTTTATTCCTATTACAAGGAATGTAAACATCCCTTGTAATAGGAATATGGCATGACAGGTCCTTTTTACAGTGAGATATGGGGTCAATAAGACCCCACAGTAGATAGTGTAGATAGTAAGTCGTATACAGTAAAACCTTGGGTTGCGAGCATAATTTGTTCTGAAAACATGCTTGTAATCCAAAGCACTCGTATATTAAAGCAAATTTTTCCTTAAGAAATAATGGAAACTCAGATGATTCGTTCCACAACCATTTATTCATAAGTCCTTCAGTTTATAGCCCATATAAAAAGATTATAGCAATGTGATAGGTTGTGTAACCATAAAATGTCCATCCACAAATGGCAGCCGTGTGAGTTGCTAAATGTTGTACCTTCATTAAATGTAACTATATTGCTACACTTAGAGGCGCCACTCTTCTCTTTTATACTCAGTTGTGACATGACACTACTTGTATATCAAGACATGGCTTGTTTATCAGGTCAAAATTTATAAAAAAAATTTGCTTGTCTTGCCAAACACTCTCAAACCAAGTTACTCTCAATCCAAGGTTTTACTGTATTATAGCTTTAACCAGCCTAAAAGTTACATGTTGCAATGTAAGGTGTGCAGACCAAGGGAACTTAAGCTGGGCATACACTGTTAATTTTTTATTTTTCGTTCAGTCAGCATTTATAAACGAGGTGGATGGAGGAATCCCCCGCTGTCAGAATACGCTGACCAGCTTATGCAGCCAATTAGTTGATTGAACAAATGAATGTTTATTGAACGATTGACTTCTGTTGAGCAGAGATGGCCACACTCTGATTGAAATGTGGCTGGTTCCTGATGAGCCAGATGAATTTTTATAAGTGTATGGCCAGCTTTAGATGCAGAGAGCTCAGTATTAGAGCCTACATGAGACCGTTAGATGATGTGCAACCCTTAGAACCCAATTCCAGTTTATTGTTTTTTTTTAGGTTGCCTACAAAAAAGCAACTTAAACTGCAATATTTTCCTCCTCTTGGTGATCCAAGGCTGATCCTCTCCTAAGTTGGATGTTTCCCGGCATCATTCAACCAACTTCCTGTGATTGCAGGGCACCATGGGCCCACTCCCAAGGGCTGGTGGTCAGCAAAATGATGCAGATGCTGTCTGCATCTTTGAGGACCACCTATCATTTTAGGAGTGGCGAAGAGGAAGAGAGAGGAACTTGTATGTTCTGTGACCAGCCTGAAGACAACCAAAAAACGGTAAGCACAAAAAATGCAAAAAAAAATATGACTGCAAGAAGAATTGGAATATTATTTCAACATTAAGCACCAACTGAAGTCAATCAGTGCTAGCTAGCTAATATTGAGTAGAGCAGGCATGTCAAACTCAAATGAAACACTAAGCTGAGTTGAGAGGACTAATGCCCCGTACACACGACCGGTTTTCCTGACATGCCAAAACCCAAAGTTTTTCCCGACGTGATTCCTCTCAAGCCTGCCTTGCATACACACGTTCATTAAAAAAAAAAATGGTCGACCAAAGCGCGATGACGTCCAACACGTACGTCGGCACTATAAAGGGGACGTTCCATTCAAATGGCGCCACCCTTTGGGCTTGCTTTTGCTGAGCTTGCCTTAGTAAAAGTTTGGTGAGAGACGATTCGCGATTTTCAGCCTCGTGCTTTTCAGTCCGTTACAGCGTGACGAATGTGCTATCTCCATTACGAACGTTAGTTTTACCAGAACAAGCGCTCCCGTCTCATACTTGATTCTGAGCATGCGTGTTTTTTTCCCCTCGGAAATGCATACACATGACCGGTTTTCGCGACGAGAAAAAGACTGATGGGAAACACGATGGGAAAAAATAGAGCAGGTTCTAAATTTTTTGCGGGCAGTTTTCTCGTCAGGAAAACTGATCGTGTGTACGGGGCATAAGGTTTGGTTCACACTATTGCAGGTGGTTGCAGGTGCTGGAATCACAACTGTTTCTGTACCCACAACCAGCCGCAGCCAAAACTGCTGTTTGAAAATGTGAGGGGCTGCCTTTCATTCTTAATGGCACCCCTACACATCTACTGCAAAAACGCACCATGCGATTTCCCAGCGGCTGTTTTGAAAATGGCGCAGGAACCCTTTTCCTGCATAAAATGCAAGCACAACCTCCCATTCAAATAAATTGTCTTCCATGCCTGCGCAAACGCGGCCCGCAGAAACGCAATAGTGTAAACCAGGCTTAAAGCTTTAAGGAGGTTCCAATTATGTCCACTATCAGTGGTATAAATTCTATTAGGGGCTGCACTTAATTTCAGAAAAGATGATGGCACCTTGGAACTTAGTATTAGGGTATAAATTTAAATTTACAAATGTAATCTCAGAGAAACTAGCCATTTGACCTTCCCTTAAGTAATTAGCTGCAAAAGGAAGTGTAATTTATCATTAGAAGAACAACTGGGGTTTCATTTGTTTTTGTCTTTTCTTTATAGAAAACTGGAGTACAGTGAGATATAGTAAGATAGTCAACTCAGTCGACCTTGTAACCTAAATGAGGTTTAGCTTTTTATTTCTAAAATGCCGTATTCTTGTAGTTAAACATCTGTGTATGCTGTTTGTCTTCATTGAATTTGGGCGTAGCCTTGCTCTCTAAAATGTTCCTGCTGCTGGCCAATTCAACACTGCTGTTTCATTTACAGTTCCTGTAATAAAACACCTTCCTGTGCTGTTTGTCTTTAGCAAATTTGGGCATAGCCTTGCATATAAAAAAAATTCTGCTCGACAATTTTAGACTGCTGTGTCATCTGCAGTCTCTTAATTTCTGTAGTAAAACTCCTGCCCGTACCTTTGTCTCTAGTATATTTTGGCCATTTCTCCCTCATTAAAAATGTCTTGCTGCTGGCAAATTTGACACTACTGTATCATCTGCAATCTCTTAAATCTTAATAAAAGTTTGGTAAAAATCAGCCAGCAGTAGAACAGGGACAGCCTCAGCAAACTACTGGCCAATTTCTATCTGACAGTGAAAACGGGTCTCCTAGGTATTGATTAAAAAGTAAGTGTCACTGCTAAAACTACCCGTAAAAGCTTTGTTTTTAACTGAAATGAATCACATTGGGGTGCTGTTGCTTTATGTAAGGCAAACTAATAGTACAAGAAAGATCAATGCCACAGGAAAATGTACACTGACATAATACGCTGTCACTAAGGCTGTCCATGAAAATCCTTCTGTTCCGTAAAACCATGTACAGTTTTAAGGCATCCCCCAAGTATGTTATTTAAAGGATATGTGTATTTCCAATGTTTCCTGCAAAGCCACAAAAAAAGACCCTCACCTCATTGTAAATACATTTTTTTAACCTTTTTTAGAATTGGTACATACTGTAACTTCCCTGGTGGTGCCCAATTCCCCTAGACCATTTTTCAACATTAATTTGCCTATATGCCATATAAATGGCCACTACTTACTAACAGAATTGCCCCCATTAGAAACTAGTGGGATTTGTAGGTAAATTTGGATCTGCTAAATTTTAAATAGGATTCATCGAACCCTCAGCAAATTGAATCTGGGCAGATTGGCTCATCCCTAGTGGGAGGCATATCAGTTTTATCATAAGAAATAAATAGAGCAAAAGATACAAATTGCTGTGTTTAGATATAAAAGAAAGTGGAAATGGCTTATAAATGTGGACGACAAATGAAAAATGCATACTTATTACAAACAGCACCGTTTTTTTTTTTGTCATAATTTAATTCTCACTAAACTGCTGCACCATATATGTGGTTCTTAAGTGTTTTTTCTTTAGTCCTTTTTTGATATCCTAGATTCTATCTATTCCCATGTCTGTTTCTTTATTTTTCCTCTTTTCTATTTTGTAACACTTTTTCTTCTTTTCGCATTTTTTTTTCCACCCCTTTTCGTTCATTTCTATTCTCAGATCCACCGCCCCCCTTCCTATCCCTATCTTTTCATCTCCCGCTGACATTTGGTGACAGAGCTGGGTGACAGTGCCATTGACATGCTAATAAGGGCATGAATAGAATGAGAGGGTGTTGGGGGTCAGTGCCAGCACCCCCCCACTGTGTGGCATAGCCTGGCAGCACCCCCCAATTTCACAGGGGATGCCATTGTGTTGGACTGGCAGAAAAGGCAATGGGTGGCAATGGACCTTGCAGCACCTCTGCTTTCACTCTTTACAAACCCCATAGCGGGGCCATAAAAATAGATCTTTGCGCATAAAGATAATGTCAGAATAAAATATGGCCGTGTTAGGGTGGCCTCAGCCATTTTCACCACATGCACAATGCAAGAAAAGTAATTACAGCAATGCGATCACATTTTTTTCTGTCGTGAGATTTGTCTTCACACAATTTGTCACTTACCCAGAC
Organism: Rana muscosa; assembly: GCA_029206835.1. Lineage (NCBI taxonomy): Eukaryota > Metazoa > Chordata > Amphibia > Anura > Ranidae > Rana > Rana muscosa. Next base: position 119,066,430 of record CM055127.1, read on the forward strand.
AATAGGGGCTGTTTACTAACAAAATGTGCAAACGTCCAATAAACCATAGAAACCAGACCTTCACTTTTATTGCCTGGTCTTGATGAAATGAGTCGGATTCCTAAATGGTTTCTAGGCATTAGTACACTTAGATTTGTACTGTATGTGACCCTGCGTACTTTTTTTTTGCTAACTTTTCTATGTTCTAAAGCTTGCCAGACTTCTGCCCTAAATCATCCTTGGGCACATCATGTACCAGACTGGGACTTTTGCTCCATTCTGGTGCTGCTGGAGACAACTTAAGGGCCTGGAAAGGGCCTTAAGAGGAATTTCAAATGTGGTGCCAGTAATTTTTTTTAACCCCTTCCTGATGGCCTTTGAAAGGCTCTAAACACCCAGGGGGGAAGTTGCAGATCAGCAGTCATCTGACCACTGTGATTGGCTGTCACAATGTGTAATGATCCAGGTCTGAACCAGCGACCCCTGCGGGCTCTGGTTGTGGCTTTTCTTGCTGGGCCACCAGGAATAATGGACAGCTCCCTGCCTGATCCCTTGGACAATCTTCCTATGTGTCTTGTTTCGTGAACCTCAAACTCATTGCTCTTCCCATGAACTCCCTGATTTAAAGTGATTGTAAAGGTAAATAACAAAAAACAAACAAACAAGTCCATACTTAGAGCCCATTCACACATGGGCGGCACGACTTGTGCCGCGACTGTGCTGGGCGATCTCAAGACGACTTCAAAGCAGACTTCCAAAATGACTTCTGTATTGAAGTCAATGGAAGTCGCCTTGAAGTAGTACAGGAACCTTTTTCTAAGTCGGAGCGACTGCATCTAGGAGTACTGCACAGTAGAGTGGATGGAGCTTGGACTTCAACACTCAAAGATCACTGCACACAAATAAGGAGAGAAATTAGAGGTGTCCCTGGCCAAATGTGCAGAGGTGTGGGCAGACAGTGTGGGGACCAGAGCTGTGTGCTGTGTCTTTAGAGGCTGAGGACTGAGGGCCTTTTATGCTGTGAACTGTGGACTAAAGACCTGCTGCTTTGACTTGTCTGTGCCTGCACCAGAGAGACAAGCCACCAAGGATCAGGACCCAGATGACTGCAGACCTCCAAGTGATGAGGTTTGTGGTCCAGGACTGGTGAACGGATTCAGCTGTGCTTGTATTCCCGCTGTTAGTGATCCAATACCACCCGAGACTACCCCTTTGCCTAACAGCCACAAAGTACTTTACTCCACGCATTCCTAAAGAGATGGTAATAAATGCACCACTGTATAGACGGGCCCCAATGTTAGCCAACTTAAATTTTGCAAATTATGAGCCAGGTGCTACATAATTACCACCCAGGCGTACCCCACCTAGGAAAGCCTACATATACCTATGTCCTGGGCTACATGCACTCAGGGACACTTTTGTTGATCAGCTGTTGCAGAGAGTCACTGTGAGATTGTTCATTGCCTTTTATACTTTCACTGTGTATGCTGTTCTTTGTCAAGGCTATGTGTATCAGGTTAACTTGGTTCAGCATTATCGTAGTCTAGATAAACTGCCATTTCCTATCCTAGCATTAACGTCAGTTACTTTACTGCAATTTACCTGATTATTTACCTGTTCATTGATGCTAGCATACTGCCATTTATGTTGCCTTTTTGACAACGTACCTACTTTATTTACAATGTACTAGCCTGGTGTTTATTTTCTATATGTCAATTATAGTAGTAGCATACTAATGCTTAAGCTAACATACGTCCTTGCAGCACGCTAAGATATATCAAGGTGTGTGAGAGTGGATGAAGCGGTTTACAGAGTCGTGGCAGAGAACAGAAGACCCATCATACTAAGCGGCTCCTGCGGGGGTAGTGCTACAAGTGTATGGCCAGCTTAAGAATACCTCCAAAAAATGCCTCGGGAACATTTACTGTAGAATGTGCAGTCTCTGACAAATGTACGTCTTGTTATGTACAGTAATTTGGACATTATGTGTGGCTCCTTAACAATGTTGAGCCCCCCTATATGAAGTACTGTAAGCTGACCACCACTTACATAAGGGTTTTTGATGTTCGTAGCTTCCCTAGCAGGTAAAGAAATTTGGTATAAGTTGTAGGTTTTGGGTTTATGGCTCTTGATTCAGTTGACAGTTGAAGGGATTTGGATACTTTGTTTTACTGGCTGATGAAAAGGTTTCTGGCTCTGGTAAAATGTACTTGGCTTTAAGGGTCTCCTGGCATTGGTGTGTTCTCTGGTTTCTTGATAAGTGTATACTTTCTGGCCCTGAAAGTGGAACAGTTTAAAGTAATTAGATTCACCTGGTTCTGTAGTTCCAATGGCAGCTGAAGGATTCCTGACCCTGAGCTTCCCCTAGCAAATAAATAGTTTATGGTCCCGAGGTTCTCTTGGTATGGAGAAGTAGATTTTAGCTATCTGTGTCCAAATGGGAAAATTCCCCCTCACCTCCTGTGCCAGAGACCCAATAGAAAGTAAAGAGAAATCTCTTCAAAGTTGGGGACAGTACCCTCTTAGACAGCTGTCACCAGAACATGCATCCCCTTTGTAGGATTTACATTATTTTCCTGCTGCTGTTAAAAGCTGTACAATTTTGCACTTGCCCAACCCATTCTGTCCTAGTGTCAATAGGTACCAGGACAAACAAAGAGAGTGAAACTTCCAAGAGAGCACATAAAAAAGAAAAAAGAACCGGGTGAAAGAGTAACCTCCAACTTTATCCAAAACCACAAATTATTTTTACCATTGGATACACTTTAAATTTGATATTCCTTTGGTGAGTGGTTTCTGTCTCTGTTATGTCCTGGAGGGTAAATAGTTTTCTGGCCACGCAGTTCCTTTGGCATGTGATATATGGTACTGTGGCTACCTAGTAGATCAAAGGCTCTTGGTCTTCTGATTCTCCTGGCAGGTGAAGCATTCCCAATTTTGTGGTTTTCTGGTCGGGCTTAGGGCTATTGGTCCTGTGATTTTCAAGATGGGTGAAGGGTTCTTGTGGTTTTTCAAAGGCAGGTGAAGTGTTCCTAGGCTTGCGGTTTCCCTGGAAGGTGAAGAGTTCCTGGACTTGTGGATTCCCTGGCAGGTAAAATGTTCCCAGTGTTGTGGTTTCCCTGCAGGTATCATGTTCCCTGTGGTTCTTTTGTCAATTGATTGATGATCCCAGGATGCCCTAACAGGTAATGGTTCCTGTGGTTCCTGCTGCTATGGCTCCCTGAAATGTTACTGGTCCTTTGGTCCCCTTTGCATCCTAAAAATAACTCTTGCCACTACAGTAACTGTATCAGGGTATTATTGGTGGCACCATACTTAACCCTCTTGGAGCTTCTTTACACTTGCTTCGACTTCAACACACATTAAAGCGCCTACCGCATCAACATGCTTTTTTGATGTGTTTTTGAGGCTTTAGTGATGCTTTGTGATGCTTTTTTTTAGCTTTAATGTGTTGATTTTCTATTAGTTTTAAAGAGGTCCAGTAGAACCCTGGCTCAGTAGTACCCTCACTCAGTAGATTTTCAGTTCATTAGTACCCCTGTTCAGCAGATCCCCAGTTCAATGTTTCCCTTATTCAGCAGATCCCCAGCTTATTAGTACCTTCATTCAGTAGATCCCCTTCTCATAGTCTTCTATGGAAGCTTTGGAGATGTTTTTGAAGCACAAGAAAGCAACATGGGGTATAATTTTTGAAGGTAATCAAATAAAAACAAACGCAACGTGTGAACATAACTTTAAGCTAACCAGTGGCGGCTGGTGCTCAACATTTTTGGGGGGCGCAAACAAACTGAAAAAAAAAAATCAATTGCCGCCACTGTGCCCATTAAACGCAGCCACTGTGCCCAAACGCCACCAGTTTGCCCCCTCAAATACAGCCAGTTTGTTTCCATATACAGCCAGTTTGTCCCCATATACAGCCAGTGTGCCCCCATATACAGCCAGTGTGCCCCCATATATATATAACCAGTGTGCCCCATATATACAGCCAGTGTGCCCCCATATACAGCCAGTGTGCCCCCATATACAGCCAGTGTGCTCCCATATACAGCCAGTGTGCTCCCATATACAACCAGTTTGTCCCCATATATAGCCAGTGTGCCCCCATATACAGCCAGTGTGCTCCCATATACAGCCAGTGTGCTCCCATATACAGCCAGTGTGCTCCCATATACAACCAGTTTGTCCCTATATATATATTGAGCCAGTGTGCCCCCATATACAGCCAGTGTGCCCCCATATACAGCCAGTGTGCCCCCATATATATATAGCCAGTGTGCCCCCATATACAGCCAGTGTGCCCCCATATATATAGCCAGTGTGCTCCCATATACAGCCAGTGTGCCCCCATATACAGCCAGTGTGTCCCCCATATACAGCCAGTGTGTCCCCATATACAGCCAGTTTGCCCCCATATATAGCCAGTGTGCCCCCATATACAGCCAGTGTGTCCCCATATACAGCCAGTTTGCCCCCATATATAGCCAGTGTGCCCCCATATACAGCCAGTGTGTCCCCATATACAATAATAAAAATGATGAAGCTGCGCAACGTTTAAATTAAACACCAAACTTACATAAACATAAGGTGTGACCAAAAATAACTCCTATACAAAAATGTTTCAACCACCAATGATGGTGAATTGAATAAAATAACAAATCCCAACCAATAAAAAATCCCAACCAATAAAATTGATTGATAACTAATCGAAAATGCTGAAAAATGCTGAAAAAAAGAGAGAAGAAGAAAGTTCAGTCCTGTGGATAATTATTGCAATCAATAGAGTATAAAGATCGTGTAAGCAAAGGACAGCAAACAGGGGTCTTCTCACTCCACCACTGGTGACTTCAAACTCTAAAAACACCCTTGGAATAGTGCCTGGTATTCGATAGACAGAGATTCCACCACCACTAGTAATCGCTGCCGCTTACCAGAGCAAAGGATCTGTGCACAGATCAATATCAACAGATGGCTAATTCCCTGCCAGGGTCTCTTTAATGATGATTACTTCCCCTCCTCTGGATTCCACGCCACTTCTCTCCAAATACCACCATAGATCAGGATGTAAAAGGAAACAAAGCCACCATAGCGTAAATCCGATATAACTTATTTAATAAATAAAAGAGTGCACTTACATGTGTATCACAAATATAAGGCGTGTGGTAAAATTAAGCCGGCCGGCTGTACAAGCCCTCTCGCTCCGGGACTTGTTTTGGATGTCGGTGACGTCAGCACGTCGCTCCTCCCTACGTCGTTTCGTCACAACTGACGTCGTCCTGGGGCACGGGCGACGTGCTGACCCACCGCATTATATATGCATGAATACAATAGGAACGCCCAGATCTGATCCTCCAGCGTCCCCGCCTTGTACATCGCCATTCTGGATCAGGGCAAACAATGCCCTTACCTATATTTATCAGGTTCCAAAATTCTGGCTGTACTAAATAAAAAGGGGAAAGGAGTTGTATCTTATTTAAATACTCCAACTATTTAGGAGAGGAAAATCCAGGATGATATTCCCGTGCATAACTGGCTGGTGGTGCCACCCATATACAGCCAGTTTGCCCCCATATATAGCCAGTGTGCCCCCATATACAGCCAGTGTGTCCCCCATATACAGCCAGTGTGTCCCCATATACAGCCAGTGTGTCCCCATATACAGCCAGTGTGCCCCATATACAGCCAGTGTGTCCCCATATACAGCCAGTGTGCCCCCATATACAGCCAGTGTGTCCCCCATATACAGCCAGTGTGTCCCCATATACAGCCAGTGTGCCCCCATATACAGCCAGTGTGCCCCTCATATACAGCAGGTGTGTCCCCATATACAGCCAGTGTGCCCCCATATACAGCCAGTGTGCCCCCATATAGAGCCAGTTTGCCCCCATATATAGCCAGTTTGCCCCCATATATAGCCAGTGTGCCCCCATATACAGCCAGTGTGCCCCCATATACAGCCAGTTTGTCCTCATATACAGCCAGTGTGCCCCCATATACAGCCAGTTTGTGCCTATATATATAGCCAGTTTGTCCCCATATACAGCCAGTGTGCCCCCATATACAACCAGTTTGTCCCCATATATATATAGCCAGTTCCCCCCAAATGCAGCCAGTCCCCCCCCCCAGCCCTGCACTTACCTTCCTCGGTCCGCGCCATCCTCGATGTGTTCTCCCGCCCTCGATGTCGCTTCAGCCAATCAGGTTACCGGTAACCAGATCCGGAGAAACCTGATTGGCTGAACCACCTGTGACTGTACTCCAAGGAACGCACCCCCGTGCGTACCTAGGAGGAGTTTTTGGAAGCCGATTACAGCGTGAGAGCTGTATTCGGAAAGCCTATCAGAGCCGCTGGCTCTGATAGACACTTCTAGGTCACACCCACCGCCGGCCACCGCTCTAATTCATATGGCCGGCGCTCACCAGGAGGCCGGCCATATGAATAGTGGGCAGCGCGGCAGCGGCGACAATACACAGATTCATGCAATGCATGAATCTATGTATTGTCTTTCAGTGGCGGTGCGGGAGCGAGAGTGGGCGGCGCTCCGGCGCTCTCTATGGACGCACCACCACTGAAGCTAACCCTTTTTTTATTATTGTGACAGTGCTTTAATTGGCATTCAGATAGGCTGCATTGATATGTTGCACTGATATGTTGCACTGATGGGCACTGATATGCTGCACTGATGGACACTGATATGTTGCACTGATGGGCACTGATATGTTGCACTGATGGGCACTGATATGTTGCACTGATGGACACTGATATGCTGCACTGATAATTAGTGTAAATGTCCCCTGTAACAGGAAAGCCAGTTATCAGCTTTCCTTTCCTCAGACACTGACATCGCTGAGGAAAGGAAATGCCGATAACCAGCATTTCTTTACATGTGATCAGCCGTGACTGGACACAGCTTATCACATGGTAAATAGCCTACATCAGGGATATGCAATTAGCGGACCTCCAGCTGTTGCAAAACTACAAGTCCCATCATGCCTCTGCCTCTGGGTGTCATGCTTGCTGCTGTTAGAGTCTTGCTGTGCCTCATGGGACTTGTAATTTGGCAACAGCTGGAGGTCCGCTAATTGCATATCCCTGGCCTACATCATCGGCGCGATGTGAAGGATGTCATATGACCAGGGCTGGCCCAGGTGGGTCCATGGGACCCAGGCGGAAATTTAAGAGGGTGGCAACATGGGCGGACTGCCCGAGGACTTTAGCGTGCAGTGTCTTGCTGCTTGCGCTGCCTGAACATTGGGGGCCACCCCACGCCCCATGATGCCACTAGCATTGTGGCAGCTGTAGTAGTCCACAGGGAGCAGGGGAAGCGATGAGGCCGGGAGCGCCGCTGACTCTCAGACCCCATGCCGATGTATGGTTGGGAGAAGGCCAAGGCTGCAGGTGCAGCTAAGTAAGTGGTTTGGAGTGGGAGCGGCTGTGCTGTGATCCCCAAAGCGCTGATTGGATGTGGAGCGAGCTGGCTGGCAGGTAGGTCCTTAGGCTAATCGGCTTCTCCCCAATGCGATGCCTCTGTCAATTGTCTGACGAGGCTGCATTTGAGGACACTGATAGGCTGCATTGATGGGCACTGATAAGGTGGCACTGACGGGCACTGATAGGCTGCACTGATGGGCACTGATAAGCTGCACCGATGGGCACTGATAGGCTGCACTGATGGACACTGGTAGGCTGCACTGATGGGCACTGATAAGCTGCACTGATGGAACCTGATGGGCAATGATAGGCTGCACTGATTGACACTAATAGTCTGCACTTGTGGGTACTGATAAGGTGGCACTGATAGACTGCATTGATGGAGACTGATAAGGTGGCACTGGTGGGCACTGATAAGGTGGCACTGATAGGCTACACTGATGGGCACTGATGAGGTGGCACTGATGGACACTGATAGGCTGCACTGATGGGCACTGATAGGCTGCACTGATGGCCACCGATAGGCTGCACTGGTGGGCACTGATAGGCTGCACTGATAGACACTAATAGGCTACACTGGTGGGCATTGATGGGCTGCACTAATGTACACCGATACGCTGCACTGGTGGGCACTGATGAGGTGGCACTGATGGGCACTGATAGGCTGCACTGGTGGGCACTGATGAGATGGTACTGATGGAAACTGATGGGCACTGATGGACACTGATGGGCACTGATATGCTGCACTGGTTGGCACTGATAATCTGCACTAATGGGCACTGATAAGGTGCACTGATGGACACTGATATGCTGCACTGGTGGGCACTGATGAGGTGGCACTGATGGACACTGATAGGATTCACTGGTGGGCACTGATGAGATGGCACTGATGGGCACTGATAGGCTGCACTGTGGGCACTGATGAGGTGGCACTGATGGGCACTGATGGAAACTGATGGGCACTGATAGGCTGCACTGATGGATACTGATGAGGTGGCACTGGTGGGCACTGATAGGTTGCACTGGTGGGCACTGATAATCTGTACTAATGGGCACTGATAAGCTGCACTGGTGGGCACTGATGAGGTGGCACTGATGGACACTGATAGGCCACACTGGTGAGCACTGATGAGGTGGCACTGATGGGCATTGATAGGCTGCACTGATGGACACTGATAGGCTGCACTCATAAGCTGCACTGATGAGGTGGTACTGATGGACACTGATAGGCCACACTGGTGAGCACTGATGAGGTGGCACTGATGGGCATTGATAGGCTGCACTGATGGACACTGATAGGCTGCACTGGTGGGCACTGATGAGGTGCCACTGATGGACACCGATGAGGTGCCACTGATAGGCTGAACTTGGGGGCACTGATGAGGTGGCACTGATGGGCACTGATAAGGTGGCACTATGGACACCAATAGGATGCACTGGTGGGCACTGATAAGACGGCACTGATGGAAACTGATGGGCACTGATAAGCTGCACTGATGGGTTGCACTGGTGGGAACTGATGAGGTGGTACTGATGGGCGCTCATAAGCTGCACTGATGAGGTGGTACTGATGGACACTGATAGTATGCACTGGTGGACACAGATGGACTGGAATAGGCTGCACTGGTGGGCACTGATGGGCACTGATAGGCTGCACTGGTGGGCACTGATAGGCTGCACTGGTGGGCACTGATGCTGTGGCACTGATGGACACTTATAGGCTGCACTGGTGGACACTAATAGTTTGTATTGATGCAAACTGATGGGTACTGATAGGCTGCACTAATGGACACTGATAGGCTGCACTGGTGGGCACTGATGAGGTGCCACTAATAGACACTGATGGGCACTGATAAGCTGCACTGATGGGTACTGATAAAGTGGTTGATGGACACTGATAGGTTGCACTGGTGGGCACTGATGAGGAGGCACTGATGGGCATTGATAGGCTGCACTGATAGACACTGATGAGGTGGCACTGGTGGACACTGATGAGATGGCACTAATAGGCTGCACTGATAAGTTGCACTAATGGACACTGATAGGCTTCACTGGGGGGGGCACTGATGAGGTGGCACTGATGAGGTGGCGGAACTGATAGAAACTGATAGGCTGCACTGGTGGGCACTGATGAGGTGGCATTAATAGGCTGCACTGATGGTCACTGATAGGCTGCACTGGTGGGCACTGATTTAAACTGATGGGCACTGATAGGCTCTGATGAGATGGCACTGATGGGCACTGATAGGCTGCACTGGTGGGCACTGATGAGATGGCACTGATGTGCACTGATAAGCTGCACTGTAGGGCACTGATGAGGTGGTACTGATTGACACTGATAGGCTGCTCTGATGGGCACTGATGGGCACCAATAGGCTGCACTGGTGGGCACTAATGAGGTGGCACTGATGGATACTGGTAGGCTGCACTGGTGGGCACTGATAAGGTGCCACTGATAGGCTACACTGGTGGGCACTGATGAGGTGGCACTGATAGGCTGCACTCATAGGCAATGATAAGCTGCACTGATGAGGTGGCACTGATGGACACTAATAGGCTGCACTGGTGGGCACTGATGTGGTGGCACTGATGGAAACTGATGGGCACTGATAGGCTGCACTGATGGACACTGATGGGCACTTATGAGGTGGCACCGATGGACACTGGTAGGCTGCACTGGTGGGCACTGATGAGGTGGTACTGATGGGCACTGATAGGCTGCACTTATGGACACAAATAGGCTGCACTGGTGGGCACCGATGAGGTGGCACTGATAGAGAAACTTATGGGCACTGATAGGCTGCACTGATGGATAATGATGAGGTGGCACTGATGGACACCGATGAGGCTGCACTGGTGGGCAGGATTTTTTTTGGGGGGTGTCTGCAATTCTTTTTTGGACCCAGGCAGCACAATGTCTTGGGTCAGCCCTGCATATGACATCCAGTAAGGATGGTAAAGTCACCTGGCCATCATTCTGCTAAAGGGCCAGGCAGGAAGGTGTTAAAAAAGTGTGTCTAATGCCACATTTTGAAGCAAGTGTAAACAAGTGTTTACTGCCACCTTACTTTTAACCCATATCATAACATTCCCCCCTCCCAGAAGGATAGACCACGCGTTATTTTTTACATTAATAGCCATAGCAGCAAAACTACTATCACTCTAGTCACAGTGAATGAATAACAAAGAATAAAACAATATGTGCTGGCCTGCTGGGTATAAACTCTTTGAAGGCACTTTTACAGTAATCGTATGTATCTGTGGGAGAGAACCAGCTGCACAACAGAGCCTCAGGGACAATTAGGCAACTATCCACAGATACCATCCAAGTCACCAACACCACTTCACTGCAACTTGACTGCATTGACGAAAGAATGCCATACCTGAGACAGGTCCCTACTTGAACAATCTGGCTGCCTTCAAATACCTAAAAAACCCACCAAGCTGCCATGACAGATATTTTAATATCCAATCCTTAGCACGTGACGATAAACATAAGTATTATAGGGAAAGGAAGATAACCCAAACTTGTCTAAACTCAGATTGGAAACAGATTTTCTCCACCCATCCAAAGTCTCTGAAACCCTCCCGACTATTACCAGCCCAGCCATTCTGATAAGTTGCCTTTCTCACACCACATCTGCTAGCCATTAACCCTCTTCTCCCTGGATCTCCTTCCAATCCATCCATGCAGGCCTAGCATTTATGCTTGAGCCTTCTCCAGGCCTTCCTTGCTTGTTGAAGAGTTTCTTGTCTTTTGGATTCTTAGGCGAGGGGTTCCTGTCCCTGTAGTTCTTCTTATTTGAAGGGTTGCTCGCCCGGTGCCTCTCTTGGCAGGTTAAGGGTTTCTGGCCCAGAGGTTCCCTTGGCGTGGGCACACAAAGATGAGCTTCTTGCTTAATCCAGTGTGACCAATCTGTCCTCACTAAGAGCTGCTCTCCAAGGGTATTTGTTATGGTAATCACAGCTTGCTGAGTAAAAGGTGTATATCCTGCTGTGTGTATGTGTGTGTTTGTTCCTCTGAGTGTGTGCATGTTTGTGCTGCTTACTGCGTCCTGCTGTGTGTTTATGTTTTCCTGCTGCGTGCTGCCGAATATTTATACATCATAAAAAAATTGGCGAACGTACATCTGTCAGTTTCAGCTATTCTTTCTGACTGCACATCTAAGCACTGTTCTGCATGCTGTGAGGGAGTGCTGAATTTTTATGTGCCATCCTTAGGAAAGTTAATGCAGTTGTATTTGCTTTATGTCCTGCTGTGTTACAAATCTAAAACTCAAGGGTAATGTCAGATGAAGTGGAGAATGGTGTGATTTTTAGGATTTCCGATAACACTTCTAATAATTTTTTCTAGCAGAATTTGAAAACTTTCATTACAAACTTAAAGAGGTTGTAAATTCAGGTTTTTTATCTTAATGCATTTTACCCCTAATACTTTCCTGCGCCCCACCTCTATCCAGCGATGTCCACGTTTGTCTCGGCCATCCGGGACTCCCCTCCTGATTGGCTGGAAAAAAAACTTTGGAAAAAAAATCTTCTTATCATTGGCATATACATTATTTTCAGCAATACATTAAACATGAGATAAATCCTTTTGGTTTAAGAATTAAAATTTTTCCTATTTTGGAAAATACCAGTCCAACCTTTAAGAACGATTGGGAGAAAAATCTCTTGGTGTGTTCTAATGGGATGATGTCCTTACTCATAGACGAATATCAGAGGAACTTGGGGGAGGTAGATAAAGAATTAGATTCTATATACAAACAACTTTCCGGTTTTAAAGATCATGCGCTCCATGAACAATATGATAAAGATCTGCATGATCATTTAGAACAATACAATAGGGATATCTTGATCAAAAAAGAAAATAAATTCCAAAGAGATAGAAATGCATTTCAGGAGAGAAAAGCTTATTACTGGAAGAACCCTAGGATAAATTTGGATAAAAATCAATATCAAAGAAATTGTAAAACGAATGCAGTTTTGTCTGATGCCTCTTCTCTCGCCTTAATTTCGTCGAAAGGATCCACTAAACAGAAACAATCGCGGAAATCCCCAAAAAACTCTCAAGGGAGCGGATTGCAAGAAAAATTAAGAAAAAAACGCATCACTGACTCACTTACATCGACGGGACCTCACAGCTCACACTCGGTGTCAGGTACCATAGGTGGTGGTGGTCTCTCCTTTTCTCACCCAGACACTAATGTTTCACTAGTGGGATCTAATTTAGCAACTAGTGGGGCACAAACATCCACAGCAACTCAAGACAATTTTTTAGTCAAACCCCTCGACAATGTCGAGATGTGATTGACCTACCACAGCAGATATCAACTACACTTCTGAACGGTCACAACCTAAATGTTGTGAATCTCTCCTCACATATTTTAAATGATGTAGAGATTTCGGTATTGTCACGTGGATTAAGCTTTTTCCCCAACCAGGACATGGATACTTTTGAAGTGACAAAAGATATACAATTATTTGCACGTAAATTGATACTTAAACAACTGTACTCTAAAGAGATACCCCAACAACCCAAATTTATGTCACAAGAGCTCACCGCCCTAGACAATTTGGTAGCACTTTGCGAAGAGAATGAACCCCCCCCGATCTGATCGACCTGGAGCAATTGTTTGGTCGATTTGATCAATCGGAACCTCCCAGCACCCCTATACCTAGCAACAAGGAAAAGTCGGACAAATTTCCCACGCTTAGTACCAATTAAAATGTATTAGCTTTTGTCAAACTGACTTGCAATGAAATCAGTAAAATCAACATTTCTAAAGACAGGCAATACAATTTGAATGCGGCCGAACGAGAAGCACTTAAAACCTTATCCTCAAACCCCCTAATCAAAATAAAACCTTCAGATAAGGGGGGGAACATTGTTATTCTAAACAATGAACAATATGAGGAGATCTGTAACAAGATCCTATCAAACAGACAATGGTATTGCAGGACTTCATCGACGAAAATTGACTAATTCAACCAGGAGTTTTATAGGCTGATTGATCAAGCATATACGACCAATCTGCTTACTAAGCTTGAATGGGAATATATTAGGACCACCCTGCCTCGTACCCTAACCTTCTATGCCCTACCCAAACTACACAAGGACATGTACAAACCATCTGGCCGTCCAATAATATCTGGGAACGGCTCGCTAACCGAAAAACTTAGCCAGTTCATAGACGGACATTTACGCCCTTTTATGTTAAATATACCAAGCTATGTATAAGACACTATGCATTTATTACAGATCATAGATGGCCTGTGCGTTTCTCCTACATCCATTCTTGTGGCTTTGGACGTAGAGGCATTATATTGCTCAATACCCCACGATAAGGGACTCACATGAATACAGCACGTGATCTCACAAAACAGTCGTTTTCGAAAAAAATAAGAAACAGTTCCTGATTGACGCTTTGGATTTCATATTTAACCATAATTATTTTTCTTTCAACGGTGCGTTTTTCCTCCAGGTACAGGGGGTTGCGATGGGGACTTTGTGTGCCCCATCGTATGCCAACCTGTACCTGGGGGAATGGGAGCGCATGTTATCACTATCCAATCATCTGCACCCATACATGGCAAAGGTGGTTGTATGGCATCGTTATATCGATGATGTTTTGCTGGTATTAGATGGGTCATCAGAGGACCTGCAAAACTTCAAGTCAAGCACAATATAGTGTTGCCCAACAGTGAGAAGTACGCTCCCAAGCACTATGCGAATTGTCGCACCTTTGGTGTGGTCTATTTGCTTATGTGCGACTGCGCGTGCTTCTATGTGGGTAAAACAAACCAAGAATTCTGGAAACTAGCTTATCGTCACATAGCCTCGATGAAGTCCTGCAATCCCAGTCTGCCTTTGGGCAGACATGTTTCGGCCATACTTGCAGGGAAATTTCCAAAGATTTAGGTTTTGATCCTTGACCGGGTACACCCGGGTTTGCGCTGCGGCGATTGGAACAACATCCTGTTGCAGGTTGAACTGAGATGGATCTTTCGCCTCCACGCAACCCAGCCCCCGGGTTTAAATGAAGCTATCTCTTTTAGACCTTTTCTAGAGGGCTTCGCATCGGGGGGATCTGAGTGGGAGCCCAGTGATGCAGACCCTATCGGTTTACCTAAATACTGTGAAAACCAGTATTGTCCTTATTACAAACCTTATAATTAGGCTGTTTTGAGAATTTATTGAATCCCTTAATTGACATTCTCGATTGCAGATGTATTGCTTAAATTTTGGGTCATCAATCCATATTTCTTATGTATGTTATACTGGATATGTTTCTACATGTTTCAGTATTTGCCATTTTTCTTTACGTTGTGTACATGTTTAATTTCCCAATGACCTTGTCTAAAACTAATTCATGTAAATGATATAATTATATCTTCATGTTTATGTTTTTTCTTTTCCTACATTGTGCAATTCATTTTATAGTTATGTTTCTTCTGCTGCCACGGACCATAAGATGACTGAAGTATCCTCTTTTGGGTGGGCACATCCATTCACCCCTACCCCTACTCGTCACTCGTAGAGGATAGATCTTCTTTTCCTATAGGCCTCCAACCAAATAGGTATGTGTGTAATAACCATATTCTAATTTTGATGCTAGTTTTTGATAGATTATATACATCAAATTTCTGCCCTCCAAAAATCAGACTAATCCTAGCCTTCCTTTGTTTGGTTCTGTTCCCCTTTTTGCATTCAGAAGATATAGGGAGTATAAGAGGCCGGCAGGTCTGTGGGCCTGTATTTCGGTTTTGGGGCACCCTTTGTGTTTGGCTGTGGCACGGTGTGTGCGTTTCCCCCCTATGTGAGGTCTTCTGTCTCTCTGGTCCCCGGCAGCGAACATTCATTGAAAGAAAGGTGTACCGCTCTAAGGTTCCAGGTTCCTTCAATTTGCTCCCGCCCTGTTCCACTCACAGGTGCTGGCTATGCTCTAATTCATGTAGAGCAGCCGTCACTAAATGGCGGCCCGCGGTCCGAGTCCGGACCGAGTGACGCTTCTGCCCGGACCGCCAGTATAATTAGAATAGTCAGCAAGCGTTGGTTTGCTGGGACCGCGGGTTTCCCCAGCAACCAGTGACGCTGCGTGCGTCCGCCCCCTGCTCCTCACCACAGGTCTCGGAGTTGACAGAAGACCAGCTCGCACTCATGGGTCGCGAGTAGGGGCGTGACGTCAAATGCGTGCCCGCCCCCTGCTGCTCGTGGTTCCCGGGTCCACTCCTTGCTCTCCTTGCGAGTAGGGGTGTGACGTCACGTGCGTGCCCCGCCCCCCTGCTGCTCGCGGTTCCCGGGTCCACTTCTGCCTCTCCTTGCGAGTAGGGGTGTGACGTCACGTCTGCGCCCCGCCCCCCTGCTACTTGTGGTTCCCGGGTCCTGGCTCTCCTTATTTCACAGCTTCCGCCCCTTTGGTATTTCACTTGTGCCCTCCTGCATTCAAGATATGTGGGCCACATGGTAATTGGTGATCACTAATGGGCATATTTTTATTGTGCACACTGCTGGGCATATGTTGTTAAAGGTCACGCTGATGGGCACCCTTTTTTATGTTAAGGGGCACTCTGATGGACACATTTTATTTTAAGGGGCATGCTGATGGGTATATTTTTAATGTGCACACTGATAGGCATATTTTGTTATTGGGCACACTGATGGACACATTTATTTTGTTGTGCCCATCAGAGTGCCCCTTAACATAAAATGTGCCCATCAGCGTGCACATTAAAAATATACCCATCAGCGTGCCCCATAAAAAAAAATGTGTCCATCAGAGTGCCCCTTAACATAAAAGGTGCCCATCAGCGTGACCCTTATTTTATGTTAAGGGGCACTCTGATGGGCATATTTTATTTTAAGAGCAACACTGATGGGCACATTTTGTATTAGTGGCACTCTGATGGGCAGATTTTATGCTAAGGGGCACGTTTTGTTGTGCCCATCAGAGTGCCCCTTAATATATAATGTGCCCATCAGGGTGCCCCTTAACATAAAGTTTGCCCATCAGAGTGTCCCTTAATATAAAATGTGCCCATGGGCACATTTTATGTTAAGGGGCACGCTGTTGGACATATTTTCTGTTAAGGGTCACTCTGATGGGCAAATTTTATGTTAAGGGGCACTCTGATGGGCAAATTTTATGTTAAGGGTCACTCTGATGGGTAGAGTTTTATGTTAAGGGACACACTGTTGGACATATTTTATGTTAAGGGGCACTCTGATGTGCAAATTTTATGTTAGGGGGCACGTTGTTGGACATATTTTATGTTAAGGGGCACGTTGTTGGACATATTTTATGTTAAGGGTTACTCTGATAGGCAAATTTTATGTTAAGGGAGACTCTGATGGGCAAATTTTATGTTAAGGGGCACGCTGTTGGACATATTTTATGTTAAGGGGCACTCTGATGGGCAAATTTTATGTTAAGGGGCACGTTTTGTTGTGCCCATCAGAGTGCCCCTTAATATAAATTGTGCCCATCAGGCTGCCCCTTAACATAAAATTTGCCCATTAGAGTGTCCCTTAATATAAAATTTTATGTTAAGGGGCACGCTGATGGGCACATTTTATGTTAAGGGGGACTCTGATGGAGACATCTGATGTAAGGAGGCACTTTGACGGGATGCCTGATGTAAATGAGCGCTGTGATGGGGACCCCTGATGTAAAGGGGCACTGTGATGGGGACACCTGATGTAAATGAGCGCTGTGATGGGGACCCCTGATGTAAAGGGGCACTGTGATGGGGACACCTAATGTAAATTAGCGCGGTGATGGGGACACCTAATGTAAAAAAAAGCTGTGATGGGGACCCCTGATGTAAAGGGGCACTGTGATGGGGACACCTGATGTAAATTAGCGCGGTGATGGGGACCCCTAATTTAAAGGGGTGCTGTGATGGGGACACCTGATGTAAAGAGGCACTGTGATGGGGACACCTGATTTAAAGGGGCGCTGTGATGGGGACACCTGATGTAAAGGGGCGCTGTGATGGGGACACCTGATGTAAAGGGGCACTGTGATGGGGACACCTGATTTAAAGGGGCGCTGTGATGGGGACACCTGATGGGGCACTGTGATGGGTACACCTGATTTAAAGGGGCACTGTGATGGGGACACCTGATGTAAAGGGGCACTGTGATGGGGACACCTGATGTAAAGGAGCACTGTGATGGGGACCCCTGATGTAAAGGAGCACTGTGATGGGGATACCTGATTTAAAAGAGCGCTGTGATGGGGACACCTGTGACTACAATCTTTCTGAGTCATATCACAGACTTGAGATTCGGACCTCGGCCCAAAGAAAATTTTGGCGACCGGACCTCCTTGAATTTTAATTCAGTACCCCTGATGTAGAGAAAAAGTTGTCTGGACTGCCGCACTCTGATCAAGCGTTTTATTATGAAGAAAATTAAAATGCCAAAAAATCCAAAGGAAAATGTACAAAATCCATCAAAAAGCAATCAAACATAGAAAGGACATACAGGGCAAGGGCTAACGCGTTTCACATCAGGGCGTGTTGCTTACTCATTCATAGCTGGAGTGTGAGTGACCAAAACAGTGTATATGAGGGCGTCCTGAAAAAACTCTCAACCAATGAAGGCTGTTGGGCACAGTGGTGGAGTATTAAACACTTAATTGGATCTGTCACACTCTATGTTTGTGAAGCACCTGTTGAATGCCAAAATTACTAATGGGAATTAACACATAAAATCTTACATATATATGTAAAAGTGGATAAAATCTGTGGAAAGGAGGGAAAACTCAGTGTCAAGAAGGTGTTAAAGTATGTGTATGTCTGCTTAACGCAGAACAGGTGCTTTAGGGCTCTTTCACACGGAACGGATCAGTCATGATCCGCCCCGTGAAGCTCCGCTTGCTCAGCGGGGATCGCTCAGTTGATCCCCGCTGAGACGGCGGATGACTGGGCGGTCCCCGCACACTGTGCAGGGACCGCCCTGTAAGAGCGCCGCTCTCCCCTATGGGGAGATCGGATGAACACGGACCGTCTGTCCGTGTTCATCCGCTCCGCTCTGTCGACGGAAGGAAAAATAGGGTTTTCCTCCGTCACACTTTGGCGGAGCGGATGTCAGCGGACATGTCACCGCTAACATCCGTGGCTCCATAGGGCTACATGGATCATCCATCCAGGTCCGCCTAAAAAACTGACAGGCGGACCTGAACGGACCCTCCGTGTGAAAGGGGCCTTAAACAAATATTTTATCTATGCCATGAACTGATTATATCATGCATGTATGGTGCATCCTAGCGAGGATGATATTGTGAAACAAAACAAAACAAAAACAAAACCTCGAAGTGCATGAATGCAGTGAATTAAAAAAAGTGAATGCAGATCGAAGCCAAAAAGGACAGGTGTACATAGATATTAATATTAATATTGGCGTAAATTCATAAAGAATAAAAAATAAATAAATAATAAATATGAATTTTTGTGTACAGAAACCTGTATGTTCCAAATGCAAAAATTAATTTAACTGAAGACTAAACATAAAAACACGATGAGATAATGTAATTGTGATGTGTTTAAAAATGTATATAATAGTTGTATGACTATAGATAAAACGTATTCATCCTGTGTGGCTGTTTTGCATGTCCGTTTGAGGAGTGGCAAAATGATTATAATAAAAATATATTGATATATTAATATATTAAACGGCAGCTAGCACAGTCGTAACCGATAATGTTTATTGGTACTATTAGTGTACTACTTATTGTATGTTACAACTGTTTGCCTAATATGTATATCTAATGTTTGAATTATAGAACACTAAAAAGATATTAATTCAAAAGATGGCCTAACCTCCAAAGAGACATGCAAAAAATGGTGGATGAATATAAAGGCGAACCCTACTAACAGAATATAAATCTAAATCATCGAGTCAAAACACACTATGTATATATTGACATTTCTATTTTAGTTTTTGACATGACTGTCTAATAATAAAATATGTCAAAAATATAATATCGTGTGTGTTTGAATGGCTCGGGTGCAACAGCAACCAGAACCATATTAAAAGGAAAAAGAAATTCCACCGTATGTGGAGATTGAGCAAAAAAGTGAGAGAGAACAGGGAAACCACTGGATAATGACCGTATCTTATATTTATAGAGCAAAATATTAATTAATTTTTGTTTTAAAATTTTAATTATTTTGATTTTAATATTGGTTTTTAGTTTTTGAAAAGGGCATAAACTTAGATGTAGGAAGAGATCCATATATGGATTTCATCACACCATTTTTCAAATGGCTGCTACGATGAAATTTTCAAGCAATATATGGTTAGCATGTGATCATTGTTTCATTATTGTATTATTATTATTTATTGATTAATTCCTGCACATGCAATGTATTCACATGGTTTTTGTATTGCAATTGCTTACTGCTGTCTTCTGTTAAATCTATAGATTACAATGCATTTTACCACTAGACTCTGAAGAAGAGGTTTTTCATCATTTTGCAACCTTGAAACGCGTCGGCCACTCCTTGTCCTGTCTCAAATACCAGGACGGATCAAGTGGTCTTTCTTGCATTACTGTAACCATTGTTGTTGCTCAAAGTTCATATATTTTGTATTATTTGCATCCATTTTTTATTTAACCATTACAACTTTTAACCCTATTCTAATAAAATATTATTTTTGATATAAATATTGGCTTACTTAGACTCTCTGCCTTTCAAAGTCCCACAAGAGGATCAATTCCATTTTTGCACTTTAACTAGGGATGTGGGCAGAGTTTCTATTTCCAACTTAGTTCTTGTCACTATCATACATGATTTGCTGAAACACGGCAGTGGCGCCATTGGCTACCACTGCTGTCAATCAAATCAGTTAGCCAATCAGGAGAGAGAGGGAGCGGGGACGAACCGCAGCTCTGTGCCTAAATGGACACAGGGAGCTGTGACTCAGCTCAGGTGCCCCCATAGCAAGCTGCTTGCTGTGGGGGCACTCGACAGGAGGGAGGGGCCATAAGCACCGAAAAGGGACCCGAGAAGAGGAGGATCGGGGCTGCTCTGTGCAAAACCACTGTACAGAGCAGGTAAGTATAACATGTTTAGTATTTTTATGGAAAAAAAAAACAAGACTTTACAACCACTTTAAGTATTTTCGGATAACTGGGCTTAAAGTGACTTTGGCCCCTTTCACATGAGCGGTCTGATTAGGTCCACCTGTTCATTTTTTAGACGGACCTGATCGGGCCCTCCATCCTCCTCTATGGAGTGGCAGATGTAAATGGACTTGTGTCCGTTTACACCCGCCTACCTCCAACCCGATCCAACAAAAACAAATGGAAGGGGATCTGTTCTCCTCT
The DNA here is from genome assembly GCA_029206835.1 of Rana muscosa. Taxonomy (NCBI): domain Eukaryota; kingdom Metazoa; phylum Chordata; class Amphibia; order Anura; family Ranidae; genus Rana; species Rana muscosa. The sequence goes on from CM055127.1 coordinate 119,087,172, forward strand.
GTCTGGCCAGATTGGATTGGAGGGCAGTCAGGTGTAAATGGATAGCTGGTCCGTTTATATCTGACTGCCAATAGAGCAGATTGGGCTGTGTCCATGTCCACTCTACATAAGTTGAGCAGACATGGACCTGTCATCCGCCCGCTCTGCATTCCCTGCTTAAAAAAACATATCCAGCCTGTGTGAAAAGGGACCTTTATGTTGCTTGTGTTCCATGCAAAGGAAAACTTTATTACTTACCTCTGCTGCTGCCACACTGTGCTGTAATGAAGACAAACCATTGGCCAAATAATCTGCAGAATTTGACACTTACTGGAGTGTCAGTTTTTTGGTTCTCTGTGCTGCTAATGAGATGGCTGTCAACAAAAAGTTAACTTACTCAGTAGCAAAGAGAATCCATGACCAGTGTAGTCCTAGCCTAAAATTGGCCATACACGGCTCGGATTTGAGATTTCTTCTGTGCAACCACCCATAAAAAGTACTTACAGGATGCAGCTGTATGCCAGTACTATCGTAAACGCTGACACTGAGATACAACCCTGGACAGAGACAGTCTGAGCCCAGGGTTGTCCATGTGCGTGTTCACGCTTGAACTGGCATATACCCCCTAGAGTCGCATCCTGTAATTGCTTTCTTTGAGCAGCTAACACACTTAGGCCCCTTTCACACGAGTGGTCCAATCGGGTCTGGCTGTCTGTTTTTTCAGGCGGACCCTATCGGACCCTCCATTCTCCTCTATGGGCCGGTAGATGCAAACAAACTTGTGTCCATTTACACCCACCTCCCCCAGGTCCAATCTGGCCAAAAAAAAAAACCTGAAGAGAATCCGTTCCCCTCCAACTGGCCAGATCGGATCAGAGATCAGTTGGATGTAAACAGACAGCCGGTCCGTTTACATCTGGCTGCCCATAGAGCAGAGGGTGTGCATAAGTTGAACGGACAAGGACCTGTCATCCGGCCACTCAGCTCAGCAGGGGATCAGCAGACAAATCTAATACCCCTTGATGACGATGTCCTATTGGACGAAACGCATCATGTGGAGCTACATCGGTGACGACATCATGCTTGCCGGAGTGCTGACTGTTCTTTTCTGTATTACAAGCAAATTTGTACCTGCCCTTTGTAAGTAGTTCTGATTATATTAAATTCTGGAATTTTAAACTACTACACAGGGAGGTTGATTTACTAAAGGAAAATATACTGTGCACTGCAAGTGCACTTAGAAGTGCAGTTTCTCTAGATCTGAGGGGAAGCTCTGCAATGAGGGGAAGCTCTGCTGGTTTCTATCATCCAATCGTGTGCAAGCAAAAATACCTTTTTTAAAATTTTCCTTGCATGTTCCCCTCAAATCTAGAGAAATTGCACTTGCAGTGCACAGACTATTTGCCTTTAGTAAATGAGTCCTTTCTTTACCTTTATTCCTTCCTGAGTAAATCTGTGGATCACCCTGGTTATCTGGAGACCTCCTCTCTAAGATTTGGATTACGCCATCCATCCATCCATCCCAGTGGGATATCTCCCAAAGGTGCAGCCAGGCCTTCATCTTAGGTCTTACCTGCTGGTAAGTGGTTTGTGAGTGGGGTGTACACCTGGGTGTGCCGTGCTGCTTTTTCACGTTGGATCACCGGAAACTTGGGCGTTCTATACATACCGGTATATAAATTTTATGATGGACTTTTTGCACTGAGCCTTTTTTTTCTCCAGTTTTCCTTAGACTTTTATACAGTACTGTAAAGCCGTGTACACACGATCAGTTTTACCGATTAAAACAGTCCGATGGACTTTTGGTCGGACAAACCGATCGTGTATGGGCCCCATCGGTCTATTTTCCATCGGTGTGAAAAAATAGAACCTGTTTTAAATGTATCCGATGGAAAAAAAACTATAGCAAACCGATAGCAAATTCCGATCGTCTGTGGGGAACTCCATCGGATAAAAAACCCACGCATGCTCAGACTGAATTATGAGACGGGAGCGCTCGTTCTGGTAAAACTAGCGTTCGTAATGGAGATAGCACATTCGTCATGCTGTAACGGACTGAAAAGCACGAGGCTGAAAAGCGCGGATTGGCTCTCACCAAACTTTTACTAACACGCGGTAACACGAAATCAGCAAAAGCAGCCCAAAGGGTGGCGCCATTGGATTTGAACTTCCCCTTTATAGTGCCGCTGTACGTCACGGCGTTTTGGACGATTGCTTTTTTGATTGATGGTGTGTAGGCAAGACTGATGGAAGTCAGCTTCATCGGATTTCCGATGGAAAAATCCATAGGAAAACCGATCGTGTGTACAGGGCTTTATTCTTTTTGCACATGTATTTTAAGTTTTTTTATTTTATTTTAGCACTATAAGTGTTTTGTTATTTGTAAAACCATTGGTGTGTAAAATGTAAGCACTAGCACTTTACTTAATAGCACAACACAATTTTTTATTTATATTGGCAAAACCAGATCCAGCCCGTGTGAAAGGGGCCTTATGCCGCGTACACGCGGTCGGAATTTCCGATGAAAAAAGTCAGACGGAATTTTTTTATCGGATATTCCGACCGTGTGTATGCCCCATCGGACTTTTTCCGTCGGAAATTCAGACGGAGTTAGAAAGAGAACATGTTCTCTTTTTTCCCGATGGAAAAAATTTCTAGCGGAAATTCCGTTCGTTCTCAGAAACAATTCGATGCATGCTTGGAAGCATTTTCTCGGCTCGTCGTAGTGTTTTACGTCACCGCGTTCTTGACGGTCGGAATTTAGTGTGACCGTGTGTATGCAAGACAGCTTGAGCGGAATTCCGTCTGAAAAATCCGTCTGAGTTTATCCCGACGGAAAAAACGGTCGTGTGTACGAGGCATAAGCGGTTGATTTATAAAGAATTTGTATAGCCAGTCACCCAGTGAAAGTGCATGTACATTCACCCTGTGCTGATGGGTAACAAAAACACACTGTAAATAAGCTATATCCCTAATGTTAAACCAAAAATATCACATTTGGCCACTAGGTGAAGCTAAGCATTATAGGAAATCCCTATGATACTCAGCTCCATCTAGTGACTATTTGTGGTATTTTACATTTAAAATCAATGATTTACAATGAAATAGCACAGGATTTAGCCTAATTACAGTAATTTTTTGCGCTCTCTATCTATCTATCTATCTATCTATCTATCTATCTATCTATCTATCTATCTATCTATATATATATATATATATATAAAAATAGATATATCTATATATCTAAATATATATATATATATATATACACATATTAAAGTGCCTCCATACAGTTTATATGTTTACTGTATTCATCAATCTTTTCACCCAGGATTAACAATTTTTTTCACATAAAGATTCAATTAGACCTCACAGTGTATATCTTTAACCACTTAAGCCCCGGACAATTTGGTAGCTAAAGGACCAGAGGTGAATTCAGAATTTTGCACTGCGCTGCTTTAACTGTAAATTGTGCGGACATGCAATGTTGTACCCAAACAAAATTTGCGTCCTGTTCTTCCCACAAATAGAGCTTTCTTTTAATGGTATTTGATTGCCTCTGCGATTTTTATTTTTTGCGATATAAACGGAAAAAGACCGAAAATTTTGAAAAAAAATGATATTTTCTACTTTTTGTTATAAGAAAAATCGAATAAACTCAATTGTAGTCATACATTTAGGCCAAAATGTATTCAGCCACATGTTTTTAGTAAAAAAAAATGTCAATAAGCGTATATTTATTGGTTTGCGCAAAAGTTATAGAGTTTACAAACTAGGGTACATTTTCTGAAATTTACACAGCTTTAAATTTATGACTGCCTATCTCATTTCTTGAGGTGCTAAAATGACGGGGCAGTACAAAACCCCCCCAAATGACCCCATTTTGGAAAGAAGACACCCCAAGGAAATTGCTGAGAGGCATGTTGAGCCCATTGAATTTTTTTTTTTTGTCCCAAGTGATTGAATAATGACAAAAAAAAAAAAAAAAAAATTACAAAAAGTTGTCACTAAATGATATATTGCTCACACATGCCATGGTTATATGTGGAATTTCACCCCAAAATACATTTTGCTGCTTCTCCTGAGTACGGGGATACCACATGTGTGGGACTTTTTGGGAGCCTAGCCGCGTACGGGACCCCGGAAACCAAGCACCGCCTTCAGGATTTCTAAGGGCGCAAATTTTTGATTTCACTCCTCACTACCTATCACAGTTTCGAAGGCCATAAAATGCCAAAATAGCACAAAACCCCCCCAAATGACCCCATTTTAGAAAGTAGACACCCCTAAAAAAAATTACCAGCTACCGATCTGCATCACCGACACTAAGACAGCGTTTAGAAAAACGATCGCTTAGCGACAGTGGTGATAGGGGGTGAAAGGGTTACCTGGGGGGCGATCAAGGGGGTTAAACCTTTATTAGATAATATATTGGGGTACCTGATGCTATAAAAACATGCAGCGAACCTAAAAAAAATTACTGGCTGCCGATCGGCATCACTGACGCTAAGACAGCGATCAGAAAAATGATCGCTTAGCGACAGTGGTGATAGGGGGTGAAAGGGTTATCTGGGGGTTAAACCTTTATTAGGGGGGGTTAGGGGGCTACACTGGACCTAAGACTAAACTTTGGTGACACTTTTACAGTCACAAATGTCACTGATTGCAGTGATCACTAAATAAATGGTCACTGCAATCAGTGACACTGTGACTGGGGGCTGGGGGGGTGATCTGGGGGGTGATCTGGGGTGTCTGGGGGGGCCTGGGGGGGCGATTTATGTCCCTATGTGTCCTGGTGTCAGTGTAGTGTTGTGTGCACTGACCTGATGTCTTCTCTTGTACGGCGCTCGGTATATGTGAGCGCCGCACCAGAGATGACATCACTTCCTCCTGCTCCCTCTGTCTGACACAGACAGAGGGGGCATTTCCATTCGCCGGGAGCGATCGCGAGGGGGTAGCCAGAAACGAATGGCTGCCCCCTCATCCCGGAACGCTCCCGGACACTTAGCCACCGCTCACTGTATAGGAGGGGGGTCCGATTGGACCCCCCAACTATACAATGCAATCACGTACACTCTACGTGATTGTGCCTGTCGGTGCCATTCTGCCGACGTATATATACAGTGAGCGGTCGTTAAGTGGTTAAACTGCAGTTTATGCCAGATTGCAGTTCTGTGATCTCTGCTTCCATTTTCCTAGATAACATATTAGGTACTCATTTTTATGTTCAGCACAAAACATTTCACATGAAATGTTAGCTTTAAAAAATAATATGAAGCTGCAGTGCTCTTGCACAGGTGTTCTCGGTGGGTGGCAGGTCTGCTAGGGACAGAATGACAGAGAGGGACAGGCAGACAGACATCTATGGAACGTTCTCATGATTATCAGTATGCGGTGGAGAGAGACAGGAGGATTTCCTTGATATTACCTGGTACTGACAGATGTGTGGCGTATAGGTGTCTGCAGGTGTCTCTGTACGTGTATCTGTGTATGCGTTACACAAGCCTCCATTTCCTCCCTGTTATATATACTCTGCATGATTTCCTTTTTCCAAATTCCTAATGTTTCCTTGTCCTTATTTCTGGAATCTGTGATTTGATATCAGGTTATTTACACTATATTACCAAAAGTATTGGGACACTTGCCTTTACATGCACATGAACTTTAATGGCATCCCAGTCTTAGTCTGTAGGGTTCAATATTGAGTTGGCCCACCTTTTGCAGCTATAACAGCTTCAACTCTTCTGGGAAGGCTGTCCACAAGGTTTAGGAGTGTGACTATGGGAAAGTTTTACTGTTCTTCCAGAAGCGCATTTGTGAGGTCAGGCACTGATGTTGGTGGAGAAGGCCTGGCTGGCAGTCTCCACTCTAATTCATCACAAAAGTGTTCTATCAGGTTGAGGTCAGGCCAGTCAAGTTCCTCCACCCCAAACTCACTCATCCATGTCTTTATGGACCTTGCTTTGTGCACTGGTCCAAATCATTTGGCGGAGGGGGGATTATGGTGTAGGATTGTTTTTCAGGGGTTGGGCTTGGCCCCTTATTTTCAGTGAAGGGATCTCCTAAGGTGTCGGCATACCAAGACATTTTGGACAATTTCATGCTCCCAATTTTGTGGGAACACTTTGAGGAGGACCCCTTCCTGTTCCAACATGTCTGCACACCAGTGCACAAAGCAAAGTCCATAAAGACATGGATAAACGAGTTTGGGGCGGAGGAACTTGACGAGTCCTGACCTCAACCCGATAGAAATCCTGATGAATTTGAGCGGAGACTGCGAGCCAGGCCTTCTCGTCCACATCAGTGCCTGACCTCACAAATGCGTTTCTGGAAGAATAGTAAAACATTCCCATAGACACACTCCTAAACCTTGTGGACAGCCTTCCCAGAAGAGTTGAAGCTGTTATAGGTGCAAAGGGTGGGCCAACTCAATATTGAACCCTACAGACTAAGACTGGGATGCCATTAAAATTTATGTGCGATAAAAGGCAGGCGTCCCAACACTTTTGGTAATATAGTGTACATAGGTGGTGCCAGTACATGATATATATGCACACAAAACAGAATTTGTATATCTGTGCAGAATTCCTTGATGTCAAAAACAGGTTCCCATGAATTTAGCTAGTTTGTATGATAGTTTACTAGTGAATTTAGTGTTTAGTGCAAAGCAAAATAAAATCTAATGATATCCAGTATTAATAAATAAGTAGACATTTGCAATCAAAAGCCAACAGGTGCAATGGGAAAATAGGCAGTAACTGAATTTAAAGTGGCTGTGTCATGAGAGAAGTATGGGGGCTGCCATTGCTGGCCTCCCTTCGGGAAATGCTAGTTGCTTGGCTGTGTGTGACTTTAGTATTTTGAATTACAGACCTGGACAATGTATGCTGTAAATGAGTGTCAGAAATGTGTCAGAAATCCTTCTCTCTAAACATGTTCTAAGTCGGTAGCTCAGACGGCAACGAAGCCAAAGCATCAGCTTGACAGCTTGGGAAACAACTGTAACTGGGGAGCTCAGTAATGGCAGCCTCCATAGTCTCTCATGACAGGGTTCCTTTACCTTTAGGAAATAGTTGCACTACACAGATGAAATACATATAAGAAAGCAGTTTTTCCTGCCAAAGGATTTGCATTTCTGTCCATCCAGTCCTGAGATTTACACAGCTCTGCCGCACAACACAGTGTTATCTGGCTGGACAAAAGACACGATTATTCTCTGCTGCAGTTAAAGCGGAGTTCCACCCAAAAATGGAACTTCCGCTTTTCGGAACCCTCTCACCCTCCGGTGTCACATTTGGCACCTTTCAGGGGGGTACAGATACCTTTATAAAACAGGTATTTGCACCACTTCCAGGTATTGACTCCCGCGGGAGTCACGCCCCTTCGTGTCACCCCCCTCCGCTGTCTTCTGGGAAACACACTGTTCAAAGGAGAGAGCGGGACCAGTGACGGCGCGCCGCACTACTCGCGCATGTGCAGTAGGGAACCGGGCAGTGAAGCCGCAAGGCTTCACTTCCTGATTCCCTCACCGAGCATGGTGGCGGCAGTATCCGAGGACCGAGCGATTGCTCAGCCTCGTCTGCCAACATCGTGGGCGCGCTGGACAGGTAAGTGTACATTTTTTTTAAAAGTCAGCAAGTGCAGTATTTGTAGCTGCTGGCTTTTAAAAAAAAAAATTTGGGTGGACCTCCACTTTAAAGTATTTCTAAAGGCTGAAGATTTTTTTTTACCTTCATGCATTCTATGCATGAAGGTAAAAAACCTTCTGTGTGCAGCAGCCCCCCCCCCCCTAATACTAACCTGAGCCCCATCTCGATCTCGATATGTACAAGAGTCTTAGCTCTCCAGGGACTACAACTCCTCATTGGCTGAGGCAGCCATTGGCTCCCGCTGCTGTCAATCACAGCCAGTGAGCCAGTCAGGAGTGGGAGGAGACAGGACCATGCCGCAGCTCTGTCTGTGAATGGACACGCATAGCTGGGGCTTGGGAGCGATCCTGCTTGGGTGCCCACAGAGCAAGCTGTTTGCAGTGGGGGCACCCAGCAGGAGGGAGGGGCCAAGAGCACCAGGGGGGGGACCCGAGAAGAGGAGGATCCGGGCTGCACTGAGCAGGTAAGTGTAACGTGTTTTTTTATTTTATAAAACAAGACTTTAATATCACTTTAAGTAGCACACTGATGATTCAATTTCTTTGTGACTCTGCCCTCAGCATGCCCCTTGTTTACACTGGCTTCTTGTGCTGCTTCTCTTTCTCTGACTTCTTCTATATAGGGGATTGCAAGAAGCTGATACCAAGTCAAACTGAGGAACTTACACTGCTTGCAAAAAATACATTTAAAGCCAAACTCAAATAGAACGAAACATCCTCCTTTGTATTGAGCTGCGCCTGCACTGCAAGGCTTAAAGTGATTGTAAAGGAAAAAAAAAAATATTTAGAAAAAATAACAAACATGTCATACTTACAGTACCTGCTCTGTGCAGTGGTTTTGCACAGAGCAGCCTCGATCCTCCACTTCTCGGGTCCCCCGCCGGCACTCTGGGCCCCTCCCCCTTGTCGAGTGCCCCTATAGCAAGCCGCTATGGGGGCACTAGTGCATGCTTGCTCCCAAACCAGTTCTCTACGTCTATAACACACAAAGAGCGTGGTTCAGCCCCACCCCTCACTCCTGCCTCACTGGCTGTGATTGACAGCAGCGGGAGCCAATGGCTGCTGCATCTCAGCCAATCAGGAGGGAGAGCCTCGGGTCTCGTGCACATCGCTGGATCGAGATCGGGCTTAGGTGAGTATTAGGGGGGGGGGGGGCTGAGGGGGAGAGTTGCACACTGAAGGTTTTTTATCTTCATGCATAGAATGCATGACGTTAGAAAATGTTTAGCCTCTACAACCATTTTAACTGCTCGTTTATGTTTAGGTGGATAGGGTACAGCAGGTTTACTTACCTGATCTTCTGCTTCTGCAGGCTCCTCTGTGCGGTGAGACCAGTCCCCACAGCCTGCATTAGACATAAGGACACAGAGGATCAGTCAATCGCCGGAGCCAGGAGGAAGGGAGTTGTGGAGGGGGTTAGAGGCAGAGTCCAGATTTGTTAGCTCTGTAAAGGATGAGGTTTTTGGAGGGCGCTGAGCAGCATAGTGAGAGGTCGGGGGGCACTGTGGAGTACTGGAGTCTCTGCAGCAGTCTGGGGAACACTGTAGGAGGCTGGGTGGCACTGTGGGAGTTTGCAGGATGTTTTGGAGGCTGAGGGTTCTCAGGAGGCCTGAGAGAAATGTGGGCAACCATGGGAGGTTGGAGGCACTATGAGAGCTGGCAGACATGGTGGGAGGGTAAAGGATCTGCAGCTGACTGGAAACTGCCCGCAGTTTCAACAGGCTGAATGCATACTGTATCTAATGGTAGCAAGGCTCCGGGCCCCAGAGGCCTAATGGTGACCTCCAGGGTTAGGGAAAGCTGACATCCTTCCTTGTAGAGTGGGTTACCAGGCATGGTGGGTGTGATGCTAGAAAAAATTATGGGTGCCAGTCACTTTTAAATGCGAACAAGAGATTTATTGTCTCCTAACAGAACTGTGGGAGATGGGCTTAGGGCCAGGACACCCTTGAGTAGATGCAATGATAATTGGCAGACTCCGAGACTTCTATAGGTAGACAGCTATACAGTGGAAGGCCTCCAGCCGGATAACACTTCTGTATAGGTAGGACCGTTGTCTAGGGTGGGACAGGCCCGCATTTTGCAGGTCTGTCCCGGATTCCAGGACAATACAATGTCCCAGAATGAAACTGACACAGCCACCCGATGAGCCGACGATGGAAACTGTCTGTTTCCCAGCCCAGGGTGTTCGCCCCGCCAAATGCCCTGCAATGCACTGTGCACTGCGCACAACCAGGGTGCAGTAAAAGCTGGTTGTTAAGGAGCGGGGCTGGGAAGCCAGCGTCCCTAACATCTGATGAGTCATCAGCTGTCAATGGGCTTCCCCGCTGACAGCTAAATAAAATAAAAAAAAGCTGGCAATAAAAAAAGTAAAAAAAAATAAAAAATGGCGTGGGGTTCCCTTCCTCTAGTCCATTCCAGACCCATTGGGTCCTTTGGGCCCTTCCAGATTCTGATAACCCCCCTTGCCTGCATGCCACCACAACCACTGGCCAGGGTAAGATGGGGACAAGGTGCTTTGGGGTGGGGGGGGGGGGTAGAGCCCGAGGGGTCTGGTATGGACTGGGGGGGGGGGCGACTAAGTTTTTTTTTTTTTTTTAATAGCCGGGTGCCAGCAATTGCAACCGTGAGTCAATTTAAATGTGACTTGACTCGTTTTTTTTTTTCCTTCAGAAATTTCATTTTTGCTGCAGCATATTCTATACATGGTACACATGCATGGTACACATGCACCACTTTACAGGCAGACTAAGGGGACCCCCCAGGCACTATATTTATTCATTTTTATTGTTGCACTTTAAGCATAATTATAATCACTGCTCCTAAAAAAACGATCAGTTTTAAAAACATTTTTTGCATTGATACATGTCTCCCAAGGCAGTACCCGGACCCCCATAACCCTAATATGGCCAATTACTTGAATATAAGCCTGCAAAATTGGCAAATTTTTGTGAAGGAGGGGGGTGTCCCTGTATGGCAGTTTGGAAATGTGGTCACCCTACCACTGTCTCCTATGGCAACTAATTTTGCAACAGTCACTAAAGGTACATAACTCTTGGTAACACAGAACAGTCCTTTACTTATCTCACAGTATCCCACTGTAGATCTTCACTTACTAAGCTCTCAGTCTCTCACTAGCAGGGGCGGGCCTGGCCAGGGGGCAGGGTGGAGATTTCCCCCCAGGCTGCTCTAACCTATATGCATAACGTCCGGCGGCCGTCCGCTCACTTTTTTTTTTTTTTCGGAGGAAGTTATGTCAGGGCAGAGGTGAGGCTCCAGTGCCAATCACTTATGTAGCGGGGGCCACTCTGTCACTCGCGGCCCCAAACCCCCCGCTGGTCACGCTCAAACACTAATCCACTGACAGTGGAGTGAGAGCCAGTCTGTCCGCTCCTGCTCACTAGACTTCCAGATCCCAGTCGTCACCGGATCTCCTGAGCTCTTCCACCGCTATCCTGCTGTATACTCCTCAAGCGTCACCTTCGCTATTCTACTGGGTTCCTGGCTTGGCACTTGCTGATGCTTTCCCACTTCTTCACCGTCCCCGGCTTGTGAGAAGACTGCTCAGGTACTTGCTTTAGCTTACTCACAGTAGTCTCCAGGAAAAAAAGGTGGATGGTCCCTTAGTGGCAACAGTTTCCCCTCTACCTCTGACCACAACTGGTTCCCCGTCCAGCTTAACCTTCGCAACTCTATTGGAGTCCAATCCTGCAGTCCCAACCCTACGCTGCTTCTCCTGCTCCTGGATAGGCCTCGCCGCCTCAGGCAGCGTAGCAACCAGGTGTCCCCGGGATAGGCCTCAGGCTTCCGGCCTAGCAAGCCAGGGCGACATAACACACGTCCACCTAGACAGCTGTCCAGGTGGCACAGAACCCTGATCACCAGACTCCACCCAAAAAAATAGGCTCTCCCAGCAGGCCAAGGGACTAAAAGAACCCCCCGCCAATTGGCTGGGACACCCCATCCATTCATGATCTGACCTTGCTAAGCCCCTGTCAATCTAATGTCACCAGCACAGTGCCACCTAGTGACAGAAGAGAAAAGGTGCAGCAATTCCAGAATTTAGTGAGGAATCAGTCGATCTTCTATCAATCAGCCAGGACAATTACTACCTGGCAAACTAAATTTGTTAGCAATCCTGTCTAAACACCAGGTTGCTCCATAATTTTCTGTGATGTGCCGTACTACATAGCACTGTGATAGCAAGGCAACATCCAGTATAGCCAGAAAGGTGACAGACTCACGCTAATAGGGAATGCAGATCCACTTATACTATATCTGTGGAATACCTCCTGCTACCATAAGCAGCAATCAGTCATTGGTGCTCAGTTTTCTACTATTGTTGAGTAAGATAAACTCCTTGCTCTGTGCAACAAAGCCTTTGGCTCTCCTGTTTCTGTTTTGTTTTTTTCCTAAACCCCAACAAAATAAAAGTATAACAGCCATGGCACCAGCTGAGGAGATATTTTGGAAAGCTGTCTTTTATATGAATGTACAGGTGTGTCCCTATGATGGTGAACTTGGCCTATAGGCACAGCGTGGAGATAGTGTGGAATTCCGAAGCATATAACTGGTTAAGCACCAGCTCAGTTGGGGAAGGGCAGGATTTTCATTAGTGAAGGTGACCTGCAAATAGCTGACAAGCACTAACCCATGACTCTCAAAATGAAAAAAACTTGATAGCCTCCCTCCCCTTGTGGCATCCACTCACAGAAAAAAAACAGCAGTGTTATAAAGGGTTAATGGAAAGAGGCTTCCGCTTTACCTCCTTTTGAAAAAAAAAGGTAGTGGAGCAATATTCTGCAGTCTATTTTATGTTATTTCAGAAGTCGTGCCTAGCAATGAGGGTGATCATCTTAAACCAATGTTGATTTGATTGCAATCAGATGGTTCAGATAGTTACACACATAGAGAATTGGTTGAGAAAAGTCACATGATGCCGAACTAATACAAACTCAATTGGTTTTTGTTTGTAGGAAGACAAAACAAACCCAACTGGGCATTTGTGGCATATTGTACCTTACAGAGAGTAAAGGGGATTCCTTTCTGATACCATAAATGCAGCTGAGTCAGTTCCATGTTTTAAACTAACTCCATACTAGGGATGAGCTTCGAGTTCGAGTCAAACTCATGTTCGACTCGAACATTGCCTGTTCGCCCGTTCGCCGAACAGCGAACAAATTGGGGTGTTCGCGGCAAATTCGAAAAATCTAAAGTGTTAATTATAAAGGCTAATATGCAAGTTATTGTCCTAAAAAGTGTTTGGGGACCTGGGTCCTACCCCAGGGGACATGTATCAATGCAAAAAAAAGTTTTAAAAACGGCCGTTTTTTCGGGAGCAGTGATTTTAATAATGCTTAAAATGAAAAAATAAAAGTGAAATATTCCTTTAAATTTCGTACCTGGGAGGTGTGTATGATATGCATGTAAAGTGGCGCATGTTTCCCATGCTTAGAACTGTCCCTGCAAAAAATGTCATTTTTGAAAGAAAAAAATGCATTTAAAACTGACTCGCGGCTATTAATGAATTGTCGGCTCCCGGCAATACATACAAAAGTCATTGATAAAAAAATAAAAAAAAGCGTGGGGGTTCCCCAGAATTCAATTACCAGGCCCTTCAGGTCTGGAATGGATATTAAGGGGAACCCCGCCGCAAATTAAAAAAAAAATTGACATGGGGTTCCCCCAAATATCCATTCCAGGCCCTTCAGATCTGGCATGGATTTTAAGGGGAACTCCACCCCAAATTTTTTTAAAAAATGGCGTGGAGTCCCCCTAAAAATCCATACCAGACCCCTTATCCGAGCACGCAACCTGGCCGGCCGCAGGGGAAAAGGGGGGGACGAGAGAGCGGCCCCCCCTCCCTCCTGAACCGTACCAAGCCACATGCCCTCAACATGGGGAGGATGTCCCCATGTTGATGGGGACAAGGGCCTCATCCCCACAACCCTTGCCCGGTGGTTGTGGGGGTCTGCGGGCGGGGGGCTTATCGGAATCTGGAAGATCCCTTTAACAAAGGGGACCCCCAGATCCCGCCCCCCCATGTGAATTGGTAAGGGGTACATTGTACCCCTACCATTTCACGAAGAAAGCGTAAAAAAATGTTAAAAAAAACCACACAAACACCTTGAAAAAGTCCTTTATTAAAAAAAAAAACATTCCAGCGGTGAAATCCAGTGTCCCGCGGCGATCCCGATGTCCAGCGCTGTCCTTCATTGGTTGTGCCTGAGCGGACCTGATGGGGAACTCCCTCTCAGTATTTTAAATGTATAGACCCGCCCCTTCTAAAGTTCCCCATCAGGTCCGCTCAGCGGACCAGATGCGGAACATGAGAAGGGGCGGGTCTATACATGTATTACCAAAGTGAGAGCAGTTCCCCATCAGGTCCGCCCCCTCGGTATGTCGGACCCGCCTACGTCATTGGCTTGAGCGGGGAACTTCCTTCACTATGTAAATTTAAATTACACAGTGAAGGAAGTTCCCCGCTCAAGCCAATGACGTAGGCGGGTCCGACATACCGAGGGAGCGGACCTGATGGGGGACTGCTCTCACTTTGGTAATACATGTATAGACCCGCCCCTTCTCATGTTCCGCATCTGGTCCGCTGAGCGGACCTGATGGGGAACTTTAGAAGGGGCGGGTCTATACATTTAAAATACTGAGAGGGAGTTCCACATCAGGTCCGCTCAGGCACAACCAATGAAGGACAGCGCTGGACATCGGGATCGCCGCGGGACACTGGATTTCACCGCTGGAATGTTTTTTTTTTTTTTTTTTTTTTAAATAAAGGACTTTTTCAAGGTGTTTGTGTGTTTTTTTAAACATTTTTTTACGCTTTCTTCGTGAAATGGTAGGGGTACAATGTACCCCTTACCAATTCACATAGGGGGGGGCCGGGATCTGGGGGTCCCCTTTGTTAAAGGGGTCTTCCAGATTCCGATAAGCCCCCCGCCCGCAGACCCCCACAACTACCGGGCAAGGGTTGTGGGGATGAGGCCCTTGTCCCCATCAACATGGGGACATCCTCCCCATGTTGAGGGCATGTGGCCTGGTACGGTTCAGGAGGAAGGGGGGGCCGCTCTCTCGTCCCCCCCTCTTCCCCTGCGGCCGGCCAGGTTGCGTGCTCGGATAAGGGGTCTGGTATGGATTTTTAGGGGGACTCCACGCCATTTTTTAAATTTGGGGTGGAGTTCCCCTTAAAATCCATGCCAGATCTGAAGGGCCTGGAATGGATATTTGGGGGAACCCCACGTCAATTTTTTGTTTAATTTGCGGCGGGGTTCCCCTTAATATCCATTCCAGACCTGAAGGGCCTGGTAATTGAATTCTGGGGAACCCCCACGCTTTTTTTTTTTTATCAATGACTTTTGTATGTATTGCCGGGAGCCGACAATTCATTAATAGCCGCGAGTCAGTTTTAAATGCATTTTTTTCTTTCAAAAATGACATTTTTTGCAGGGACAGTTCTAAGCACGGGAAACATGCGCCACTTCACATGCATATCATACACACCCCCCAGGTACGAAATTTAAAGGAATATTTCACTTTTATTGTTTCACTTTAAGCATTATTAAAATCACTGCTCCCGAAAAAACGGCCGTTTTTAAAACTTCTTTTTGCATTGATACATGTCCCCTGGGGCAGGACCCGGGTCCCCAAACACTTTTTAGGACAATAACTTGCATATTAGCCTTTATAATTAACACTTTAGATTTCGAACGTTCGAGTCCATTGTATTTAATAGGGTTCTAAAGTTTACACGAACATTTTGTCTGTTCGCAGGTTCTGGTGCGAACCGAACAGGGGGGTGTTCGGCTCATCCCTGCTCCATACCATACTTTAATTATACAGTCATTTTGTATAGTGCTGATTTTGGGAAAAGGATCAATTTTTTTTTTCTTTAAAACCAAACTAGATGCTAAATATTTGATTTCTTTTTTAAATAATGGAGAAAAACACAGCAGTGTCTGCGATACTCACCTTCCATACTGAGCTGTCTCCTGCAGTACCTCATATTCACCACAAGATGATCTCAGTCAGAAGAGTGCAGGATGTTATGGCCTTGCCTCCTGAGCATCCAGAACTGCACTCGCAATGTAATAATGCAGAGACCTGTGCTGATGTCATCATGTCAGTGATGCTCTCTGCTTTATGCAGGTCTGCTAACCACTGATAGAGGACATGGAGGAAGAGGAGGTTGGAGGGATGGAGCCTGGAGTCAGGTTTTAAATTTGGATGTTGATGAGTCCATTACTACTGTAAATTTAGGTGGGACACCCAGGTGTGTAATAGTGGATCACTTGTGTTCGTGGAGGATTGGATGGTGTAATAATCTCCTTGGCCTCTGGGTGGCGGGGTATCTGGAGGCTCAAGGTAGATTTGCCATTACAGTGCTACCCTTTTTGTCCCTTTCCGGAGATGGTACGGCGAGGGCGGGGAACCTGCCGTGGTGTCGATGGGAGGAGATAACAGGGGGAGACGCCCTAACCACGAGGTCTTCTGGAGGATCTTCTTCACGCGCCCAGGCACCTCAGGCCTGGGTGCGGGCGGTTCTGGATTCCGGCCCAGGCGCCCTAGGCCTGACCGGAATGGAGTTGGAGTCCATCCCAGGCACCTTCAGCCTGGGGTGAGGTACTAAACTAGGAGGCCTGGGGTCCAGTGACTTTGACTGAATCCCGCGAGGGTGGAGACGTCTGAGGGTCCCTGAGGTGGATGGGGCTCATGTCTGAGGTGAGGAGGCCGGGGAGGTTACCCATTCAGAGAGTCTGGAGCAGCATCAACCCAGTGACGGATGGGCCTCTGGTAACTCCCTTGGAGGGACATCTTCCCCTGATAGGGGCCGCAACGCAGCGAAGGTACTCCTATCTACGTTCTCTTGAGTCGCTGGTAGAGACTCCCAGATTCTAAGTCCTTTCTAGCTGAATGCTATAGTAACTGCTGGCGAGATCGCAGTGGTTTAGTTGATAACCAGGATAGTGCCTCGACCTGCTCATTCCCCGTATCAAAATGTTATCAAGTCGCAACCAGTTGGCTACTGAAGCACTGTTTATTGTGAGATGTACAATAAAGCAAGAGTTGGACTGTGATCGGTGTGTGGAACTCTGGTTAATGGGAGCAGAGGGAAGTGTTGACACAGCGGGACTTGATTCTAGACAAAAGCACATAGGCCCGAGGAAATATCTGGTGCTGGCCTTCACCTCACCCACAGCTATGGGGAGGACATGGGCCGTAGCGCATCTCACCCTGTCGTGTGACATACCCCTAGACAAAGGAGATGGGGTGAGGCCGCTACACTACCTTGTGCGGGAGGATATTTATTTACAGCTTATCCATGACTGCTGAGAAGCTTAGGTGCAGTTTGACCAGCTATTATACACCGATACCTTGCCCCCCCAAAAAACACCAGACTGGTTTAAGCTGGAATTAGGGCAAGGCCACAGCTTTATTGAACTTACCAACTTTAACAATATATAAAATACCATATAACAATGGCAGTCGCGGTTATACCGTGAGCATCCGTAATGAAACACAGACAGTCTAAGAGACCTGTCTCCACCATCAGTGTGAGACAGGCATTAAACTGATCCCAGACTTAAACTTGAGGGCATGGCCCATAAATCAATTCCATCGCTGGCAGGGTAAAACCGTCAATAAAGCTGTGACGAAACTCACAACGGGCGGGTGGGTGGTCAACTCTTGTGACGTCAGGATCTCTTCAGAGTAGTGGGACGTGCCCCTGCGTCGCTTTTTTCTAGAGTTCGGGCTCCACCCAGTCACCTTGTGCCTCAGTGGCCAATCCCATCTGAACCACTTAAACTTCCTGTTTTGAATCATGCCCACGTAGCTGCCAAGCTTTCAGCAGTCAGGGCTCCCTTTCCCTAGGAAGCCTTTTCTACCAACACCATTGATGTTCCCTGTACAGTTCTTAGTGTAGCGGGGTGCTATATTTAGGGGGAGTATCTGAGTGGTAATATGGCTCAGATACACTAATTGTTAGGCTTCTTGGACCATTTCTGTCCCTGGGAGATAGCATTGGTGTGCCTTTTTTGTCCCCTCTCGGCAGTAGTGACGGCGGGGCGGGGAACCTGCTGTGCTTGTCGGGAGAGGGTATAAAAAAGGGCGGCCATCTTCCAGAGGGGTCGCGCCCAGGCACCTTCAGCCTGGGTGGTGCGTGTGTCGTCTCCGGGTGCCCTAGGCCCGGAGGCCGAGTTCCTGTTCCATCCCAGGCACCTTCAGTCCGGGGTGAGGTACTATTTCGGAGGCCCGGAGCTCAGTGCCTTCGGCTGGGTTCCGCCGGGGATTGAGGGCTCCCAGGGTGCCGCCTTGCGAGGGGACCTGTATCCAGGATCGAGGAGGCCAGGGAGGTGACCCCTTCTGAAGACCCAGCGCAGAGTCGTGTTGACAGTGGGGGCCTCTGGTAACTCTCCGGAGTGAGGTTCTTCTCCTTAACAAGGGCCAAGTTTCTTCAAGAAGGAAGTGCATGTTATGTAGGTCATAGTGGCAGTGACTCTACGCACCCCAGGTCAGTGGCAGTGACCAAATAGGACAAGGCCCTATTCACCAGGTCAGTGGCAGTGACCAACTTCAACAAGTCAGTGGCAGTGACTTTCATATTCACCCGGTCTGTGGCAGAGACCTTGCGCCCAAGCCTGTTCGTGAAATCAGAACAGTAAGAGAAACCTAAATTGAGTTTGTGCCTGGACCTCCTCCCACCTTATCTGACCAGTGTCTCGTATCAACCTGTCTGCTCTCATAGAGACTATTTGTTATCCGTTGTGAAATAAATACAAAGGTTGGACTTTCAGTTGGTGTGGACAGTTACTTTACTGGGGAGAATTAAGGACTTGCCTCTGGCTAATGCAGAGGCGAGATCAGCTTGGTAGGATTCTAACACCAGCCGTAGGCAGGCCCGAAAACTAACACCACCCAACCTCCCCATCCAGGAGGGTACGGGCTGATAGTGCGGTGTGCCTCATTCTTTTCCTGCGGAGGAGCCAAGTAAAGAAGAAGCAGGTAAAGTCTGGGGTGGGTGCGCTAGATTAGAATAAAGGAAATTTGTCAATTCATTATGCCGATCTTGGTTACAGTATAGGTATGCATATTGAATATGTCACTTCCTCAAAACAAGAAGCACTCATTTTTTTAGCCATTAAATATTAGTGAGGTTGTCTTTCATCTGAATCATCCCCAGGTTTCCTATATCTTTCTCAAGGTTTCGTCCTCAAAATACGTGTAGTGCTACCCCCATAGGGGCCGCTGGTAATAACTGGTTCTTCCTGAATAGTACAAAGCCTGCCTGACCCCACAAGAACCAGTCCATATGCATTGGCTCCAATAACTCAGTATAGGGGTCGGATTTCTTTTTGATATTTATTGCTTGAAGAACTTTAAACAGGAGATGGATTAGGGCAGGGCTCGACAATCCCCGGGCGCCAGGTCGCAAATGCGACTAGAATTAGCAACCTGGCGCCTGGGGCAGCACAGCTGAGGTTACCTGTATGTTAGGGTGACCAGACATCCCTGGTTTCAGGGGACAGTCCCCGGATTGAGGACACTGTCCCCGGACCAAGTCTGTCCCTGGTTTTGTCCCCAGATTGGATTTGAACAGGGGCTGGGGCAATTTCAAAGACAGTCAGTGCAGAATAAATAAAAATAAATCTGAATTAGACACCCCCACTCCGCCGCTCCTACTTGCTTAGGGGGGGGGGTCTATTTTCTCCAATATCTGTGCCCCTTTCTGATGATCATGTGCTGGTCGGAGCGGAGGGAATATTTCTTCCATTTCGGGTAGGGCTAGGGAAAAAATCGATTTAAATCTTGAATCGAGTTGAGAGGTCAAATCGATTCAAAATTTCACCAAATCGTTTTGTTTTATTTCACCAGAGCCGTCGCAGACACCTGAGGAGCTGCGGGCAGGAGTTTTTAGGTGAGGCCGCGGATTCGGCCTAGTCCGCGAGGCCGGACGCCTGCGGACTAGGCTCGATTTGAATCGTGAATTATTTTTTTTTTAGAAAATCTCCCAGCTCTAGTTTCGGGGGCATGCCCATCCAGCTCCATTTGCATCTTCTTCTGCCTTTGCTCAAGTACCGGCCAGCCGCCTGCCTGCCTATCTCCTTGCCTTCCCTGGCAGAGTGATTTCCTCCACTCCCCACCCAGTAGTAGTCGGGGCCCGGAGAGTAAGACTTGACAGGCTGTGAAGATGGCAGTGGCGGCGACAGGCAGAGAGTCGCTGATTGCTACCATTACTAGTATAAAAAAAATATGTCCCCGGATTTCATTTAAAAAATCTGGTCACCTTACTGTATGTCCTTTCCCCCACCAGCCTGCGATCGCGTGATCTCGTCCGGCCGGTAATTTAGGCCGCGGCTTTGCGGCCTTCTGCAGGCCTAGGCTTTATTCTGTAATCTGGCGCCATCTTGTGGTAGCAGTTGGTATGACAAGACAACCAGCAATGCTTGCCTGTTTCACTGCCCGCCCATCTCCTTCCCTTTACTTGGAAGTTAACCCCCAAACATTATGTATATTTTTATTCTAACACCCTAGAGAATAAAATGCAATACTTTCTGTCACACCGTATTTGCGCAGCGGTCTTACAAGCGCACTTTTTTGAGGAAAAAAATACACCTTTTTAAATAAAAAAATAAGACAACAGTAAAGTTAGCCGAATTTTTTTTTACATTGTGAAAGATAATGTTACGCTGAGTAAATTTGATACCCAACATGTCACGCTTCAAAATTGCGTCCGCTCATGGAATGGCGACAAACTTTTACCCTTTAAAATCTCCATAGGCGACATTTAAAAAATTCTACAGGTTGCATGTTTTGAGTTACAGAGGATGTCTAGAGCTTATTGCTCTCGCTCCAACGATCGCGGCGATACCTCACATGTGTGGTTTAAACACCGCTTTCATATGCGGGCGCTACTCACGTATGCGTTCGCTTCTGCACGCATTGGTCGTTAAAAAAAAAAACCTGGCTCCTAACTTTTTTAGCTAGCTCCTAGATTCCAAGCAAATTTGTCAAGCCCTGGATTAGGGCATGGAATACTCCAAAGTGCTTTTACGCTGATAGGAGGATGCTCTTCTTTAGGCTCACACACATGGATTCTTCTGGGGACACAGGGGAATGGCCAGTAGTCAAGATCCTATAGGAGCCATCTCAGTCCTTAGCTACCTCTGGAACTTACATTCCAAAGCACACAATCACCAGGGCCGCTGGTAAAAATTGGTTCTTCCCGAATAGCACAGAACCTGCCTGTCACCACTAGGGAATGGATGACTCGAACATTGCCCGTTCGCCTAACAGCGAACAATTTGGTGTGTTCGCGGCAAATTCGAAAAGTCTATGGGAGAAATCTAAAGTGCTAGTTTTAAAGGCTTATATGCAAGTTATTGTCATAAAAAGTGTTTGGGGACCCGGGTCCTACCCCAGGGGACATGTATCAATGCAATTTTTTTTTTTTTAAACTGCAGTTTTTTCGGGAGCAGTGATTTTAATAATGCTTAAAGTGAAACAATAAAAGTGAAATATTCCTTTAAATTTGGTACCTAGGGTGTGTATATAGTATGCCTGTAAAGTCGCGCTTGTTTCCCGTGCTTAGAACTGGCCCTGCACAAAGTGTAATTTCTGAAGGAAAAAAAGTAATTTAAAACTCACTGGCGGCTATAATGAATTGTCGGCTCCCGGCAATACATAGAAAAGTCATTGATAAAAAAATTAATGAATGCGTGGGGGTCCCCCCAAATTCAATTATCAGGCCCTTCAGGTCTGGTATGGATATTAAGGGGAACCCTGCCGCAAATTTAAAAAAAAATGGCGTGGAGTTCCCCCAAAAACCCATACCAGACCTTTATCCGAGCACACAACCTGGCAGGTCGCAGGAAAAGAGGAGGGGACGAGAGAGAGCCCCCCCTCCTGAACCGTACCAGGCCACATGCCCTCAACATGGGGAGGATGTCCCCATGTTGATGGGGACAAGGGCCTCATCCCCACAACCCTTGCCCGATGGTTGTGAGGGTCTGCGGGCAGGGGGCTTATCGGAATCTGCAAGACCCCTTTAACAAAGGGGACCCCCAGATCCCGCCCCCCACCCTATGTGAATTGGTAATGGGGTACATTGTACCCCTACCATTTCACAAAGAAAGTGTAACAAGTTGTAAAAAAAAACACAGACACCGTTGGGAAAGTCCTTTATTAAAAAACAAAACAAAAAACATTCCAGCGATGAAATCCAGTGTCCCGCGGTGATCCGATGTCCAGCGCTGTCCACACGAAACGTCATTGGCTGAGCCTGAGCGGACCTGATGAGGAACTTCCTCCGCAGTGTATTAAATGAATAGACCCGCCCCTTCTAAAGTTCCCCATCAGGTCCGCTCAGCCAATGACGTAGGTGTAAGGCTAAGCGGACCAGATGTGGAACGTGAGAAGGGGCGGGTTTATTCATTTATTACACTGCGGAGGAAGTTCCCCATCAGGCCCCTCTGGACACCTCCCTGACAAGGAAAGAATGATATCTCCAATATCTCCAAGGAGCCAAAAAAAAACGGAATTTTCCTAGCATCCTACGCTGGGAGGGTGCTACACATGGACAGTGATTTATACGAGGAAATGCTACACGAAATGCTGCACGTTTGTATAGCCTCCTTTTTTCCACAACAGCTTTTTATTTGCTTTTGTAAATGTTGCTGGTTAGCTTACCAATAACCGGCATTCACAATTAACTCAAAGTTAATGGATGCCCATAGACACCATTGTCCAACCACTTTTGGTGGGGACCAGTGATCGTACGAGTTAGAAAACCGGCTTCCCACCCCTTAATCACTCTGCTCTCCATTGAAGATAAACCATGTGCTCATCATAGCCAAGTTTATAAGGCTCTCTGAAAATACTTAAAACCCCATCCACACAGGGCGTTTCCCAAGCTCTCCTAAATGCCTCTCTTTCTGGCTGCAGTGTATTGGCAGAAAAAAACTCTTGACGCATGTAAACACGTGTAAATATGTTTGTACGTTGAGCGATTGGGCGTTAATTAATTTCATTGGCCAGACTAAATTTTTTTTCTGTCCATTGAAATTAATTAAAGCTCAAGCGCTTGATGCCCCTAGAGCACTTAGATGCATTTTACATGTGTGAATCGTTTTTTTCTGCCAAAACTCTTCTACTCATGGATACGCTTGCAGTGTTTCTTTTCTGCCCTCAAATGCCCCAGACTCTAAATGTCTATATGTGCATGGGCATACAAGCTAACATGGAGGGGCATTTAAAGGCAGAAAATAAAAACCACCAGATTCCCCCAGAAGCAGCGTTTTTAACGCTCAGTGTGCATGAGGCCTTAGACCGAGACCATTAAGGTCTAAGGGTGGGCTTACACTTTGTTGAAGAGCCATTTGTGGTGACCCCCAAGCCGTCTAATGCCGCGTACACACGATTGGAAATTCCGACCAGAAAACCGTGGATTTTTTCCCAACGGAATGTTGGCTCAAACTTGGGTTGCATACACACGGTCACACAAAATTCCGACCGTCAAGAACACGGTGATGTACAACACTACAACGAGCCGAGAAAACTTAAAGTTCAATGATACCGAGCATGCGTCAAATTGATTCATAGCATCATTTTTTGCGCGTCGGAATTGCATACTGACGATCGGAATTTCCGACAAGAACTTTTCTTGTCGGAAAAATTGAGAACCAGCTCTCAAATTTTTGCTGTTGGCAATTCCGAAAAAAAAAGTCAGATGGAGCCTACACACGGTCGGAATTTCCGACCAAAGGCTCACATAGAACTTTTCTTGTCGGAATTTCCGATCGTGTGTACGCGGCATAAGTTGTCATAGGTGTGCACAGCCTATTGCAAAACTCAAACATATATGCGTGTGGGCAGAGGCGTAACTAGAAACCTCTGGGCCCCGGTGCAAGAAATCACGAAGGGCCCCCCCCCCCCGAAAAAGCATGATTTTGATACATTTTTTTTGAGGGGGGTGGCAACGGCGGTAGTTGAGGGGGGTGGCTGCTGTTATAGAAGTAATGGGGGGATAGGAATGAGATCAGTGGTGGGGGGATAGGATCAGTAAGAGGCACAGGTTGGCATCGATTGCTCAGCTCTGCAAAATGTCACTTACCGTCAATCAATCGATTCCCCGGGAATTCCGTTCGATCGGTCACGGTGCCTTCTAATCTCCCGCCAGGATGCCTTCTTGCCTCATGGGTGGACGGTAAAGGTATTCCACTCAGAGAGGAAAGCTCCTCCCTCGCCTTCTCTCATTAGTGTCAGCATGTCTGCTGCCTTAATTTTTCAGTGTCTGCCCCCAGTCTCAGCGCTGCCTCTGCCCAGGCCCAGATTTACTCCCTTTGTCGCCCCAAGGCCAGGTCCTTCAATACCGCCCCCCCCACACACACCATCACATAGGGGGACTCCCCAGAGAGCCCCTCTTACATCAGGGCCCCCAGAGAGCCTCCCTACTTACATCAGGGTCCCTAGAGAGCCTCCCCCTACATCAGGGTCCCCAGAGAGCCTCCCCTTACATCTGGGTCCCCAGAGAGCCTCCCCTTACATCAGGGTCCCCAGAGAGCCTCCCCTTACATCAGGGTCCCCAGAGAGCCTCCCCTTACATCAGGGTCCCCAGAGAGCCTCCCCTTACATCAGGGTCCCCAGAGAGCCTCCCCTTACATCAGGGTCCCCAGAGAGCCTCCCCTTACATCAGGGTCCCCAGAGAGCCTCCCCTTACATCAGGGTCCCCAGAGAGCCTCCCCTTACACCAGGGTCCCCAGAGAGCCTCCCCTTACACCAGGGTCCCCAGAGAGCCTCCCCTCTTACATCAGGGTCGCCAGAGAGCCCCTCCTTACATCAGGGTCACCAGAGAGCCCCTCCTTACACCAGGGTCCCCAGAGAGCCTCCCCCTTACACCAGGGTCCCCAGAGAGCCTCCCCCTTACACCAGGGTCCCCAGAGAGCTCCCCTTTACACCAGGGTCCCCAGAGAGCTCCCCTTTACACCAGGGTCCCCAGAGAGCTCCCCTTTACACCAGGGTCCCCAGAGAGCTCCCCTTACACCAGGGTCCCCAGAGAGCCCCCCCTTACACCAGGGTCCCCAGAGAGCCCCCCTTACACCAGGGTCCCCAGAGAGCCCCCCCCCTTACACCAGGGTCCACATAGAGCTCCCCCACTTACACCAGGATCACCAGAGAGGCCCCCCCTAACATTAGTGTCCCCAGAGGCCCCCTTCCTTACATTAGTGTCCCCAGAAAGACCCCCCCTCTTACATCAGGGTCCCCAAACAGCTGACTCCCCCCTTGCAGGGGTTCCCCTGTACCTGGCTGGTGGAGGTGGCGATTGGCAGCTCTATGGTGTCCATAGGCAGGGGGGTCTTGCTGGGGCTAGTAGTTCTATATCCATCATGTATACAGCAGAGGGGGGAGGGGCCTCTGACCCGGGCATCAGCAACATTGTACAAGCAGCAGTGTGAAAGTGAAACTAATACCTGCCCGGGTCAGAGGCTCCTCCCCTTCCCTCCCCTCTCCTCTGTATACACACTGACACTCAGAGCTCTACAAGCCCCAGGCAGATCACTGCCCACACAGGCACCATAGAGCTGCCGATCGCAGCCTTCCACCTCCTCCCACATCTCCCCACTGCACTCTAAACGGGCAGCCAGAGGTGCAGGCAGGGGAGATGTCTTGGGAGTCTTGGGGGGTTGCCGCGGTGCCGCCCCTGCATCCAGCGGTGGGCGGGCCTCTCACACGGGCGGCGGGCGGCCCCAGGGACTTCATAGAACTACAGGGCCCAGTCGCAACTGCGACTGCTGCGACCCTGAAAATTCCACCACTGCGTGTGGGTATGTGTGTATGTATATATATATATATATATATATATATATATATATATATATATATATATGTAGCGGCCTCACTCTCTCTCTCTCTATCAGTTATACGGCTGTTGTCTAGGGGTACCTGGGAGAGGAGAGTGCAGGAACACTACGCCAAGCTCTCACCTCGTATGTGTATGAGGGTTGAACAAAGTCACTTAAATTACCTTCGGGTCTGTTCTCTGCATACAGAGCCTCTGTTTCTTCCGTGGAGAATGTGTCTACCAGTAATAGAGCCCCACACCATTAAAAGTCCAACACTCTTTTATTTCTCCATTTGCCAGGATGAACATAATTAGTTGAACTCTTGTAACAGACAGACAGGGGTGTGGATACGAGTAGGCCCAGGCACAAATGAACTCTCCTATTCCTTTTGCGTGCGAATAGGCTTGGCGCACGGTCTCTGCCACCGACCGTGAAGTTGGTAGCTGCCACCTACCGAGTGAACTGTTGCAGCCCCTGCCACAGGCCTGAATAAAACGGTCTCTGCCACCGACCTTAGAACATGGACCACCTTCCGTGTGAATACAGCCCCTGTTTGGAAAGGACATCCATACCGACAGTCTCCGGAGGCCCTGTCCCGGCATTGGCAATATGCTGCACCAGATCTACAGGAAGGTCACCTGCACGGTCCGTTACGCCTGGATTCAGGTACCCGATACTGTGGGCACCTTAGGACGATTCCTCCCGGGCGGGACCCAGTGGAAGAAGCTGGGCCCCAGGCCTGAATGATGTACCTCACCCCAGACTGAGGGTGTCTGGGGTGACTCCCGAACTCCACGTGTCCAGGCCTAGGCCGCCTGGACACCGACCGCGGACAGCAGCCCTCAGGCTGAAGGTGCCTGGGGCTCGGACCCCGTGGCGAAGATGTCCGCCCCCTTTATACCCTCTCCCAGCAAGCACGGCGGGTTCCCCGCCCCGCCGTACAACCGCTGCAAGAGGTCACAAAGGGTACGGCACTGCAGCGATCATTCAACCCCGGCCCAAAGTGACAGCGCCACCTGCTGGGTCGCAGGGAACTAGACATCACTGATGTCTTCACCCGAATTAACCATTCTGAAAAGTACATACCCGCTACATATATATATACAGTAAACATAAACACACACACACGCTTTAAGATATATGGGGGGTGAAAGAGAGAGAGGGATAAGAGTGGGAGAGAGGGGTAGAGGGGAGGGGGGTGAGAGAGAGAGGGGGAGAGAGAGGGAAAGGGGAAGGGGGTGAGAGAGAGGGAGTAAGAGAGAAAGGGTGAGAGAGTGAGGGGTGAGAGAGGGAGGGATGAAGAGAGAGGGGGTGAGAGAGAGAGAGGGGGTGAGAGAAAGAGGGGTAAGAGAGAAAGGGGGAGGGGGGTGAAAGAAAGAGAGAGAGGGAGGAGAGCGACAGGAGTAAGAGAGAGAGAGAGAGAGGGGTGTGAGAGGGAGAAGGGGGGTGTTCAATGTGCCTGCTACTCACAATCATGGCCTCCTCTAAGCTCAGGCATCCAGGATCTACAGCTGCTGTGTGCTGTATATTTAAATCTGCCACCTTCATTACAAGCCCTTTCACTGCAGCATCTGCAAATCAGGGGTTGGAGTGTGGGGCGGGGCAGACTCAACATGGAATAGGATGGAAGGTGGAGCAGATTGAGCCTTCCCCGTCCTGCTTGTACACACTGTATTGGCCCCTGCCAATTGGATCGGATTGGCACTGCACAGTGCATCCGCCCCTAGCTCAAAGGCATTCCCTCCCCCGTTCCCGGCTGGCAAGGACAATGATGCAGTGGATCCAGTGCTACAGATAAGATACAATGGATTACCTGGGGTGTGTAGTGTGTGACAATGAATGTCTCTTGAGCCCCTATAGGGAAAGAGAGCCTTGACTGATGGGGGCATGGCCAGGTGCTGGGCAATGCGGGCGAATGGTCGCCAAGGATTGGTCGAACTATGGGGGATGGGCTGGGCCTGAGCTCAGAAAAAGTATTGCCCCAGGGAATTCTTTGAATTTTAGAAGACCGTGGCTGGAAGAGCCGCCCACCCTCCCGTCTCTTTTTTCTTTTGGTATGTTACAGCTTGCTGCGATTTCTTGACCTTGCCAGCATTAAAGTTGCTGTATTGGGCTATGCCCTTGATGGAAAATTGGAAGTAGGCTGTCTGTCCAGCACTTATGGTAAGAACAGGCCCCCTTTTGGAATTGCGTGCTCACAGTACAACTTTGACTGGCACTGGTTTAAAAGTGTTCACAAGTTATGTGTTGGAATTTAAATAAAGCTGTGGCCTTGCCCTTTCCAACCTAATGGTTGTAAGCGTGTTTTTTGAATGGGGTGAGGGGGCAAGGGTGGAGTTTATCCCCTTATGTTACAGTTGATTCGCACCTAGGCCCATTGCACCTCAGCAGTCAAGCACAGTGGATCCCCCTTCCCTTGTGGCCCGTCCGTGTGCCCTGCACACTTCTGTACACTGAATGGCACTTGCGCCTGGGGTGATTACTGTGTGCCCAGGCACATCCACCTCCCACGCACGCCTATGTTAGTTGCCCTAAGTCACAATTTCTTGTTATTTATAAGTGATTTTCCTTGCCTTCCTCCTCTCACTAGCTTCTGCAGGAATATAATTTTAGGTGAGACTTGTAGGTGAGAACCTACCTTTTAAGACAAACCATTGCATGGAATCTCATTTCATGTCCATTTTTATACCTAGTACTTACAGTATATTATTATCTAGTCTACTAGCAAATGACAGAATGTGACTGCTACTGCTACTTCTGTATATGTAGCAATGCACATGGATGACATATTTGACATTGCTATACATTTTCTTTCCTCTGAAAAATTTTACTTGTAAAGTGCATCCCTTTAGAAGTATCCGGGTCAAATGTGAAAACCATAAAACCTTCCAAATTGTCACCCACTGTCCTATATATTTCATTATCGATTTATACGTTTTTAGAATGTTATAGAGACTTTGGTATTTATGTATCTTTATAACAGCGTATGTATGTAATATCAGATCCTGCATGTCTTTCCTCCCGCCCAGACCCCAGCATCAGTTAATCCATCACTGGCTTCTATAAACATTATATAGACATTTCAAACAGCACCTTAGTGTATGTTCTGGCAGCCATGAGGTTAACACCTTCAGGTCCAGGACCTTTCCTCTTTAGAACAGTCATGCCATAAATGTATTGACCTGGGTTATGAGGTCAGCATGCAGCTTTAGGCCCTGGCAATAAATTATTATGGACAGTTAGAGGCAAGCATTCACCCATCAGCTGGATAGTACAGCAGTCTATCAGGAATTTGTGGCTGGTGGCTAGTATCTCAGCTATTTTACTTGATCACAGTGGTACATGGCCCGGGGAAAGGAAGTAGTCTAGATAAGACATCCAAATTTGCCATTATTAAAGCTACATACCATGAAAATGTTTCATTGAATGTGTATTGGGAAACATAGTCTGAGTGGCTCTAATTTTCATCCCTTGGAACTAGCCGCCTTCTTGCTATACCCCCATAGATGTGGTATCATGGGTGTCCGCAGGTAGGGGCAAGGAGGGTCAAGTGCCCCCCCCCCCTGGCAGGGCTGGTGCTACCTATAGGCAAGTGTGCATATCAATCGGGGCGCTGTGCTGCTTGTCCCAGGGCCGGGAGTCAATGATTTATTTCCTCTCCTCCTCTCGTCCAACTGCCGGCTGTGTGTGCTCTGCCTAGACATGTATGAGAGGCCCAGCGCTCCCTTTTAGATACGGGCCCTAAGAACACCCACTGCATGGGGCCCCAGCCTCATCTGAGCTGCTTGGCATGTGCAGCAGTTGTTGGAGCCTTTCATCTGCCTTTTCTGGGGTTAGTAATCCATTTTATTCTCTCTAATATCATCTGAAGCTTGCAATATAGAAATTGATTGGAGGGGAGTTCTCCATGCTAAATGATTGAGTGTGTATAGGGGGTGTAATGTATCTGGGTGTAATATGTGTGTATTAGGATGTAATGTATCTGGGATAATTATGTGTGTATTAGGATGTAATGTATCTGGGTGCATGGGGGTGTAATGTACTTTGTCCGCAGTCTCTGACCATCTCCTGTAGTACGTCTGCAGTTTCTGACCGTGATGACATTGTCAAAAAGGGGCGGAGCATGGGTGACCTTAAAATGATGTGTGGTATATTCCTCTTCTGAATGCCCATTTTACAAAACCATCCATTAGGTGTCAAAATAGACGCTACATAGACAAAACTATGTGACAAGAGGTTACAGTATCTCTCAGAACTGCTTTGAAAATCTGATTGATTCTTGCTGCAATAGATTATACAAAAATTTAATAAAAGTAAAACTTGGTGAACTTTCTAGTTTTAGAATGGTGAATGAAAGCTCCCGGGTACTGTTAGCAGTTCACTGATTGACTTTACTTGTTGCCTAGAGATGATCTTTAAATGATGTCAATGGGCTTATCTTTTAAGGTTGCCTTAAGTCCATAGAGAGTTTATGCTCAGATTTCTTAGGGATCCCCAAAACACCAAAGCACTGTTAAGAAAATTGTCAACAACACAGCCAATAATTAGCTTGCCTTATACCACCCTGTGATTTCTCATCGGCCAATGAAGCCACTCATCAAATTTGGAGCCAGTAGGAAGGTGTGTGGAAGGGTGGGACCTAGAAGCTCTGAAGAAATACTAAACTACGAAGGACATTTTTAAAGCTTTAAAGACATGCATGCTTACAAGGTAATGTAACCCCATGGATTCACGTTATTGAAGACTGTGGTTCAACAATAATTTTTGAAAATGATAAGGACAGGCTGTCTGTAAAACTCCACATAAGCAACCATACATTTGTGAGTCCAACTCCTTTTCCTCCAGTGATCCCGTCTCTTGAATTCTCCCACATGGTAGATAAATATGCTGGTGTTGTAGGTTACCCATTGAAGTCAGAGTGGCCGAATGCTGAATTTTGCCGCAGCAAGCATTATCTTTAGTGGTGGAGTGGGGGGGATTTTTTTAATTCCAATATTAACAGTATTATTATTTAGAGAAATTTTAAATATTGCACATTATATTTGCTGTTGCATTTATCATGTTATAGCTACAACTTACTGATTAGCTTTAATAACTTATAGCACCAGCTTCCATGAGACATGAAAACTATTTCCTGGGTTCCTCCACAGTAAAAAGGTTAGGAAAAGCTGCTCTAGTGAGCTTACCTTCCCCTGCTGGAATATCAGGTTTCTTTTGAACAGATCCGATGGGAGTTCTTGTCCCTAGAACTGCAGTTGAGTGAGGCCCGGAACAGAGAAGAACAAAGAAACAAGTAGTGGAGGGCCGGGCATGACAAGGTGGAAAGTAAGCCAACAAGGGGTTAAAAAGTTGAGGAGTTTTGGAATGGGAGGTTACAGGATTAGACGTTTGGAGAAGGGGAGGAGCTATATAAAAGGGGGAGGTGGGGACTTCAGTGAACAGTTCAGTGGGGATGAGACACCCTCCCTGTTTGTTTGTATTGTGTGTTGTTCGTTTGTTTTCTTTTATTTCAGGTCCAATGGATTCGGGTCGTCATAGCAGCTGGGTAACGGTGGTGTCCTTGGTCTTTGATGGTGGCAGATAACATATGTGATGGAAGTTGTGGGGGGCTCATCCGTGGTATGGGCCCCTCTGGGGTATTCCAGTGGAACGGTGTCTGCTGGAATACGGTTATGGCTGCACTGCGGGAAAAAGGGTTGTCTCCAAGCTGGTGATACGGCTGGAGGCCTGGTATGGTATTAAAGGTCCCGCAGTGTATTGGTGGAAAATGGAAAAGTTCCGGGGTGCCGTCAAAGACCAACAAGCTGTGTGTTTAAACGTTGTTACAAATGTTATTTGGAAATTATTTAAGATTTGGTTAATAAAAGGCTGCTATGGCCATTTATACTCCAAAACTCGTGTGGTCTTATCATTTGGTGGGGAATGTGAAGGTGGTATGGGAAGTTCTAGGGGTAAAAAGGGGTGAGAGAAAGTTGGGGATATCTTGACTACACTGGTCATGCAATGCAACCATGCTATGGGTCCAGGGCCATTTGGTCATGACCCAGAGAGAGCCTTTATATACTGCATATGAGTTGTCTTACCCTCCAACCGATTTGTATATCTTTCTTTCCAGATCTGAGATTTCACAGCATTGCCACACAGCACAGCCTGATCTGGCAAAGCAGACCAAGCTGTCCCAAATGCACTATTTTCATTACAGAGCCATGGGGCTGCTGTGTATGCTATAATGTATTGTTGTAGCATTAGCCACATACAGTACGCAGCTCCCTGTTACGGCAGCAGTACAGGCAACTTCCAATCTGCTGGTGAAATTAAAGAAAGTCAGGCTGAGTGCTTTCCTGCCATTCAGGAGAAGCCTTGTATTTTTATCAATAAATACAAGGCTTCCAATGGTTGGCTAAAATGAAGAGGCAGATGGATGACACCATGAAGTTGATTTACTAAAACTGGAGGGTGCAAAATCTGGTGCAGCTCTGCATAGATACCAATCAGATTAAATTTTTATTTTGTCAAAGCTTAATTGAACAAGCTGATTGGCTACCATGCACACCTGCATCAGATTTTGCACTTTCTAGTCTTAGTAAATGAACCCCCATGATTTCCACCTCGGTATGGAAGTCTTGTACTCACTGATAAAAATACAGGGCTTCATCTTGAATGGTGGAGAAGCACTCAGCCCAACTCCCTTTAATTCTGGCAACTGATGGTAAGTCTCCAATAATGAACACAGAGCCACATACAGTGGCTGTATTGCTTAGCAATGCAAATAGTTTGTTTGGGGTAGCTTGGCTCAAACTATTTAAAGAGTATTGAAACCTGGATTTCTACTTATTGAAAATAGTTGAACAGATTCTTCCATCTGCGCTGCACAGCATAGAATGGAGGAATCTCCAGCTGCGGCTATTGTATTTTGATGGCTGTAGCCAGAGCCTGTAAGTATACCCAAACAGCAACTGCATTTGATTGGATGCAACTGCTGAAAATGTTCCACTCGGCTCCTTCGATTTTTTAATTGAAAACTGTTGAGCAAATGCCGGGTGGCCAAATGGGCCACCTACAAAATTGGCTGAGATTTGTATAGTATATACCCAGTTTTATACAGCCACTCCACCAGAAGGGGTGTAAAAGGAAAGATGATAAACAAGACCCAGAAATATAATTTTTACAAATTCCAGAGTCTGCTGTTTAGCAGTCGGGAAGAGGAAACTTTGGAACTAGTGTTTATGCAGCAAACTATATGGGCCACCTATTCCCTAACCAAGGAAAATCCCCAGATGCCTGGAGTTCAGCTTTAATATAACTTTGGTGTTAATCATTCTGCTGAGCAATGTTTTGATCAGATAAATTAATGCGTCTTTCTTTGTATAAATATTTTCCAGATGCCTTTAGCTTTCAGTTCTTCCATATAAATTTTATGTCTCTGGTTCCCTTTAATCTCTGCTATTCTCACCTTCACATCATCTCCTGTCTCACAATCTTTCCCTTCGCTCCCTCATTTCCTCACTAGACTGTCCACACTCAGCAGCCTAGATAATCGCTGATTACGGCCATCGTCTATGTTTTTTTAATACGTCGCCAGCAATGTGAGCTGGGACAGGCAAACATAAGGAAACTTTAACATATGAAGTAAGAAATGTCAGATCGTTTTAGATATAAACAGCAGAAGAGGTGGGTCATTCTAAGAGCATGATGGCTAATTGCCAAAATAATGTTGGTTTTCTAGTCATAGAAAAATCTTATCTAGAGAATTCTCAGGGAGCAAAGAAACAGAAATAGTAATTATTAGTAGGGCTGTTACTGATTAAAATTTTCGTATTCGATTAATCGATTTTTTAAAATCGATTAATCGACTAATTTTGATTAATTATAACGCACATACAGATCCAGATCTGTAATATCCACATCCCCCCACTGTAATATCCACATCCCCCCACTGTAATATCCACATCTCCCCACTGTAATATCCACATCCCCCCACTGTAATATCCACATCTCCCCCACTGTAATGTCCACATCTCCCCCACTGTAATATCCACATCTCCCCACTGTAATATCCACATCTCCCCACTGTAATATCCACATCTCCCCCCACTGTAATATCCACATCTCCCCCACTGTAATATCCACATCCCCCCACTGTAATATCCACATCCCCCCACTGTAATATCCACATCCCCCCACTGTAATATCCACATCTCCCCCACTGTAATGTCCACATCTCCCCCACTGTAATGTCCACATCTCCCCCACTGTAATATCCACATCTCCCCACTGTAATATCCACATCTCCCCCCACTGTAAATTCCACATCTCCCCACTGTAATATCCACATCTCCCCCACGGTAATATCCACAATCGCCCCCACTGTAATATCCACATCTCCCACCACTGTAATATCCACATCTCCCCCCCACGGTAATATCCACAATCGCCCCCACTGTAATATCCACATCTCCCCCACTGTAATCTCCACTTCCCCCCACTGTAATATCCACATCTCCCCCCACTGTAATATCCACAATCGCCCCCACTGTAATATCCACATCTCCCCCACTGTAATATCCACATCTCCCCACTGTAATATCCACATCTCCCCCACTGTAATATCCACAATCGCCCCCACTGTAATATCCACAATCGCCCCCACTGTAATATCCACATCTCCCCCACTGTAATATCAACAATCGCCCCCACTGTAATATCCACAATCGCCCCCACTGTAATGTCCACATCTCCCCCACTGTAATGTCCACATCTCCCCCACTGTAATATCCACATCTCCCCCACTGTAATATCCACATCTCCCCCACTGTAATATCCACATCGCCCCCACTGTAATATCCACAGACATCTCCCCCACTGTAATATCCACAGACATCTCCCCCACTGTAATATCCACAGACATCTCTCCCACTGTAATATCCACAGACATCTCCCCACTGTAATATGATCCACAGACATCTCCCCCACTGTATACAGGAATATTACCAGAATAGAAGCCGGCCGAACAGATCCACGAGCAGTTAAGGGGTGATGACGTCAGCGCACAGCTCACCTAGGCCGCCGCCGGGTGTACCAAGATGTCCGCTGCTCCGGAGCTAGGCCGAAGCCGCGGCCTTTCCTATGGCCGAGGCAGCGGAGCGCTGACCGGATCTCCGACGGAACTCCCTGAAGACCCGGAAGCCGGCGGAGAGGTGAGTACCGATCAAAAGAATTTTGATCGATCAAAAAAATTAACAATTAATCGAGGAATTAATCGTTAATTTCCGCAGCCCTAATTATTAGCATTAAAGATCTAATAAGGTGTTGCGATAAGAAAGAGCAAAATAAAGGTAATATTAAAAAGTTTAGACCCAAACGCTTAAATCAACTTTGTGGCTTCTGAAAACTTTTCCCAAAAAGTATCTTGTATAAGAAAAGCATCAATACTCCTCTATTCCACTGCCAGTTCTTTGGATCTTCACTTTCCTCACACTGCCTCTGGCAGAATCTTTACGTTTGACAATTGCCAGAGTGTCATTAATGTGTGCCTTTTATATCCGCCTGGAGTTTAGCTTTAATACAGTATAACTTTGGCATTACTCATATTCGCTTGAGCAATGTTTTGATCGGATGAATTAATGCAGCTTTCTTTGTATAAATAGTTTCCAGACGCCTTCCATAGAAATTACATGTCTCTGGTTCTCTTTTTATCTCTGCCATTGTCACTCCCACATCATCGCCGTCATCAACATCTCATCACATCATCGCCATTTTCTAATCGCATCATCAGCATCGCTTTGCCATCATCATCATCATATCAACATCATCATCATATCATCACGATCATCATCATCTTATTGCATCATCATCACCATATCATCACCATTATCATTTCATTACATCATCATCACCACTGCCACATCATCATCATATCATCATATCATCACCATCATCACCTCAATACATCATCATTACATACTGTATTATCACCATCATTATCATCGTCATCGCTGCCTATCGTGGTTTCATCCGCCGTCCCCTTTCTCACTTCTGCGCCCTGTAGAGATGTATAGGCCAGCAGGACTGTATTTACAGTATTTGCACTCATGGGTCAGTGCTTAGGGCAAGAAGGATAGAAGGAGCAGAACATTACCTCAAAATTAGCTCTTTGTGATTTTCTCATTGTGACTTTCTCCTAATTTTGTTTCTGCTTATACCTACCTCTCAGAAGCGTATCTATAGGGGTCCAAATTGCGCCCCAGTCCCATGCTTTAGGGGCCCATCCAACCCCCTTTTGTTTCTACACCGGGATAGGAGGGGAGGCGAGGGCAGCATATAAAGGAACTGATGCCCTCCATTATCCTCCTGCAGCTGCTGAAAGCCAGCTTCTCCTCCTCTCAAAAAACGACTGACACCATCCACTGCTCTACTGACCCCATCCACTGCCTTACTAACACCGTCCACTGCTCTAATGACCACATCCACTGTATTACTGACAAAGTCCACTGCCATACTGACACTGTCCACTGCTCTACTGACTGACATTATTCACAGTCCTACTGACACTAGTGGCAGAACTACCAGGGTTGCAAAGGTCGCATTTGCAACCAGGCCCTTGCATTTCACCACTGTGGGGGTGCCTGGTGGAAAACATGAAAAGGGTCCCACAGGGGGACCATAATAAAGAGCACTTGGATGAGTGGGAAAGTCCTCGGGCCCAGAGGAAAGGGCCCTAGATTTGAAGGGAAGGGCCCTTTTGGGGGTCAGGGGGGCCCTTTGTGGTTTCTTGCACCACGGCCCTGAAGGTTCTAGTTACACCTCTGCTACCTCTGGAAATTTGTGGCTAAATTCAGTAAAAAAACTCTAGGAGGAAGATGGTGCAGAGGTTGTTGAAAGGAGTCACAAGACTCTCTCCAGTTTAGGGAACCCAATACTATCTCTCCTTTTTTACCTTGGTGGCCTGTACAGATGAAAGGTAGCTCTGCATACAAAGGAGTCCCTGTCAGGTATCTTGCGGCAGAGCCTGACGCGTAGAGGGAGACCTCTCATACAGCCCCGGTTCAAGGGCCAGTGGAATTGCGACAGTGGCCGTGAGAGCGCGTGAGGTAAGAGTGCCTGTATGATCTTCTGTTAGTCGCAGAGGTGTGTGGCAAGTGCGTCACCACTTGGGCTGGATGGTTGAAGCAGCGGATGGCAGCAGGAACAGATGATGAAGACATACAACAGATGCAGGACCGGTGTCACCAGGCACCATGCAGAGCAGGACAGACGGATAACTGGATAAAGGGTCAGACAAGCCAGGTCAGCAACAGATGATCAGAGACAAGCATAAACACCAAGGCAGAGAATGGTCAATGTGCAGGCAGAAGTTGGCAACAGGATATCAAGCAGATGAGAGATATGACAAAGTCTAAAGGCAAGCCAAGGTCAGGTTATGTGTAAAGCAAGCATGGTCAGGATAAGCCGGGTCAAACACAGGAATCAAGCAGTGATCACAGGAACAGGTATACAGGTAAAGCTGCAGATCAGACAGCAAAGCACTAGTGCAGCTACTGCCCTTATATAGGAGATTTGGCGCCAACATTAATGGTTAACAGGCGCGTACATTTTACGCATAGGCCTTAGCCTATGCCCGGCAAGACGGGCACCTGCAGATGCATGTCTACGCATGCGTATCTGCCTCTGCCTGCGAGCTTCGGCTGCACTATGGCCGGCACGTCCCTGACAGTCCCTCTGTTGCAACCAATAACTTGTTCTAGAAGTACTTTTACCAAAATAATCACATAATCACATGACCCAAGGAGCATTGCTTGTACAATTGAGTGTCAGAATTTGAGTGTATCTAGGGGAGAATGCTGTCTAATATGGCCCTAGTGGATGACGCCATAGTGGATGAAGTGGGCAGTCAGGGAACAAGCATCCAACTAACCTAGAAGTGTCAGATGTGAATATTCTATGATAGGCAAATGTGAAGAATGCAAAGATCCTGGGACTGGTAGTGGGATAGGTGAATATTGATGTTTTTCTTTTACATGGTGCATTTAGGGACAATAATTCTTTGGAAGGAAGTCACTTCAAGAAGATATTTTCAAGTATTTATTATTTTTAAATATTTTTGATTACTTTAACCATTATAAAATAAAATTTTAGGTTAAAATGGGCCCCCATTGCAGCCACTAAATCTGCTATCTGGCCTGTTAAAGCTGGAACAGCATGAACAGCTTTTAAAATTTGTTAATGTTGCCATGCTGGTCATACTGTACAGGCATAGATTCACTGAAAGTTCATTTTTGAGTGGAAGCCAGCTAAGCTTTTAGCAAATTTTGAAAACTATGATAGAAAGCAGCAGTATTTTAAGGAAATTCACACAGGCACAGGGAGAACATACAAAGACCAGGGACTGAATCCAGGACCTCGGTGCTGCAAAGCCACAGTGACATAAAATAATTCACAGAAAGTTGTCTGTACTCTATACATACAGGTTTTGATGAACTAAATGTCTAATTGTGCAGATAGTTTAAAGTGTATGTCCAGGCAAAGCATTTTTCTTAGATTTGGATAGAATGGGGAAGGGTTATAACCGTAGGTGTGCGCAGCCTTTGGCATTAGGGTGTGCACCCCAAAGCTCAAACACACTCTACCGATCACTCACGATGTTCATTCAGAAAGGGAAGGGGCCGGTTAATGGCATATTTACCGGCCCCTTTCCCCACTCATCCTAAAACATCCACAGCAACAACCGGTGGGAGAGGAGGGAAGCCGGCAGTACTGTGGGTGGAAGGAGGGGGAGCCAGGTCAGTAGGCGGAATCTGTTCTACACAGGGTGATTAGGGTGTGCCTGGGCACACCTGGCACACCCTGTGCGCACGCCTATGGTTATAACACCTGCCATGTATTTTACTACTTACTATTAGAGAGATTTTCCGCCCTCACTTTCTGTCCTGCTGACAACAGTAACCCATATATATATATATATATATATATATATATATATATATATATATATATATATATTGTGAGGGGGTTAGCTCGGCAGCGGGTGTGTGTGACCCCCGAGATGGGCTCCCCACACAAAAACAGGCCCAGCAAACGGAGGTTGTGGTTTTCAAAATCAAAAAGGTGCGGTTTATTTTCTATTTACAGTGACAAAACACAGCAAAGCAAAAGAAACATAAACAAAATAAATCCTGGTCAACTTGACCTCTGACTAAACATACAGGTTTCCTAACTAACAACTGGGATCAGCCTAGTGCTGTCCTAGTCCCTAAGTCCCTGGTTTTAAATGTCCAAGCAAATAGCCACACAGGCTTTGTCTCACCGCACAGGGGTTCACTCTCCCTAGACAGTCCACACAGGTCTGGGTCCAGGCATGAGCTAACATCTAATGAAGCTGGGAGTTCTTATAGAGGCCTAAATGAGCTGACAAGCTTCAGCTGGTCTCATCAACTCCCTGTCTGCACGACGCCCCACACTCTCCCTAGAGGTATGAGTCATCCATGAGCCCACTAGCCTCAGCTGGGCTTATACAACTCTCCACCTAGTTGTATAAGTCGGCGTAAAGCCTGAATCTGGGCGAAATATATCTACCCCCCTGGATGCAACCAGGTGACTTTACCTTCCTGCTGTCACATACCCCCCCCCTCTTGTTTTAACCTCGGGGTTGGAACACCAGCAATCAGGCATTCATGTACTCGAGACAAAGCATCCACATTCCCCATTTGAACGCCAGGGCGATGCTTTACTGTGAAGTTGAATTCCTGGAGGGCCAGGAACCACCTATTCACTCTTCTATTTGTTTCCTTGTTTTGAGCCATCCACTTTAACGGAGCGTGATCCGTAACCATGTCAAAGTGCCTACCTAGCAGGTAGTACCGAAGGGAATCTAGAGCCCACTTCACCGCTAAACACTCCTTTTCAACGGTGGCGTAATTTACCTCATGGGACTTCAACTTCCTGCTGAGGTAAATGACTGGGTGCTCTTCCCCGTTCCAGACCTGGGACAATACTGCTCCTAACCCCACATCTGACGCATCACTTTGTACGACAAAGTCTTTAGAGAAGTCGGGTGAGTACAACACTGGCTGGCTACATAAGGCTTGTTTCAAGAATTGGAATGCTGCCTCAGCCTCGGGGGTCCATTTAATCATGACCGACCCTTTCCCCTTCGTCAGGTTGGTTAGGGGCACAGCCTTAGAAGCAAAGTGGGGAATGAATCGCCGATAATACCCAGCGATTCCCAGAAAGGCTCGTACCTGCTTCTTGCTGTTGGGACGTGGCCAACTCTGGATGGCCTCAACTTTGTTGAGTTGGGGTTTTATTACTCCCCTCCCAATGGTGTACCCAAGATATTTGGCCTCCTCCTGCCCAATGGTACACTTCTTGGGGTTAGCCGTAAACCCCGCTTCCCGAACAGAGTCCAGGACTGCTTGCACTTTTGGCAGATGTGAGGCCCAATCTGTGCTATGGACAATTACGTCATCCAGGTAAGCCGCAGCATACTTCCGATGGGGCCTCAGCATCTGGTCCATTTTCCGCTGGAATGTGGCCGGCGCATTCTGTAACCCGAACGGCATTCTTTTATATTGGAACGCCCCGTCTGGGGTTACAAATGCGGTTTTCTCTTTGGCCGACTTGGCCAGGGGGATTTGCCAATACCCTTTTGTGAGGTC
The DNA here is from genome assembly GCA_029206835.1 of Rana muscosa. NCBI lineage: Eukaryota > Metazoa > Chordata > Amphibia > Anura > Ranidae > Rana > Rana muscosa. Next base: position 119,127,302 of record CM055127.1, read on the forward strand.
AAGAGTCGTCATGTATCGGGCTGTTCCCAGCCGGTCGATCAACTCATCTATACGTGGCATGGGGTAGGTGTCAAATTTTGTAACTTTGTTCAACTGACGAAAATCGTTACAAAATCGCCAGCTCCCATCCGGTTTAGGCACCAACACAATGGGACTAGACCAATCACTTTGGGACTCCTCTATCACCCCTAAGTTCAGCATTTTCTGTACTTCCTCCCGTATTGCCTCCCGTCGGGCCTCTGGGATCCGATAGGGTTTTAACTTCACCCTTTCACCGGGCGGGGTAATGATGTCATGCTCTACCCCAGATGTTTGTCCCGGCAGCTCAGAGAATACCTCCTTGTTGCGAAGCACAAACTCCTTAACCTCCTGTTGTTGGGGTTGTGACAAGGTGGCTGCTATTCCAACCTCAGGAATCACGCAACCAGTTTGAGCTGGTGACCAAGTGTCTGCGACTAGGGACTCTCTATCCCTCCAGGCTTTCAACAGATTAACGTGATAGATCTGTTCGGGCTTTCGCCTTCCTGGTTGTCTGACCTTGTAATTCACTTCGCTCACTTTTTCCATTATCTCGTAGGGGCCTTGCCATTTGGCAAGGAATTTACTTTCAACCGTAGGGACAAGTACCAGTATCCTATCCCCCGGGGAAAAGGTACGGGTCTTGGCTCCACGGTTGTACACTCTCTGCTGTGCTAACTGCGCTTGGGCCAAATGTTCCTTCACGATGGGCATTACCTGTGCAATTCGGTCTTGCATCAGGGCGACATGCTCAATCACACTCCTGTGGGGAGAACTCTCACTTTCCCAAGTTTCCTTGGCAATATCCAACAGCCCTCTTGGGTGTCTCCCATACAGTAACTCAAAGGGGGAGAATCCCGTAGAGGATTGGGGCACCTCCCTAATAGCAAACATCAGATAAGGAAGTAGACAGTCCCAATCCTTTCCATCTCTATCCACCACTTTCTTCAACATTTGTTTTAGGGTTTTGTTGAATCTTTCAACCAGCCCATCGGTTTGGGGGTGATACACAGATGTACGTAATTGCGTCACTTTGAACAATTTACACAGCTCCTTCATAACCCGGGACATAAAGGGTGTACCTCGGTCCGTAAGCAGTTCTTTACAAATACCCACCCGGCTAAACACAAGAGATAGCTCTTTGGCTATGGTTTTGGCCGAGGTATTTCGGAGAGGGATCGCTTCTGGATAACGGGTGGCATAGTCCATTATAACTAATATGTACTGGTGCCCCCTAGCGGACTTGATTATAGGACCTACCAAATCCATGGCGATCCTCTCAAACGGGACCTCAATGATGGGTAGAGGGACCAGCGGGCTACGGAAATGTGGCATCGGGGCCGACCTCTGACACACAGGGCAGGAGGAACAATAATTTTCTATGTCCTTCATCACCCCCGGCCAATAGAATCTCTGTAATACCCTCTCTCGGGTTTTCTCTGTCCCCAGATGACCTCCAAGAATGTGCCCATGGGCCAACTCCAACACCAACTTCCTGTAAGGTTTGGGCACCACAAGCTGCTCAACGGTTTCTTCTGCCCTTTTTGCCACCCGATACAGTAGGTCCTTCTCTACGCTGAAGTATGGGTAAGTGCAGGTATTATCTGGGTTCACTAACTCGCCATCTATTTTCACTACGTTTTCCCGTGCCTTTATTAGGGCGGGGTCTTTCAACTGTTCTGTGGCAAAGTTTTCCCTGTGAACCTCAAGATCAGAAAACTCCACAGACGGTAGGTTTTCGTCTGAGGAGGTGGGCTCCTCTCCAGTTTCTTGAGTCTCCCCTGCCAATACTGATAAGGGAAATTCCGGAGAGTCCTCACCACTCTCAGGGGAGTTCTGGCTATCACATTCCTGGTACATAGGGGCACCAGTGGGGGGCTCAGGATCATCCCACAGTTCCCAGAACTTCGGAAAATCCCTTCCCACAATGGCGTCATGCGGTAACTGAGATACTAAGCCCACTGGATGAGAGAGGGTACCTTTGGGGGTCTCGAAACACACTGTAGTCACTGGATACTCTCGGGTGTCCCCATGCACACAAATAACAGCTACCTTGCTATTCCCAGAGACCTCTGTTTTAACTAACTCAGCCTTTATCAGGGTCACAAGGCTACCTGAATCCAGCAATACCACAACATTTCTACCATTAACACACATTTTGCATAAATGTTTCTCAGTTCCTCGAATGGCAGTGCATGCGACTGTCGCACACAGCGACTGACGTCTGCCCATCAGAAAGTCACACTGCATGGGTTCCTCCACAACCGGGCAATTGGCTGCAATATGTCCCGCTTGCCGGCAGCGGTAGCAAACGATCCTTCTTGCGGCCTCTTGAGCCGCTGATTTCCCAGGCTGTTCTCGCCAAACTTGGGGTAGAGCTCCCACCCTCTCACTCTCTCCACCCTCACCCCTTGGAATCCTCTTATCCGCCCCTGGGGATGGTCTGGTCTTAGGGTGGAAAGTCCGAGTGTCTCTGGAAGAGGCCGTCAGGTTCTCTGTAGCCAAGTATTTCTCCACACGATCCACAAGACCATCGGCCGTCTCTGGGTCTCCATGGCTTACCCACTTTTGGATGGCAGTAGGAAGAGCTCTCAAAAACCGATCCATTACAACACGTTCCACAATCTTTGGTGCGGACAAAGTCTCTGGCTGTAGCCACTTTCTGCTCAGGTGAATGAGATCATACATTTGAGACCTGGGGGGTTTTCCAAGCTGGAAAGTCCAGTTATGCACACGCTGAGCCCGAACAGCCTGGGTGACACCCAGCCTTGCCAATATTTCAGCTTTTAGCATCACATAGTCTTTTGCTTGGTTAGGCTCTAGGTCATAGTAAGCTTTCTGCGATTCACCAGTTAACAGAGGAGCCACCAGTCCAGCCCACTGCTCCTCAGGCCACTTTTCTCTTTCAGCGGTCCTTTCAAATGTGGTCAAAAATACCTCTGGATCATCCTCTCCAGTCATTTTTGTCAATAAACGACTCACCCCAAAGGACGCGGTATTAGTGGGACGGCTTTCCTCACTGGTCTGCGGACGTTGCTGCATTACTGCTTCCATCTGTTGTTGTAGTCTCTGCTCTTGCTTCTGCAACAGGTCTATGAAGCGGGCCTCAGATTGCTGCTGGGCTTGTTGCTGAGCCTCCAGACTCTGTTGCAAAGTTGCGTTTGTCTGCTGCTGGGCTGCAAGGCTCTGTTGATGAGCTTGCTGCTGGGCTGCGAAGTTCTGTTGTTGAGCTGCAAGGCTCTTTTGCAAACCTGCATTTGTCTGCTGTTGATTGGCATTTGCTAGAGCCAGCTGCTTCAGTATCTCCTCCATGCTGGCTTAAAAAAAAACTGCCACTGGTTCTCCACCAACTGTGAGGGGGTTAGCTCGGCAGCGGGTGTGTGTGACCCCCGAGATGGGCTCCCCACACAAAAACAGGCCCAGCAAACGGAGGTTGTGGTTTTCAAAATCAAAAAGGTGCGGTTTATTTTCTATTTACAGTGACAAAACACAGCAAAGCAAAAGAAACATAAACAAAATAAATCCTGGTCAACTTGACCTCTGACTAAACATACAGGTTTCCTAACTAACAACTGGGATCAGCCTAGTGCTGTCCTAGTCCCTAAGTCCCTGGTTTTAAATGTCCAAGCAAATAGCCACACAGGCTTTGTCTCACCGCACAGGGGTTCACTCTCCCTAGACAGTCCACACAGGTCTGGGTCCAGGCATGAGCTAACATCTAATGAAGCTGGGAGTTCTTATAGAGGCCTAAATGAGCTGACAAGCTTCAGCTGGTCTCATCAACTCCCTGTCTGCACGACGCCCCACACTCTCCCTAGAGGTATGAGTCATCCATGAGCCCACTAGCCTCAGCTGGGCTTATACAACTCTCCACCTAGTTGTATAAGTCGGCGTAAAGCCTGAATCTGGGCGAAATATATCTACCCCCCTGGATGCAACCAGGTGACTTTACCTTCCTGCTGTCACAATATATATATATATATATATATATATATATATATATATATTCATATATACACTGTATATATATATTGTGACAGCAGGAAGGTAAAGTCACCTGGTTGCATCCAGGGGGGTAGATATATTTCGCCCAGATTCAGGCTTTACGCCGACTTATACAACTAGGTGAAGAGTTGTATAAGGCTAGTGGGCTCATGGATGACTCATACCTCTAGGGAGAGTGTGGGGCGTCGTGCAGACAGAGATGAGGAGACCAGCTGAACCTTGTCAGCTCATTTAGGCCTCTATAAGAACTCCCAGCTTCATTAGATGTTAGCTCATGCCTGGAACCAGACCTGTGTGGACTGTCTAGGGAGAGTGAACCCCTGTGCGGTGAGACAAAGCCTGTGTGGCTATTTGCTTGGACATTTAAAACCAGGGACTTAGGGACTAGGACAGCACTAGGCTGATCCCAGTTGTTAGTTAGGAAACCTGTATGTTTAGTCAGAGGTCAAGTCGACCAGGATTTATTTTGTTTATGTTTCTTTTGCTTTGCTGTGTTTTGTCACTGTAAATAGAAAATAAACCGCACCTTTTTGATTTTGAAAACCACAACCTCCGTTTGCTGGGCCTGTTTTTGTGTGGGGAGCCCATCTCGGGGGTCACACACACCCGCTGCCGAGCTAACCCCCTCACAGTTGGTGGAGAACCAGTGGCAGTTTTTTTTTTTTAAGCCAGCATGGAGGAGATACTGAAGCAGCTGGCTCTAGCAAATGCCAATCAACAGCAGACAAATGCAGGTTTGCAAAAGAACTTCGCAGCCCAGCAGCAAGCTCATCAACAGAGCCTTGCAGCCCAGCAGCAGACAAACGCAACTTTGCAACAGAGTCTGGAGGCTCAGCAACAAGCCCAGCAGCAATCGGAGGCCCGCTTCATAGACCTGTTGCAGAAGCAAGAGCAGAGACTACAACAACAGATGGAAGCAGTAATGCAGCAACGTCCGCAGACCAGTGAGGAAAGCCGTCCCACTAATACCGCGTCCTTTGGGGTGAGTCGTTTATTGACAAAAATGACTGGAGAGGATGATCCAGAGGTATTTTTGACCACATTTGAAAGGACCGCTGAAAGAGAAAAGTGGCCTGAGGAGCAGTGGGCTGGACTGGTGGCTCCTCTGTTAACTGGTGAATCGCAGAAAGCTTACTATGACCTAGAGCCTAACCAAGCAAAAGACTATGTGATGCTAAAAGCTGAAATATTGGCAAGGCTGGGTGTCACCCAGGCTGTCCGGGCTCAGCGTGTGCATAACTGGACTTTCCAGCTTGGAAAACCCCCCAGGTCTCAAATGTATGATCTCATTCACCTGAGCAGAAAGTGGCTACAGCCAGAGACTTTGTCCGCACCAAAGATTGTGGAACGTGTTGTAATGGATCGGTTTTTGAGAGCTCTTCCTACTGCCATCCAAAAGTGGGTAAGCCATGGAGACCCAGAGACGGCCGATGGTCTTGTGGATCGTGTGGAGAAATACTTGGCTACAGAGAACCTGACGGCCTCTTCCAGAGACACTCGGACTTTCCACCCTAAGACCAGACCATCCCCAGGGGCGGATAAGAGGATTCCAAGGGGTGAGGGTGGAGAGAGTGAGAGGGTGGGAGCTCTACCCCAAGTTTGGCGAGAACAGCCTGGGAAATCAGCGGCTCAAGAGGCCGCAAGAAGGATCGTTTGCTACCGCTGCCGGCAAGCGGGACATATTGCAGCCAATTGCCCGGTTGTGGAGGAACCCATGCAGTGTGACTTTCTGACGGGCAAACGTCAGTCGCTGTGTGCGACAGTCGCATGCACTGCCATTCGAGGAACTGAGAAACATTTATGCAAAATGTGTGTTAATGGTAGAAATGTTGTGGTATTGTTGGATTCAGGTAGCCTTGTGACCCTGATAAAGGCTGAGTTAGTTAAAACAGAGGTCTCTGGGAATAGCAAGGTAGCTGTTATTTGTGTGCATGGGGACACCCGAGAGTATCCAGTGACTACAGTGTGTTTCGAGACCCCCAAAGGTACCCTCTCTCATCCAGTGGGCTTAGTATCTCAGTTACCGCATGACGCCATTGTGGGAAGGGATTTTCCGAAGTTCTGGGAACTGTGGGATGATCCTGAGCCCCCCACTGGTGCCCCTATGTACCAGGAATGTGATAGCCAGAACTCCCCTGAGAGTGGTGAGGACTCTCCGGAATTTCCCTTATCAGTATTGGCAGGGGAGACTCAAGAAACTGGAGAGGAGCCCACCTCCTCAGACGAAAACCTACCGTCTGTGGAGTTTTCTGATCTTGAGGTTGACAGGGAAAACTTTGCCACAGAACAGTTGAAAGACCCCGCCCTAATAAAGGCACGGGAAAACGTAGTGAAAATAGATGGCGAGTTAGTGAACCCAGATAATACCTGCACTTACCCATACTTCAGCGTAGAGAAGGACCTACTGTATCGGGTGGCAAAAAGGGCAGAAGAAACCGTTGAGCAGCTTGTGGTGCCCAAACCTTACAGGAAGTTGGTGTTGGAGTTGGCCCATGGGCACATTCTTGGAGGTCATCTGGGGACAGAGAAAACCCGAGAGAGGGTATTACAGAGATTCTATTGGCCGGGGGTGATGAAGGACATAGAAAATTATTGTTCCTCCTGCCCTGTGTGTCAGAGGTCGGCCCCGATGCCACATTTCCGTAGCCCGCTGGTCCCTCTACCCATCATTGAGGTCCCGTTTGAAAGGATCGCCATGGATTTGGTAGGTCCTATAATCAAGTCCGCTAGGGGGCACCAGTACATATTAGTTATAATGGACTATGCCACCCGTTATCCAGAAGCGATCCCTCTCCGAAATACCTCGGCCAAAACCATAGCCAAAGAGCTATCTCTTGTGTTTAGCCGGGTGGGTATTTGTAAAGAACTGCTTACGGACCAAGGTACACCCTTTATGTCCCGGGTTATGAAGGAGCTGTGTAAATTGTTCAAAGTGACGCAATTACGTACATCTGTGTATCACCCCCAAACCGATGGGCTGGTTGAAAGGTTCAACAAAACCCTAAAACAAATGTTGAAGAAAGTGGTGGATAGAGATGGAAAGGATTGGGACTGTCTACTTCCTTATCTGATGTTTGCTATTAGGGAGGTGCCCCAATCCTCTACGGGATTCTCCCCCTTTGAGTTACTGTATGGGAGACACCCAAGAGGGCTGTTGGATATTGCCAAGGAAACTTGGGAAAGTGAGAGTTCTCCCCACAGGAGTGTGATTGAGCATGTCGCCCTGATGCAAGACCGAATTGCACAGGTAATGCCCATCGTGAAGGAACATTTGGCCCAAGCGCAGTTAGCACAGCAGAGAGTGTACAACCGTGGAGCCAAGACCCGTACCTTTTCCCCGGGGGATAGGATACTGGTACTTGTCCCTACGGTTGAAAGTAAATTCCTTGCCAAATGGCAAGGCCCCTACGAGATAATGGAAAAAGTGAGCGAAGTGAATTACAAGGTCAGACAACCAGGAAGGCGAAAGCCCGAACAGATCTATCACGTTAATCTGTTGAAAGCCTGGAGGGATAGAGAGTCCCTAGTCGCAGACACTTGGTCACCAGCTCAAACTGGTTGCGTGATTCCTGAGGTTGGAATAGCAGCCACCTTGTCACAACCCCAACAACAGGAGGTTAAGGAGTTTGTGCTTCGCAACAAGGAGGTATTCTCTGAGCTGCCGGGACAAACATCTGGGGTAGAGCATGACATCATTACCCCGCCCGGTGAAAGGGTGAAGTTAAAACCCTATCGGATCCCAGAGGCCCGACGGGAGGCAATACGGGAGGAAGTACAGAAAATGCTGAACTTAGGGGTGATAGAGGAGTCCCAAAGTGATTGGTCTAGTCCCATTGTGTTGGTGCCTAAACCGGATGGGAGCTGGCGATTTTGTAACGATTTTCGTCAGTTGAACAAAGTTACAAAATTTGACACCTACCCCATGCCACGTATAGATGAGTTGATCGACCGGCTGGGAACAGCCCGATACATGACGACTCTTGACCTCACAAAAGGGTATTGGCAAATCCCCCTGGCCAAGTCGGCCAAAGAGAAAACCGCATTTGTAACCCCAGACGGGGCGTTCCAATATAAAAGAATGCCGTTCGGGTTACAGAATGCGCCGGCCACATTCCAGCGGAAAATGGACCAGATGCTGAGGCCCCATCGGAAGTATGCTGCGGCTTACCTGGATGACATAATTGTCCATAGCACAGATTGGGCCTCACATCTGCCAAAAGTGCAAGCAGTCCTGGACTCTGTTCGGGAAGCGGGGTTTACGGCTAACCCCAAGAAGTGTACCATTGGGCAGGAGGAGGCCAAATATCTTGGGTACACCATTGGGAGGGGAGTAATAAAACCCCAACTCAACAAAGTCGAGGCCATCCAGAGTTGGCCACGTCCCAACAGCAAGAAGCAGGTACGAGCCTTTCTGGGAATCGCTGGGTATTATCGGCGATTCATTCCCCACTTTGCTTCTAAGGCTGTGCCCCTAACCAACCTGACGAAGGGGAAAGGGTCGGTCATGATTAAATGGACCCCCGAGGCTGAGGCAGCATTCCAATTCTTGAAACAAGCCTTATGTAGCCAGCCAGTGTTGTACTCACCCGACTTCTCTAAAGACTTTGTCGTACAAAGTGATGCGTCAGATGTGGGGTTAGGAGCAGTATTGTCCCAGGTCTGGAACGGGGAAGAGCACCCAGTCATTTACCTCAGCAGGAAGTTGAAGTCCCATGAGGTAAATTACGCCACCGTTGAAAAGGAGTGTTTAGCGGTGAAGTGGGCTCTAGATTCCCTTCGGTACTACCTGCTAGGTAGGCACTTTGACATGGTTACGGATCACGCTCCGTTAAAGTGGATGGCTCAAAACAAGGAAACAAATAGAAGAGTGAATAGGTGGTTCCTGGCCCTCCAGGAATTCAACTTCACAGTAAAGCATCGCCCTGGCGTTCAAATGGGGAATGTGGATGCTTTGTCTCGAGTACATGAATGCCTGATTGCTGGTGTTCCAACCCCGAGGTTAAAACAAGAGGGGGGGGTATGTGACAGCAGGAAGGTAAAGTCACCTGGTTGCATCAAGGGGGGTAGATATATTTCGCCCAGATTCAGGCTTTACACCGACTTATACAACTAGGTGAAGAGTTGTATAAGGCTAGTGGGCTCATGGATGACTCATACCTCTAGGGAGAGTGTGGGGCGTCGTGCAGACAGAGATGAGGAGACCAGCTGAACCTTGTCAGCTCATTTAGGCCTCTATAAGAACTCCCAGCTTCATTAGATGTTAGCTCATGCCTGGAACCAGACCTGTGTGGACTGTCTAGGGAGAGTGAACCCCTGTGCGGTGAGACAAAGCCTGTGTGGCTATTTGCTTGGACATTTAAAACCAGGGACTTAGGGACTAGGACAGCACTAGGCTGATCCCAGTTGTTAGTTAGGAAACCTGTATGTTTAGTCAGAGGTCAAGTCGACCAGGATTTATTTTGTTTATGTTTCTTTTGCTTTGCTGTGTTTTGTCACTGTAAATAGAAAATAAACCGCACCTTTTTGATTTTGAAAACCACAACCTCCGTTTGCTGGGCCTGTTTTTGTGTGGGGAGCCCATCTCGGGGGTCACACACACCCGCTGCCGAGCTAACCCCCTCACAATATATATATATATATATATATATATATATACACAGTATATAGAACAATACTTTTATTTTCTGGAGCAAAGGCTGCAGAAGCAGCCACTGATGGACTGCTGGACCACTGCGCAAATCAAGTTCAACAATATCAGGTCTTTGACTTATATCAAGTGCACACAAAATGTATATTTTTTTCCAAGTTTTGATGAAGCGGACAGAAATTCAACACCTGAAATACAATTAATTTATAAACATTATATCAATGAAGCACTTACCCCCGCAGGAGCTGCTGGTGATGATGGCTTCCCTGCTCTGCCACGGCTCTTAAAACTGCTCGGTCCCTACTGACACACGTGGTTATAGGTTGCAGGCCACCCATTAACTAATTGTTCTGTAGGTGGTGCATGTATAGCTGTCCCTTTAGGAGTGCGTGATTAAATGGCTGATGGAAGCTAAGTAAAGAACAGTCTCTGATGTGTTAACAGTGTGAGTAGTAAAGGATTAAGTGATGTATTTGCTCTCACCATTCCTGGCAGGTGACAGGTCTGGTTCCATATGCCTGGCAGACAGCTGTTCCAGAAGTCCTAGTCCTCATGATTGGTTCTTCGCTGGCTCAGTCTCCCAGCTCTAGTGTAGATACACACACAGCAGCCGGTTTCAAGACACAGCAACTCTCTGTGGCTCAGTCCTCAGGCTTTATGGGTGCTGACCAGGGCTCAGTATCTCACAGGCTCCGACAGACAACGCAGCAGGTCTACATGCTCCAGGTCCCAGCTGCAAAAGACTCGATCTCTCTCAAAATGCCCAAGCAGTGAGTCCAAGCCCCCACTCTGTTGCTTTAAACAGTGCTTCTCTGGGACTATATATCCCAGTGTCCCCTGTGGCTACACAGTAGGATGGGGGGTTACAGGCACAAACACACAGATGCAGCGTTCTAGCGCTGAACAGCCACTCTGTCACTGCTCATGGCGTAGAGGATATGAGTGGAGGACCACACAGCCGGTTGCACTCGGCTACATCAACGAACAAATAAACTTGTGTTTGGACTTTAAAATTACAGTGTGGTGCTTCCATTTCTTAACTTACTCAAATTTGTGACGGTGTGCCCTTTATAGATTTTCCCTACTTCCTGTCTGGTGAAACCGCCATTAACAGGACAGGCAGTGAAGGTATATCTACCTAATGGAACCTTGGACAGGAGTAAAACGTGAAAGAAGTTCTAACCCTTATGCCGCGTACACGCGGTTGGAAATTCCGCCAGCAAAAGTCCGATGTGAGCTTTTGGTCGGAAATTCCGACCGTGTGTATGCTCCATCGGACTTTTGCTGGCAGAATTTCCGCCAGCAAAAGATTGAGAGCAGGTTCTCTATTTTTCCAACGGAGAAAGTTCCTATCGGAAATTCCGTTCATCTGTATGCAATTCCGACTCGCAAAAAAACACGCATTCTCAGAATCAAGCATTAGAGCCGAACTGCCTATTGAACTTCATTGGTCTCGGCTCGTCGTAGTGTTGTACGTCACCGCGTTCTGGACGCTCGAAAGTTCAGAGAACTTTTGTGTGACCGTGTGTATGCAAGCCAAGCTTGAGCGGAATTCCGTCGGAAAAACCATCCAAGGTTTTTCCGACGGAAATTTCGATCGTGTGTACACGGCATAACACATTCTATCCAAAATTAGACAAAAAGGCTTCACATTCACTTTAGGGATGACAAGTGCCTATTCTTGTTTATTTTTTATTTTTATTTGTCTCTGTTACCGTAATTGCAAGTGGTTTTCTTCAGATTAGTTTTAATCTGACTGGCTGCGTGGTTCTTTTTCTTTCCAGTACGCGGACATAATGTGAACTTTTCACTCCTTCCTTCCTCTGCTCTTTTTATTTGCACATTCTTGCTCATTTAACAGCAAAACATCTGATCTTCTTCCAAGATGGTTGCACTGGGGGGTGGACACAAAGTCTGCCAATCAAAACAGGACATGTAATCGAAGCCAGAAAGAGAGACACAAAAATGACCAATAGCTGAGCATTACACCGAACACAGCGCAGAAACCAAATGTGAATGTCTAACTTTTTCCTATGGCAAGGTTTGGCTCCATCACAAGCGTTTCTGGCTGATTTACATGTGTTCTGAGTGCAATCAACATTTCATTTTTTAAGGGCAACAATAAGACTATAATGTAGTTACTTCTCAAAAGTAACACGCTGGTCGGAATTTATCAACATATTTATAGTCCTTTCTAAAGCCTAAAGGGTTTTGATTCCATTTTCGGGACAAATGAATCAGTTTCTGTAAACATCCATACCAATACACATATCTCAAAAACATACAAACAAGTAAGAAAAAATTGATATGGGCTCTACCTTCCTCCTGATCCTCATAATAATGTAGAGTTGTTTCAAAAATGCTTGGAAACGCATGAAACATACACCATGGCAGCACTTAATTGATTAAAACCACATACAATACCTTTATTGAACTAGATTAAAATCGACATACATTAGACAACAAATAATGACTAAAAACCTGCCAACCACCAGATCACCACCTATTGTGGCAAATCCAGTATTCTCTTATATCTCTATGCTTTACCGGTGGCCACCTAAAATTACCAGCTATAAATGAACTATCTGGACTGGCTGCTAATGCTTCAACAAGATGATATATGAGGGTGACACAGTAGGAACATCCCACTGAATCCATCAATATACCATGTCATTACCAAAAAACACATGAATACTGTTAATCAATGGATATCACACCACACAATTATTTTTTGATGTTCACATTAATTCCCAAATGATACTAAAGCTTAACCTTCTTTGTAATATTTTGAAGAACCCTGTAAACATTTTTCGTGCACATGGGTCTTTTCCCTGATTTCATTAGCACCTGGCAGGTGTATGTGTCTCTTGGCTTCAGTGTAGTTGGCATAATTTGGATGCTGGATCCCCATAAATGGTATGTAATACTGCTAATCATTTCCGTGTGCTGTAAAGTCTATGGTTTCTTTGGAAGCATAAGCATTTGGAATCAAAAGGCATTGGCCTTAAGTAAAGGCCGTACAGCTTGTAGTCCAAGGGACAGAAACGTATTTTCCTCTATGTAACTTGTGTTCTTGATTCTGTCCGTAGAGATGGTGATGGTGAATCCTTGAATACTCAACTGTCCCGCTGCCCTTGTGTTGGTATCTCTTCTGTAATCAAGGAAAAACCCAGATTGAACCTTTACATTTTATTGCATATTTATCTTAATAGTATAATAGCAGATAATAATGTCACTTTAATACTTCAGAACCAGTTCCTGTCCAGTTATGTTGGGTGGAGGCTGAAGGAAACATTTGTGCCTGTAATAATTTGAGGCATAAATGAAATGTGCCCTCATACGCTGCAACATCAGGTCTTTAGTGGAGGACATAGTTTCCCTGTCATCCCTACAGCACACTTTTTTTCACCTGGGTCTCTAGGTCTCACTATTGGCATATTATGTGAAATTTGGAATGGTTCTGCTGTTATAGGCCTTCAGATCACTATCCTGTTATAAAAGGGGGCTACAGGTATGGCATGGAAAAAGCATGTGTAGCAACTCCTTACCACTGAGAGGTAAGAGACTTCCAGGTGGCCTAGAGTGCTATCGTTTTGGATCTCAGGGTCTGGTCCTTGGTGTATGGCTGGGAAAGTTGGGATACAGGCGTTCTTCAGCAAGAAGATCCTCTCCTCAGCCCAGGTCTCTTTAGGTCCACTCCAGCTCTAGCTTGGTTTCCGGGGCCATCAACACATGGCTCATGCAAACGGCAGGTTCAAACAGCAATTCTTCACACAGGCCTCCTCCCACGGAAAAGCCCCAGGGGAGAGAGAGTTCTGGAAAGGTGCTTGCAAACATTTATCATCTTCCCAAGCCATACCTGTCAGTTCTACTCCCCAGCGATTGGCCTGGTCAGATAAATATTCATAAACCAGAGAGTTGACCCTCCTGCACTGCTTATTGGAATCGCCTTCCAGCAACAGGTAGAGCCAATCAGCCCCACTGGGGTTAGGGAAGACCTGCAGAGTGCAGAAAGTCCAACCACAACACTTGGGACTCAACTGCTTAGGGTTAGTTTGAGTCATTTTGAATTCCTTTACAAGTGCCTCAGACCTGAAGTTGACCTCATTCTGTCCTGCATTTGACCTGTTTTTCATAAAATCTACTGGAATGTAAAACCCATCTGATGTGAAAAAAAAGCCAGTCGACGCAGGCTCTTCAACAGGGGTTGTCATTTTGATCTGAATGGTAAAAGTAATAGGGTCTTTTTTTAAATCCCATTTAATCATCACTTCATGATTTAAAACCTTTGTACTGTTTGGGTTAATTGACTTGTCCTTCTCTCTGTGCCAGCCTGAACTGCCAAAGACTGAGAGCAGCTATATTGTTAGAGGATTGCAGTCCACCTCATGTTAGTTTTGTTTCAACCACAAGCATTGCAATAGCGCATGCTATGTCCCAATTTTCAAGACACTAATATTTTCTTTGGGTTTTACTTTGCATTTCCCTTGTCTAGATTTCCAGGAATTGTGAGGTACTCTTTGGTCGCCTTGTCTTGAAAACTACACTTGCTGCAAAAACAACAAATTGGAATGAGGTATTACAGAAGGTCATTAGTGAGGGTTTTGAACGATGGTCTAATGATGATCTAAAAAAAAGATTGTATAATTGTCATTAAAGGTACAAGTAAAAGTCACCTTTTCTTTAAAATGAAATACAGGAAACTGGAGGCAGAAGTTGATCTAGATCTACTGGCCATTAGTGACCAAGAGTATGTTAAAGGTTATGTTTGTGGACTATAAGATGTCATTTCAGGCAAAAATATTTTTTTTTATCACTGGGAATAGAAGGGAGGTCCACTATACAGCACACAGACACTTTTTAAAGATACTGTATATGGGCAAGACTACGACTCTTGTGACCATTTCAAGTAAAAGTGAATGCAAAATTTCATTTTTAGATGAATTCAGAATCCTGCTGAATTTGTCTTCACTGTCTTTATACCCTTGGGGAGATTTTCATTTTCTTTCTGTCTCCAAGACACAACAGGAAATGCAATCAAATCCGTCCAAAAGCGAGGGGAAACCTCCCTTTAGCCAGGTGTCACATTTCATGTGTTAGATGATTCTATATTGCCCTGAGTTTAGTGGGAGGAGAAATGGCCAGCATTGGTGGTCTATAATGCCCTGAGATCAGTGGGAGGAGAAATGGCCAGCATTGGTGGTCTATAATGCCCTGAGATCAGTGGGAGGAGAAATGGCCAGCATTGGTGGTCTGGAGAAGAAAAGATGACCAGCGTTGTTGGTCAGGAGAAAAAAAGATGCACAATTTTAGTGGTCGGTAGGAAGAAAACATTATTTTTTGGTCTGTAGCACGGCCCCCTAAGGGATTGCTTGGAATTATATTCTGAACCAAATGGTGTACTAAAATATTTAATAAAATATAACAGAATAATAATATTTCTACACTAACAACCAATGTAAGGGGGCACCCTACACTGATCACCAATGTAACTGAGACATTTACATGACCTCAACACAACAGGAGTATTTACATAAACCACCAATGTATTGAGACATTTACACTGACCAGCCATGTAACAGGTGTATTTACAGTAACCTCCCATCTCTCAACTAATCTCTGCATTCTTATCTCCATCTCAGTACAACTCTGCACCTCTAACTCATCATCTGCTAACCTCTGTCCCCCAAACCCCTCATCTACTAACCTCTGCACTCCAACCCCTCCTTCCCATTCAACTCTGCACCTCTGCACACCTCTTCTGCTCACCTCTGCACCTCACCTGTATGCTGTTTACATCTTCTAGGTGGGCGGCATGCAGAGGAGGGGGTGTAATTTGCATATAAATTGCGGCGGCCGACCTCATTTACATAACAAGGCCCGCGCGATTTACATATGAAAGCTGATCCTGTGGGGGTTAATTAAGGAACAATACCTTTTGTTTCTCTCTCTCTAGCAGCTGACGGTAGGGGAGAAACAGGATTTAGCTGGGAGATGCATAGGGTATCGTTCTGCCGCCAAAACGATCCTCCTATCAGCGGCTCTGCTGGTCAGTATTCGCTCCATAAGACGCACAGACATTTCCCCCCATTTTTTGGGGGGAAAAAAGTGCGTCTTATGGAGCGAAAAATATGGTACCTGCTCATCTGTATGGCCATGACCTGGTGAACATTCCAGCCCACCTGACACTCTGGGTTCAGACATTCTTATATCACTAGTGTAGAGTAATAAATCAGACAACTCTGTGTGTTTATGTTCTGAGAATGTTTACTATAACCAATTGAAGGAGATGTTGTCACAAAAAGGAGGTGATAGATCTGCTGAGTTTTAGGCAACAACGCCAACTCACCAAAGGGATCCCTCCAAAAGACAAAAGGCAAAATAATAACAAATGGCAATATGATATACACACTTCCTTAAATAAATAATGCTACCCCCTGCAGAAGATGGAACCTGGCCAGCCTATACTGCTATCCTAAGGAGAAAGAGCAGGTCTAGAAGTGATAATATAATGGCTCTTGTATCAGCAATAGCATCAATGTGCCCGTTGCAGATCTGATGGTCTTCCCCGGCGTGTAGGAGCTTGTTAACTGTAATCCGATTAGGTGTAGTGGGAAGAAATAGATTTCTTGTAGTGAGGAAGACTAAAGATGTATAAGCACAGTGTTCAAATAGATTCAGTAGAGTATTCCTAAATAGGGATGAGCCCGATGTTCGAGTCGAACGTAAGTTCGACTTGAACATTGGGTGTTCGCCTGTTCGCTGAACAGCGAACATTATGCGGCGTTCGCTGCAAATTTGAAAGCTACGAAACAACGTTAAAGTCTATGGGACACTAACATGAAGAAACAAAAGTGCTAATTTGAAAGGCTTATATGCAAATTATTGCCATAAAAAGTGTATGGGGACCCGGGTCCTGCCCCAGGGGACATGTATCAATGCAATTTTTTTTTTTAAAACTGCTGTTTTTTCAGGAGTGATTTTAATAATGCTTAAAGTGAAACAATAAAAATGAAATATTCCTTTAAATATCATGCCTGGGGGGTGTCCTTAGTACGCCTGTAAAGTAGCGCATCTTTCCCGTGTTTAGAACAATACCACAGCAAAATATAATTTCTAAAGGAAAAAAACTAATTTAAAACTGTTCGCAGCTGTAATGTATTGTCGGATTCCGGCAATATCGATCAAAATCATTGAAAAAAACGGCATGGGGACCTGGGTCCTGCGCCAGGGGACATGTATCAATGCAAAAAAAACAAAAAAAAAATGCAGTTTTTTGAGGAGCAGTGATCTTAATAATGCTTAAAGTGAAACAATAAAAATGAAATAATATTCCTTTAAATATCTTGCCTGGGGGGTGTCCTTAGTATGCCTGTAAGTGGCGCACTTTTCCCATGTTTAGAACGATACCACAGCAAAATTACATTTCTAAAGGAAAAAAAGTAATTTAAAACTGCTCGCGGCTGTAATGAATTGTCAGATCCCGGCAATACAGATAAAAATCATTCAAAAAAACGGCATGGGTCCCCCCCCCAGTCCATTACCAGGCCCTTTGGGTCTGGTATGAATATTATGGGGAAGCCAGCAACAAAAAGGAAGAAATAAATGCGTGGGGGTCCCCCCAAAATCCA
Source organism: Rana muscosa (assembly GCA_029206835.1). Taxonomy (NCBI): domain Eukaryota; kingdom Metazoa; phylum Chordata; class Amphibia; order Anura; family Ranidae; genus Rana; species Rana muscosa. The sequence goes on from CM055127.1 coordinate 119,144,603, forward strand.
TACCAGGCCCTTCAGGGGCCAGGTCTGGTATGGATTTTAAGGGGAACCGTGCGCCAAAATTTAAAAACCCTTATCCGAGCATGCAAACCTGGCAGGCCGCAGGAAAAGAGGGGGGTGAGAGAGTGCTCCCCCTCCTGAACCGTACCAGCCCACATGCCCTCAACATTGGGAGGATGCTTTGGGGTCGTTCCCAAAGCACCTTGTCCACATGTTGATGCCTGGGGAGAAGGGCCTCATTCCCACAACCCTTGCCCAAGGGTTGTGGGGGTCTGCGGGCGGGGGGCTTATCGGAATCTGGAAGCCCCCTTTAACAAGGGGACCCCCAGATCCCAGCCCCCCCTATGTGAATGGGGTACCCCAGATCCCGGCCCCACAGTTAGAACACACCTAGAGAACACAGTTAACCCCTTGATCGCCCCTTAGTGTTAACCCCTTCCCTGCCAGTGACATTTATACAGTAATCAGTGGCTATTTTTAGCTCCGATCGCTGTATAAATGTCAATGGTCCCAAAATAGTGTCAAAAGTGTCCGATCTGTCCGCCACAATGTCGCAGTCCTGATAAAAATCGCAGATTGCCACCATTACTAGTAAAAAAATATCATAATAATAAAAATTACATAAATCTATCCCCTATTTTGTAGACGCTATAACTTTTGCGCAAACCTATCAATATACGCTTATTGCGTTTTTTTTTTTTTTTTTACCAAAAATATGTGAAAAAATAGAATACATATTGGCCTAAACCGATGAAGAAATTTGTTTGTTTTTTTGGATATTTATCATAGCAAAAAGTACACAATATAGTGTTTTTTTCAAAATTGTCGGTCTTTTTTTGTTTATAGCGCAAAAATAAAAACCGCAGAGGTGATCAAATACCACCAAAAGAAATCTCTATTTGTGTGGAAAAAAAGGACATAAATTTTGTTTGGGTACAACGTCGCACGACCGTGCAATTGTCAGTTAAATCGACGCAGTGCTGTATCACAAAAAATGGCCTGGTTAGGAAGGGCGCAAATCCTTCCCGGGGCTGAAGTGGTTAATATGAGCTCCAACAGGTGCCAACTTTGCCGGCTGTGGATATTTCTTTATGTTTTGTGTAATAGTTCTTAACTGACCAGTGCGACAGAAAAAAAAAAAAAAAACTTTTTACAGCTTTATTTAGGTATAGTTAAGTTATTGTCTCCTTTACCATTCATATTGCTATGTCAGTATGTAAGGTATGTTATCTGTAACTGATGTTACTGTTCATGTATGTCTGCATTGGGTTGTCTATTCACACTCACTAACTGGTTCTCTACTAAAGTGACATCCCAATAAAAAGTACAAATATTACTTAACCACTTGAGCTCCAGAATATTTTACCTCCTTCATGACCGGGCCATTTTTAGCTATTTGTGCTACTTTAACTGGCCATGCATCGCTGTACCCAAACCAAATTTATATAATTGTTTTACACAAATAGAGCTTTCTTTAAGTGGCATTCGATCACCAGTAGGTTTTTTATTATATAAATGAAAAAATACTAACAATTAAAAATAAAATAAAAAATTCTTTACTTTCTGCTATAAAACATCCAACAATAATAATAATAATAAAAAAATCACATTTCCTAAGTCTTGGCCAAAATGTATTCTGCTACATGTCTTTGGTAAAAAAAAAAATCCAATTAGTATATATCGATTGGTTTGCGTGAAAGTTATAGCATGTAAAAACTGTGTATATACTGGAATTTTTTTTTTTTTGCCGTGATCAGCAACTAATAATTGGACTGTGTGTAGAGCAATCTGACACTAACTGACACTGAGTGGGAACTGACTAACTGTCACTGACATCACCTCTGACACTAATACAATGATCAGTGCTAATACTATACACTGTCACTGTACTAGTGACATAATAATGACTTAATAATAATAATAATAACGGCTGAGAAGGGGTTAACATATTGGGTGATCAAGAGGTAAATGTGTAATGTGTGTATTGTGTGTTAATTTTACTAAAGATTTCTGTTTCTTATCCCCCTCTGTACAGAGCCCTGTGCTGAATGTCAACACAGGGCTCTGGACTGTGATTGGCAGGTCCCAGCAATAAATCATTGGCTGGGACCTGTTGACAGGCTCCCGCTATGTACAATCACAGTGGGTGTCAGTTGGGGGTGTGTGCATGGGCGCGTCCCAAACCCGGAAACAGGCGGCGATGTACCAGTATGTTGCTTTGCCTGTACGGGCCGCCTATCCGCAGTACATTGCGAGTGGACGGCCTGAAAGTCGTTAAAAAAGTTCTTCACCCTGTTTAAAAAAAAAAAAAGTCAGCACTGCGGGACCTTTTACCATACCAGCATAGGCGTGCGCACAGTGTGTGCCAGGTGTGCCCAGGCACACCCTAATCACCCTGTGCAGAACAGATTCCCCCTACTGATCTGGGTCCCCCTCCTTCCCTCCACAGCACTGCCGGCTTGCCTCCTCTCCCACCGGTTGTTGCTGTGGATGTCTTAAGATGAGTGGGGGAAGGGGCCAGTAAATATGCCATTTACCGGCCCCTTCCCTTTCTGAATGAACATCGTGAGTGATCAGTAGAGTGTGTTTGAGCTTTGGGGTGCACACCCAAATGCCAAAGACTGCACATACCTATGCATACCAGGCCTCCACCCGTGACACACCAGCTCGGAGACAACCCACACCCGCAGTGCAACCATTACCGTATTCCAGCTAACCTTAGTAACTGGAATACACCAGAGGGGCACATACCACCGATGAGCCCCCCCACACTTCTATCTCAACCGTATTTTCTTCCACAGTCAAAAGACCAACCACCGCCACACGATCAGCTGCCATGACGTCCTTTGCTCATATTGCACCTGCAAAGAGATAAAGCAAACCAACCAAACAAAACACAGGGAGGGTGGGTGGGAAACTGCCTGCTTGTCACCTGTCCCTTCTCTGCTGTCCAGGAGACCCCACTTAACTAACTACCACAAACCCCTCCTCATCCTGTTACTCCAACCAATCCCCCTCTTCCCCCATTCTCCACCTACAATCCTTAACCCCATAGTTGGTTCCCCTTCTCACACTGTCATGCCGGCCCCGCACTATCTTTCATTTTATTCTCTCTCGCTCCGGGCTTTACTTTCTCACCCAAGCCAGTTCTTCACTCGTCTTCGGGTATACTACACTAGCATGTTAACTGTAGGAAGCCAGTTGGAACTCCTTGCGGTTTCACAGCCAGCTTCCCATTCGTGCTTTGTGAATGGTCCCGCAGCCTTCTGGAACCTATGACATGTCCCAGAAGGTTGCAGGCAGGGTGACAACTTCTGTTGGAATCATAGTTACACAGTTAGTCTGGTTGAAAAAAGACCATCCAGTTCAACAAATAGGCGATCTGAACAGAAGTGGAAGCGGGTACCTGTCAAAACCAGGTACCCGCTACCCCCCAAAAAATAGTCCCAAAAGAAGAAGAGAAGGGGGAGGGGCATGAAACAGAACTTCCCCTTTAGGGTGAAGTGCTGCTTTAAATTGGTGTGTCAGTGTGTTCTGGGTGCCATTGAGGTTGTCATCATTGGCAAAAGGTAGGAGGACCTTTCAATCAAACCCAACTGCTCTTACAAAGGTTGGCTACATCTAACTAAATATGTTGTTTGTACTACATAACGACAAATACTGGTCATTGCCCATCAAGAATTTACGGATGCTTAACATGAGTAAATCATAGGTGCTACCATTTCTGCCGTCTTACAGAAAAACACTCCTTTCCTACGGCAGTTCACTGACCTGGAACTAGAATGTGGGAAAAATAACTTTGAGAGGAAAGATTCCAAGCTATAGGAATTGGTATACTTCATTAAAATCAGCAACTGTGAAAGCACAGCCTCAGCGTTACAGCTCGGGAACGAACGTTCTGCCAAGGAATGGTAAGCAATGGATGGCCTCATAATTCTCTTGTGACAGGTGTACTTTACCAAAGAGGGAGACCAGACTAGCAAAATCCAACAAGAAAGCTTTGGGGGAAGTTGGAAAAGCAGTGAGGCCACCTTCAAACATGGGAATGTATAGCAGAAATGTGGCAGGACTGTTTACTGATGCTAAAAAGTGAACCTCTAAGATAAGTACATACAGTATGTCACAAAATGAGTACACCCCTCACATTTTTGTAAATACTTTATTCTATCTTTTCATGTGACAACACTGAAGAAATGACACTTTGCTACAAAGTAGTGAGTGTACAGCTTGTATAACAGTGTAAATTTGCTGTCCCCTCAAAATAACTCAACACACAGCCATTATTGTCTAAACCACTGGTAACAAAAGTGAGTACACCCCTAAGTGAAAATGTCCAAATTGGGCCCAAAGTGTCAATATTTTGTGTGGCCACCATTATTTTCCAGCACCACCTTAACCCTCTTGGGCATGGAATTTATCAGAGCTTCACAGGTTGGCACTGGAGTCCTCTTCCACTCCTCCATGACGACATCACGGAGCTGGTGGATGTTAGAGACCTTGCGCTCCTCCACCCTCCATTTGAGGATGCTCCACAGATGCTCAGTAATTGAGAACAAGAAGCAATAAGCATTCATCATTAAATATAATTGCGAGATATATTATAATATTGATTCTGACCATATATTTCTTGAATATCACCAATATTGCATCCTATTAACCACTTGCTTACTAGGCACTTAAACCCCCCTCCTGCCCAGACCAATTTTTAGCTTTCAGCGATCTCACTCTTTGAATGACAATTGCGCGGTCATACAACACTGTACCCAAATGACATTTTTATAATTTTTTTCCCACAAATAGAGCTTTTTTTTGGTGGTATTTGATCACCTCTGCGGTTTTTATTTTTTGTTAAAAAAAATTAAAAAGACCAATTTAAAAAATAAATAAAATACAAATCCGTTTTATATTTTGTTATAAAATTTTGCAAACAGGTAAATTTTCTCCTTCATTGATGTATGCTGATGAGGCTGCACTGATGGGCACCGATGGGCTGCACTGATGGGCACCAATAAGGCGGCACTGATGGGCACCGATAAGGCGGCACTGGTGGGCACTGAGAGGTGGCACTGGTGGGCACTAAGAGGTGACACTGAGAGGTGGCACTGAAGGGTGGCACTGAAGGGCATTAATAGGTGGTGCTGGTGGGCACTGAGAATTGGCACTAATAGGTGGCACTGATTTCTGGCAGTGATGGGCACTGATAGGTGGCAGTGATGGGTGGCAGTGATGGGCACTGATGGGTGGCAATAATGGGCACTAATCAGCACTGGTAGGTGACACTGATAGGCAGCACTGCTAGGTGGCACTAATGAGGCACTGATTGGCACCACTGGTAGGTATTGATAGGTGGCACTTGTGGGCATTGATAGGGGGTACTGTTTTGCACTGGTGGGCACTGGCAGGTGGCACTGGCAGGCAGTACTGGTGGGCACAGATGTGGCGGATGTGCCTCTTCCTCTTCGGGACCGATGTCCCTTGCACAAAAGGGACTTGTGGGCTTTTTTTTCTCCTCAGGCTGTCAGCGAGAGAAGAAAAAAAAAAAAGATTACCGAGCTTTTGTTTACATAACGTGATCAGCTGTCATTGGCTGACAGCTGATCACGTGGTAAGGGGCCGAAATCGGCCCCTTACTTGGATCTGTGATCACCCGAGTCTCAGCGACTCAGTGATCACAGCGCATGCCGCGCGCGCCTTGCAGTGGGCACGCGGGGAGCGTGCAAAGGGGAGGATGTCTATTGACAGCCTCCCGGCAAAGCAGGTCCGCGCTGTAGCTGTCATTTGGCTATAGCGCAGACGCCAAGTGGTTAAAGGCAGGGGAAAAGGTCAGCTGCCATATATCATCCAAGCTGAAGAGAACCAGCGAGGTAAGAGGACACGGCAGGTCCGGATTCGGGACCAAACACAGAGGGCACTTTGCGTCCGCCCAACCCCACAGATGCCACAACTGGAACAAGAATACACCTCAAATTCTTGGGTATACACAAGAGCAAAGGGTAGAGAGATCCTATTTACTACAGAGTGTGTGCATTTTTATGATAAGAATCAATATATAAATATGGAAAAGATTGCTCATTTGGATAGTGCACACACCTTGTAGATGGCTGGTGTATTGATAACCGGCAGACAAAAAAGATGTACATAAGACCGGACAGATCTCATCAAATATCTATAAAATAATTAATAGGTAATATGGACCGCATACATTACTGTATATGCCAAGGTAGTATTATATATATATTATATATATATCTATATCAAGTGTAAAATATGAAAGGTACAATGTTTATGCAAATCTATGAGTAGTGGATAGCATCCAGCTCAAGTGAGCTCTATTACCTGTGATCTTGATTGAGAAATCCTCAGTCTGCACGGTGCAACAGTCAGCATGAGACTGAGCAATAGGTGTCCGTCTTATAAAGGGCATCTCATTGTGATTAATGATTGTGATCAATGATGAATGCTTATTGCTTCTTGTTCTCTATTAATTGTAGACAACCAATTATTGAACCACTAGTCCCTGAAGAAGAGGATTACTGTTACTAAACTTGAAACGCGTTGGTCATTCTCTGTCCTATTCTGCTATTCGACAGAGTCAAGTGGTTGTCTGTATATGTTTATTGATATTACACCTGTGTTATATATGCATCCAACTTTGACTTTTATCAATGTTATATTTTCACATATTTTTAACTTTTCAAATAAAATATAAATATACTTTCAATATAATTTTATTGCCCAGGAGTTTCTGCCTTTTAAAGTCCCACAAAGGAAACTGTTTCTGTATTTGTATCAATTCAGGGATGTGGGCAGCAATTCCTGTTCTATAGATCCATGGCACAATTGTAAAAATGACAGATGCTCAATAGGGTTTAGGTCTGGTGACATGCTTGGCCAGTCCATCACCTTTACCCTCAGCTTCTTTATTAAGGCAGTGGTCATCTTGGAGGTGTTCTTGGGGTCGTTATCATGTTGGAATACTGCCCTGTGGCCCCATCTTCGAAGGGAAGGGATCATGCTTTGCTTTAGTATGTCACAGTACATGTTGACATTCATGGTTCCCTTAATGAACTGTAGCTCCCCAGTGCCGGCAGCACTCATGCAGCCCCAGACCATGACACTCCCACCACTGAAAAAGTATTCATAACCCTTGAAATTTTCCACATTTTGTCATGTTACAACCAAAAACGTAAATGTATTTTATTGGGATTTTATATGATAGACCAACACAAAGGAAAATAAGAAATGTTTTTCATTTTTTTTTTACAAATAAATATGTGAAAAGTGTGGTGTGAATTTGTATTTAGCCCCCCTGAGTCAATACTTTGTAGAACCGCCTTTCTCTGCAATTACAGCTGCAAGTCTTTTTGGGGATGTCTCTACCAGCTTTGCACATCTAGAGTGATATTTTTGCCCATTCTTCTTTGCAAAATAGCCCAAGCTCTGTCAGATTGGATGGAGAGCCTCCGTGAACAGCAAGGGATCATGCTTTGCTTTAGTATGTCACAGTACATGTTGACATTCATGGTTCCCTTAATGAACTGTAGCTCCCCAGTGCCGGCAGCACTCATGCAGCCCCAGACCATGACACTCCCACCACTGAAAAAGTATTCATAACCCTTGAAATTTTCCACATTTTGTCATGTTACAACCAAAAACGTAAATGTATTTTATTGGGATTTTATATGATAGACCAACACAAAGGAAAATAAGAAATGTTTTTCATTTTTTTTTTACAAATAAATATGTGAAAAGTGTGGTGTGAATTTGTATTTAGCCCCCCTGAGTCAATACTTTGTAGAACCGCCTTTCTCTGCAATTACAGCTGCAAGTCTTTTTGGGGATGTCTCTACCAGCTTTGCACATCTAGAGTGATATTTTTGCCCATTCTTCTTTGCAAAATAGCCCAAGCTCTGTCAGATTGGATGGAGAGCCTCCGTGAACAGCAATTTTCAAGTCTTGCCAGAGATTCTCAATTGGATTTAGGTCTGGACCTTGACTGGGCCATTCAAACACGTGAATATGCTTTGATCTAAACCATTCCATTGTAGCTCTGGCTGTATGTTTAGGGTCGTTGTCCTGCTGGAAGGTGAACCTCTGCCCTAGTCTCAAGTCTTTTGCAGATCCTAACAGGTTTTCTTTTAAGATTGCCCTGTATTTGGCTCCATCCATTTTCTTGTCAACTCTGACCAGCTTCCCTGTTCCTGCTGAAGAAAAGCATCCCCACAACATGATGCTGCCACCACCATGTTTCACGGTGGGGATGGTGTGCTTAAGGTAATGTGCATTGTTAGTTTTCTGCCACACATAGCATTTTGCTTTTACCTTTTAGGCCAAAAAGTTTAATTTCGGTCTCATGGCCAGATTTGTGGAGAGCACGACTAATAGTTGACCTGTGGACAGATTTTCCCACCTGAGCTGTGGATCTCTGCAGCTCCACCGAAGTTACCATGAGCCTCTTGGCTGCCTCTTTTATTAATGCTCTCCTTTGCCTGGCCTGTCAATTTAGGTGGACGGCCATGTCTTGGTAGGTTTGCAGTTGTGCCATACTCTTTCCATTTTCGAATGAATGATTGATTGAACAGAGCTCCGTGAGATGTTCAAAGCTTGGGATATTTGTTTTTGACCTACCCTGCTTTAAACTTCTCCACAACTTTATCCCTGACCTGTCTGGTGTGTTCCTTGGCTTTCATAATGCTGTTTGTTCACTAAGGTTCTCTAACAAACCTCTGAGGGCTTCACAGAACAGCTGTATTTATACTGAAATTAAATTACACACAGATGGACTCTATTTACTAATTAGGTGACTCCTGGAGTCAATTGGTTCTACTAGATTTTAGTTAGGGGTATCAGAGTAAAGGGGGCTGAATACAAATGCACGCCACACTTTTCAGATATATTTATTTGTAAAACATTTTGAAAACCATTTATATACAGTGCCTTGCAAAAGTATTCACCCCCTTGGCTTTTTACCTATTTTGTTACATTACAGCCTTTAGTTCAATGTTTTTTTAATCTGAACTATATGTGATGGATCAGAACACAATAGTCTAAGTTGGTGAAGTAAAATTAGAAAAATATATACATAAAACTATTTTTCAGAAATAAAAAACTGATAATTGGCATGTGCATATGTATTCACCCCCTTTGTTATGAAGCCCAAAAAAAGCTCTGGTGCAACCAATTACCTTCAGAAGTCACATAATTAGTGAAATGATGTCCACCTGTGTGCAATCTAAGTGTCACATGATCTGTCATTACATATACACACCCTTTTTGAAAGGCCCCAGAGGCTGCAACACCTAAGCAAGAGGCACCACTAACCAAACACTGCCATGAAAACCAAGGAACTCTCCAAACAAGTAAGGGACAATGTTGTTGAGAAGCGCAAGTCAGGGTTAGGTTATAATAAAATATCCAAATCTTTGATGATCCCTAGGAGCACCATCAAATCTATCATAACCAAATGGAAAGAACATGGCACAACAGCAAACCTGCCAAGAGACGGCCGCACACCAAAACTCACGGACCGGACAAGGAGGGCATTAATCAGAGAGGCAGCACAGAGACCTAAGGTAACCCCGGAGGAGCTGCAGAGTTCCAAAGCAGAGACTGGAGTATCTGTACATAGGATGACAGTAAAACGTACACTCCATAGAGTTGGGCTTTATGGCAGAGTGGCCAGAAGAAAGCCATTATTTTCAGCAAAAAACAAAATGGCACATTTTGAGTTTGCAAAAAGGCATGTGGGAGACTCCCAAAATGTATGGAGGAAGGTGCTCTGGTCTGATGAGACTAAAATTGAACATTTTGGTCATCAAAAAAAATGCTATGTCTGGCGAAAACCCAACACATCACATCACCCAAAGAACACCATCCCCACAGTGAAACATGGTGGTGGCAGGATCATGCTGTGGGGATGTTTTTCAGCAGTCGGGACTGGGAAACTGGTCAGAGTTGAGGGAAAGATGGATGGTGCTAAATACAGGGATATTCTTGAGAAAAACCTGTACCACTCTGTGTGTGATTTGAGGCTAGGACGGAGGTTCACCTTCCAGCAGGACAATGACCCCAAACACTTGAGTGGTTTAAGGGGAAACATGTTAATGTGTTGGAATGGCCTAGTCAAAGCCCAGACCTCAATCCAACAGAAAATCTGTGGTCAGACTTAAAGATCGCTGTTCACAAGCGCAAACCATCCAACTCGAAGGAGCTGGAGCAGTTTTGCAAGGAGGAATGGGCAAAAATCCCAGTGGAAAGATATGGCAAGCTCATAGAGACTTATCCAAAGCGACTTGGAGCTGTGATACCCGCAAAAGGTATCTCTACAAAGTATTGACTTTAGGGGGGTGAATAGTTATGCACATTGATTTGTTTTATGTTATTTTGTCCTACTTCAGTCTGGCTAGTCTGAGTATTTCAAAAACTGCTGATCTACTGGGATTTTCATTCACAACCATCTCTAGGGTTTACAGAGAATGTTCTGAAAAGAGAAAATATCCAGTGAGTGGCAGTTGTGTGGACAAAAATGCCTTGTTGATGTCAGAGGTCAGAGCTGAATAGGCAGACTGGTTCCAGATGATAGAAAGACAACAGTAACTCAAATAACCACTCGTTACAACCAAGGTATACAGAATACCATCTCTGAAAGCACAACACCTTGAAGAAGATGGGCTACAGCAGCAGAAGACCACACTGGGTGCTACTCCTGTCAGTCAAGAGCAGGAAACTGAGGCTACAGTTCACACAGGTTCATCAAAATTGAACAAAAGAAGATTGTAAAAATGTTGCCTGGTCTGATGAGTCTCGATTTGAGCTGCGACATTCAAATGGTAGGGTCAGAATTTGTCGTAAACAACATGAAATCATGGATCCATCCTGCCTTGTATCAACGGTTCAGGCTGCTGGTGGTGTAATGGTGTTGGGGATATTTTCTTGGCACACTTTGGGCTCCTTGGTACCATGTAAGCATTGTTTAAACACCACGGCCTACCTGAGTATTGTTGCTGACCATGTCCATCCCTTTATGACTACAGTGTCCCCATCTTCTGATGGCTTCTTCCAGCAGGATAATGCACCATGTCACTAAGCTCCAATCATCTCACCACTGGTTTCTTGAACATGACAATGAGGTCACTGTACTCCAATGGCCTCCACGGTCACCAGATCTTAATAGAGCACCTTTGGGATGTGTTGGAATGAAAGATTTGCATCATGGATGTGCAGCCGACAAATCTACAGTTACTGCGTGATGCTATCATGTCACTATGGACCAAAATCTCTGAGGAATGTTTCCACCACCTTGTTGAATCTCTGCCATGAAGAATTAAGGCAGTTCTGAAGGCAAAAGGGGGTCCAACCCGGTACTAGCAAAGTGTACCTAATAAAGTGGCCGGTGAGTGTATATTTATATATATATATATATATATATATATATATATATATATATATTAAAAAAAATACACATCGGTATATAGAGTGAATATTAAAGCAGGTAGGTATGGGTGGTGGGTGCAGCAGTCCACAGGAAGGTGAGGTATGCGTGCATGATACATTGCAGTGGTAGTCAGCCAACGGGGGTATGTGTTATTGATCTCCATTGGCAGTTTTAGTCTGGGGTTTAGAGTGGGGACAATGTTCCCTGTTAATCACCGCTTGGCTTAATTGAAATATAAAATGAAGTGTGGTTCTCCTGTTTCCAGGGAGCTGTCAGAAGTGCAGGTGTGAGTCCAAGCAGCCTGAGGTGGGTTAAGGGGGGGAGAGGGCCGCTCTTTTAACTGGCGTTGGGTTACTGGCAGCGATGAGAAGAACGGGAGGAATCCTGCCTCAGCCACAAGGCTCAATTCTTCCTTTCGGAATGAAAGGCAGGAAAACAGACCGCCCCTGTGCACCTGTCCCCCCACCATGCTGGCCAACACAGGAAAAGACTGAGCGGACATTAACCCAACACATGCCACAGACAGCCCTTCGTTATGCCATAGGCCTGCTCTCTGCTATGACTTGATTAGAGCCAGCCAGGGATTTATGTGTTTGTTGGACTTCCAGTATGTTTATACTTTTAACATACGGGAAAGACTTTAACTGAGAAACCGTGCTAGAAGTAATGCACAAGGAGTTAAATAGGAACCTTGAAATGCTGGCGACGTGTTTTTAAAAATGAGAGGTTATTGTGGTTTGCCAGGAGTCAATATCAAATGGCTTGGGCACCGGCTTCCAAGTGTTTTTGCCAGTCTATTATAAACTTGTGTGAACTATGTGAGGTTTTAGGACTTCTGCACATGGATGTCTACAAGTGGTCAAGCTGAGGCACGTCTATCAACATACAACATTCAGTGCAACTCAGACCCGAAGCAAGGGTCAGTGACCCCTATGTCTGCTATTGGTTTTACAGGGTCTTTGAAACTGCAGGAATAATAAATCTTTAGGATATGATTAACATAATGTGTATTTGGAATGTATAGAAATTTGAGGGTCAACAAAAGGGAAAGATGCTGTGCATATTGAAAGGGCAGGTAAGATGAGAACTGAACTGTAACATAAAGAGTGCTGTTGTGCACTGCATGTATCATATACCATGCATCTCAATGCAATGGTCCAATTTATTTACTACGCAGCATGGTGCAAAGAACATAGTGGCCAGGAGTATGTGATGTGCAGCATAGTGAATAGAGTGCAGTAGTCTGAAATTGGCATGCAGAGGGCAGCTGTCCCCAATATACCACACGGCATAAAGGGTGCAGCAATTCAGAGTATATAATGTATAGTATAGAATACAGATTCCAATGCCCTGAAAGTGCCCTTTACCTTGCTGATCAGTGAAAAAGGGTCTCTGCAGTGCCCCCTTACATTGGTAGTCGGTGTAGTGCCCCCCGATGTTGGTAGTCGGTGCTGTGCTTCCTTATGTTGGTCATAATGTATTGCCTCCTTATGTTGGTACTCTGTGAAGTGCCTTCTTTTGTTAGTAGTCTGTTCAATGCTCCCTTACACTGGTTGTCAGTGTAGTGCCCCCTTATGTTGTTAATCGGTGCAGTGCCCCTTTACAGTGGTAGTCAGTGTGGTCCCTCCTTATATTTGTGATTATTGTATTTCCCCCATACATTGGTAGTCAGTGTAGTGCCCCCTTACATTGATAGGCAATATAGTACCTCCATAAATTAGTAGTTAGTGTAGTGTCCCCTTATTTTGGTAATCAGTGTTGTGCCTCTTGACATTGGTAGTCAGGGTAGTGTCCCCTTTCTTTAGGGTCAATATAGTGCCCCTTTACGTTGGTAATCAGTGTAGTGCAAACTTACATTGGTAGTTAATGGAGTGCACCCTCACATTGGTAGTCAGTGTAGAAGTTTCTTACATTGGTAGTCAATGTAGTGACCCCTTATGTTGGTAGTCAGTGCTCTCCTGCATTGTGAACACAGGAGGTCAGCTGATCTGCATGGGCACTATTCAGAGAATGCTTTGCATATTCTGAATAAATGCAAAGCATTTTCTGACTGGACAAGGTGAAGAGTGTGACATCAAGCTATGAAGACACTAGTTCCAGATCAGAAGGTGTGCGTGTTCGATGTAAAACTAGATCGTGGGACCTCTCCTACTTACACTTTAATACAGTGGAAGAGAGGGATCCCTTGCAGTTTCAGAGGAGCCAATCTGCAACTGCCTAACAATGTTGAGGCTCGCCTAATTCAGCTGAACTTATCAGATATGTTATGCCCAGAATGTTCAAGCCAAGCAGCCTCACCAGAAGAAACAACCTTACTGGCACCTGTAGCCTTGATAGGGCCAGAATTTATTGCCGCCTTGGAAGAGTTTGTGGAAAAGTGTCAGAAGAGTAGTCCAACATACACTGGGTCCGAATACCAAAAACTGGGAACCTTATCCAGAAAACAGCCAGTTCCTGTCAATGAAGAGAGTTTTGAAGAATGGCTGCCTTAGATGAATGGGACATTCCTGATCCTGAGGCCCAGAAAAAGCAGAGTATTACTGAGAGTTTAAGGGGGCCAGCCTCAGAAGGTATTCGCAACCTGAAACTTAGCAAACAGGACTGTACTGCTTACCACTACTTAGATATCTTGCAAGACGTGCTTGGGAGAAAAGAAAAGGCCTCCAAGCTATTGTACCAGTTTGAGCATACCTACCAAGATGAGAGAGAGAGAGAAACTGTCTGAATACATGAGGTGCCTTGACAAGATAATGCACCAGACACTGCTAAAGAAAGGTACAGATCCCAGGTCAGTGGACAAGGTCTGGGCAGAGCAGGTTTTAAGGGGAGCTTAGCCCTTAGATCCTATCATGATGAAGGAATTGACTGGGTGCCCACCTACAGCAGTTTGCTCCAAAGTCAAAGACAAAAGGAAGCCACAGCAGAAGCCTAAACCCTTGCAGAGGGTCCTCCCTGCTGTTTCCAAGAGACCATACAACATGCTTCCATCAACCTTGGCCTCAGAAAGTTGTTGCACACCAGCCCTCCGGGATCCAACAGAGACACATACAAAACCGGAAGATCATCAAGAAAGGGGCACGAATACAAACAACAGGACGGACTAGCTTCACTACTCCTCCCAAGCCCCCAGCTGAGCTAGTGGGACCTTCTCCCATAGTGCCAAGCCAAGTAGAAGGGATCTACACAAAGGCTCTTCCGGACACAGTGGCGCAAATGACCCTGCTAGACCAAGACTTTTATGACAGACACCTCAAACACCGGCCCCTGCACAAATTGCAGGAATTAGAAATATGGGGCCTTGGAATCCAGATTTTCATCTATGATGGCTACTTACCAGTCAAGCTAACCTTTGACCCCTCTGTGGCTGGGCAATCAGAGACATTCTAGACATTAGTGGTGGTATGTCCTCGCCCATCAGGAGCCAACAAGAGTTCCCTGATCATAGGAACCACCACTGACCTTGTCAGGAGACTGCTTACTCCTCTTGTTTTGAAGCCCAATATTCTAATTGAGGGTATACACCCCATGCTGAGACAAGCATATCAACGCCTAGTTCAAGAACAGGAAGCCCCAGCTGAAGGAGTGGGGAAGATATGGTGACTAGGCAGAAGTAAGAAGATACTTCAAACTGGAGAGGTGGCATGTCAACAACCTTCAGTCAAGCTCAATTGGGAGCAACCTTGCCCCTTTGTTGTCCTTGAAGCTAACTGTCAGGGAGAGGACACAGGAGTGGAGGTAATCCCAGAAGTGATAACTAGGGCATTGCAACAAAGCCATGGGAAGATCCCAGTAAGTGTCCGAAATGTTATGGCCTTGCCGTTGAAATTGCAGGCCCGAATGCTGTTAGGACAAGTGAATCCAGCCACCCCAGTCTCACCATCTGATTTGCTGGGGGAAGGAAAGGTCGGAATCCCTATAGAGAAGTTCTACCCGCAAAACACTCCACTTTCACATGAGTGGCGAGAAAGAGTCAAAGCCCAGCTCCTAAGAGTGCAGGATATGTTTTTGAAGAATGAGCTTGATGTGGGGTGGGCAAAACAGTGCCCAACACTGGATTCACCTTCAGGAAAACAAGCCATTCAGGGAGAGAGTCTGACGGATCCCACTGGGGGACCTGGAAGATTTTCGTGAACAGCTGGCAGAATTGAAGAGAGCAGGCATTATCCAAGAGTCTAGGAGGCCTTATGCCTCCCCATAGTGGTAGTACAGAAGAAGAACGTTTCCCTGAGGTTGTGCATCAACTATCGGATGCTCAACCGGAGAACTATCCCTGACCAGTAAACCACTCCAAGGATAGAAGATGCCCCTGCAGAGCCCATCAGGGCGAAGTGGTTCATTGTACTGGACTTAAGAGTGGGTACTATCAAATTCCTATACATCCTGAAGATAGAGAAAATACAGCTTTTAACACCCCATTAGGGTTCTTTGAGTTCGACAGGATGCTTCAAGGTCTGTCCGATGCCCCAGAACCTGATTGAAGTGTTGGGGTACCTAGACGATATAATCGTCTTTGGCAAAACCCATGAGGAACATCTGGAGAAGGTCCTGAAGAGACTCTATGATTAGTGGTTGAAGTTGTCTCTGGAAAAGTGTCAGTTTTATCAGCCTTCAGTCAATTACCTTGGGCATGTTGTCTCTGCCGAAGGAATAGCTACTGACCCCCAGAAGCTGGAAGCTGTCACCTCCTGGCCAAGACCTACTAAAGTAACTGAGCTTAGGTCATCCCTGGGGTTTTTCTCATACTACAGAAGAAAACCAGATTCGCCCAGAGGGAAGCACAGGCCCACTAAAGACTGCCTTTATCAGATGTAGTTTTTGTGCCTCAGCAACCCGATCTACAGCCTACTTCAACTACTTCTCAGGGATCACGTCAATAACCAGGTCTCAAAACTTTTACCCCTTCTATAGTAGAACAGGAAGAGTCAGTTGTACAAGATGAGGACTCTGTTGTACCTGAAACACCTAAGGCCAGAGAGCAGAGAGAAAAGCAAACAATTCACCCACCTAAAAGACTGACTTACGATACTTTAGGTGAAAGTTCCAAAGAAACAATCCTCACCTCTCAAAGAAATCTCAACATACCGACCCTTCCCATTACAGATTTAGTGTAAGGTGACTCCAACTCCCCCTGGCACATCTAGATGGGCTATCCTAATATCGGTGGCTTTTAGGCATAACAAATGTCCCTCTTATGACAAATGGTGGGAGGTTCCTCTGCCAGATTTGTATGTACATGCTAATTGTTTGTTTTCTTGCATGTACTAACCTGCTTTGACTCTCAATGTATTTTTGAAAGCATGTAACAGGTTATGGACATTAGGTGACAATAGACTCTTTCCCTCCTTTGGGGACCAAAGGTTCTTTGGTGGGGGGACTGTGTAGCGGGTGCCGAATCCCCCTGTCAGGGAAGAATTCCGAGAACACCTGGCAAATATGCCAATATCTAATATAGTCGTGCTAATTCGTGCATGTGCATTGGTGAATGCCACGCAATGGCGAATCTGCGTGCACAATGATGCATTGGCGCGCGCATTGGCCTATACAGTATAAGGACAGCAGCTCCTCTCACAAATTGCTGGATTGTCGTCAGCCCCCCCCCGTGTTCCTGTGCCTTGTGTGTCCTGATCTTGGACTTCCAGTTACCGACCCGGCTTGCCCTTTGACCTACTTCATCTTGATTCCTGGCTCTGACGCCTGGCTTGAACTACTGACTTCGCTTCTGCTTGACCCACTGTGTTTGACCTTGGCTTGGCTCACCGACTCTGCTATAATCTGTCTACCCGTGTATGACCCCGGCTTGTTCCAGTTTCTGCTACCTGCCTCTGCTACTGACTAATCCACTGTGTATGGCCTGGCTTCTGGTTCTGCTTCCTTTTTGCCCTGCTGCCAAGTACGCCTGGAACTGCTAAGGACACCTACCCTGCAGCGCATCCTACTTGTTCCTGCTACCATGTGGTGATCAGCTCTGCAGACTACTACAACTGGAAATCTGTGCTTCTTTGGGCACTACATTCCCTGTACCACCTCCAGGGATACCAGCCCCAAGGGGAGCCCTATCAGCACTTCAGCGTCCGACCAGGTATGTGCCCCCCCTCCCCTCAGCCAGCTGCCACTCTGTGACAAAGCGCTTGAAGCGCGAAACGCGTAGTCGGAGTTACCCAGGACCATCCCTTTTCCCCTTCAAACTGACCCCACTGTCAGCGGAGCATTATTTTATTATTTATTTTTCCTGCTGTTGTGGCAGCCATCATCAGCTTGCAGCGTGACATCAGAGCTATCCAGAAGCTCCTCCAGCCACCATCCCCCCAGGACATGATACCATCCGGGTGACACTGTCCTTTCACCATCAGTGCTTTGTCTTCCTGCCTTGTGGATTTCTCCCTTCCGGAGTCACGGATTTGCGGCTTCCAGCCCTCCCCCCTGCTTCCTCCCGCTGGCCACGCAGCTGGTCTGCTTTCACCAGTGGAAGTGCTGCCTGATTGTGTTCACCACACACCGCACAGAGTGCTCTCCTGGATCGACCACCCGCAGAGGACTGCAGACCTCAGCCTGTCTGCTCTCATGTACCTTGTGCCACCCTGCTTGATTCCATCACGGCTTCCATATCATCAGATGACAACCTGCTGTCTCTGTTGCACTACAAGTCCCTGTGCCTTCCGCTTTCCTGTGGGTTTTTCATCTACAGGCTCACTTGAGCTCCAGTGAGCCAGGTGGCTGTGTTCTCATTCACTCTGCCCCCGCACGCTGAAGGCACATATGCTGATCTTCTACAGCCTGGATTCAGCTCCTCTCATCAGTGGATGTCAGGTCCTAATTTTATACATTCTTTTTACATATTATCTCCTGTTTTTATATTCATTCAGTTTTTGACTTTTTTGTATGTTGTACATTTACACAGGAACTTGCCAAGTCCCCTGCTTGACTAACTTGATTTTTATATAATAAAGGGCCATCTGCCATTTTCATAATTGCATTGAAGCCTATTGTGCGCTGGTTTTTTAGGTGTTTTTTCAGCCAGCTGCCACTGTCAGCTGCGGGAAGAGTGACTCACTGTTGCCTACCCGTACCCATCCTCCTTCTGTCAGCAGAGAAAAGTTGAACAGTGGGAGACAGGAGCAGCTGTGGGCTATTCTCTCCCCTGCCTCTTCACCTCGTGCCACTGTACAGGAGACCGGCGCTTGTCAGGACAGCTGTCCGCTCTGTTCTCCCTCCCATTGGCTGCAGAAGATGAACCAATCAGAAGAGGAGAGGAGAGCATCATGGGACATGTAGTCCCGAGGACTTGTGGCTCCATTGTGGAACTCTACGAACAAACTACAGCCCCAGTATCACCGGAGGAGAGAGAATGAAGCCTGAGGAGGGAGGTGGGAGTTATCCAAGAAGGGGGAGAAGACACAAGGTGGCCTGGGAGGACAGGAGAGAAACAGGACTACGTGACCAGCTGCTGCAGGGAAAGGAGCTCTCCCACTTACCTGTTGTGTGGGGACATTGCGAGGTGGAAAGAGTTTGGGCTTCACCACCAGCAAGCTCCGTCACTGGGCACAGGACAACCGCCACAGACACTGCATCGGCTGTAAGGATACTCGGGGCACTTCCTGGCGCACCTAAATAGACATCGCTGGATCTCTGGGTCATTGGGTTGCCAGTTGAACATCTTTCATCTAACTGCAGATCCTTCAAGAGTCTGTTCCGGAACATCCCATTCCCTTGAGCCTTGATAGCATCAGGATTGATGAGTGGACAGAAACCCACCCTGTGTACACACTACAAAGACACTGCATGCAGGAACCTTTATCCCATCCCTTTACATGAGAGCTTCCAAAGGTAACATATTTTATTCTTTATTGCCGGTCACCATTGCAATTCCCCTGGGCCCTTGTTGAGTTACCTGAAGACTCTGGACATCTACAGTACAAGTACTTCACCACTTACTTCTTCCCCCACTTAAAAGACTCAGTGTATAACATTGGTGCACATTAAGGGGAACTCTTACTCAAAAGCTGATGATTTAATTTCTGGGCTCAAGGCATCAGGATTTTAAGGGAGCGGTTTGATACGGAAAGGTCATTCTCTTCCCTTTTATACCTAGGGTCATAGGTTCTTCTAGGGCCCACCGGTTATTATTGTTTGATTTACTGTGATCTACCTTTGCATTGCAAACTTTTTGTATATTTGCTTAGACCAAAGCTTGAGATTGAATATATCTGTGTAGCACTACCCCCGTAGGGGTTGCAGATGACTGGGTTGCCCACTCCTACACAGCCAGGCAAGTATTATTTCTTGTTCATACATCACGGGACACAGAGCGGCATAGTCATTACTATGTGGGTTATATAGAATTACCTTCAGGTGCTGGCACTGGCAACTTCCAAAACAGGAAGTACCCTCCCCTATATAAGCCCCTCCCATCCGGGAGCACCTCAGTTTTTTGCCAGTGTCTAAGGTGTTGGCCAAGGTTAACATGTATTCATCTGGGCTTGTGTACAGGTTCTCTGGGCCTTAGCAAGCTATTCCGGATCCGACCAAAAAAGCTTCATAGCTAAACGGTCGGTACCCGGGCCTTGCAGAGAAGAGCAGGGTTTTGCCTGTAATGCCTCTCTTAGGAGGGCTGGACCCTGGGATCCAGAGCTCTGGTCATACCCAAAACCAAGAGGCTATCTGTGCAGGGTGCTATACAGGTCCAGGGGAGTGGAATCCTTGGGAACCCGGTCCCTGAAGGTCTAGTACAATGCCTGCCGTGAGAGGTGAAGTTTGGGCTTCTGTGGACCAAACAAAGTCCTGCGGCGGGGAAAAGGTAAGTGGGGGCCCCTCAGGAACTTGGTTCTATTGAGGGGACCCCCAAGCCTAATATGTCTTTCTGCCTGTTACCTAAAGGTATTCCCGATAATAGCTGTATATGCCTAAGAAATCCTAGAAATGTCTTTTCATAAAGGAAGTTTTAAAAACTGTAAACCTAGAAATGTTTTTCATAAAGGAGGTTTTAAAAAAAAAAAAAAAAAAAAGACAAAAGTGCGGTACCTGTGTTTGTCCACTAGAGGCCGCTGTGGAACGTCTTTTTTTCTTGGGACTATTCCTTCCATGGTGAAAGTCCAGGCAGATGAGTGAGCTCTCTATCAGGGAAGCTGCATTCCTCTGTCATGCTGCCAAGTAGTTTCCTTCCATCCCCGAGTCCTGGTGAAACAGGGACCCTGGCTCCTCTCCCTACATGGCGCCAAGAGCGCACACGTGCACGCGCGCGCGCACACACGCTTTCTTTTTATAAGATTTAGCTTCAAAAAAGGGGGCGGAGCCTGGCGGATGACGCGCTCTGTGCACCCAGCGCTTCTGCGCATGTGCGGGCGTCCCAGCAAGATAAAAGGACTCAGTCCACGCTGCTTGCTATGGACACAGAGCATGAAAAGGAGCTGGTAGCATGGTATAGGGGCTTACAGCGGGCGGTTGATACAGGCATCCCCAGAAAGACGCATTAGTAGACACCCACTGATGTACATAGCAGCAAATTGCATTAGACTATTTCAGTAAAGGGGTGTATTGCGGCTGGAATACCTCAGCTTTGAACTAAGGAATATGCCGCCTAAAAAACTCAGAGATATACCTCTCAGGAAGTGTAGGGGGTCTCCATCGGGCTCTGAGGATCTGGAGCAGTCATCTGCACCTTCCTCCCCTGAGAAATCAGAGGTTAATACCCATAAGGAACCCCCGGGAGTGCCAGGTACTGCGGCTGTCCTCAGTCCACCTGCTCCTGCATATATAACAGAGGAGGTTTTTGCCTCAACTCTGGAGGGATTGGAGCAGAGATTGGCAGCATTCATGGAGAACGCCTTTTTGGCGAAGACCTGGATAAATATATCCAGAAGATTTCCAGTGGTAAAAGTACTCTCTTACCAATTAAAAAGAGGTCTAGGGGTCCGTCTTTTAAGAGGACTACCTCTCCTATCCCTGGGACGTCTGCTACTAAGCAGTTCCGACGGCCTCCTCGGTCAAACTCAGGAGGTAAAAATCAGGGACAGTCACAGGGTAATAAAAAGCCCTGGATCCGAAGAGGTACTAAACCAGCCTCCAAGTCAAGCCTATGAAGGGCTGCCCCCACTCAAACGGGTGGGGGGAAGACTTCAGTTGTTCACAGAGACCTGGCGGGAGACGATCAAAGACAGATGGGTGCTCTCCGCAGTAACTCTGGGATACAAGTTGGAGTTAAAAGAGTCTCCTCCTTCCCATTTTATGTGGTCAGGCATGCCAAAAGACCCTCTGAAAAGAAGGTGTCTCCTAGTGGCGTTAGAACAACTATTGCTCCAAGGAGTAATTATGGAGGTTCCTATGGAAGAGTGGGGGTTGAGTTTCTACTCAAACCTTTTCACAGTCCCGAAACCAAACGGGGACATAAGACCCATATTGGACCTAAAGAGTCTAAACAAATTTCTAAACGTCCGGTCCTTCCGGATGGAGTCGATCCGATCGGTCACCGCTGCCCTACAGGGGGAGGAATGGTTAGCCTCGATCGACATCAAAGATGCTTACTTGCATGTTCCCATCTTTCCAGGTCATCAAAAATTTGTACGCTTTGCAGTAGAAGGGCGCCATTTTCAGTTCAGAGCCTTACCATTCGGTCTGGCCACAGCACCACGAGTGTTCACAAAAATTCTGGCCCCACTGTTGGCCGATCTAAGAACACGAGGTGTAACGATAATGGCATACCTACACGACCTGTTGTTGATGGACCACTCAGTTGCCAAGCTAGAAGTGGTAATTGTCGATATAATCAAGTATCTAGAATCTCACGGTTGGGTCATCAACCTGGACAAGTCAGCCCTACAGCCAGTGAAAAACCTGGTATATCTAGGGCTACGGCTGGATTCAGACCAGAGGAAGATTTTCTTACCTCTAGACAAGGTATCCTCTTTGAGGGGCTTGGTCCGTCTGCTTTGTGCAAAAAGACAGCCGTCCATACGCCTGTGCATGAGGCTGCTAGGAAAGATGGTAGCATCATTCGAAGCTGTGCCATACGCCCAATTCCACTCAAGGAATTTACAGAGGGCCATATTGTCAGCCTGGAACGGAAAAATTCAGGCTCTAGACTTCCCGATGGCTTTGTCCCCTTCCGTTCGGAAGAGTCTCTGCTGGTGGTTGATCCCCCAGAATCTCCAGAAGGGAAAACCCTTCAGTCCGATATCCTGGAAGGTGGTCACTACAGATGCCAGCCTTATAGGCTGGGGGGCAGTACTGGAGCAATGGTCTCTCCAGGGCAGATGGTCAAATGTAGTAAAAACCCTGCCCATCAATCTCTTAGAGATACGAGCAGCCCGGTATGCCCTAGTAGCCTGGGCATCCAGACTCCAAGGGTCCCCTGTCAGAATTCAATCAGAGAATGCCACAGCAGTGGCATATATCAATCATCAGGGAGGCACCAGGAGTCGTGCAGTCCAGAGGGAAGTAAGTCACATCCTGGAATGGGCAGAAAAGCATGTCCCATGTATGTCAGCTGTCTTCATTCCAGGGGTGGAGAATTGGAAGGCGGACTTTCTAAGTCGCCAACAGTTATGCCCAGGGGAATGGTCCCTTCATCCCGAGGTCTTCCGAGCAATATGTCAGCGGTGGGGAACACCGGATGTAGATCTGCTAGCATCCAGATTCAACGCAAAGGTGGACAGATTTGTCTCCCGGACAAGGGATCCCCTCGCTTGCGGCTCGGATGCTCTGGTGTTCCCTTGGAATCAGTTCAGACTAATATATGCATTCCCTCCGCTACAATTGTTGCCTCGACTCCTTCGCAGAGTCAGGTTGGAAAAGAAGCCGGTGATCTTGGTGGCTCCAGCGTGGCCCCGAAGGGCCTGGTACGCGGAGATCATCAAAATGTCTGTGGGGAGTCCTTGGACCCTTCCACGTCGTCCGGACCTGCTTTCGCAAGGGCCGATATACCACCCTTCCTTACTAACTCTAAGTTTAACGGCCTGGCTATTGAATCCCACATCCTAAAGAAGAGAGGTCTCTCTAACTCTGTGGTATCAACTATAATCAATGCCAGGAAGCCTGTATCCAGGCAGATCTACTATAGAGTTTGGAAGGCGTACATCACTTGGTGCGAGGCCAGAAAGTGGCATCCACGTAAGTACGTTATAGGCAGAATTCTGGACTTCCTACAGTGGGCTGTAGACAGGAAGTTTGCCTTAAGTACTATCAGGGGTCAGGTTTCGGCCTTATCAATACTATTTCAAAGGCCCCTGGCTATGCATTCACTTGTCAAATCCTTTATGCAAGGGGTGACTCGTATTATTCCACCGATTAAAGCTCCCATATGTCCATGGGATCTAAATTTGGTTCTGTCGGTTCTGCAGAAGCAGCCATTTGAACCTTTGCGGCACATTTCCTTGGTTCTACTCACCAGAAAATTGATATTTTTAGTAGCCATATGCTCGGCTAGAAGAGTGTCGGAATTAGCCGCCATGTCCTGTAAAGAGCCATATCTGGTTATTCATGAGGACAGAGTAGTATTACGTCCTCACCCAGCCTTTCTTCCTAAGGTGGTATCGAGGTTTCACTTGAACCAGGATGTGGTTCTTGCTTCTTTTTCCCCAAACCGAGCTCGGTAGAGGAAAAGTTATTGCATTCTTTGAATGTAGTAAGAGCAGTTAAAGCTTATCTAAAAGCCACTGCTCAGATTCGTAGATCGGATTCTTTGTTTGTTCTGCCGGAAGGCCCCAGAAAGGGTCAGGCAGCATCAAAATCTACTTTAGCCAAGTGGATTCGACAGGTCATAATACAAGCCTATGGCTTGAGAAGTAGACCGCCTCCGTTCAAAGTTAGGGCGCACTCCACGAGAGCAGTTGGAACTTCATGGGCAGTGCATCACCAGGCCTCCCTGGCTCAAATTTGTAAGGCCGCAACATGGTCTTCAGTACACACGTTTACTAGGTTCTACCAGGTGGACGTTAGAAGTCAGGAGGATGTCGCCTTTGGGCGCAGTGTGTTGCAGGCCGCAAAAGATCCTCATGCCTGATGGCGCCCAGCTTATGTATGGTATATCCCCCCCCTCATTTGGCATTGCTTTGGGACGTCCCACATAGTAATGACTATGCCGCTCTGTGTCCCGTGATGTATGAACAAGAAAGTAGGATTTTTAAAACAGCTTACCTGTAAAATCCTTTTCTTGGAGTACATCACGGGACACAGAGCTCCCACCCCTCTTTTGGGGACACGTATTGCTTTGCTACAAAACTGAGGTGCTCCCGGATGGGAGGGGCTTATATAGGGGAGGGTACTTCCTGTTTTGGAAGTTGCCAGTGCCAGCACCTGAAGGTAATTCTATATAACCCACATAGTAATGACTATGCCGCTCTGTGTCCCGTGATGTACTCCAAGAAAAGGATTTTACAGGTAAGCTGTTTTAAAAATCCTACTTTTTTCAGCTTTATCCAGATACAAGGAACAATCTTTGAGCTTTGTTTTTATATTTTATGAGGGGTAATAACTTGGATGGGGAATAGGAATTATGGGGTGCCCAACGTGATAGCAACAAAAATCAGGGACAACTTCCTCCCTATGTACAACTCTGATTCCTTTTCTTCTCTCTGCACAGCTCTGACTGATTCCACACTCAGGAACTCTCAGTCTTTTTAGGAAGTAGCACAAAGTATTGTAAACTGCATCCTGGAGTACCTCCAACTCCCTTGTAGACACTGGTCCCAGCTCTACTAACTGCAGGAAATGCCAGCCCACCTGGCTGCTTCTTCACCAGTCTAGCCGACTGACTCTTCACCAGTCTACCCGACTGATCCAGAGATCTCCCAGGGCAAGGTTAGGAAAGATTGGCCAAGCTCCCCTGAGAATGCAGATCAACCCTCCTAGCCTCCGCCCTCAAGTTTCCAGAACGTTCTCCACTTTTCTAGAACCAGGGGGAGGCACCAGAGACCTGCCTGCATGAGTCATCCAGCCCTGGACTCAAGTAAACTCTGCCCCAATTTCATTGCTCAGACTTAGCCCTAAGCCAGACTATGTTTTTGCCTTCTACTATCACACTAGAGGGTGCCACATCTGCATTAACATTCCTTTCTTTTGTTGCCTTGAAAATCCGTAGTAAAATACTAATTTTCTTTGCTACAATCTGGTGTCCTTTGCACTTGTGTCTGCAGGGATTTTATTTAACCAGGTATGCCAGAGGGGCTGAAGTTGTTCTTGGGGTTGAGGTGCAGAACAGAGAACCCAAAATTGCCAAGCGGCTCCTTCGGGGTTGGCGCTCCAATATCTTCTAATGTTTTGGAGTATCCTGCATCCTTATCCCTCTCCTGTTCAAGTTTCTGCAATAAATCCACAAAAAGACATCCCCTAGACCAGGGGTGCCCAACCTTTTGAAGAGCGGGGGCCATTTTAACGACTTGGTAACCGGTCCCGGGCCACAATGAGCATAGCGGGCTTATGACAGGTCTGTGTCCACTCTGCATATGTAGAGCAGACATGGACACAGCCCACTCTACTCTATGGCCCCTCCGATTTGACCCGCCCAGACAGAAGGGGACAGATCCCCTTCTGTTTTTTTTAAGCAGATCGGATTTGAGATAGACGGCTGTAAATGGACACAAGTCCATTTACATCTATAGAGGTGAATGGAGAGTCCGTTTGGGTCCACATGAAAAACGGACAGACTGACCCGATCAGACCAATTGTGTGCAAGGGGCCTAGGGCTGCTTTCACACTGATGCACTGCAATTTACCTTCACCTCAACTGACCTCAATCTTCACTTCTTCCTCAGGATTCCTGCAGGTATCGCTGGCTGCTGCTGTTCCCCAGGCGGGTGTGGCTGGCGGCTGCTGCTGTCCCCCAGGGGGTACGGATGGCGGCTTCTGCTGACTGTCCTCCAGGGCAGGTACTGCTGGCGGGTACTGCTGGCGGGTACTGCTGGCTGGTACTGCTGGTTGGTACTGCTGCTGGGTACTACTGGTGGGTACTACTGGCGGGTACTACTGGCTGGTACTGCTGGTGGGTACTGCTGAGGGTTACTGCTGGCGGTTGCTGCTGGCTGGTACTGCTGGTGGATACTGCTTGTGGGTACTGCTGGCAAGTACTGCTGGTGGGTACTGCCGGTGGGTACTGCTGGGGGTATCTCTGGTGGCTGCTGTCCCAGATCGCCGATTCCCGACCTGCCATCCCCAAGCATCAATATGATAGGAGCATGTGGCTGCAGTAGAGAGCAGAGCCGATGCTTCCTGTATCATCCTGGAAACTGTCACAGGCGGAGTACATTTGGTATCACTCCACCTGTGATAGGAGCCGGCGCTATACAGGAAGCATCAGCTCTTCTTCCTCTAGCAGCGGCTCCATTCCTCACACTAATGCTCGGGGATGGTGTGTTGGGAGGAGAGAAGAAGATCTCCAGCGGGTCACATGAGCGCCCAGCGGCGCTGTAAATAAGGTATTTTCAACAATAAAGTTACAAAAGGAGACACAGTGGACATTTTATAATCTTTTTACAAAACGGATTATATATTTTTACATGGACTTTACTAGGTCTTTATTTTCGGGGTAGGGCTTATTTTTAGGGGAAACACAGTATGTATAACATACCGATACTTTACATTATTCTTTAAACTGGCCAAGTATATTACAGTCTGATTGCAAACAGATTATTTTTTATTTGTTAAAATTTTATAATTTAAGGACATAATTAAGCAATCTAGTTAACATCTATGCAATCACGCAGAGCAAGTTAGGTCTTCTCAATCAACATCAATACCTGTTCTCACAATTTTTTTTTTAGCTGAATGGCCACTAATTCCTATAGACACACTTCAAAATATTGTGAAAAGCCTTCCCAAAAGAATTAATGCCACATGGGGGCCACCTCTATAAGTGTTGGCAGCCCTGGTGCCCAGGGCACCTTCTCTCTTCTTCATGAGATAGGGTACTCCGCCATCTTGTTACTCCCATTCTTCTGGTCCAAAGCCTACCCCCATTGTAGTACTCCCATTCTCCTGGCCTGAGGTCCATCTTAATCAATAAAGGA
Source organism: Rana muscosa (assembly GCA_029206835.1). Classification (NCBI taxonomy): domain Eukaryota; kingdom Metazoa; phylum Chordata; class Amphibia; order Anura; family Ranidae; genus Rana; species Rana muscosa. The sequence goes on from CM055127.1 coordinate 119,172,029, forward strand.
ATGTATATATTTCCAGTTCTAGCAGTACAGGAGACAACAAAGTAGTAACATTTGAACATAGAATGTGCAGCCATCGATCCCACACTCCTCCTCAATGTAGGTCCCCTTATCGTGGAATCTTCTCTAACATCTCTTTGGCCTATTCCGAAGGGTACTCTTTCCCAGGCTACAGACTTACATATGTCAGGGGTAACCTGCTCCCATTACTCCCTTTGCCTAAGATTCCTCTCACACTAGAATAGATAGGGATACAGTACTCCACCTACTTGCATCACCCAGAGGAGGGACCTCACTAAAATGGGTACTAAACTCTGCTTACATATGTAGCCCTACCCCCTTAGGAGATGCTGTTATTATCTAGTTCTTCCCCAACAGTACAGAGACCATAAGTCACCCAAGCAACAGTCCACACACTCTGACTTTATTGAAATAGTCTAGGGGATTTATTGCTTTAAGAACCTTTAAATGGTGAAAGAGGTTAGGGCATGGGATACCCCAAAACGCTTGGCACTCAACAGTTAGAGGACAATCTTCTCCTTAGGTAAACGTGAATAAAGAACAGCAATAAAGTTAGCTGTGCTACCCACTATAATTTATGCAGAATATAAAGTGATACAATTTTTAAAGTGCAAGATAAAAGTGCTAACAGTCCATTAAAGTGCAAAAGTGATTCAAATAAAGCGCTACAATTCTTGTACAAAAAATGACTGTGTGCTGAGAGAGGAATATCCTGTTTCTATCAACACTTAAGTGCCCTCTTAGGGCTAAACTCTCCGCAAATTATTGATCTCCTGAGTGTATACTGAGGTAGGTCAAACTGTGCGTAATGCCTCTGGCATTAAGTATGGTATATCACCATCCACAGCACCGCAGTACTCCATACACATAGATAAGGAACCTAGAAAATGTATTAAAAACATCCCCACAAAATCATAAAAGATATACACAGTATCTGTTGCCTCTCCTGGCACCTGGAATAATCTACCATCAATGTACTCGAATGCCGTTACTCCAATGCTCCGATGCATGCTGGAGCCTGTGGGGATGTTTTAAATAAACAACGTTACGCAATGAGATTTTCTGGGTTCTTTTCCTATGTGTATGGAGTGCTGCGGTACTGTGGATGGTGATATACCACGGGAGGCTTACCAGAGGCATTAAGCGCAGTTTGACCTACCTCAGTATACAGGATTAGGAGATTTTAGAAAAATTGACTTTAAAGGCACATATTAAAGTTTAAACAAAATTTTAATAAGTCACATAATAACATATAATATACACATGATGCATCTATAATAGAAATACAAAGTGATCGAAAAAAGGCCAAATGGTTTTCCCAGGGTAAGTACTCGGTGTGTACGGTTTATACTTGCTACGGGGCTGTATCGAGAAACAAAGTCTACGTTGAAATAGAGTATTATCTCCTGGGTATTTCCAAAAGGGTCCTTGAAGGGTTTAAAATGGCTCTACATGTTTCGCGACTAGAAATGTCGCTTCTTCAGGAGCTTCAATAAATGGTGCTATAGAGAGCATTAACAGTCGCCCATGCCTAAAACAGTACAGCAGCTGAACAGACCCCCCTCCAATTGAGAGGAATTTCTAGTCGCGAAACATGTAGAGCCGTTTTAAACCCCTCAAGGACCCTTTTGGAAATACCCTGGAGATAATACTCTATTTCAACGTGGGCTTTGTTTCTCGATACAGCCCTGTAGCAAGTATATACCGTATACACCGAGTACTTCCCCTGGGAAAACCATTTGGCCTTTTTTCGATCACTTTGTATTTATATCATAGATGCATCATGTGTATATTATATGTTATTATGTGAATTATTAAAATGTTGTTAAAATTTTTATATGTGCCTTTAAAGTCAATTTTTCTAAAATCTCCTAATCCAATCTACTACTAGGATGTGGCACTTTTGTACTTAGGGTGTCAGGGCAACTGTAATCAATTTTACCTCAGTATACACTCAGGAGGTCAATAATTTGTGGTGAGTTTGGTCCTAGGAGGGCATGCAAGTGGGGATAGAAATGGGATATTCCTCTCTCAGCACAGAGCACAGTCACTTTTTGTACAAGAATTGTAGCACTTTACTTGCAGCACTTTTGCACTTTTATGGACTGTTAGCACTTTTATCTTGCATTTTTATTTTGCACTATAAGAATTGTATCACTTTATATTCTGTATAGAGTATAGTGGGTAGTGCAGCTATCTTTATTGCTGGTTTTACAAAAAGTTTGTGGTTGAACTACGGAAGTAGCAGTAGCTTCCCAGTTATCTATTCACAAATTGTTTTGCACAGATTGATATTTAGCACGTGATCTTAGGCAGCGCAGCTATTGTATAATTTATGATTTTTGAATAAAGAACAATCTATTTCCTCACAGCTGGGGACCATGAGGTAGGTTTTTTTGACATCTGGATACCTTGTGCTGATGTACAACTGCTGGTACCCAGTGCAGTTTCCAGAACACTACACAGTGAGAGAGATCAGTTTAGGGTCTTTACTCACAAGTCCACTGGACAGCTGCCACTTTCCAGCTTCCTCCGGACATAGTCCAGTGAGTGAGAGGGTATCTCTCCAGACTATATCCCCTGTGGTGAGGTTCAGCAATCACTTTCTAGCGAACTCCAACCAGGCCCTGACACCGATGAGGCCTCTAGAGCAGCAGTACAGTAAATGGGCTGCCGGAGAGCAGCAGCCCATCTGTCTCTGGAACCCTCCTGGGAACCCTGCTCTCCAGTGTCTCAGACTATTTACCACCATTCCAGCCCCCTTCTGCACACTCCTCTCCAGGGATTGAGTGGAACCCGGTAAATATTCAGGCTGGTTGTTTTGAATCCCCCACCCTAAGCTCAAGCAGCTTCTTTCAGAGGCATGGGGAAGTAATCAAACTCCCAGCCTGTGAGACCCTGAACAGGCCAGAACAAACAATTACTGCTCCCTTGATTGTAGAAGGAGCCATGAACTAAGTTTACCTAGCATCTTACCCTAAGAGAGTGCTACACATATTAATACCTGTGGTTTTGGATTGTGATGCCCAACAAGCTCATGTAGTCATGATGGTCAGGTTTACACAACTTTGGGCTATATAGTGTACTTATAGTGTAACTGGAGATGTCATTGACTGCACTACAGAAGGGTCAGATACAGGAATGTATGGAAAGACATTAGCACTTCGCCTTGTACTAGAAATACTGTACATTATAGCTTGTGTTTATTACAGAGGTGAATGCTAAGCATCCAAGCTCCGGACGTCATGATGCGTCCATTTAGATGCAGACATTAGTGCGCGCAGTCTGGAGTTTTCTGTTTGGCTTGCAGGTGTACATTGTTAAAACTTTATTAGAGCCTTTACACATACTCGCAGAAAGACCCAAGACATTCTGCCACAGTACAGATCCAAATCACTTAGTACATTAACACTTCATCAGCCAAAGCAATGTCCCCGAAGACAAAGAGCAGAATGAGAATGTGTGTGTGTGTGAGAGAGAGAGCAGTTCAATAGAAATCTCTTTAATAGTCCTCATAAAGTCATATTTGCACATATAATTTCTCTAATAAATGTCGAACGTGACGGTTTCTGTGCACGGCACTCCAGCATCTACTAAAGGCTCAGATACACATCTTTGATAATAATTGCCCCTTATTGGCCTTGGAACTTCCCATGAGTACCTGTTGTATGTAAAACAACAGAAGCTTAAAAGAAAACTCCATCCTTTCAAAATGCAGTAGCTAATATAAAGCCGATCATAGATGGATCGAAATTCTGCCAGTTCAGCAGGGAGTGGCCAAATTTTGATCCATGTATAGGCAGGCTGATTGTACCCAAGTCGATCCATTGATCAGGGGTCCAACGCCATCATCTTCTTCTGGGTGCCAGTTTTAAGCTAACTTAATTTGTCATGCATGCGCTGGAGCTAGTCATCCCGGCACTCAGAAACCGGCCAGTCGCTGTAGGCTGAGCTGCACATACACATAGTTGCATAGTTACATAGTAGGCAAGGTTGAAAAAAGACACAAGTCCATCAAGTCCAACCTATGTGTGTAATTTTATGTCAGTATTACATTGTATATCCCTGTATGTTGTGGTCGTTCAGGTGTATATCTAATTGTTTTTTTAAATTATTGATGCTCCCTGCTTAAACCACTGCCTGTGGAAGAGAATTTTACATCCTAACTGCTCTTACAGTAAAGAACCCTCTATGCAGTTTAAGGTTAAACCGCTTTTCTTCTAGTTTTAGTGAATGGCCGCGTGTTTTATTAAATTCCCTTTCGCAAAAAAGTTTTATCCCTATTGTGGGGTCACTGGTACGGTATTTGTACATTGAAATCATATCCCATCTGAAGCGTCTCTTCTCCAGAGAGAACAAGTTTAGTGCTCGTAACCTTTCCTCATAACTAAGGTCCTCCATTCCCTTTATTAGCTTTGTTGCCCTTCTTTGGACTCTCTCCAGTTCCAGCACATCCTTCCTGAAGACTGGTGCCCAGAACTGGACAGCATACTCCAGGTGCGCCCGGCCCAGAGTCTTGTAGTGTGGGAGAATTATTGTTTTATCTCTGGAGTTAATCCCCTTTTTAATGCATGCTAATAGTCTGTTTGCTTTGCTTGCAGCAGCTTGGCATTGCATGCCATTGCTGAGCCTGTCATCTACTAGGACCCCCAGGTCATTTTCCATCCTAGATTCCCCCAGAGGTTCTCCCCCCAGTGTATAGATTGCATTCATATTTTTGCCACCCAAATGCATTATTTTACATTTTTCTACATTAAACCTCATTTGCCATGTAGTTGCCCACACCATTAATTTGCTCAGATCTTCTTGCAAGGTTTCCACATCCTGCGGAGATGTTATTGCCCTCCTTAGCTTAGTATCGTCCGCAAATACAGAGATTGAGCTGTTTATTCCATCCTCCAGGTCATTTATGAATAAATTAAATAGGATTGGTCCCAGGACAGAACCCTGGAGGACCCCACTTTCCACCCCCTGACCATTCGGAGTACTCCCCATTTATCACTACCCTCTGAACTTGCCCCTGTAGCCAGTTTTCAATACATGTATTTACCCTATGGTCCATGCCAATGGACCTTTGTACGGTAAACGTTTATGGGGAACTGTATCAAATGCTTTTGCAAAATCCAGATACACCACGTCTACGGGCCTTCCTTTATCTGGATGGCAACTCACCACCTCATAGAAGGTTAAAAGATTGTTTTGGCAAGAATGATTCTTTATGAATCAATGCTGATTACTGCTAATGATACCATTCTCATTACTAAAATCTTGTATATAGTCCCTTATCATCCCCTCCAAGAGCTTGCATACTATTGATGTTAGGCTAACTGGTCTGTAATTCCCAGGGATGTATCTTGGCCCTTTTTTAAATACTGGTGCTACATTGGCTTTTCTCCAATCAGCTGGTACCATTCCAGTTAGTAGACTGTTTGTAAAAATTAGGAACAATGGTCTGGCAATTACTTGACTGAGTATCTTAAGGACCGTCGAGTTCAAGCCATCTGGTCCCGTTGACTTATTAATGTAAGTTTTTCAAGTCTAATTCTAATTCTGTCCTCTGTTAGCCTGCTTTCCAAAGGTGTTTGTTTTACAAACATTTTGTTGGGTTTTTGAATGTTTTTTTAAAGTGCACAAAACATTGTGAGCAGAACAGTGCAACTAGAAGAACAGGGTGAAGTATAGTAGAGGCAACAACATGGTATCAAGTCTGCCTGGACATGAAGGCATTGCACAGAAAAGCCTAGTGACACGATCCAATTGTTAGGAGGGGATTGTCTGTTGACAGACTGTTTCCCTAAAATCTTACCGTTAGTACGCTCCTTTTACCAATTGTTGTCCAACTTTCGGCTAACAAATGTTGGATGACATGCTAGTACATTTTCGGCGGACAACGGTTTGTTGTCATATTTTCTGATGGTCAGTACACAAATCTGTCACACAAAAGTCGAAAGTACAGACACGCATGCTCGGAATCCATGCTCACCAAACACGAAATTAGCAGAAGGGGCCCAAAGGGTGGCGCTTAAGAGCTAAACTTCCTCGTAGTACTACGTTCCTGTTTGTTGTACGACAATTGTGTACCGTTAGTATGCAAGACAAGATCCTGGCACACGCCCTTAAGACAAAAATCAGATGCTCGGTTGGCCAACAATCGGATCGTGTGTACGAGGCTATAGTCTTCACTGAGATAAAAGTGATTGGTGCTAATACAGATCCTGCATCAACCTAACCCATGAGGTGATCCAGTAAGAATGTATATTGCCTATAGAGGCTCTCACCTTAACACAAAGAAGGGTTGTGATGCCTGAAAAGGAAGCTTAGCATCCAAGGAGAAAGAGGAAAAGGTGGGGAAAAGCCACCTATGATCTTCGATGGCTCCCGGAGAGAAGGAATAAGAACGAGAAGACAGCAGGGGAGGGGGAGCTTGACCTGGAGAGGATGGAAGGGGGGGCATTCCCATGTTATCCAGTCTACCACCTCACCCTGATTTAGACTGTATGGGCAGTCATATAGATAGCAAGGAGCAGTTCAGGTTCAGGTGGTCATTAAAGGCTATCCATGGGTCCCAGATCTACAGGGTATGTGAGTTTCTCATGCATCATAGTTCCCATGAGCTGCTGTTTGACCTCAGCAAAGTTATGGCGCCAGGCTCTGTCCAATGTCTGCCGAGCCACCAGGAAGACAAACCCCACCAGCTTCCACTGGGCTTTGGTCAAGGACAGAATAGACTTATGCAACAAGGCTTCCCACGGTTTTTTCTGAGGTGTTTGATAGGCGGCAAGGAGGCGATGTGACACTTCCTCACCACCTGTTTTAACCCCATAAATACCACATCAATGTGCTGCAACTATGTGCAATGACTTACCATCTTTGTCTTGTGATAATGCGTGGTGCAAATGTTCATTTTACCACATGTTACTGCAATGAACAGTAAACCGTGAGCCATGTCGCAGTGCCATTAATTTTCAATGGCACCCCAACACACCTTGCAAACTCACCCCATGCATGTCTAAAACAATGCACAGATGGTAACCATTCTGGTGCAGTATTTTTTTTTTGTATGTGTGTCTGAAAAAGGTGCCTTAGGGTCTTTGCACATGATGCTGATGTATTCCAAGAAGAAAGTTCCTACTCAAAAAACGTGAGTATGGTCCATACCAATGTTTCTCAACTCCAGTCCTCAAGGCGCCCCAACAGGTCATGTTTTCAGGATTTCCATTATTTTGCACAGGTGATTTGATCAGTTTCACTGCCTTAGTAATTACCACAGCCATTCCATCTGAGGGAAATCCTGAAAACATGACCTGTTGGGGCACCTTGAGGACTGGAGTTGAGAAACACTGGTCCATACAGTGTGCACGTTTACACGCCTTTTTGCGCATATACGTGCGTACTCACATAAAAACTCTTTTAGTTCCCAGAATGCTAAATTATATATAGGAGGCGTGATTTTTGTGCATATTTGCACATAATTGCGTGTAAAATACTGACAAATAATGCAGATTTCTGTAGTTCTTCTTTTACCAATCTAAATGTGGCACTAGTTTACGTGGCATTTTTGGCACCCATGTACAACGGCCCTTAATGCAGTGCATGTTAAAGTGCAAAAACCAACGTACTGGAGTGGTGCACAGGGGGCATCAAGGTGCTGTTGCTGTGTAGAGTCAGTTGTAAAAATTTGATATTTTATATAGACATCATGTTGGTGTGTAGTGGCGGCTTTTCTCGAAATATATGGTCACATGAAGATATATCTTGCGGTCTGCCCAGGGTGACTTATATTGCCATTTTTCTCCTCTAGGTCTCGTCTATTCATTTTTACAACACCCAGGTGTGCGGCTGATGATAATGCGATGAATTATCATCTCATCCCCTGCAAATCTGTCCTCACCCCCCTCTTTCCCCCTCCACATTTCCCTCTGCTCGTTCTCATCCAGGTGGTTTTCTTTCATGCACATGTCTGCGTCCCTTTCTGTCTTCTCTCCACTTTTTAATAGTGCGGGGAAGCCATCCAAGAAATCTATCTGCAGATTTTACAATAAAAGGCACCCAGCTAATGTATATGACCTGCAGGAGGAATGCGGCTTGCCATACCAGTAATAGCATACACTAATTTAATGCCGATATTTTCCCCATCTATGGCTGCTTTATTTTAGTACATCCTTGCCAATCTTTTTTTTTTTTTTTTTTTATTCTTAATAACATGACAGCCTTGCAAATTTAGATTTTGCTATTTACCATAGAGCAGCAGAGGCATCAACAGAAGGAAGCAGTAGCAACTATCTAGGAAAGAAGTACAGGCTGGAATAGTTAAAGCTGAACTCCTTGCACATTTAGCCCTTTCGCTCCCAGAGATGGTTTTTGTCTTTTTTTTGCACACATGTTTAACTACTTGCCTACAGGGCACTTACATCCCCTTCCTGCCCAGGCCATTTTTCAGCTTTCGGCGCAGTCGCACTTTGAATGACAATTGCGCGGTCGTGCTACACTGTACCCAAACAAATGTTTTAGCATTTTCTTCACACAAATAGAACTTTCTTTTGGTGGTATTTAATCACGGCTGGGTTTTTTATTTTTTACATTAAAAAAAAAAGACCAAAAATTAAAAAAAAAATAATGTTTTTTACTTAGTTTCTGTCATTAAATTTTGTAACTATGTAATTTTTCACCTTCACTGATGTGCGCTGATGAGGTGCCACTGATGGGCTGAACTGGTGGGCATTGATGAGGTGGCACTTATGGGCACTGATGAGGCGGCACTTATGGGCACTGATATGTGGCACTGATGAGCACTGATAGGCAGCACTGATGGGCACTATTAGGTGGCACTGATGGGCACTAATAGGTGGCACTGGTGGGCACTGATAGGTGGCACTGGTGGGCACTGATAGGCAGCACGGATAGGCGGTACTGATGGGCACTGATGGGTGGCACTGATGGGCAACACTAATGGGCATTGATCAACAGCAGTGATGGGCATTGATGGGCAGCACTGATAGGCGGCATTGATAGTCATCACTGACTGGCATCGCTAATGGGCACTGATTAGAGGCACTTGTGGGCAGTGGTGGGCACTGATTGCTGTCACTGGTGGGCACTGATTGCTGTCACTGGTGGGCAATGGTGGGCACTGATTGGTGACACTATATTGCTATACTGTAATCAGGGAAGTGATGACCAGTGCCCTGATTACATTCCTAGATGTCCCCCTGCATGGAGATGCCACTGATCGGCTCTCCTCACCACACACTCTGTCACACACACAGGTGAGTGGCTGTAGACACAGGGCCACCCCACTTGAAGGCCACTACTTTGGTGGCAGCTGAGGCAGTGCTCCCCACAGTGGTTGGATCTTACATACAAGCTGTGTGCTATTAGGCTCCTGCCCCTCTGCCCGCATGTACGTAGGGTGCAGCGTGGTGAGACAGAATAACACACTTGGTCTCAAGTGCAATGAAAGAACTTGAATTGAAATAATGCAGAAACAGTTAAAAAATAACCCGGTGGGAAGGCAACCCAATCAGGAGCACTTACAGTTCCAACAACATGTAGCGAGCAGAATGCAGCCAAGCTGTCAGCATCTGTAGAGGGGGTAAGAATGTGGCCTGCCTGTCTTGTGCCCAACAGGCAGGTGTCCAGAGAGGTTGTGAACCCTATGCTTTCCCTTTTTATCAGGAACCTTTCCCTACCGCTAGTGCTGTCCCTAACAGGTGGGATACCTATCCTTTCTCTGCCAACTCGCAAATGCGTGCCAAACCTGGGATCCAGGGCCCTAAATATGCTCTGTCTGACCCAAGATTGCTGCCAGAGTCACATGGGGCAGCAGCATTCGATTGGATGCTTCCCCAGTGACCCAGGAAACAATAGAGGAAGTATGTTCCTCTTGACTTCCTCTCCAACTGCAGTGTCGCTGTGGAGAGCTCCAGTGACAGTGGAGAAAGTAGACTGCACCTGCCTACACACATGCCAGGACTATGAGCGAAGGACTGCACATCTGGCTGCAGATCACTTGCCCAGCTATCTCTGCCTCATCAGGTGCATTCTATTCAAACTGCTGAGAGTGGGAAACAGGGAAAGCTATATTCCCTGGGCATGTCTAGGAGACCAGGGGCTTGTGATAACCAAGGGGATTATGTGAAAAGGAGTTAAAGCAGGGTTCCACCCAAAAATGGAACTTCTGCTTTAAGTGTAAGTGACCCCAACATGCCACATTTGGCATGTCATTTTTTTTTGGGGGGGGGGGGGCGGATACCCTCTTTTTCGAGGCATCCAGCTCCCACTTCCTCCCGGGGTTTCGCGACGCCGGAAGGAAATTCTCCTCTCCCCCCTCCTCCCTGCAATCTTCTGAGACACGTCACAGGTCCCAGAAGATTGCCTGGCCATTCACAGCGCACAACGCAGGTGCCCACAGTAAGAATGCCGGCGCCGTGGAGAGGTAGGGGAGAGGAGCGGGGCTTCGTACGCCCGCATCGCTGGACCGCGGGACAGGCAAGTGTCTGGTTATTAAAAGTCAACAGCTACACTTTTTTTTTTGGGCGGAACTCCGATTTAAGTCAAGGGGCACTCTGCGACACTCCAATATCCTTGAACTTGCTGTCTTGGGCAAGTTTGCAGACCAGACAAAGTTATTTTGCACAAAGATTTTAAAGTTAGGTCTCTGGGAGCATCTCAGGGGTTGAATTTGAGCTCCATTTTCTGCCTTACCCCAGCTGGGCTTTTCTCCTCTGCCCCTTTCCCATGGCAGATCTCTGCTGCTATGTCTTGTTGTATCAGTACATACTGTGGAAAAAATTCTTCTACTCTCTGCTTTTCTGATAATGAAGTGAGTCCTAAGGCCCCCTAATGCTACTGCTTGGCTGTACACTGCTTCTAACAGATTTTTGGTCTTCTGGTGGATAGTGCAAGATTAGTCTTCTTGCTTTCCATTCCAAAGCGTTCATCGACAGTTCTGTCTGCCGGGCAAGATCTCAAATGATTGGATTAAACCCTGCAACCTCTTGATTCAATCATCCAAGTCCTGACCTGGCACTGTGCACTTGGGTACTTGTTGTGACAAGCATCCGACATGAATAAGAGGGTCATTATTGCAGGGGTGGTAGCCTGCCTGCTTCTTTCTGGAGTATCACTGCTGGCCTCTGCCTTTCCACCACTCCCATCACCATTGTCTGGCCGTAATGCCAGGTAATAAGAATAGGCTGAATGATCAGACAGAGGGTAACTTTAAATTGAACATTACTAAACTAAACAGGTCAGAGTAAAATGAACACAAACAGGGTCAAAATATCAAAAAGGCTGGCACCACAGGTGAGCAGCTGGAGGAATACCATGGTTGGTATCACAGGCAGGTAGCTGGAAACAGCACAGGGGGTGGCGGCCATCCTCTTGGTGGGCTCTAGCCTTACTACTGTACACACCTCACTGATGTGTGCCTTTCCTGTGGGACACCAACAGCTGATCCCAGTGAGCCTTCCGGCTGGTATGTAAATCTTGAGCCTGTTTCCATTACACAAGTGCTGGGCCCTCCATTGATTGTTTGAGGTTGGATGAGACTTGGGCTTTTGTCAAGTTTTATTTGTTTATTCATCATCCTCTAATTTTGTGTCTCTTGCATACCTTGACTTTACCAGTGCGCAGTATATAGCCTTTGCATTTTACTTGCACATCAGTCTACCACAGGGGCAGCAAGAGAAGAGGATCTTCAGGGAGGACTTTATAGTAAGGCTGCTACTTTGTGCTTTGACCAACTGCAACATTGTGTCTGGGAAGATTTTAACAGAAAATTCAGGTCAAAAGGGCTACGTATTGAACACTTTCCTCATAAGGACCAGAAAGTCCTCTGGATGTAAAAAAGATTAACCAGACTTGGCTTTAACATTTCGTCTTTGCTGCCCCTTTCTGTACCATTTTTTTCCCATCCTGTTTATGTCCTAGTTTTCCTTGCTTTCCTTTCCTTTCCATCTCCTTCACTTTCCCTCTGCTCTTTTTTTTCGGTTTAAATTTTTGAAATATGTTGACACATCCCATAACCATCTGTGAGCCAATTACCTCCAAATTATGTTTTCAAAGATCATTTCCAGCATAATTTCTGACTACACAAGCGGCACATTGCGAAAATCTAGGAACACATAAAAGCATTCTTTCCACACATCCCAATTTGCAGGTCACTTGATCCCCGGGAAATAAAAAGAAACATCCACAAGTTCAGGTAAATCTTTTTATTAAATGTGTTTCCATGTCGGAAAGGTGTTTACAGGGCGGGAGCCTGCTCCTTCGCCACAAAGAAAAGGAATTTAGGATGTGGTAGAAGTAGATAATCACACAGAGATTGCTGAGAGAGGCACAGTGTTCAGGGCTGACTGTAAATCAAAGATTCTTGGTAAAACTAACAGGGGGCATAGCTGGGTGGGCCTGGAAAGCTATACATAGGCCAATGCAAAGTTTAAAGAGACCTTGTCACCAGACTAATCATTTCAAAAACAATCTTCCCATACTAGTATATGTAGATCTAACATATTTTAGGCATGTTATTCACTCGTAAAAGCCTTTGCTTTGACATTCTAAAGCCTTGAGAATGCTACTGGACACCCACATCTTGGATGTGATGTCAACAGCCCTGGCAGACTCAGAGTTGTCACTCAAGTGACTCTCTATATCAGCCTTTCTCAACCTGTTTACCCTACAAGAACCCTTAAAATTATATTCAGTAGGCTTGTGCAATTCGTTTCGTAACGAATCGAAATTCGTCCGAATTTAGCAACTTTCGGACATTCGGAAGCATTCGAATTTCCGAACAAAGCAATTACGAATAAAACCGAATCCAAAATAAATTATATCGCAAATAGCGAATGCCCGAATGTCTTTGGCATAATTCGTTATGAAAAAAGTTACGAATGTACGAATCCATTCGAAGCACAATAACACTCTGCTCTGCTCTCTGCTTCTCCCTCACCGTGCTGAACTCCCTCTCAAAATGGTGTACAAGGGCGGAGGCTATAGCCGCATGTAAAAAACGAAAGTAAAATACGAGATTTTGAATCGTTACAAATAACCGCTATGTATTTCGAAAAGTACAAATCCATTCGAAGCACATTAGGCATAATAGGCAGCGTCGTTGTGAGAGAGACACGGAAAATTACGAATCAACGAACCCAAAAAAGGTTACGAAAGTAGGAGTTGTGTCCAGAATCAACGAAAAACAACGTACTATACCGAAAATACGAATTATAAATCAACTAAAAATAAGGCTTACATTAATACGAATCATTCCGATTCAACGAAAAATGTCGCTTGCGAAAATACGAATTAGTCCGAACACGAAAAATCCCGTCTAGCAAAATTACGAACGATTACGAATCAACAGGACCGAAAAGAAACGACCTGAAACTAAACAAATTTTTCCGTTGTGCACAAGTCATTAGTCATTCAGGTCTCAGCGTACCCATGATAAACCTAATACATTGAGAGTCAGTAGGAAAAATGCCCCTTATATTGGTGGTCAGTGGGAAGAATGCCTCTCTAAAAGACAGATAAAAAGATCATTGGTGTCATGTCATGGGCTCAGTCAAATGGTGCTGGCCCCAGAACTATGAAGGCATCATCAAATAGGAGGTCAATCAGCCATATCTTAAGGTCCCCAAGCAACCTTTGGAGGAAACCTAGTGTTCCACAGAACTGTGTGAAAAAGACTTATAATATTCCCCTTCACTGCTCCTACATGGTTATGTAAGAAGGGGAGGGGCAGAGGAGCTTGGCCAGCACACGGGGTAATAAGACGCTCCTAGAAGAAAGGGGGGCTTGATGTGCAAGGAGAGAGGGAATTATGTTAGTGAATTGGAATTTACTCTTCTGAAGTAGTCAGATCTTTTTGCAAGTTCAGAGGTAAATTGCAAGCCAATACAAAATCATTTGTGAAAAGGGAAAATACTGCAAATAAGCATTTGCAATACGTGATTATTCTGTACTTTTACCTACAATTACTAAGTTGGTGACAGGGTCTCTTTAAGGCTTAATACTGATATCCACATTACTCTTAGGGACCTGGGTCTTGGCAATTTTCCTGGGCTTATTCAGTCATTGTTAAGCCTCGTACACACGGTCGGACTTCAAACAAACTTTTCTGTGGATTTTTGTCCAAAGGGAGTTGGCCGGGCACACCCATAGCATACACACGGGAGGACTTTTCTGCAAACTTTCCCAAAACTTTTCCAACATCACGTGGTTTCACGTGGTTTCTAAGCTTCTAATGGCCACTTGCATGTGCAGTATATTTTTTTCCCTAGAGAGGTCTTGGTAATAGCTCTATTTCCAAATAAATTACCTGTTTCTTCATTACCATCATTGTATCTCTCCCTGCCAATAATTATTAGTTAGAACAAGGCTCTTGCCATGCAGGATTATGTTTCTGGACTGCTAGACAGAGAATTGTCATTAATAACCTGATAAAATAATTTAGGTTTATAAATACTAGGAAAACACTGTTTTGACTTGCTGAAAATTATTTTTGAAGAAGAAGATGGCCCTGGAGCCCATATTTGTCACATAGGGGGATTTACTAAATCTAACACTACATTTACTAAATCTGGAGAGTGCAAAATGTGGTGCAGCTCTGCACACAAACCAATCAGCTTCCAGAATTTATTGTCAAAGCTTAATTGAACAAGCTGAAGTTAGAAGCTGATTGGCTGCCATGCACAGCTGCACCAGATTCTAAGTATTCCAGTTTTAGTAAATCTCCCCCGTAGTGTCCCACACACTATGCAGTTACATGGCCAGCTACAAAAACTCATGGTAAGTAGGCTTGTGCAATTCGTTTCGTAACGAATCAAAATTCGTCCGAATTTAGCAACTTTCGGACATTCGGAAGCATTCGAATTTCCGAACAGAGCAATTACGAATAAAACCGAATCCGAAATAAATTATACCGCAAAATAGCGAATGCCCGAAGGTCTTCGGCATAATTCGTTATGAAAAAAGTTACGAATGTACGAATCCATTCGAAGCACAATAACACTCACTCTGCTCTCTGCTTCTCCCTCACCATGCTGAACTCCCTCTCAAAATGGTGTACAGGGGCGGAGGCTATAGCCGCATGAAAAAACGAAAGTAAAATACGAGATTTCAAATCCATTCGAAGCACAATAACACTCACTCTGCTCTGCTCTCTGCTTCTCCCTCACCGTGCTGAACCCTCTCAAAATGGTGTACAGGGGCGGAGCCTATAGCCGCATGTAAAAAACGAAAGTAAAATACGAGATTTCGAATCGTTACAAATAACCGCTATGTATTTAGAAAAGTACAAATCCATTCGAAGCACATTAGGCATAATAGGCAGCGTCGTTGTGAGAGAGACACGGAAAATTACGAATCAACGAACCCAAAAAAAGTTACGAAAGTAGGAGTTGTGTCCAGAATCAACGAAAAACAACGTACTCTACCGAAAGTACGAATTATAAAGCAACAAAAAATTCAACGAAAAATGTCGCTTGCAAAAATACGAATGAGTCCGAACACGAAAAATCCCGTCTAGCAAAATTACGAATGATTACGAATCAACAGGACCGGAAAGAAACGAACCGAAACGGAACGAATTTTTCCGTTGTGCACAAGTCTAATGGTAAGATTGCCATTTGACCTAGCTTATGATAAATCGGGTGACAATTGTATGTCTGTAGACACACTCTGAACTTTACAGAACCCCCCTGGACGACCAATCTTGGGGAACAATTTTTTTTTTTCTGTATTGTCTCTTATATTACCCTTAGCTGAGACATAAATTTGCCTCGAAAGGCATGCATGGTTATGGAGAGATTTTTTTGTCAGCTGTAACAACCGCCATTGAGCCGTTGGGTGGTCATGGAAGCAATTGAGCCAGATGCATAATTATTGGCCATCCTATGAGATGCAGTCACTGTTCAGCAGCAGCACTGCTGTATACCATGCCTGCCCAAATACAATAGCCGGCACTAGTTTCCTCCATTCACCCTATTTAGGGTAGATAGGGGAAATCAATTGCATTTCTCCCATTCATCCCTTGGGCTAAACAAGAGAAAATCAAGCCTTTTGTCACAAGTAATAAAGATGAGGCCCACAACAAACATAGGGGTATCATCTGTAAATCTAGTTACAGTTTTTAATTGATCCTTTTTTTAAAGGTGGGTCTGAAAGGAGCTTTGATGACAGCCCACCTAAATATACTGCAATATATGTGCAGAGTTGCAATTAAGCCACTCTGGAGATTTTACTGGCTCTATCACGCCACTGAAATCTCTAGCAATCTAATGGTAAATGCAGTGATCATTTACTAAACAGATGGAACAAATTGCTCCCTATTATGTAAATCAAACAAGCTTCAGTGCTTTTAGCTTAACAGATTGAGCACAATACGAAAAAAAATATTCTAGTAAACTATTTGATAAAAGTCCTACACCAGCACTTGCACTTTACAACTTTCAGTGCTGCTGGCTCCTGCTCTCTCAGTGCTGCTTTCTTGAACTTCCGGTCTTCACAGGAAAGAGATAACAGAGGACAGTGCAGTCTAGAGCATGTCTGTTAGCTTGGAGAAGGGAGAGGAGAAGGAGGTAGCAGAGAAGTGCCTTGCCATCCTAGGCTATGGAGCTGTTACAACTGTCTGGGCTATGGGGTGACAACAGTCTACCAGTTTTGCTCCTGCATTGTCCCCCTGCCACATTTGCTTGTGGTAGAGACCACAAGCGGCCATGCCAACACATATTGCACAGCCACGGTCCATCTTTAGAAAGCTGATTCAGAGTAATAATGTGCAGCCAATGCTGGAACAAGTGCATGTAGCCAAGAAAAAGCTAATAGAGGTTGCAGGAGATCAGCAGCACTGAGATGCTAGGGAGTTTACCCACTTGCCGACCAGCCACCGCAGTTTTACTGCAGCAGCATGGCTCGGCTGGGCGAAACAACGTTATGTTGCGTCGCTTCGCCCTGTGGCTACTAGGGGCACATGGCCCGCTGCTCGCCCCCAGAGCCCATGCGAGTGCCCAGCAGGCGCAATGACCGCCGGGCACCCGCGATCGCTCGTGACACAGCGAGAACCAGGGATCTGTGTGTGTAAACACACAGATTCTGGTTCTCTCAGGGGAGAAACGACTCAGGGGAGAAATGACTGATCATGTGTTCATACTTTGTATGAACGGCGATCCGTCATTTTCCCTAGTAAGTCCCATCCTCCCTTCAGTAAGAACATGCAGAGGGAGCACAATTAACCCCTTGATCGTCCCCTAGTGTTAACCCCTTCCCTACCAGTGACATTTTTACAGTAATCAGTGCATTTTTATAGCACTAATCGCTGTAAAATAAGTTCTATCCCCTATTTTGTAGACGCTATAATTTTTGCGCAAACCAATCAATATACGCTTATTGCGATTTTCTTTACCAAAAATATTTAGATGAATACATATCGGCCTAAACTGAGGAAAAATTTTTTTTTTTTTTTTAAATGTGGGATATTTATTATAGCAAAAAGTAAAAGATATTGTGCTTTTTTTCAAAGTTGTCGCTGTTCTTTTGTTTATAGCGCAAAAAAAAAACAAAAAAAAAAAAAACGCAGAGGTGATCAAATACCACCAAAAGAAAGCTCTATGTGTGATTTTGTTTGGGTACAGTGTTGCACGATCGTGCAATTGTCAGTTAAAGCGACGCAGTGCCAAAAAGTTCTCTGGTCAGGAAGGGGGTAAAATCTTCCGGGGCTGAAGCGGTTAAAAAAAAAACTGTATTGTTTGTGATACACAGTGCTTAACCACTTCAGCCCCGGACCATTTTGCAGCTAAAGGACCAGGCCCCTTTTTGCGATTCGGCACTGCGTCGCTTTAACTGACAATTGCGCGGTCGTGCGACGTGGCTCCCAAACAAAATTGGCGTCCTTTTTTTCCCACAAATAGAGCTTTCTTTTGGTGGTATTTGATCACCTCTGCGGTTTTTATTTTTTGCGCTATAAACAAAAATATAGCGACAATTTTGAAAAAAAATTCAATATTTTTAAATTTTTGCTATAATAAATATCCCCAAAATATATATATATATAAAAAAAAAATGTTTCCTCAGTTTAGGCCGATACGTATTCTTCTCCATATTTTTGGTAAAAAAAAATCGCAATAAGCATTTATTGATTGGTTTGAGCAAAAGTTATAGCATCTACAAAATAGGGGATAGTTTTATGGCATTTTTATAAATAATTTTTTTTTTTACTAGTAATGAATGAATGACTTGTATAGCGCTACAATTGCGAACTGAATCGCCTCAAGGCGCTTTTTGCAGCCAGTGTCTTGCTGGGTGGTGCGGTCGTTTACCCCGTAGGATCTCGACACGCTTGGGACACACATTTGTACATATATATCTAGGGCCAATTTAGACAAGATCCAATTAACCTACCAGCATGTCTTTGGAGTCTGGGAGGAAACCGGAGTACCCGGAGGAAACCCACGCAGACACAGGGAGAACATGCAAACTCCAGGCAGATGGTGTCGTGGTTGGGATTCGAACCAGCGACCCTTTTTGCTGCTAGGTGAAAGTGCTAACCACTACACCACTGTGTAATGGCAGCAATCAGCGATTTTAATCGTGACTGCGACATTATGGCAGACACATCGGACACTTTTGGCACATTTTTGGGACCATTGTCATTTTTACAGCGATTAGTGCGATAAAAATGCACGGATTACTGTAAAAATGACACTGGCAGTGAAGGGGTTAACCACTAGGTGGCGCTGTAGGGGTTAAGTGTTCCCTATTGAGTGTTTCTTACGGTAGGGGGGATGGGCTGTGTGTCACATGACACTGATCTTCGCTCCGAGTACACAGAGCGGAGATCCGTGTCATTGTCACTAGGCAGTGCGGGGAGATGCTTGTTTACACAAGCATCTCCCCGCTCTATACCTCCGTGAGACGATCGTGGGGATCCCCGCGTCGATCGAGTCCACGGGACCCTGCCGGAAGGCGGCAGGGTCGCGCGACCACACATCAGGCATTTAAAGGGCAACGTACAGGTACGTGATTGTGCCTGTCCGTGCCATTTTGCCGACGTAAATGTACATGGGTCGGTCCTTAAAGTGGAAGTAAACCCATCAATATAACAGTTTAAAAAAACTGTTACATTCCCGGCATGCCGGAAATGCTAACTGTCCCATTGGTTGTGCTCTCAAGCAAACTGTCAAACCATCCAATGGCTGGTGTCATAACTGATCACATGTGCAGCATCATGGCAGTTGAAGTTTAAACAGAGGCCAAGATGGCAGCTTCCTTAGCTGAAAACGATAGGAGGGTTTACTTCCACTTTAAGTGGTTAAACAAACTACATTTTATCTGTTTTAGAGTTTATATTTAACTTTTATGCTACTAAATGCTACATTGTGTAGCTTACACCATAGGTACCAAAATGTTCCATCAGTTTAGTAATCAATTGCTACCCCTATCAATTAATGGCTGGCAATTTCAGTAGCACGGCTGAGCAACTACCACTCACCCTAACTGACACTCATCCTAACCCTTACCTCAGTTTTTCTTGCTCCACCCATTTATCAACTTTCGATGCACAAATTTGTGCCATTTGGGAGATACCTAGCATTCTCTTTACCATAGAAGGCAATTAGTAAAGTAATTTAGTAGGTAAAAGCCCGGGTTATACAAATGCCATTTCACAGTGTCCCTCTTATTCTGAGTGCCGGGTCCACATCATGCCACTATAGGTAATGGGGGGGGGGGAGTATTATTGAAACCTATATGTGACCAGTATCTCATGTATAATTTATGCATGTAACATAGATATCATTTAAATTTAAGATTTGCCATCTTTCTGTTCACAAGTCAACATAAGACACACATTTACACTGCTCAAAGGACTATAAAACAGAAAAACTCACATAAATAGAGAAAGGGGAATCCATTACACCAATATCAGTATCCAAATGTAGAATTGATCGGGCAGGTTGTAGTGAGAGATATATACACTGGCCCAAAGAGAAGGAAATTTGGACATAATAATGTATAGCAACTGACGTCTGCAATACTTCAGCCACATATATAACAAAATCTCCTATTGTTCAATTTTTATAAACACTGAACTAAACAGCATGCATATTCCATAATATGCCATAGCCAATGTAACAATGCGTTACACAAGTCACATGATGGAAGTATTTGATAATTGATTATAATAAAAGCATTATAAACATGAATAATTCTGCTGCACTTGGAACCGCAGCAACCAGCCAATAACAGCTTAATAAAATGAATAAGCTATTGCGCTGAGTAGACCCAAACCGCCATTTAACGGGGCGCATAAGAGGGCCAGGAGAGTGGTAGGAAACACTAGGGGAAGTGGATGCAGCTCCTCTCATATTAGGTCTTGCGATCCTAATGCAATTGTTTTATAACCAATAACAGCTTGTTTGACATTAGAAACTGTGGGAATATCTCACCACCTAGAGTACTTGAACAGTCACACACTGGTACATCCTAGTGATCCAATGGACTGAAAATCGTATCTTACCTTCTGTTCATCTCTGCTTATTAAAAGATAAGTGCACCATTGACATCAAATTAAAAATGAATGCTGTCTTGTCTTCTACATATGGTGATCCATTACCAGGATATAGAAAAATATGTTTTCCATATACACCTTAAGTGAAATATAAGAAAGCATGTGTTCATTCACAGATAAAGTTGAGAATCTGCTGAAAACTGGACTTATCTATCACTATAGGTGTGCCCAGCCTTTGGCATTTGGGTGTGCACCCCAAAGCTCAAACACACTCTACTGATCACTCACGATGTTCATTCAGAAAGGGAAGGGGCCGGTAAATGGCATATTTACCGGCCCCTTCCCCCACTCATCTTAAGACATCCACAGCAACAACCGATGGGAGAGGAGGGAAGCCGGCAGTGCTGTGGAGGGAAGGAGGGGGACCCAGGTCAGTAGGGGGAATCTGTTCTGCACAGAGTGATTAGGGTGTGCCTGGGCACACCTGGCACACCCTGTGCGCACGCCTATGTCTATCACCTTTTAGTTGAGTGCATCTTATGTGACTTCCGCAAGTAATTGTAAGTAACATTTTAGAATCATGCACGTCTAAAGGGATGCTGAAATGATTGTTTGATATAATTATGTATGCATAAAGCCCACATTGTTTGGAAGAAAGCTTAAAGCTTAACTGTAGACACTGTAGAAACGGCATGCAGTTTTTCTACCCAAAAACTTAAGCTGAAATGTTAGTCTTTTAAAGCCATTAGCTATAAAATAAGTCCCCTATTGCAGAGCAGTATGAAAATGTTCCTAACAAGAAAAGGAGGTTATAGGTGCAGAGGCTTGGTCATAATATCTAATATGCAAGCAGTGTAATTATAAGGTATAAGTCCATGATAAGTCCAAAAATGTTCAAGGCACTAGAACAGGCTTCTTGGTGGAGTTTAGCAGACTCTGAATATACACAGACAAAAACAAAAGCAGAGAAGCGCCTCTAAGTGCAGTAAGACTTTGTATTTTAAAAGACCCCACAACAGGGCTACTTACAATAGATAGGTAAACAACAGGCACATCAATAGATGTAGGTCTGGGATGCCAGTTGGAGCTGCTGGTACCGCCAGATGGAATGTGACAGAAGTCCCCGTGTGGAATAGGATACCGGCTGAAGTCCTTCCAGAAGCGGGTGGGCAGCCAGGAGCAGGATGACGCAGGCAGGGCTCAGGATCAGAATGCAACGTGTTTCAAAGCATGCGCTATACCACATAGGGGCATGCGCGCTCCCTTCTTAAGAAAATAAGAACCTATTGATGTGCCTGTTGTTTACCTATCTATATTAAGTAGCTCTGTTTTGGGGTCTTTTAAAATACAAAGTCTTACTGCACCTAGAGGCGCTTCTCTGCTTTTGTTTTTATCTGAAAATGTTCCTGGCTGTTGTGTGAAGGAGCACCAATGAATGAGTGCAGTATGACCATAGCCACACCCCTGCTCTGCTCAGTACTGTGCTGTGATTTATGCATCACTCCAAAGCCCACCCCCAAGCAGCACTATCACTATGATCATGAAGGTGGACAGCATGGCAGTAGGATAACTGCCGCATGGAGGTAATAGGTAAATATTTGTCCTACATTTTAACATAAAACACTACTCCAGCTACCTTGGATATGTTTTAAATGGTAACTACTATTTATTTTTAGTAAACAGAGGGGGATTTGAATTGGCTGGAACATCTAAGACACGTCTCAAAAGAGAAGAAAAGGAAAGGAAATAGTTATATTTGCAAAACCTGCTTAGATACAGAAAAGGGCAACTTCAGGCAAACAGCTAAATCAACATTTGAAAAACTTATATGTTTCCTGTTTTGCCTGCCAAAGGATTTGTAATTTTGTTCTGCCAGTCTTAAAATGTTCTCACTTCTGCTACACTGCACCACAAGGATAGTTTTTTTTTTGCTTCCCACATCACCTCCATACTTAGTGGATATGGGTGATGATATGGGCCACTCATAAGGCCAATCGAGACAGCTTTCTCAAGTGAAGAGACTGTGGGGATGGCACTAAGGCTGAGTTTCAATACCAGACACTAAATCCTCAGTGCAGCTCAGTAACACTGACCCTGGTAAGACCACAGGTTGAGCTCCCTGCCCCACCACTGCGCTTGTCATACAAGCAGGTGCAGTGACCATGCCTCTTCAGTGATGCTGAGCCTGTGAAAAGTGCACCTGCCTCCACGGCCAGGCAGGAAACTCTGCTCAGTGACATTTAGCCTTCACTTTTAACATGCTCTGAGCCAATGAGTTGTGTGTGGATGTGGGTGGCCATCTTTGCCACAGTGGGGAGGTATCAAAAATGACATCCATCCCCGGCACAGCCCTGGTGATAATGGTGACCTGTTCAGTGAGCAGGCTGACAGAAGTGTGTAAATCACAAATTAAATGACCAGAGATATAAATCCTTTGCCGGATAAAACCATTCAGATATATGAATTTCAAAAGTGTTCAGATTTAAAGAGACTAATGTGACTTTTTGTGTTACTTTTAAAAATATTCCTCCATTTTCTCACATCCATTTTATATCATATATGGAACATCAGTAAAGTGCACCTATCCTTTAGGCAGTGATAAACGGGGGTAATTGAAGGCCACGTAGTACTAACTCCGGAAATCAGAGAATCTTATGGGAGTCTAATAACATGTCTTTACTATATAGACTCAACCTGACAAATCAACTTTTTACAGATTTAGGGATGGAGTAATCCAGGACAAGGAAAATACCTAGATATGCAAAGCAAATATTGTATACTGAATTTTAAACTAAGCAGATAGTACCTCAATGTACTGAGGGTGGTTATAATGACACAGGTATTGTTACACATCACTCATATTAGTCACCTTTTCACCGTCACACAAGTTTGTAACTCTGTAGCAATGAGCAGGGTCAGTCTTACACATAACAACATTAGATAATATAAAGTCTTGTATGTTACAGTATGTTGCATATCAGGAATATTTTTTTACACATTCAAGAAGCATCAATGTCCTAAAAACGTTAGAAGTCCAGAAGGAATTTACAACAGTTTATTGTTTGGCAGAGGTTTGGTTACTGTACAAAAGGCTCTGCAGGTCTTCTCAACATTTGGCCGCCAGCGATAAACTGCAATGTAGGTACTATAAGAATCAGTTCTTCTTACTAGGATATTAGTTGATTAGATTAAATTAGACAGTGTTACAAAATTGCCATTTATGAGCCAAGTAAGTATTATTTTGCTTCTTTGACTTTTAGGTTTAAATAGAAATGGCCTTAACGGTATAGTCTTCTTTTTTTTTCTTTTTTTGCCTTTTTCTTGGTCAACACTGTTATAATTTAGAAAGATAATGTAGACAAGAATACTGCTGTTTTTCTTCTCACAGCTGAGAAATGAACAGAAAAGCATCTAGTAAGGTCCTGCTTTATTGCAAAAGTCTTTATAGTTTGTACCTCAGGTACATTTCCTGAAACTCATAAAGCTTTCAGCATCTTCCCAGACCGGCAACATGAAAATGATGTCTCCATGGAAATTGGCCTCTAGAAGTTCATAAGAAGTACAGATTCATGTTATAATATAGCTGGGAAACTTTTGTTAATGTACTTGATATTTCTGCATCTTTACAAAGGCTGTCCAGTGTGGATTAATGATGGTTGGTAAAATAACTTTGGGCACATAAAATTTTTTCAAGTTTGTAAGTTCATAGGAATTGGATTGGGTTTTTAAAAATAAAACAATCAAAAGTCCAAGACAGAAACATTTTAAAGAGGCCTTAACTTGAAGAAACAAGGCCTTGTAACCTAGTGACACCAGGTCACAATTTCATGATGACCCTACATTTTCCAAGAGCATTTGTATTGCCTGTAAGCTGGTCTGAGCCCCATGAGTAAAGGGGACAGTGTCTAGTGTGCATTGGGGTTCGTTTGCGGACAGGTAGTGGCTGAAACTGTGTCCCAGCATATAAGAAAGGCGTGTAGATCTAATCATGGATTATTAACATCATAACTCTAGCTTCAGTGAGAGAGACTCTACTAAAGTCTTGAAAAGAAACTTCCTTCCATGTACGTGGATCGCACCCCAGCTCTTAGTTAGACCTCCAAACTTTGGAGACGGCCATTGTCCAGAACATTATAAATTGCATATGTACAGGATCACAGTTCTCATTTCTGAACAACCCTCATGGCTTGACACATTTTCCTTTTTTTTCTTTGCGCTGGAGTTTCCTCAGACGCCTGGTCCAAGCGTCCCTCCACTGAATCACCATGCTGTTTTTGTCAGCTGTTATTCCTGGTCTGTCTCCTTGACCTTCGCTGCTGCCCATCACCAAGTATCGGCGGCTCAGCAGGATCTTTGGGCACTTGCAGGACAAATCCTTGATGTGGATCCACAACACGTTGTCTCCTCGTTTCACTCGGTCATCTCGGCACTTGTATACAGAAAGGATATTGATAGTGAACTTTGCCCATGATCCAACCATCTCCATCTCCAAGACATTCACTTGAACCACTGCAAAAAAAAAAGTCATATAATAAATAGAAATCTAAAATGCTTATTACTACTTGGTACTCAGATACCATTAGTCTTTTTGCGTGTCATATAAAAAATAGAAAACGGATTGCATTGTTTGTGGTCAACAAAACTGAGATGGACCTTTTGGTGAACAGGCCCATATTGTACATACAATGCCTAAAACATATACTGTATACAGTATGGTTAATCCTCTGACATGAACAACCTTTCTTAGACCACGATGTGGCCAAGATCTACCTTCAGCTCCCCCCACCTTATCCTTTTTTTTTGTCTGCGGACCCAGTGAGATACTCCTTCTTCTCTACAACAATTATACAGTATGGTTAACCCTCCAACATGAGCAATCTTTCTTAGGCCATAATGTGGGAAGGATCTACCCCCCAGCTCCCCCCAGCTCCCCTCTCCTTTCCTTTTTTTTTCTCTGTGGACCCAGAAAGATACCCCTCCTTCTCTACTTTCTTACTTTGTTCCTGTCTCTTACTCTATCAATAATTGTATGCACAGAATGTTGGCTCTGGACACATACACCCAACCATCCAGGGGGCACATACACAGGGCTAAACATGCACTGAAAACAAAATGTCTGGTATGGACACTCTGGCCTCAGTGCTGTCCCCCACCGTGCCTCCATGAATGCTGCTCGAGATGGCTGTTTTAATTGGCTTCATTGGTGGCATGTCCTTGGTGCATGGTTTTGCCATTGTTTTCAATTAATATACTTCACATCTGTGTGGTGCATTGATGTGCATTGCTCAAAAAAGTTTATGTGCCTTTTTTTTATGTTGACGCGCATTACAGCCTATTAAAGTGACTAAAGGCCCGTACACAGGATCGGATATTCCGACAACAATTGTCCGACGGACGTGTTTTGTCGGACAATCCGTCCGTCTGTATGCTCCATTGGACAATTGTTGTCGGAATTTCTGACAACAGATGTTGACTGTACATGCTCTCAAATTGTCCGACAACAAATGTGTCCTGTCGGATTATCCGATCGTGTGTACACAGATCCGTCGGACTAAAATCCAAAGTACAATCACGCATGCTCACGCATGCTCCGAACCAATGCTAAAGATCAGACAACAATAGCAGAAGTTGCCCAAAAGGTGGCGCTAAAGAGCTGAAAAACACAAAGTTTGGTGTATGTTGGCTGAAAATGTTCTGCCGTCTGTATGTAGAACAAGTTCACGGACAACGCCCTTCGGACAAAAATCAACGGATTTGTCCGATGGAAGTCCGATTATGTGTATAAGGCTTTAGTGTGCACCTCAACGCATGACAACATTCTTTCCTCAAGCAAATGAAAAGTTAGATAATGCAAATGCATACAATGTGTAAATCCAGCCTTAGAGCCTATTCACACTTGTCTGTATTTCTGCAGTAACACATATGAATGTTACTGCACGGAACTGCATTTTGGGTAGAAATCCTGAAACTGGTTCACATCTTTTTGCTGAAGTCTCCTATGTTTTAAATGGGAAACTATAATAGCCCGTTCACACTAATGTGTGTGCTCATTGGTGTAAATAGCCAAAATTGTTATTTTGTCCAGTAGCTGTTACCTTATATTACTCCAGGCTTTGCAGGTGGAGCTGCATCTTCTGCAGACGTAAGCCTATTTAGATTTACAGAAAAGGGGCATCAGGCATCAGGCTAATGAACATGCCAGCTCCACAGTAGCTATCAATATAAATTATGTTGCCCAAGATAGCTTTTATACAGAGAGATAGTAACTTTGGTCACCATCCAACTGAAATCTTAACATACCAGGCACATAATGACTCTTGTTTGGGCTGAAGGAGGCACCAGGGCCTGAGGTTATGGTATGAAACCACTACCCCCCACTTCCAAAAAGCTCTATTTATCAGCAAGGGGTCTTTGTCCTGCTGACAGGGACAGCTTGGGGAGCCCTGGTTCAGGCTCTCTTGTCTCACAGACCCAAAACGCCTCTTCTATTCTCCGCACGCCAAGTGCCCCTGCCATACATCAATGTGTTTCTTCCCCTCCGTGCTCAGGATGAATGGTCACCGTGTCACACAGATTAGGGACCATCAGTTTACATCCAATGGCTGTGCAGCCAGGTGATTATTAGCATCTCATTAGCATGCGGTTCCCTCCCATGGATATTAGATTTTTTTGGGGGGGTCAATATCCTTTTTAACATTTCTGGCAGACGCAGAAAGGGATAGCTATGAAAAGAAATAGAGGGAGAGGGAGCCTATGAAACAGGGAAAAAGAGGTGGAAAACTGTCCCATGAATTAAAAGCAAGAGTGCTTTCTCCTCTCTCGTCCTATAAGGAATACAAACCTTTTATAACCCGGTGGCATCTCCCCTCTCTGTGCCTCTCAACTCTTGTGTGGCTGAATGGGTTTGGATTGCCAATTCTCTGGCTGCTATGTGGCCAATGATGGAAAGATAGACCCTAGTGTAAGCCATACATACTGTATAGTCTATATGTATAGCATTGGCCATACATTCCTATTCCCTTGGTACTTGTCAGTCTCCTAACTTTTATTGACCCCAGAATAAATGGACTCTTTGAATCCTTGGAAGACTTATAGACCTATAAAATAATATAGATCACAAGGATCCACATTCACCACAGACTGTTTTTTCCTATTTGTTTCTACAACATCTTTACATGCATTTAATCAGCCATTTACAGCAAACTATACCTCCATATTGACTTATGGACCTAAGCTTTCATTAAAGTATAACCAAACTCAACAATACACGTGATCTATTGCAGCTTACCAGTCCTTAAATTGAATGGCTGCATTTGTTTTCATTGTTTCCAGCTAAAACATTTTCTGCAAGTACAGAAATACCTGTTGATCTTGCCAGAAATGCCATGTCACTTCCTGTGAGCTGAACTGAAAATAAAAAACAGTGTACCTGTAGATTACTAATCCCACCGATCTGCCATGTTAACTAAAGCAGACATGTTTAAAAGTCAAGCCTGGGTGACAACCATGACTCCCTTCATAGATACGCTGAGGGAGTAAGTGTAACCAACCTGTAGACAGGTGCAGTTTACCTCCCTTCTATAGGTGGCGCTCTGTTGCTGACCACTGCACAGAGGGAAAAGAGGATGAGAGGAACCTTGCTCCTCTGAAGCCTCTGTAGGTGCCCCCAAGGGAGCAGTGATCTAATTGGATGCTGCAACACTGAATGGACCTTTGTGTCTGTGACAATCTTTGGTGAAGACAATGCTAATTTATAGCACTGTCCTGCTGCACTTGGTGCACATTAGTGAAATGGATAGGCAAGGGACAGGATCCATGCTGGTTAGGGACAGAGCATCTAGGCCAAGGGAAAGGTGGAGGGACAGAATATGGACACCTCCGCTGGCTCTGCCATCTCTGGACTTTTGGCCTCGTACACACGACCAGTTTTCTCAACAAGAAAACTGCTGGGAGAGCCTTTTGCCGTGAAAACTGTTCGTGTGTATGCTTTCTCGTCGTGAAAACTGCCGGGAATCCCGTCGAGAAAAATAGAGAACCTGCTCTCTATTTTCTCGTCGTGATTCCCGTCGGACTATTTCCCGTCGTGAAAACCGGTCGTGTGTATGCTTGTCCAAAGGGAAAAAAACGTGCATGCTCAGAATCAAGTATGAGACGGGAGCGCTCCTTCTGGTAAAACTAGCATTCGTAATGGAGCTATCACATTCATCACGCTGTAACGGACTGAAACGCACAAGACTGAAAAGCGCGAATCGTCTCTCACCAAACTTTTACTAACACGAGATCAGCAAAAGCAGCCCAAAGGGTGGCGCCTGTGGAATGGAACTTCCCCTTTATAGTGCCGTCGTATGTGTTGTACGTCATCGCGCTTTAGAATGATGGGATTTTGAATGTCAGTCTGTACGCAAGACAAGCTGGCAGAATCCCGTCAAGCTTGGCAGGAATCCCATCGGGAAAACCAACGTTTTTTTTCCAACGGGAATCCTGGTCGTGTGTACAGGGCTTTAGAGTTGTGAGAAGGATCGGACCATCGGTCTGCTAAGTTTTGCTTATACCGCCACCCCACCAAATAGTCACTCTTCTCTAACCAAATGCTGTTCCAGTAACGTAAGCCTTATCAAGGAGATACTAGAAGTGCTGGTACTATGCCACAGTGCCAAAACATTACTGAGAGTTTCTGCACTTGTGAGGCCTATGTCATTGAGACGCGGTTATCAACATGCTGTGAGTCTGTTAAGCAAATACTTTGTCACTGTTCTCCACCTGTTATTTGTTACTTCCACTTATCCAAATAATAACTATGCCACTCTACTTGGTCTGGGTGTGCCTTTCCTCCATCTTGGGTACCAACCTACTGGCCCCGCCCACAACTCAGAGACAGGATATTTACAGGATCATCTGGTGAAACAACCTGCAAAAGGAAAAATTAATGCAGCCACTATATCTAAGGACTTTTGTTATTGGGTTTAGATGCTTTCAAGCCTTTATGTTACTGTTATGATCTTATGTCTAGGCTGACCCACACATTGAAAGAAACCTCAAACATAGACCACCTAGCTGTCATAAAAGCCTATTTTCTTTCCTTGAGCCTGTGGTGTGGTGAGAAAAATACTATGCATCATAAGTGAACAAAACAAGTGCTCTTATGGTGTGTCTGATAGTCCCCTCCCAAACAGGAAAGACCCTTCCCCGACCCTCCTTTCTCAGGGCACAAGACTCCTGACAGGGGTAAGGCACACTCAGGTCCACCTAGTCAAAAGACCTGGCGGACTCTGCTGCTCATTGTCAGCTGAAGCCAACCATTGAGTACTAAGTGAGGGGATCTCTTGATGACCGAGACCTCCCTAGGCAAGGGAGGAAGGAACCTGATGGCCACACATCTTCTAGACTTCAGGGTAGGCCTGAAGACCCTCACCCTTTATCCTGAGCCTTGGTAAAAAACATTTGTCCTGCTCTTGGCCAAAAGGCCTACCCTATGAGGCATTGTACAGAGAAAAAAGCTTAGGTGTTGGGGCTAGACATGTGCAATTTGTTTTGGTCCAAATATAAATTCAGACACATTTTTGGTTATTTGGAGATTCGGATGTATCTGAATCTCCGAATAAAATAGTAACACATTTTGTTAAAATTAGTTTAATTACAAATTTTTGGAACGGTTTGAACTCAGATAGGTCAAAAAATGATTGACCGATTAAAAATCTGTGTGAAGAATAGCTGGTTGGAACAGGCCAGGCCCCTGCGTCCTTAACAACCAATGTCTCATCAGCTGTCAACGGGCTCCCTGCTGACAGTAGAAATGTAAACAAAAGAATGTCGGCAATGAAAAAATGCAGAAAAAAACAATTTTGTGCGTTTTATACACAGGGCACAAAATATGCAGGACTTTTCAAAGCGCTGTGCCCTGATGGGAATAGATAAATTTTTTGATGCGCTTTTGTCAAGCTGGAAAGATGCCTTCTAGTGCAGCAAAAGCGAATAGGTGTGAAAGGGCCCTAAGACTTTCTCCCTTCTCACACCAGCACCAACAATTTGAAAAGATAATTCATTTTGATAAGATAAATGATCTCTAGGTTTGAATTGTAGCAAGTGCTTGTAACTTTTGAGATTTTTTTTTTTTATAGGTTTCTAATAGTTTTCGAATATTTGAATGAGCTGTATAACAAGAATATCACTTTGAAAATCCTGTGCTTGGTAAGTCAAATTCCTTTCCTGTCCCCTCCAAATATTTTTCAGTAAGTCCATTAGTCACACCCCTGGCCTGCTGTTTGACAAATTCCCATAAGCTCACCATAATCTTTCTTGCAATATTTCTTCAAGTTGATTTTATAGTTTCCTTTTGGAGGCTTGCAATACTGTTCACAATCTAAAAGTAAAAAAGAAAAAAGAAAAAAAGAAAGTTAAATATTGCACTGGAATTGAGATAAATTTCTGCCTTTAATTAAAGGTAGATTTTAGTGGTTTCTATTCAGTTTTATTTGACAGTCTAAGTTTTTAAGCTGATATTTTATCATTATTAATTATATTATAACACCCTTATCTTACAAAAAACAAACAAAAAAAAAAAAAAAACGATTTAATACAAGAGGAATCAGAGGGTCCTGCTCGTTTAAGCTTACAATCTAAAAGGAAGGCTCAAGTGATGCAGATTGAATGAGTTCCAGAGGATGTGAGAAGCTCTGGAGAAGTCCTGGAGAAGAGCATGGGAGGAGGTGCAAGTAAGACTTTCGAACACTCAGCTCTTTTTTTCAATAAATGGGAGGAGGTGACATGGGAGCTACAGTGCAGGAGGTCTTGGGAGGAGCAAAGAGAAGGGTTTGGTTGGTATTTTGAGGTTGGTGATGTAGTTGTGGGTGGCCTAGGTTGTTGTTATAATTTTGAATTGTATTTGTTGTGTAGGCAGTTGCGGTCTATATTCTCCATTGCAGGTGGCGCTCGACCACAGTGGCAATACAGGTGGGAGAGGAAATTAAGAGACGCTGGGTTTCTCTATGATTACCTCAGTCACCCGGGCAGTGATCCGGTTGGATGCACATGCCCCTTGTGACCCTGGCAGCCATCTTAGGTCAAGCAGAGTCTATTTAAGACTCTAACCCCTAAGTTTGGCATGCTTTATGCGAGTGGACAGGGTAGGAACAGGTTCCCCCTCTGACAGGGACAGTGCCAGCGATAGGGAGAGGTTTTGGTGGAATAGGGAGAGAGCAGGGACTATATACCTTTCCAGGTAGGTTCTCTGTTGGGTCGGACCAGCCAGGCCGCACTTCGCTCCTCGTAGCAGATGCTGTCGGCATCCATGAGTCTTCTGACCGCTGGCTCTCTGGTGCACAGTTGTAGGGAGCCCCAGACGGGTGACCCTTCCCGCTGGGCCTGTTTGTGCTGTTAACCTGCTGTTTTAATACATCAGTCTTTGAAAATTGGGACAAAATGGCACTCTGCGTGTTTACTTCCACACCACGCTGCACCTATCCAACAGCTGGGTCAACAGAAGTCAGTGGAGTGATTGGCAGAGATGGGTAAGGGATACTGATTGGTTGATAAGGTATTTTCTAAACTAGGAACTAGTAATTGGACTTTAAAGGCATACAAAAAAGATGAAAGTAAAAAACTAGAGGTTTATTGATATACAAAGGATTTGAATCATAAGACAATCATAAAATTGAATTGATCAGTTATTATGACTGGTCCAAATGGGTTATCAGTACAATGTATTCTCCTTATAGAGACTCAACTGAGTACAAGAAACAAAAAAGAGAAGTTATAATTGTGTAGTTATAAACCAGTTAACCAGCAGATGGATCCAGAGGAGATGGAGAACTTGCTCGACATGTTGCGCGTTATCGTGAACGCTTCCTCAGGAGCATATATATATATAACTTTCAAATTAGCGTATTTAGACCAGCGTTGGCAGGTCATGCATCTATCTAGACAGTGGCAGTGTATAAATACTGTATGCCCGGTCAAGAAGATGGTATCGCGTTAATATATTAAAGGTAGTTCTGATAGAACGATCAATGCTGGTAAGCAGGGAGCCGTTGAAGTACACATAGGTCAATTATTTGTATATAATAGAAGGCATACACGCTTATTCCAAAATTTGGCAGACTGTATTGGGGTATCCGACAGTAATCAACATATTGCCCTTCCTGAATGAAAAGGGTAGGGTTCAACCTGAGATTCGGATGGTGATCAAAATGGCGAGTGCTCGTGTGCTCGATGAGGGATCGTCCATGATTGATAAGGTAGATGAGTCAGCAGCATTCATAATAGACTAAAGGGAGATATTCTATGCAAAGGTAGGCCAGCGAGGAAACAGTTAGCCCCCTTTAACACTGGGGTGGTTTGCAGGCGCTATTGCGCTAAAAATCGCGCCTGCAAACCGACCCTAAACAGTGGCTGCTGTTTCTCCAGTGTGAAAGCCCGAGGGCTTTCACGCTGGAACGGTGCGCTAACAGGGCCGCTCCAAAAGTCCTGCTAGCAGCATATTTGGAGCGGTGAGAGGAGCGGTGTGTTTACCGCTCCTCCACCGCTCCTTCCCATTGAAAGCAATGGGAAACCGCGGCTTTATTGCCCGCAATGCGCCTCTGTATTAACCCTTTTTCGTCCGCTAGCGGGGGTTAAAACTGCACCGCTAGCGGCCGAATACGACGCAATTCCGACGGTATAGCGCCGCTAAAAATAGCGATGCTATACCGCCAGCGCACCTCCCGCCCCAGTGTGAAAGGGGCCTTACTGTACAAAAGTTAAGGCAAGAGATAACCAGGGAGTGAATAAGAAGCTTTGTGGTGTTGTTGCTTAACACGGTGCATATTTTGGAGATGTTATGGAGGTTGAGGAGGCAAGATTTGGAAAGTGATTGGATGAGGGGCCTAAAGGAAGGTTCAGAGTCCAGGGTGGCACCCAACACCCTGGCATGCGGAGTTGTGCCATTGATCTCGAAACATAAAGTCAGGAGAGTGAGTTTGAGAAAGTGGTGTGACATCCATACTGATATGTCTATTAGAAAATTAGTTAATGTACCTTTTTGAGCTTCGAGCTTCACGTGTTTTTTCATCTGTGTGGTTTACCACGTTTGTCACACTTTTTTTCATGAAAATTGCATGTCTGTTATTACATCATTTTGGCAAATTTAAAGTGGTTGTAGACCTCAGACATAAAATATAAACAAAGCGCATCTTTCTGTACTGTGTATTGTACTGTGTACTGTTCTGTCTCTGTATTCTAAGCACTCAGTCACTTTTGACAGCTTTTCCCAACTTGAAGAGATAATTGGCGATAGGGGGGTTGGGCGAGCTCCAGCATGCAGCCTGTGATTAACAGCCACAGGTGTGCCCTCCAATCAGGTCTCAGAGCTCTCCTCACTGAACTCAGCAGAAAGACTTCAGATCCATGCTGCTTTTCAGAGCTAAGAATTTCTGTGTAAATGTGTTTTGAAAGGCTGTTGCGAGGAGATGGCTGCAGATAAACAGGTACAATTATTTGTATAATCTGAGATCCTGCTATTCATGTCTATATTTACAGCACAGCAGTAAGCCAGATAGATACCTGTAGTACAAGACTAGCGCATGCCAACTGCTTGCTGCAAAATGTTCAATTCAAAAATGTACTGTATATGGAATATTATATTAAAGTAATACATATAATTATCAATTTAATTAACTTAATCAATCAATTATATTTACATGACTAAAAAAAATAAATAAAAAAAAAGCTGTACTTTTTTCTCCTGAATATATTAAAAATGGAAAATGCCCGCAGTTTAATACTGAAGCATTAGGAGTGATGATGATATACATATGTAGCGACCTCACCTCTCACTCCCTCCTTCTCTTCTCGGTCAATGGCTCTCGTCTAGGGGACCAGGGAGGAGAGTGTGACGCACCACCAGCTCGTATCCTCTTGTGTGTAGAGGTGTGAGCTATACCCAATTACCTTTGGGCCTGTGCCCCTGTCCAGAGCCAAAACTTCCCTTGAGAATGACCCTTTAACTCCCAGAAAGCCAAGTTCCACACCACTGAAAGTCCAACACTTATTTATTCTTCAAAGCAATAAATAGTCCTTTGAGAGTGACTGGTTAGACATAGAACAGTTCAGAACACAGTGAAGAGGAGGTCCAGGCACAAACTTGAACTTGGGTTTTCTCCTGTTCCATTTTAGCGCGAACAGGCTTGGTGCACAGTCGCTGCCACCGACCGTGAGGGGGTCTCTGCCACAGACCAGATGAATAAGGCCTCTGCCACAGACCTGGTTGTTGGGTCTCTGCCACCGACCTGATTCACGATGGGTCCCTGCCACAGACCATGAGAACGTGGACTACCTTCTGTAGGAAATGGCCCCTGTCAGAGAGAGGACATCCATCCGGACAGTTACCAGAGGCCCCGCCGTCACCAGCAAATGCTGCACTGGGTCTTCGGAAGGGTCACCTCCCTGGCCTCCTCGTCCCAGATTCGGGTGTCCACACCGGAGGACACCCTAGGAGCCCTCGATCCCTTGCGGGACCCAGTCAAAGGTACTGGGCCCCAGGCCTCCAGAGAGTACCTCACCCCAAACCAAAGGTGTCTGGGGTGGAACCGCAACTCCGTCCCCGGGCCTAGGGCACCTGGAGACCGCCATCACGCACCCCCCCCAGGTTGAAGGTGCCTAGGAGTGGAACCCCGAGTGGAAGATGTCTGCCCCCTTTATACTCTCCCCCAGCATGCACAGCAGGTTCTCCGCCCCGCTGTACTACTGCCGTGAGAGGACACAAAGGGCGCAGCCCTCCAATGGTGATTCAACCCGGCCTATGGCAACAGTGCCACCTATAGGCCGCAGGGAACTGAACACCATTGATATCTTCCACTGGCATAAATTGGTCCAGGAATCCTAACAATTGTTGCATCTGAGCCTAATACCACTCAGATGCCTCCCCTAAATATGACCACCCGCTACACATAATGTAGCCAATCATATTGGGTTTCCTCTGTCATCGGCATAGAGCATTTTACTAACGGTAAAGGATATTTCTTACTGGCTGCTATAAGATTCTTCATTTTGCTCCAATCTAATTATTTGTTTGAGTTCCTAGCACCCATGAATGAAACACCTTTTTCATAGATGGGATTATGAATAGCCCCCTCCATGTAATTTCAGCATTGGGCTATGAGATTTACTGAAAGCAGGAAATAGAACGGCCTCCCCATAACAAGCCTTGGGTTTCAGCCAGGGCAAAAAGGCCATCTGTTGTGGGGTGGAGGGCGCAAAGTGTGCCAGGGAACAGTGCCAGGGTGACTTTGGAAATCCTATCACATGCCAGCTGAGTGCTGGGCACAGGCAGGTACATCCTCAGGTCCTAGCTCTAAGGAGCTGTGACTGGCAGGATCACCAGGTATAATGCTGATTAGAAAGTACCCAGGCGCTGCATGGCTGTCATTTTAACTCCCGCCTGATCCAGTCATGAACTGTATCACTGTTTCTATATTCAGTACACACAAATCCGTCTTCTTAACTCAAAATAAGCCAGTCTTCTTTATTAAAGCAGTGCAAAGAGAACATTGCTATGTTGTAAAGCTGACCATAGACATTAAAGCTGCTTTCCAGACATAACAAATTAAAAATAAGCAAGTGCTTCAGCTTCATGGTTGGGGCACTTCTTCATGCAGCCACTGGCTTCCTTATAGTTATAACTGATTAGGTTGACAAGATGGGCCAACCGTGCCACTTAGCTGTGTGCTGGGTGACTGTCTCCTCATACTCCTTCCTAACTCTGCATGGTGTGCTTACGTCACATAGGGTGCCCTGCAGGCTCCTCTTTGCAGATGACAACAACTGGGCTTAAGCAAGGAAGAGGGGAGGGGAGGAAAAGAAAAAAGAAAAAAAAAAGGGGGGGGGGGGGGTGCTGACTGCTTATCAAAATTTAGACTTGTCCAGAACTATTACATTATCCTAGGTGCAGGCACATTGTGGCTGTGTGAAGATTGTTTTTCCATTCCTACATTAGCATGCACGCTTTGATTGTCTAAGCATCCATGTGTGTGTCTATGGAGGAGGAAAGGGGAGCAGAACAAGACACATCTGCCCCCATTTTCCTGGAGAAAAACAGTGGTTTACAGCTGAAACGAAACCACTGTGGTTGACCGCTACTTCTTCTGATATGTGTCAGCCAGGGGCTGGCATTCTCTACTCATAGATGATGATTTTCACCCAATCATTGCGAAATTGGGGTGATTGTGCAATGGCCTTCACTTGCTTATGACCAGTTTAAGATATTGCGGTAAATACTACTTTCATCAGTTTAGAGCAGTAAGAAAAGCAAAGGATGATTGTATGTAGGCAGGTGCAGTCTACTTTCTCCACTGCAGGTGGCACTCTTCCACAGTGGCACTGCAGTTGGAGAGGGACTCAGGAGGAACATAGTTCCTCTATGGTTTCCTGGGTCACAGAGGAAGCTATCCAATTGGATGCTGCCACCCAGTGTGACTCTGGTGGTCATCTTGAGTCAGGCAGAGCCTATTTAAGGCCCTGGCTCCCAGGTTTGACACGCATTTTGCATGTGGGTAGAGTAGGGACAGGTATCCCGCCTGGTAGGGAGAGAACTAGCAACAGAGAAAAGTTCCTGACGAGGAGTAAACGTGTAGGGTTCGCAACCCTGCTGGACATCCTCTTGCTTGGGCTTGTGATGGCCAGGCCACATTCTGCCCCTCTCAACAGGCTCTGTCAGTTTTACTGAAACCTGCTCTCTACACGCTGTTGGACCTGGGAGTGTTCCCGGTTGGGCTGTCTTCCCTTTGGGTTTATTTTGAACTTTCTTTGCATTATTTCAATACAAGTTCTTTTATCGCACTTGGACTGTATATGTTATTGCCCCCACACCTCGCTACACACACCCTACATGTAGACTTCAATCTTTTGGCTATGGCTTTTTTCTTTATCATACAGATTCCGTCACTTCGGTCATTTAGGGCAAACTAACAGGTTCTAACGAAAGAACTACACTCTACCCACTCATACCCACCATTGCCACTCTTGGTTCCTTGAAGCTCTGTTCATCCATAGGGTAGGTCTGGATGGCGTCGGAGCTTCCATGGGGTTAATCACTTCTCACCGTTCCTTCAATGACAGTATTGGCTCATAACTGAAACAACAGGTATATCCCGGTAGCCCTGGCAGAGGAATGGAGTGTGGCAGATTTCAGTATCACTGGGTCAGTGGGAGATTCACAGAGAATCGGTCAATTTGCTTTAGATGGGCAAAGTGACAGAGTCTCTTGAAATTAAAGCCACTAAACAGTGATGGACTAAAAACTAAAACTATTAATTGGTATTTGTTGAATCATCTTGCTATATAATTGGGAATACAGCTGTCATTTCTTTTTGAATTTACTAGACCTGGAATGTGTTTGGCTGCTGTGGGCAACATGAACACTATTCTTCTAGTTATCCTTCATGACAATGAGCAAGGCTTGTTAAGTCGATTGCTTTAGTGTAAGTGGGATCTTAAAGTATAGAACCATCCTTTGTGTTTCTGCTACATCCCACATAATCTCAGATAAAATAAAAGTACTTCTGTTTTTTTTTTATTGCCCCTAAAGCTGGCCATACATGGAATCAAATTTGGCTGGTTCACTAGGAACAGCCAAATTTGGACCCATGTATGGCCACTGTTGGGGGAAAAAAAGAAGCTCGATCAGAGCTGCAGGCTATGGACTTCAGTGGTGATCTATGTATTCTGACAGCTGGGAAGTCTCCACACTGTCAGAATACAAAGGCACAGGGGGAGGACTCCCCCATTCACCTCAAATGCGTGGATGGAGGAATCAGGTCAGTTTTTGTTCATTCAACCCAAGCCCAGCCTGTATTCACATCTAGTAAGCACTTCTTGGTGCTTATACAGGGGTTTTGCGCTTTTGCACACGTATACAGGGTTTTATTTTAAGTGTTTTTTTAAATTTGTGCAGGTGTATGCAAGCTTCTGGGTAGGAGAAGAGGAGGATGAGAGCAGAGGAGAACAGGAATAAAAACTATGTGTAAAAATTTGCAAAAATGCTTGTATCGCCCATTTATAGGTTCTAGCTTATGGTGCCAAACAATACGCAACACAGCTCCAAAAAAGCTCATGTACCCTTTCGAGCTTTGAGCAACAGATGGGAACAGTCTGTATTGATTATGATGGGATTCCTATTGCTAAGCATTATCACATACGGGTTGATTTACTAAAACTGGAGAGTGCAAAATCTGGTACAGCTCTGTATAGAAACCAATCAGCTTCCAGTTTTTTTTTGGTCAAAGCTTAATTGAACAAGCTGAAGTTAGAAGCTGATTGGCAATCATGCACAGCTGCACCAGATTTTGCACTCTCTAGTTTTAGTAAATCAACCCCATAGAGACTTAGGCGCAAAAATGTGCACAAAAACTCTCAGGTGCAAACTGAGGCTAAATGCTAAATAGTAACTATATTTTAAACAGTGTTTCTCTCCCTGGGTTTCTGCTACTGTTCTGGGTGCCAGTGAATGGTTAAGCTTTGCATTAGTCTGATAAGACCCGTTTAGCAGGATTCAGTGCTGGTCTCTCGCAGGACAGCCCCCTACATCCTAGCACTGAAGCTTTTATTCAGATAAAGACAAAATCAGCTTATAAAACTAAAGCTCAATTATGCCCACAAGTTCCTTCTTACCTTGTAATCATATTTGTCAGATATTAGACTTGTTTTTATATGTGGCCCATGCACTAAAAAGCCAGGTTTGTGCAGCCATGTAAGCTTATTTCAACTACAAGTTATGGTACTTGATGGTTCATTGCTGCAGAGCCCTGCTTGGGTCTTTTTCTGTAGACTTATATCTGGCCTGTACTTGTGAACCAATCCTGATACCCACTTTTAAACTGGCTGAAGAGTATATATCTGCAAAGCTATCTGAAACCAATTTTTACTGTTGTGAAATTGCCATATTACAAGACAGCCGCCATATTACAGAAGGGCTGTAATTTTATATATGACTGCTGTGTTAGAGACAGCTGGCACAATACAAGAGAGTATGTATATTTGTTACAAGAGACTGTTGTGTTAAAAACAGCTTTCATATGACCAGGGAATTTTTTATTTTGAACAGCATTATGAACATTTTCCTCCTGCAGCCGCTGAATGCCAGCAGGAGGGAGAGGAGGAGAAGCCGGATTTCAGTGGTTGCAGGAACATGCACTTGGCTTATGCAGTTCCTGCTTTCTCCACAGTCACCTGCTTCCTCCACTGCAGCTCCTGCTCTCTCCACGGTCACCTGCTTCCTCCACTGCAGGACCATGCACTTGGCTTATGAAGCTCCTGCTCTCTCCACGGTCACCTGCTTCCTCCACTGCAGGACCATAACCTTGGCTTATGCAGCTCCTGATCTCTCTGTGGTCACCTGCTTCCTCCACTGCAGGACCATGACCTTGGCTTATGCAGCTCCTGATCTCTCTGTGGTCACCTGCTTCCTCCACTGCAGGACCATGACCTTGGCTTATGCAGCTCCTGATCTCTCTGTGGTCACCTGCTTCCTCCACTGCAGGACCATGCCCTTGGCTTATGCAGCTCCTGCTCTCTCCGCAGCTACCTACTTCTTCCACACTCAGAGCCAGCTTGATGAACTCTGATGCTCTGGGATGGTGGGTTGGGAAGCCCAGATCTCTATCAATGGGTTGCCGACCCTGGGCATGTGCCTCTCTGGTTTGAGGTCGAGGGCTACATTATAGGGCTTTGAGGGTCACATGTGGCCTGAGGGCCACAAGTTGAGCACCCCTGTCCTATGGTAATCAAAATCAACCAATCTTCAACGTTCTGTACAGTTACAAAACTGAGGCCACTAAAAAGTAGAAAATGATTTTATAGATTTCACCGTAGCTACATCCATGACTAATCTGCAGGAAGGAGATCCTAAATCATCCTAGCTAACTTCCTTCTCTTAAACAGCAACTGCAAGCAAGACACTGGGGGTTATTTACTAAAGGCAAATCCACTTTGCACTACAAGTGCACTTGAAATTGCACTGAAAGTGCACTTGGAAGTTCAGTCGCTGTAGATCCGAGGGGGACATGCAAGGAAAATAACAACCAGCATTTTAGCTTGCACATGATTGGATAATAAAATCAGCAGAGCTTCCCCTCATTTCAGAACTACCCCTCAGATTTACAGCGACTGCACTTCCAAGTGCACTTTCAGTGCAATTTCAAGTGCACTTTGCACTTGTAGTTTGCACTTGTAGTGCAAAGTGGATTTGCCTTTCTTAAATAACCCCCTCTTTGTCTGATGCACTGTGTTTGGTTTACAGTTTGGATTTAAAATATATTAGTCAGAACATTTTTAGAGCTACCAAAATATGAAACCTGTTTGCTACTCAGGGCCACAAAGCAAAATGTTGAGGGGGCCCCTCCAATGACCTCTCTCTTTGATGCCTGGCACTGTCTGTTGGGACAATAGTGTCATTGATCCTACCATAAAGTATATCTAAATCAAGTACAGGCATGATGTTAAGTGGGCAGCTGTTGATAGGGCCACCCACCAAGCAAATTTTCACCAGTTCATCAGGAAGCAGATAAAACTTGCACCATGTATGGTCAGCTTTAGGTCTAAACAGTCAATAATAAAACTCTGATCAAAATGACCAGAAACGTTGAAGGCAATAAATCTAACTAGAAATAGGGAGATGCAAAGGAGATCTATGAGCAGAAACAGCATGATCCCAAAGTATTTTCCTGTGAATCAACTCTTCTGGAATAGATACATCACAAAATCTCTCTAGTGGGCCCCCTTCCCATCCTTGGGGCCCCTAAAGCTGCTGTGTGGACTCCTATGGCCATAGTTATATCCATTGCTGCTACTGAATTCTGCTATTTTATGGTCATTACACTAAACTCATATGAATAACTAGTGCTCCACACCAGGGATGACCTCAGGTGTGTTCAGATCCTAGTCCGAACTTGCCTAAATGTTCCTGCCAATAGCTGTCACTGTACTGGATCTAACTGTAGCGCCCTGCTCCCAATGACCGGGCGCTATGTTAAATTTAGAGGGTATCTGAGCCAATAGTTGGGCTCAGATGTAAATAATTTATGCTAAATTAGCCTCTGTTCTGGCTATGGCTGTGTTGTGCAGACTTCCCACTGTTTGCCTGTAGGTGGCGTTACCACCTCAGGCCAATGTGGAAGACTGACAAGCCAAAGTGTTTTGGGTACCTTCCCCTGGGAGCAGTTCAGTGGGCGTAGTCTACCCGCTGAGCATGCTGGGGAAGGGTACTTAAGGGGCAGACGCCATCTTGTGCGGTCCTTCTTCCCCTCGCTGCCCTCCTGGCGCGAGGGGTGTATTGTGTGAATTTGGCCTCGGAACCATGCTGGACCGAGGCTGCAGCTCTACCAGGTAGGCCCAGTTATGCTG
This sequence comes from Rana muscosa, assembly GCA_029206835.1. Lineage (NCBI taxonomy): Eukaryota > Metazoa > Chordata > Amphibia > Anura > Ranidae > Rana > Rana muscosa. Next base: position 119,213,919 of record CM055127.1, read on the forward strand.
ACTGGGGTCTACACCTTGAATGTGATCCTGTGCTGTCCTTCCTGCGGGAGGAAGCCACTCAATGGAGGAAACCAGGGGAGGACCTATCCTGGAAAAGACCGAGCGGAAGGCTGGTGTCTTGAGGAGGGCCTGGTAATTCTATTGGAGGATGCACTGCAGTTAAAGTTCACCTTGCAGTCTGCTGGGTTGGCTTAAAGGCTCTTGACTGTTTGGCTGGAGGTTCGGGCGTTTAATCCTGTGGCAGAGGATCCCCGGATTGTCCAATTTTGTCCACAACCGGTCTGTGGCGGAGACTGGTCCTGATCATTAGGCTTGTGCAATTCGTTTCGTAACGAATCAAAATTCGTCCGAATTTAGCAACTTTCGGACATTCGGAAGCATTCGAATTTCCGAACAGAGCAATTACGAATAAAACCGAATCCGAAATAAATTATACCGCAAAATAGCGAATGCCCGAAGGTCTTCGGCATAATTCGTTATGAAAAAAGTTACGAATGTACGAATCCATTCGAAGCACAATAACACTCACTCTGCTCTCTGCTTCTCCCTCACCATGCTGAACTCCCTCTCAAAATGGTGTACAGGGGCGGAGGCTATAGCCGCATGAAAAAACGAAAGTAAAATACGAGATTTCAAATCCATTCGAAGCACAATAACACTCACTCTGCTCTGCTCTCTGCTTCTCCCTCACCGTGCTGAACCCTCTCAAAATGGTGTACAGGGGCGGAGCCTATAGCCGCATGTAAAAAACGAAAGTAAAATACGAGATTTCGAATCGTTACAAATAACCGCTATGTATTTAGAAAAGTACAAATCCATTTGAAGCACATTAGGCATAATAGTCAGCGTCGTTGTGAGAGAGACACAGAAAATTACGAATCAACGAACCCAAAAAAAGTTACGAAAGTAGGAGTTGTGTCCGGAATCAACGAAAAACAACGTACTCTACCGAAAGTACGAACCCAAAAAAAGTTACGAAAGTAGGAGTTGTGTCCAGAATCAACGAAAAACAACGTACTCTACCGAAAGTACGAATTATAAAGCAACAAAAAATTCAACGAAAAATGTCGCTTGCAAAAATATGAATGAGTCCGAACACGAAAAATCCCGTCTAGCAAAATTACGAATGATTACGAATCAACAGGACCGGAAAGAAACGAACCGAAACGGAACAAATTTTTCCGTTGTGCACAAGTCTACTGATCATAGTTCGTGCATCATCCCGGCTGCTAGGCCAGGTGAGAGGGGCCTATCCGGGTGAGCAATACCCACTCAGGGAGGAGTGGTGACTAACTTTATACTTGAGAAGTTCCCCAGTGATCTGTACTGTGTGCCTGAACCTACCCCTTCCCTTCACCGTTCTACCATTGTTCATCTGTTTATTGCAAAAGGAAAATAAAACCTAACTGCTTAAGGTTTTACATCTTGTGTGGACATTGGAGTTTCTACAGACTTTCTTCCCCTAGACAATGAATACCGAGGTAACGTGCAAGGCCCAAAATAAAACCAGCAGCTCCTGCGGGGGTGTGCTACATAACATTTGTAGATCCTTGTACATGTATGGCTGCGGAGTGGAGAATTCCCTTAGCTGCTTACAATTGACCCAGTACAGTGACAGCTTACTGGCCGGATCTCTCAAATGGGTTCGGACTACTTCTGCACCTACCTCTAACTGCTTTTATTACGACTGAAATTATTATCTCAAGCAGACAAGGGCTCCCCCCTGTAAACTCACCAGTGGCGGTTTACAATGAGGTAAGTCTTCCTCTCTGCTCTGTCATATGATGGATTGCCGCTGTCATGGGAGCACTAGGTTCTGGCTTGCTGAGGGTGCTTTGGTTTTGTGCAACACAAAAAAAGAATGTTTGACGAATACAGCACTCCAAGGAAGTTGGCACTTGGTACAGGCCCCAACCCTCGCATCTCTTCTTAGTGCTCCACTGATCTCAGGTACTGCTGCTGCTTGCATTCAAGCATAAAGACTTGCACATAACCTGGGAATATACCAATGTATTGGTGATTTTTATCCTGACTGTAGTTTCCCTTCAGTTCTGCTGCAATGAACTATAACTGGTGCTCTGTTTACCAAGATACAACCATAATAGGCCGCATAAATTGTCAGTCTGCTGAACTCTCTAGTTCCACAAACTGAAGAAAGACAGTTTTTCACCGACATCCAACCTGTTGCTGAGCTTTTAACTTTCTCAGTGGCCAGACGACTGCCAAAGGTTGGCATCCTCTCCAGTGTCCATGGGGTTAATGGTATCATTATTTCCGCTGGGGGATTCGGTTTCAGAAAACGAGGAGAGAAGTTTGCAAAAATGTCAGTGCAAACAGAGCCGAACAGGCCTCCACCCTGACTGTAGGATGGAGAGAGGGGGACCAGCTCCTTCTCTGGGGGCGATCAGACGCTATCTCACCTTACTACAGTACTTTTGTGTCAGCTGTATGTGCTGCATGCTGGATAGGAGACTGCCATATGACATAACGTCCCCTACCTAATACATCAATGTATCTTATTGTCCTTACTGTTTATCTCAGTGTTCTGAAGCCATACAAAGGAATGTACCAGCAGTATGAATGGCATGCAAAGCCATTTTTGTTGGTTTACAAGAGGAAGCCATAGAAGTGCATACAGTTAACTACTGACTAGAGACGAAAACTGTGACTAAGAAGTAGTAGGCCTGGCAGCGTTGGGTTAATGTATCCTAACCACAAAAATGTTCTGTGTAAGAGTTCTGACCAGCCACCACCTCCCCTCCCCAATCTTCAGTCAGATCATCAGAGAGCCATGGGTATTTAGTACTCCAGCATCCAACCACACGTGGGCAGTTGCCACTCCACAGACCCGCAATCGCTCTGTTAACCCTTCAGCCTCGAACTGACACTTTATGGTGCATTGGCACTACAAATTTCGGTAGATGAGGAACTTTGTCTGTGGTTTATCACTTTGTCTATGGTTTATGTACTTCTCATGAGATAAATAGAGGAGCTGCTGTTGGGTGGCCTCTTTCTGAAAATTCCAAATGCCTGTATCTGATTTAAAGTGGAACTGAACTCTGGAAGCAATGCCCAAAAATAGCGGGCATAGGGCAAAGAATTGGTCACCAGTATTGCCTGTGGTCTATCTGCAGCTGATCTTTCCCCCATCACTGATTTACTATGCCTTATTCTGCACTCTGCTTCTGCCTTCTTTGTAGAGACAAGGTTTTGCTTCCTCATGTTGGAACCTCCAGCAAGGAGAAAAGTGAGCAGCTACTCCCGACCAGCCCAGGTGAATAAATGATAAAGAGCGGCCTCGGTCTACATGACTTCACCAAACCACACATCCTGACGCATTTTGCTTCACCCACTGGTGCTTAATCATAGTGCAGCACAGTAGTTACATCACTAAAACTAAATTAAAATCTCATGAGACTAGCAGTCAACCTTATGCCCTCTGGCCAGTTATGTGAAGACCCAAGGTCCTTCCTATTCTGCTTTGGCATTAGTGGTCATCAGGACTGAGCAATGGTAGCATTATACCATTAGAGTCACTTTCTGCACTACTGTACTGTGAGTCTAGGCCCAGGGTCTCCAAACTTTCTGGACAAATGGTCAGTTTACTGTCCTTCAAGCTTTACAGGGGCTGAATGTGGTCTGTAAGAGTAGAATTATCCAAGAACTCAGTGTCAATAAATAATGTCCTATCATTGATTTTAGAGGAAAGAATAGTGTCCCATCATTGGTGTCAGTTGGAGGGATAGTGCCTCACTAATGGTGTCATTGGGAGGAATGGTGTCCCATCATTGGTGTCAGTGGGAGGAATGGCGCCCCATCATTGGTGTCAATGGGAGGAACAGAGCCCCATGAATGAGATCAGCGGGAGAAATGGTGCCCCTTCACTGGTGTCAGTGGGAGGAATGGTGCCCCATCATTGGTGTCTGTTGGAGGAATGGTGCACCAAGGGCCAGATAAAGGCAAACAAAGGGCCACATCTGACCCCCAGGCCACAGTTTTGAGACATTGGTCTAAGCCAGTGGTCTCCAAACTGCAACCCGGGGGCCGTATGTGGCCTTTTGCCTGCCTAAATTCGGCCCTTAAGACACCATTACTCCCAGTGACAACAAGGTGGCGCAATTCCTCCCACAGATACCAATGATGTGGTACTGTTCCTTCCCCTGCTACTAACAGTGGGGCATTATACTTCCCACTGACACCAACGATGGGGCATTATTCCTTCCCCTGATACCAACGATGGGGCACTATTCCTCCCACTGACAGCAGTAATGGGGCATTGTTTACTCCTCATTGAAGCCAGGTCATTTTCTACTCACACTGACTGAACACCACCCACCTCCCAAAGTCTGAAAAATAGTAAACTGGCCCTTTGTTTAAAAAGTTTGGAGACCCGTGGTCTAGGCCATTCGATCCATCACATTGACCTACACATCCAACATGAGTTTAACCCAAAAGAGAGCTGACAACGGACAGTAGGGGAAGACCTTCTGCAGTGGACACCTCTGGAGAGAAGGTTAGTATTGCAGAAGAAGCAATTTGTTTTTATTCTTAGCTTATTGGCAATTCATTATAAAAACTCCAAAAAATTGGAGTTCTGCTTTAGGTGATAAAAAATGGATAAGGATGATGGTCCTAACTTTGTGCTTTTAAATGAGGTTTGCAATGGCAGGTTTTATATTTTTCACCATATAAATGTTTCGATAGCAGCCAGTTGGGTATTTTTTTGATTTTCCAGTGAAACTGGAATAAGTATCTGTATGCTTCTTCTCACTTGATATACTCTACCTCTGTGAGATGGTATTCCTTACCACCCCCTACTGATATACCTTATTGTTCCCTGACCATATAATGAATCAATGCACATATTCGCCAACACACCATGGATTGTCAAATGTCCTCCAAAGGTTTTATTGCAGAAAGAACACATCACTAATAATCAAGTGCAACGATTCAAACCCACGCAGGACCCCTTAGTCAGGAATGTGACAAGGGGGTCCTGCACGGTTGTTGCCGAATCACCTGCTACAGTTGAGCCCATTTCTAGGAACATGTGCAATGTGAATATTGACAATAATTTCTGACCAATTAATGGTCACATTTCATCCTCTGATTTCCATCATGGATTTTTTTTTAGATTTTATTATTACATCACTTGAGATGTGCAGGTGTGATATAATTACTGATATGGATAATGACATTGCCATTGGTCATTTTATGGAGTGTTTTACTTATGGAAATATAATGTGTTTCTCTGCAAATATTCATCATCGCTACATGTAATTCTCTTATTATAGAATAGCTGAGAGAACATCACACACCATAATTGGCATTCATTGTTCAATTTCATGGGCCCTTTCAATTTTTCTTTCCTTGTCCCCCTCCTGTGACTCTATTATCTCCATGAATGTCCTTACTGTCTCGTTTTCCTGATGGTGACACTTGCCCCGGCTGCCCTGGCTCTCTCCCAACTACCCCTGAGGCTTCCTACCTCCAGTCTGCAACGAATGTTAATGGACCAGAGCATCCCCATATGAAAGGTATCAGCTGTCACTGCCAGTCTGATCTATTGGACAATACAAAACGTATGCACATTCTCCCTGGGATGAATATAGTTTTTCTGTCTCTATTACCCCCCTTGAACTAAGTGTCCTCTCTTTCTTCACTCCTAGTTTTCATTAAACTCGGGAGAGTCGCCAGGACCAGTTAACCCATTGCTTGACATTTGGCAACCCCCTGCAGCCTGGCATATTCTCTGGCGGTGAGCCTGGAAAACTGGTCTCTGAACAGCTTGTCTCGGAAAGCAGGGAAAAATTCCCAGTGTTTTGATGCACGCTTTAAACGTCTGGCATCCACCATCTTCCTGCCGACATGATGAACTGGCAGTGCGGCTAATTTTATTTACTCTGAGTTTGTTATCTAGAACAGAGCACCACCCCTATTCTGCAGATGGTATGACTTACCAGCTGGCTCCTCTGTGCTGGTGAGGGCTGGAGTAGGGACCACTGCTGGGATTTCTAAGGGTGGGAAAAAAAAATTGAAAGAGATGAGAAGAAATTCGGCATTATATAAAACAGTCATTACATATTCTGGAGGATAATATACTACAGCGGGATAAGAGCCCATTCATACTAGATGCACCTGCAAGTATCAGGTATATTATAGCTTTTATGTATGGTGGTTTAAAGCACACTATAGAGCAGGGGTCTCCAATCTTTCTAAACAAAGGGCCAGTTTACTACACTTTAGACTTTAGAGGGGCCCAACTGTGGCCAGTGGGAGTAGAAAATGTCCCATCGCTGGTGTCAAGAGAAGGAATAGTGTCTCATCATTGGTGTCAGTGGGAGGAATCGTGTCCCATCATTAGTGTCAGTGGTAGGAATAGAGCCCCATCATTGGTGTCCACGGGAGGAATAGTGCCCCATCATTGGTGTTCGTGTGAGGAATCGTGCCCCATAATTGGATCATTGGTGTTCGTGGGAGGAATAGTGCCCCATCATTGGTGTCAGTAGGAGGAACAGTGCCCCATCATTGGTGTCAGTGGGAGAAATTGTGCCCCATCATTGGTATCCGTGGGGGGATTAGTGCCCCATCATTGGTGTCAGTGGGAGGAATAGTGTCCCATCATTGGTGTCAGTGGGGGGGATAGTGCCCCATCATTAGTGTCAGTTGGAGGAATAGTGCCCCATCATTTGTGTCAGCAGAAGGAATAGTGTCCCATCATTGGTGTCAGTGGGAGAAATAGTGCCTCCACTGACGGTGTCAGTGGGAGGAATTATGCCCCATTGTTAATATCAGTGGGAGGAATAGTGCCTCGAAGGCTGGATAAAGGCAGCACTGGGGACCCGATGCGCGTGCCCTCCGGCCGCGATGTCCGCCGGGCACCCGTGATTGCTCATCACAGAGCAGGGACGTGGATCTGTGTGTGTAAACACACAGATGCATGTCCTTTCAGGGGAGAGGAGAACTGATCGTATGTTCCTTGTATATAGGAACACCGATCGGTCTCCTCCTCTCATCAGTCCCCTCCCCCCACAGTTAGAATCACTCCCTAGGACACACATTTGACACACCTTGATCGCCCCCTAGTGTTAACCCCTTCCCTACCAGTGACATTTATACAGTAATCAGTGCATTTTTATAGCACTGATCGCTTTATAAATGTCAATGGTCCCAAAATAGTGTCAAAAGTGTCCGATATGTCCGCCGCAATGTCACAGTCACGATAAAAATCGCAGATCGCCGCCATTAGTAGTAAAAAAATAAAATAATAAAAATTACATAAATCTATCCCCTAATTTGTGACAGCGCTGAAAGCTGAAAATTGGCCTGGGCGGGGAGGGGGTGAAAATGCCCTGTATTGAAGTGGTTAAGGAAGTGGCGGCCGCCCACTTCTTAACAACCGGCAGGTTCACAGCTGCGGTTTCTACAGTTCGCATTGTAACCGCACCTGACAAGCAGAAATCTCGCTGTGAAATTCGCAACTAATTCACACGCAATGCGGATGCAATTTGCACCGCAACAGTGTGAACCGGGCCTTAGGAAATGTAGGTCCATGGCTGTACAGAGATACATTGGAGCTTACAGATCTAAGGCGACCTATACCCGGGCAAGACAATCTGATGTTTATACTGGCACACCCCTGTAGATCGCAATTCATCTCCATGATCCTGCTGGCCATAGTGGATGACAGAACCGATTGCATTTTCGGTTCGTTGGTGTGTGGGCATACATTGTTATCTACCATTTCCTGCAGGAAATTTGGTCCATCACAGTGATGAACAGAGGTCCTCAGACAGCTTCTGAACTTAGTCAAAGTAGACGTAGGAGTTCAGGTGTACAGATCGCAGGTCATTATGCCCGCGTATGTAGGGCAGCCTAAACTATCAGGGACACAATAGAGTGGTACACTTTGACATGTCATACGTAAGTCAAAAATATTTTTAGAGAAGTCATACAAACATATAGTACTCCAGGATGGTTAATCTCAAGGATACTCACTGATACATGGAGCAATGGGTGAACGACTTTGCTGATATCCTTTGGCACATCGGTTACATGTTAGTCCAGTTACACCATCTTTGCATGGACATTGTCCAGTGGTCTGATTGCAGGTCTTCCCTGCTGCCCCCACTGGATGACAGTCACAAGCTGAAAGAGAAAGACCTTGTTAGACCACCTATTGATTAATGCAGTCCACACTTATATTACAATACTATTATTGGTAAATGTATTTTGACAAATGAACACATGAAAACAAGTAAACAACACCAGCCATTAATAGAAAAATAAATGCATAATCAGTTGGTCTGAGCCAGAAAAAAAACACCTCCAAAAAAATCCAGCTCAGTATATTGCATGTATTTAAACTCCCATGCATGTATTATAAATTCCTAAAAAATAGCAACTTTTCCCCACCAAGTTCTACCACATACAATATATATTCCAGGGCTTTTTGGAAGTCTGTTTTCAGATATTCACCTTTTCTCTGTAGGCAGAATCTGGTCGGTGCAGAAATCTACAATGTTAGGAAAGAACAGCTATGTCATTTTCCCTCAGTGATGATTAGGGTTAGGGTGTTAGGGGGTTAGGGTTTTTCCTTAAAGAACAAGGCTAGGACTCAGGATTTGGAACAGGGACCTCCCCCAGAGGGTTAGGGTTAGGGTTAGGGTTTTCCCTTTAAGAACAAGGCTAGGACTCAGGATTTGGAACAGGGACCTCCCCCAGAGGGTTAGGGTTTTCCCTTTAAGAACAAGGCTAGGACTCAGGATTTGGAAAAGGGACCTCCCCCAAAGGTCAGAAGGCGCTTCAAAGGTCACTGGGCGTGGCTGACCCACCCTCACCAAAGTGTACCGCTAAGTCGGGGAATGAACAAGTCGGGGGAAAGCGTCTTTACTAACTAGGGCTGCAACTAACGATTATTTTCATAATCGATTAGTTGGCCGATTATTGTTTTGATTAATCGGTTAATAACTTTAAAAAAAAGTGTGGTGTATAATTTAGTTAATATGTAAAGTTTTAAAAAAGACAATTTATTCTTAAATATCCCTATGAAGTGGTAAAAATAAATAACCAACTACCGTATATACTCGAGTATAAGCCGAGTTTTTCAGCACATTTTTTTGTGCTGAAAATGCCCCCCTTGGCTTATACTCGAGTCACAATTTTGCGCCTGATCTCCCGAACTTTGGGGACCTGGTACTGGCCGGCCGTAGGTCCCCTGGACCCCAAACTTAACACACATGTAGCCCCACTTCTCCTCTATAAGTGTGCAAAGTTTTTGGTCTGGGGGACCTACGGCCGGGGAGCACCTATTTTTCAAAGCCGGGCACCCCTTCCTTAGACTCCCATGTTAAACGTCAGTCTAGTCATGGACACAGTATGGCATGGGCACAGTGAGGCAAAGTGGGGCATGGACACAGTGAGGCATGCACATGGACACAGTGAGGCAAAGTGAGGCATGGACACAATGAGGCATGCACATGGACACAGTGAGGCAAAGTGAGGCACAGTGAGGCATGCAGATGGACACCCTAGGCTTATACTCGAGTCAATACGTTTTCCCTGTTTTTTGTGGTAAAATTAGGTGCCTCGGCTTATATTCGGGTTGGCTTATACTCGAGTATGTATGGTATATGGTTAGGGAGCAAAATCTCTAATCCACTCTGAGAATAACAGACAGAAGAGATATACTGTATATACTATTAGAGGGTGAATCTGGTAAATATCATCAGACTCTGAACAAATCTTTTTATTTAAAGAAAAAAAAAAAGTTAAAGGCTGTTTTTCAAACAGAACTGTAATATACAGTATTATATGCTGGCCATACAACAACGTCTTCCTTCATTTTCTAATCGTCGGTGGGGTCAAATCGACGTTCGTTTTCAACCACAGTGACGGGAAAGTTTAGAAAGAATAGAAAACTTCTTGGTCAAAGGAATTTTCAGACCATGTAATGTGGTTTTCATTCAGAAATTACATTCATTTTAAAACTAAATGTTAAAAAAAAGTGAAAATTTCAAACAACATTCTTTCATTCAGCAAATGTGCAAAGATTTTTCGTATTAATATAATATTAACAGTAGTGATTATTTTCTCTTTTTGTACTATAAAGGGCTAATTTTTGTTTTTTTAAACCCATTATGTTACTGGCCGATTAATTGATTATGAAAATAGTAATTGATTAATTTCACAATTAGTTGACGATTAATCGATTAGTTGTTTCGGCCCTATTACTGACGCTTCATTAGGGTTTGTTAGAAGACTGATACCTATACCTTTCCAGTAGTAATTGCTTTTTACCAGCTGCTTGACTAGAAATGTGCTTTTGGTTGGCTATAGTTGGGTATATGTCTCCTCAGGGTCTTTATAACTTCTACTCAAGTTGGAAATTCTCTGAGCGATAAATGCACTCAATGGTCACCCTCCAAGGCAGTGCTCTCCAAACTGTGGCTCTTTGCTTGCCTTTATTTGGCCCTTGGGGCTTTTTACCGCCCTTTGATACAAGGCACTATTCCTTCCGCTGACACCAACGATGAAGCACTATTCCTTCCACTGACACCAACATTGGGGCATAATTCCTCCTACATGATATAAAGGATGGAACACTATTCCTCCCACTGACACCAAAGATGGGGCACTATTCCTCTCACTGACACCAAAGATGGAGCACTATTCCTCTCACGGACACCAAAGATGGAGCACTATTCCTCTCACTGACACCAAAGATGGAGCACTATTCCTCTCACTGACACCAAAGATGGAGCACTATTCCTCTCACTGACACCAAAGATGGAGCACTATTCCTCTCACGGACACCAAAGATGGAGCACTATTCCTCTCACTGACACCAAAGATGGAGCACTATTCCTTTCACTGACACCAATGATGGGGCACTGTTCCTCCCACTGACACCAAAGATGGAGCACTATGCCTTCCACTGAAACCAAAGATGGGGCACTACTCCTTCCACTGACACCAAAGGATGGGGCGCTATTCCTCTCACTGACATTAAAGATGGGACACTATGCCATTGACATTGCCATTTCCACTGACATCAAGGATGGGGCACTATTCCTTCGATTGATACCAAAAACAGGACACTATTCCTTTCAGTGACACCAACAATGGGGCACTATGTCTCTTCCCACTGATGCTGGGGCATTTTCTACTCCCACTTACCACAGTCCGCCCCCCCCCTAAAGTGTGAAGGACAGAAAACTGGCCCTTTGTTTAGAAAGTTTGGAGATCCCTACTTTAAGGTATGTCTAAATGGCCTGGTCCCTGACTATTTCACTCTCCCTATCAGTCTTTAATTGTCCTTCAATAAATGAACATAGCTATCCTCAGAAAGCTCTTACGTTATCGATAGGGATGAGCTTCGTGTTCGAGTCGAACATACGTTCGACTCGAACAACGGCTGTTCGATCGTTCGACAAAGATCGAACGATTTGGGCCGTTCGCGCCAAATTCGAGTGACGCGAACGGCCCACAATGCACTACGCCATCGCAGTGTCATCCAGGCGCTGTGATTGGCCAAGCATGCACTGTGACCCCGCATGCTTGGCCAATCACAGCGCCGGCAGCGAGGAGAGCAATGATTGGCCACAGGCAGGATGCCTGTGGTCAATTATTGCTGAGGGTGTTTAGTACACGCCCCACACTATAAAAGGCCGCCAGCACGGCGGCCTAGTGTAGTGTGTTCCGGAGCAGGGAAAGAGAAGCATAGGCAGGGACAGTGACATTTATTTCTTTCTTGCTTAACCTGGATTCCTTTAGTTTAGGGAAAGAGAAGGATAGGTAGGGAGAGTGTCAGTGTGTTTTACTGTGCGAATCCTTGTTTCTAGGGACAAAGAAGGAAAGTGAGGGGAATTCTCCTTGTGCTATAGTGTGCTTTAAAAAAACATTTTTTCTAGGGACAGAAAACTCTAGGTAGGGAGAGTGTCAGTTTCTTTCACTGTGCGAATCCTTGTTTCTAGGGACAAAGAAGGAAAGTGAGGGGAATTCTCCTTGTGCTATAGTGTGCTTTAAAAAAACATTTTTTCTAGGGACAGAAAACTCTAGGTAGGGAGAGTGTCAGTTTCTTTCACTATGCGAATCCTTGTTTCTAGGGACAAAGAAGGAAAGTGAGGGGAATTCTCCTTGTGCTATAGTGTGCTTTAAAAAAACATTTTTTCTAGGGACAGAAAACTCTAGGTAGGGAGAGTGTCAGTTTCTTTCACTGTGCGAATCCTTGTTTCTAGGGACAAAGAAGGAAAGTGAGGGGAATTCTCCTTGTGCTATAGTGTGCTTTAAAAAAACATTTTTTCTAGGGACAGAAAACTCTAGGTAGGGAGAGTGTCAGTTTCTTTCACTGTGCGAATCCTTGTTTCTAGGGACAAAGAAGGAAAGTGAGGGGAATTCTCCTTGTGCTATAGTGTGCTTTAAAAAAACATTTTTTCTAGGGACAGAAAACTCTAGGTAGGGAGAGTGTCAGTTTCTTTCACTGTGCGAATCCTTGTTTCTAGGGACAAAGAAGGAAAGTGAGGGGAATTCTCCTTGTGCTATAGTGTGCTTTAAAAAAACATTTTTTCTAGGGACAGAAAACTCTAGGTAGGGAGAGTGTCAGTTTCTTTCACTGTGCGAATCCTTGTTTCTAGGGACAAAGAAGGAAAGTGAGGGGAATTCTCCTTGTGCTATAGTGTGCTTTAAAAAAACATTTTTTCTAGGGACAGAAAACTCTAGGTAGGGAGAGTGTCAGTTTCTTTCACTGTGCGAATCCTTGTTTCTAGGGACAAAGAAGGAAAGTGAGGGGAATTCTCCTTGTGCTATAGTGTGCTTTAAAAAAACATTTTTTCTAGGGACAGAAAACTCTAGGTAGGGAGAGTGTCAGTTTCTTTCACTGTGCGAATCCTTGTTTCTAGGGACAAAGAAGGAAAGTGAGGGGAATTCTCCTTGTGCTATAGTGTGCTTTAAAAAAACATTTTTTCTAGGGACAGAAAACTCTAGGTAGGGAGAGTGTCAGTTTCTTTCACTGTGCGAATCCTTGTTTCTAGGGACAAAGAAGGAAAGTGAGGGGAATTCTCCTTGTGCTATAGTGTGCTTTAAAAAAACATTTTTTCTAGGGACAGAAAACTCTAGGTAGGGAGAGTGTCAGTTTCTTTCACTGTGCGAATCCTTGTTTCTAGGGACAAAGAAGGAAAGTGAGGGGAATTCTCCTTGTGCTATAGTGTGCTTTAAAAAAACATTTTTTCTAGGGACAGAAAACTCTAGGTAGGGAGAGTGTCAGTTTCTTTCACTGTGCGAATCCTTGTTTCTAGGGACAAAGAAGGAAAGTGAGGGGAATTCTCCTTGTGCTATAGTGTGCTTTAAAAAAACATTTTTTCTAGGGACAGAAAACTCTAGGTAGGGAGAGTGTCAGTTTCTTTCACTGTGCGAATCCTTGTTTCTAGGGACAAAGAAGGAAAGTGAGGGGAATTCTCCTTGTGCTATAGTGTGCTTTAAAAAAACATTTTTTCTAGGGACAGAAAACTCTAGGTAGGGAGAGTGTGAGTTTCTTTCACTGTGCGAATCCTTGTTTCTAGGGACAAAGAAGGAAAGTGAGGGGAATTCTCCTTGTGCTATAGTGTGCTTTAAAAAAACATTTTTTCTAGGGACAGAAAACTCTAGGTAGGGAGAGTGTCAGTTTCTTTCACTGTGAGAATCCTTGTTTCTAGGGACAAAGAAGGAAAGTGAGGGGAATTCTCCTTGTGCTATAGTGTGCTTTAAAAAAACATTTTTTCTAGGGACAGAAAACTCTAGGTAGGGAGAGTGTCAGTTTCTTTCACTGTGCGAATCCTTGTTTCTAGGGACAAAGAAGGAAAGTGAGGGGAATTCTCCTTGTGCTATAGTGTGCTTTAAAAAAACATTTTTTCTAGGGACAGAAAACTCTAGGTAGGGAGAGTGTCAGTTTCTTTCACTGTGCGAATCCTTGTTTCTAGGGACAAAGAAGGAAAGTGAGGGGAATTCTCCTTGTGCTATAGTGTGCTTTAAAAAAACATTTTTTCTAGGGACAGAAAACTCTAGGTAGGGAGAGTGTCAGTTTCTTTCACTGTGCGAATCCTTGTTTCTAGGGACAAAGAAGGAAAGTGAGGGGAATTCTCCTTGTGCTATAGTGTGCTTTAAAAAAACATTTTTTCTAGGGACAGAAAACTCTAGGTAGGGAGAGTGTCAGTTTCTTTCACTGTGCGAATCCTTGTTTCTAGGGACAAAGAAGGAAAGTGAGGGGAATTCTCCTTGTGCTATAGTGTGCTTTAAAAAGTAGGATTTTTAAAACAGCTTACCTGTAAAATCCTTTTCTTGGAGTACATCACGGGACACAGAGCAGCATAGTCATTACTATGTGGGTTATATAGAATTACCTTCAGGTGCTGGCACTGGCAACTTCCAAAACAGGAAGTACCCTCCCCTATATAAGCCCCTCCCATCCAGGAGTACCTCAGTTTTGTAGCAAAGCAATACATGTCCCCAAAAGAGGGGTGGGAGCTCTGTGTCCCGTGATGTACTCCAAGAAAAGGATTTTACAGGTAAGCTGTTTTAAAAATCCTACTTTCTTGTTCATACATCACGGGACACAGAGCAGCATAGTCATTACTATGTGGGACGTCCCAAAGCAATGCCACATGAGGGGGGGGGATACACCATACATAAGCTGGGCGCCATCAGGCATGAGGATCTTTTGCGGCCTGCAACACACTGCGCCCAAAGGCGACATCCTCCTGACTTCTAATGTCCACCTGGTAGAACCTAGTAAACGTGTGTACTGAAGACCATGTTGCGGCCTTACAAATTTGCGCCAGGGAGGCCTGGTGATGCACTGCCCATGAAGTTCCAACTGCTCTCGTGGAGTGCGCCCTAACTTTGAACGGAGGCGGTCTACTTCTCAAGCCATAGGCTTGTATTATGACCTGTCGAATCCACTTGGCTAAAGTAGATTTTGATGCTGCCTGACCCTTTCTGGGGCCTTCCGGCAGAACAAACAAAGAATCCGTTCTACGAATCTGAGCAGTGGCTTTTAGATAAGCTTTAACTGCTCTTACTACATCCAAAGAATGCAATAACTTTTCCTCTACCGAGCTTGGTTTGGGGAAAAAAGAAGGAAGAACCACATCCTGGTTCAAGTGAAACCTCGATACCACCTTAGGAAGAAAGGCTGGGTGAGGACGTAATACTACTCTGTCCTTATGGATAACCAGATATGGCTCTTTACAGGACATGGCGGCTAATTCCGACACTCTTCTAGCCGAGCATATGGCTACTAAAAATATCAATTTCCTGGTGAGTAGAACCAAGGAAATGTGCCGCAAAGGTTCAAATGGCTGCTTCTGCAGAACCGACAGAACCAAATTTAGATCCCATGGGCATATGGGAGCCTTAATCGGTGGAAAAATACGAGTCACACCTTGCATAAAGGATTTGACAAGTGAATGCATAGCCAGGGGCCTTTGAAATAGTATTGACAAGGCCGAAACCTGGCCCTTGATAGTACTTAAGGCAAAAATCCTGTCTACAGCCCACTGCAGGAAGTCCAGAATTCTGCCTATAACGTACTTACGTGGATGCCATTTTCTGGCCTCGCACCAAGTGATGTACGCCTTCCAAACTCTATAGTAGATCTGCCTGGATACAGGCTTCCTGGCATTGATTATAGTTGATACCACAGAGTTAGAGAGACCTCTCTTCTTTAGGATGTGGGATTCAATAGCCAGGCCGTTAAACTTAGAGTTAGTAAGGAAGGGTGGTATATCGGTCCTTGCGAAAGCAGGTCCGGACGACGTGGAAGGGTCCAAGGACTCCCCACAGACATTTTGATGATCTCCGCGTACCAGGCCCTTCGGGGCCACGCTGGAGCCACCAGGACCACCGGCTTCTTCTCCAACCTGACTCTGCGAAGGAGTCGAGGCAACAATTGTAGCGGAGGGAATGCATATATCAGTCTGAACTGATCCCAAGGGAACACCAGAGCATCCGAGCCGCAAGCGAGGGGATCCCTTGTCCGGGAGACAAATCTGT
Source organism: Rana muscosa (assembly GCA_029206835.1). Lineage (NCBI taxonomy): Eukaryota > Metazoa > Chordata > Amphibia > Anura > Ranidae > Rana > Rana muscosa. The sequence goes on from CM055127.1 coordinate 119,229,945, forward strand.
CCACCTTTGCGTTGAATCTGGATGCTAGCAGATCTACATCCGGTGTTCCCCACCGCTGACATATTGCTCGGAAGACCTCGGGATGAAGGGACCATTCCCCTGGGCATAACTGTTGGCGACTCAGAAAGTCCGCCTTCCAATTCTCCACCCCTGGAATGAAGACAGCTGATATACATGGGACATGCTTTTCTGCCCATTCCAGGATGTGACTTACTTCCCTCTGGGCTGCACGACTCCTGGTGCCTCCCTGATGATTGATATATGCCACTGCTGTGGCATTGTCTGATTGAATTCTGACAGGGGACCCTTGGAGTCTGGATGTCCAGGCTACTAGGGCGTACCGGGCTGCTCGTATCTCTAAGAGATTGATGGGCAGGGTTTTTACTACATTTGACCATCTGCCCTGGAGAGACCATTGCTCCAGTACTGCCCCCCAGCCTATAAGGCTGGCATCTGTAGTGACCACCTTCCAAGATATCGGGCTGAAGGGTTTTCCCTTCTGGAGATTCTGGGGGATCAACCACCAGCAGAGACTCTTCCGAACGGAAGGGGACAAAGCCATCGGGAAGTCTAGAGCCTGAACTTTTCCGTTCCATGCTGACAATATGGCCCTTTGTAAATTCCTTGAGTGGAATTGGGCGTATGGTACAGCTTCGAATGATGCTACCATCTTTCCTAGCAGCCTCATGCACAGGCGTATGGACGGCTGTCTTTTTGCACAAAGCAGACGGACCAAGGCCCTCAAAGAGGATACCTTGTCTAGAGGTAAGAAAATCTTCCTCTGGTCTGAATCCAGCCGTAGCCCTAGATATACCAGGTTTTTCACTGGCTGTAGGGCTGACTTGTCCAGGTTGATGACCCAACCGTGAGACTCTAGATACTTGATTGTATCGACAATTACCACTTCTAGCTTGGCAACTGAGTGGTCCATCAACAACAGGTCGTCTAGGTATGCCATTATCGTTACACCCCGTGTTCTTAGATCGGCCAACAGTGGGGCCAGAATTTTTGTGAACACTCGTGGTGCTGTGGCCAGACCGAATGGTAAGGCTCTGAACTGAAAATGGCGCCCTTCTACTGCAAAGCGTAGGAATTTTTGATGACCTGGAAAGATGGGAACATGCAAGTAAGCATCTTTGATGTCGATCGAGGCTAACCATTCCTCCCCTTGTAGGGCAGCGGTGACCGATCGGATCGACTCCATCCGGAAAGACCGGACGTTTAGAAATTTGTTTAGACTCTTTAGGTCCAATATGGGTCTTATGTCCCCGTTTGGCTTCGGGACTGTGAAAAGGTTTGAGTAGAAACCCAACCCCCACTCTTCCATAGGAACCTCCATAATTACTCCTTGGAGCAATAGTTGTTCTAACGCCAATAGGAGAGACCCTCTTTTCAGAGGGTCTCTTGGCATGCCTGACCACATAAAATGGGACGGAGGAGACTCTTTTAACTCCAACTTGTATCCCAGAGTTACTGCGGAGAGCACCCATCTGTCTTTGATCGTCTCCCGCCAGGTCTCTGCGAACAACTGAAGTCTTCCCCCCACCCGTTTGAGTGGGGGCAGCCCTTCATAGGCTTGACTTGGAGGCTGGTTTAGTACCTCTTCGGATCCAGGGCTTTTTATTACCCTGTGGCTGTCCCTGATTTTTACCTCCTGAGTTTGACCGAGGAGGCCGTCGGAACTGCTTAGTAGCAGACGTCGCAGGGATAGGAGAGGTAGTCCTCTTAAAAGATGGACCCCTAGACCTCTTTTTACTCGGTAAGAGAGTACTTTTACCACTGGAAATCTTCTGGATATACTTATCCAGGTCTTCGCCAAAAAGGCGTTCCCCATGAAATGGGAAGCTAACTAAGAGCTTCTTACAGGGAGCTTCAGCAGACCAGTTTTTGAGCCACAGAAGCCTACGCATATGTACCAAAGACAGCGTGAGGCGGGAGGCCTGATGGATAGAATCCTTGATGGCGTCAACCGCAAAGCATAATGCTCTAGGCAGATCAGCCAGAGCCTGGGCCTGCTGGTCTGGCAAATCCCTCAGGACCATTTTCATTTGATCCTTTAAAGCTTGGCAGACCCCAATAGCTGCCACTGCTGGCTGTGTAACAGCCCCTGCTGTGGAAAAAGCAGATTTTAATAAAGATTCCAATTTTTTATCCACTGGATCTTTGAACATTTGAACATTATCTACTGGACATGTCAGTGATTTGTTCACAGAAGAGATGGCTGCATCCACCGTAGGAACATTCCATCTCTGGGTGAACTTTTCCTCCATGGGATAGATCACCGGAAACCTTTTAGGCGGAACAAATAGTTTATCAGGATGTTCCCAGTCCTGGTATATAAGTCCTTCCAATAATGGATGTATTGGAAAGGAGCAATTAACCTGGGGAGCTTTTAGCGACCCCAATGAGGAGACAGCAGTAGTTGATGGTTCAACAAGAGGCATTTTAAATGCAGATCGAACCATGTCAGTTAGGGTCTGGACCCACAATCTTTCAGTCTGCGATGCTGAAAATGGTTCATCTACTGTCGATTCCTCAAAAACAGAGCTAACCTCCTCCTGATCCCCTTCAGGTAGGTCGGTCCCTTTCCTGGGACTGTTGCTCTGCCAACAGGCACTCTAATGGAGGTGATGGAGATCTGGCGCGCTTTCTTTCCTGTAGAGAAGAAGCGATCAATGCTGCCAATCTCTGCTCCAATCCCTCCAGAGTTGAGGAAAAAACCTCCTCTGTTATATATGCAGGAGCAGGTGGACTGAGGACAGCCGCAGTACCTGGCACTCCCGGGGGTTCCTTATGGGTATTAACCTCTGATTTCTCAGGGGAGGAGGGTGCAGATGACTGCTCCAGATCCTCAGAGCCCGATGGAGACCCCCTACACTTCCTGAGAGGTATATCTCGGAGTTTTTTAGGCGGCATATTCCTTAGTTCAAAGCTGAGGTATTCCAGCCGCAATACACCCCTTACTGAAATAGTCTAATGCAATTTGCTGCTATGTACATCAGTGGGTGTCTACTAATGCGTCTTTCTGGGGATGCCTGTATCAACCGCCCGCTGTAAGCCCCTATACCATGCTACCAGCTCCTTTTCATGCTCTGTGTCCATAGCAAGCAGCGTGGACTGAGTCCTTTTATCTTGCTGGGACGCCCGCACATGCGCAGAAGCGCTGGGCGCACAGAGCGCGTCATCCGCCAGGCTCCGCCCCCTTTTTTGAAGCTAAACCTTATAAAAGGAAAGCATGTGTGCGCGCGCGTGCACGTGTGCGCTCTTGGCGCCATGTAGGGAGAGGAGCCAGGGTCCCTGTTTCACCAGGACTCGGGGATGGAAGGAAACTACTTGGCAGCATGACAGAGGAATGCAGCTTCCCTGATAGAGAGCTCACTCATCTGCCTGGACTTTCACCATGGAAGGAATAGTCCCAAGAAAAAAGACGTTCCACAGCGGCCTCTAGTGGACAAACACAGGTACCGCACCTTTGTCTTTTTTTTTTTTTTTTTTAAAACCTCCTTTATGAAAAAACATTTCCAGGTTTACAGTTTTTTTAAAACTTCCCATATGAAAAAACATTTCTAGGATTTCTTAGGCATATACAGCTATTAGCGGGAATACCCTTTAGGTAACAGGCAGAAAGACATATTAGGCTTGGGGGTCCCCTCAATAGAACCAAGTTCCTGAGGGGCCCCCACTTACCTTTTCCCCGCCGCAGGACTTTGTTTGGTCCACAGAAGCCCAAACTTCACCTCTCACGGCAGGCATTGTACTAGACCTTCAGGGACCGGGTTCCCAAGGATTCCACTCCCCTGGACCTGTATAGCACCCTGCACAGATAGCCTCTTGGTTTTGGGTATGACCAGAGCTCTGGATCCCAGGGTCCAGCCCTCCTAAGAGAGGCATTACAGGCAAAACCCTGCTCTTCTCTGCAAGGCCCGGGTACCGACCGTTTAGCTATGAAGCTTTTTTGGTCGGATCCGGAATAGCTTGCTAAGGCCCAGAGAACCTGTACACAAGCCCAGATGAATACATGTTAACCTTGGCCAACACCTTAGACACTGGCAAAAAACTGAGGTACTCCCGGATGGGAGGGGCTTATATAGGGGAGGGTACTTCCTGTTTTGGAAGTTGCCAGTGCCAGCACCTGAAGGTAATTCTATATAACCCACATAGTAATGACTATGCTGCTCTGTGTCCCGTGATGTATGAACAAGAAAAACATTTTTTCTAGGGACAGAAAACTCTAGGTAGGGAGAGTGTCAGTTTCTTTCACTGTGCGAATCCTTGTTTCTAGGGACAAAGAAGGAAAGTGAGGGGAATTCTCCTTGTGCTATAGTGTGCTTTAAAAAAACATTTTTTCTAGGGACAGAAAACTCTAGGTAGGGAGAGTGTCAGTTTCTTTCACTGTGCGAATCCTTGTTTCTAGGGACAAAGAAGGAAAGTGAGGGGAATTCTCCTTGTGCTATAGTGTGCTTTAAAAAACATTTTTTCTAGGGACAGAAAACTCTAGGTAGGGAGAGTGTCAGTTTCTTTCACTGTGCGAATCCTTGTTTCTAGGGACAAAGAAGGAAAGTGAGGGGAATTCTCCTTGTGCTATAGTGTGCTTTAAAAAAACATTTTTTCTAGGGACAGAAAACTCTAGGTAGGGAGAGTGTCAGTTTCTTTCACTGTGCGAATCCTTGTTTCTAGGGACAAAGAAGGAAAGTGAGGGGAATTCTCCTTGTGCTATAGTGTGCTTTAAAAAAACATTTTTTCTAGGGACAGAAAACTCTAGGTAGGGAGAGTGTCAGTTTCTTTCACTGTGCGAATCCTTGTTTCTAGGGACAAAGAAGGAAAGTGAGGGGAATTCTCCTTGTGCTATAGTGTGCTTTAAAAAAACATTTTTTCTAGGGACAGAAAACTCTAGGTAGGGAGAGTGTCAGTTTCTTTCACTGTGCGAATCCTTGTTTCTAGGGACAAAGAAGGAAAGTGAGGGGAATTCTCCTTGTGCTATAGTGTGCTTTAAAAAAATAATTTTTTCTAGGGACAGAAAACTCTAGGTAGGGAGAGTGTCAGTTTCTTTCACTGTGCGAATCCTTGTTTCTAGGGACAAAGAAGGAAAGTGAGGGGAATTCTCCTTGTGCTATAGTGTGCTTTAAAAAAACATTTTTTCTAGGGACAGAAAACTCTAGGTAGGGAGAGTGTCAGTTTCTTTCACTGTGCAAATCCTTGTTTCTAGGGACAAAGAAGGAAAGTGAGGGGAATTCTCCTTGTGCTATAGTGTGCTTTAAAAAAACATTTTTTCTAGGGACAGAAAACTCTAGGTAGGGAGAGTGTCAGTTTCTTTCACTGTGCGAATCCTTGTTTCTAGGGACAAAGAAGGAAAGTGAGGGGAATTCTCCTTGTGCTATAGTGTGCTTTAAAAAAACATTTTTTCTAGGGACAGAAAACTCTAGGTAGGGAGAGTGTCAGTTTCTTTCACTGTGCGAATCCTTGTTTCTAGGGACAAAGAAGGAAAGTGAGGGGAATTCTCCTTGTGCTATAGTGTGCTTTAAAAAAACATTTTTTCTAGGGACAGAAAACTCTAGGTAGGGAGAGTGTCAGTTTCTTTCACTGTGCGAATCCTTGTTTCTAGGGACAAAGAAGGAAAGTGAGGGGAATTCTCCTTGTGCTATAGTGTGCTTTAAAAAAACATTTTTTCTAGGGACAGAAAACTCTAGGTAGGGAGAGTGTCAGTTTCTTTCACTGTGCGAATCCTTGTTTCTAGGGACAAAGAAGGAAAGTGAGGGGAATTCTCCTTGTGCTATAGTGTGCTTTAAAAAAACATTTTTTCTAGGGACAGAAAACTCTAGGTAGGGAGAGTGTCAGTTTCTTTCACTGTGCGAATCCTTGTTTCTAGGGACAAAGAAGGAAAGTGAGGGGAATTCTCCTTGTGCTATAGTGTGCTTTAAAAAAACATTTTTTCTAGGGACAGAAAACTCTAGGTAGGGAGAGTGTCAGTTTCTTTCACTGTGCGAATCCTTGTTTCTAGGGACAAAGAAGGAAAGTGAGGGGAATTCTCCTTGTGCTATAGTGTGCTTTAAAAAAACATTTTTTCTAGGGACAGAAAACTCTAGGTAGGGAGAGTGTCAGTTTCTTTCACTGTGCGAATCCTTGTTTCTAGGGACAAAGAAGGAAAGTGAGGGGAATTCTCCTTGTGCTATAGTGTGCTTTAAAAAAACATTTTTTCTAGGGACAGAAAACTCTAGGTAGGGAGAGTGTCAGTTTCTTTCACTGTGCGAATCCTTGTTTCTAGGGACAAAGAAGGAAAGTGAGGGGAATTCTCCTTGTGCTATAGTGTGCTTTAAAAAAACATTTTTTCTAGGGACAGAAAACTCTAGGTAGGGAGAGTGTCAGTTTCTTTCACTGTGCGAATCCTTGTTTCTAGGGACAAAGAAGGAAAGTGAGGGGAATTCTCCTTGTGCTATAGTGTGCTTTAAAAAAACATTTTTTCTAGGGACAGAAAACTCTAGGTAGGGAGAGTGTCAGTTTCTTTCACTGTGCGAATCCTTGTTTCTAGGGACAAAGAAGGAAAGTGAGGGGAATTCTCCTTGTGCTATAGTGTGCTTTAAAAAAACATTTTTTCTAGGGACAGAAAACTCTAGGTAGGGAGAGTGTCAGTTTCTTTCACTGTGCGAATCCTTGTTTCTAGGGACAAAGAAGGAAAGTGAGGGGAATTCTCCTTGTGCTATAGTGTGCTTTAAAAAAACATTTTTTCTAGGGACAGAAAACTCTAGGTAGGGAGAGTGTCAGTTTCTTTCACTGTGCGAATCCTTGTTTCTAGGGACAAAGAAGGAAAGTGAGGGGAATTCTCCTTGTGCTATAGTGTGCTTTAAAAAAACATTTTTTCTAGGGACAGAAAACTCTAGGTAGGGAGAGTGTCAGTTTCTTTCACTGTGCGAATCCTTGTTTCTAGGGACAAAGAAGGAAAGTGAGGGGAATTCTCCTTGTGCTATAGTGTGCTTTAAAAAAATAATTTTTTCTAGGGACAGAAAACTCTAGGTAGGGAGAGTGTCAGTTTCTTTCACTGTGCGAATCCTTGTTTCTAGGGACAAAGAAGGAAAGTGAGGGGAATTCTCCTTGTGCTATAGTGTGCTTTAAAAAAACATTTTTTCTAGGGACAGAAAACTCTAGGTAGGGAGAGTGTCAGTTTCTTTCACTGTGCGAATCCTTGTTTCTAGGGACAAAGAAGGAAAGTGAGGGGAATTCTCCTTGTGCTATAGTGTGCTTTAAAAAAACATTTTTTTCTAGGGACAGAAAACTCTAGGTAGGGAGAGTGTCAGTTTCAGTTTCTTTCACTGTGCGAATCCTTGTTTCTAGGGACAAAGAAGGAAAGTGAGGGGAATTCTCCTTGTGCTATAGTGTGCTTTAAAAAAACTTTTTTTCTAGGGACAGAAAACTCTAGGTAGGGAGAGTGTCAGTTTCTTTCACTGTGCGAATCCTTGTTTCTAGGGACAAAGAAGGAAAGTGAGGGGAATTCTCCTTGTGCTATAGTGTGCTTTTAAAAAAACATTTTTTCTAGGGACAGAAAACTCTAGGTAGGGAGAGTGTCAGTTTCTTTCACTGTGCGAATCCTTGTTTCTAGGGACAAAGAAGGAAAGTGAGGGGAATTCTCCTTGTGCTATAGTGTGCTTTAAAAAAACATTTTTTCTAGGGACAGAAAACTCTAGGTAGGGAGAGTGTCAGTTTCTTTCACTGTGCGAATCCTTGTTTCTAGGGACAAAGAAGGAAAGTGAGGGGAATTCTCCTTGTGCTATAGTGTGCTTTAAAAAAAAAAATTTTCTAGGGACAGAAAACTCTAGGTAGGGAGAGTGTCAGTTTCTTTCACTGTGCGAATCCTTGTTTCTAGGGACAAAGAAGGAAAGTGAGGGGAATTCTCCTTGTGCTATAGTGTGCTTTAAAAAAACATTTTTTCTAGGGACAGAAAACTCTAGGTAGGGAGAGTGTCAGTTTCTTTCACTGTGCGAATCCTTGTTTCTAGGGACAAAGAAGGAAAGTGAGGGGAATTCTCCTTGTGCTATAGTGTGCTTTAAAAAAACATTTTTTCTAGGGACAGAAAACTCTAGGTAGGGAGAGTGTCAGTTTCTTTCACTGTGCGAATCCTTGTTTCTAGGGACAAAGAAGGAAAGTGAGGGGAATTCTCCTTGTGCTATAGTGTGCTTTAAAAAAACATTTTTTCTAGGGACAGAAAACTCTAGGTAGGGAGAGTGTCAGTTTCTTTCACTGTGCGAATCCTTGTTTCTAGGGACAAAGAAGGAAAGTGAGGGGAATTCTCCATGTGCTATAGTGTGCTTTAAAAAAACATTTTTTCTAGGGACAGAAAACTCTAGGTAGGGAGAGTGTCAGTTTCTTTCACTGTGCGAATCCTTGTTTCTAGGGACAAAGAAGGAAAGTGAGGGGAATTCTCCTTGTGCTATAGTGTGCTTTTAAAAAACATTTTTTCTAGGGACAGAAAACTCTAGGTAGGGAGAGTGTCAGTTTCTTTCACTGTGCGAATCCTTGTTTCTAGGGACAAAGAAGGAAAGTGAGGGGAATTCTCCTTGTGCTATAGTGTGCTTTAAAAAAACATTTTTTCTAGGGACAGAAAACTCTAGGTAGGGAGAGTGTCAGTTTCTTTCACTGTGCGAATCCTTGTTTCTAGGGACAAAGAAGGAAAGTGAGGGGAATTCTCCTTGTGCTATAGTGTGCTTTAAAAAAACATTTTTTCTAGGGACAGAAAACTCTAGGTAGGGAGAGTGTCAGTTTCTTTCACTGTGCGAATCCTTGTTTCTAGGGACAAAGAAGGAAAGTGAGGGGAATTCTCCTTGTGCTATAGTGTGCTTTAAAAAAACATTTTTTCTAGGGACAGAAAACTCTAGGTAGGGAGAGTGTCAGTTTCTTTCACTGTGCGAATCCTTGTTTCTAGGGACAAAGAAGGAAAGTGAGGGGAATTCTCCTTGTGCTATAGTGTGCTTTAAAAAAACATTTTTTCTAGGGACAGAAAACTCTAGGTAGGGAGAGTGTCAGTTTCTTTCACTGTGCGAATCCTTGTTTCTAGGGACAAAGAAGGAAAGTGAGGGGAATTCTCCTTGTGCTATAGTGTGCTTTAAAAAAACATTTTTTCTAGGGACAGAAAACTCTAGGTAGGGAGAGTGTCAGTTTCTTTCACTGTGCGAATCCTTGTTTCTAGGGACAAAGAAGGAAAGTGAGGGGAATTCTCCTTGTGCTATAGTGTGCTTTAAAAAAACATTTTTTCTAGGGACAGAAAACTCTAGGTAGGGAGAGTGTCAGTTTCTTTCACTGTGCGAATCCTTGTTTCTAGGGACAAAGAAGGAAAGTGAGGGGAATTCTCCTTGTGCTATAGTGTGCTTTAAAAAAACATTTTTTCTAGGGACAGAAAACTCTAGGTAGGGAGAGTGTCAGTTTCTTTCACTGTGCGAATCCTTGTTTCTAGGGACAAAGAAGGAAAGTGAGGGGAATTCTCCTTGTGCTATAGTGTGCTTTAAAAAAACATTTTTTCTAGGGACAGAAAACTCTAGGTAGGGAGAGTGTCAGTTTCTTTCACTGTGCGAATCCTTGTTTCTAGGGACAAAGAAGGAAAGTGAGGGGAATTCTCCTTGTGCTATAGTGTGCTTTAAAAAAACATTTTTTCTAGGGACAGAAAACTCTAGGTAGGGAGAGTGTCAGTTTCTTTCACTGTGCGAATCCTTGTTTCTAGGGACAAAGAAGGAAAGTGAGGGGAATTCTCCTTGTGCTATAGTGTGCTTTAAAAAAACATTTTTTCTAGGGACAGAAAACTCTAGGTAGGGAGAGTGTCAGTTTCTTTCACTGTGCGAATCCTTGTTTCTAGGGACAAAGAAGGAAAGTGAGGGGAATTCTCCTTGTGCTATAGTGTGCTTTAAAAAAACATTTTTTCTAGGGACAGAAAACTCTAGGTAGGGAGAGTGTCAGTTTCTTTCACTGTGCGAATCCTTGTTTCTAGGGACAAAGAAGGAAAGTGAGGGGAATTCTCCTTGTGCTATAGTGTGCTTTAAAAAAACATTTTTTCTAGGGACAGAAAACTCTAGGTAGGGAGAGTGTCAGTTTCTTTCACTGTGCGAATCCTTGTTTCTAGGGACAAAGAAGGAAAGTGAGGGGAATTCTCCTTGTGCTATAGTGTGCTTTAAAAAAACATTTTTTCTAGGGACAGAAAACTCTAGGTAGGGAGAGTGTCAGTTTCTTTCACTGTGCGAATCCTTGTTTCTAGGGACAAAGAAGGAAAGTGAGGGGAATTCTCCTTGTGCTATAGTGTGCTTTAAAAAAACATTTTTTCTAGGGACAGAAAACTCTAGGTAGGGAGAGTGTCAGTTTCTTTCACTGTGCGAATCCTTGTTTCTAGGGACAAAGAAGGAAAGTGAGGGGAATTCTCCTTGTGCTATAGTGTGCTTTAAAAAAACATTTTTTCTAGGGACAGAAAACTCTAGGTAGGGAGAGTGTCAGTTTCTTTCACTGTGCGAATCCTTGTTTCTAGGGACAAAGAAGGAAAGTGAGGGGAATTCTCCTTGTGCTATAGTGTGCTTTAAAAAAACATTTTTTCTAGGGACAGAAAACTCTAGGTAGGGAGAGTGTCAGTTTCTTTCACTGTGCGAATCCTTGTTTCTAGGGACAAAGAAGGAAAGTGAGGGGAATTCTCCTTGTGCTATAGTGTGCTTTAAAAAAACATTTTTTCTAGGGACAGAAAACTCTAGGTAGGGAGAGTGTCAGTTTCTTTCACTGTGCGAATCCTTGTTTCTAGGGACAAAGAAGGAAAGTGAGGGGAATTCTCCTTGTGCTATAGTGTGCTTTAAAAAAACATTTTTTCTAGGGACAGAAAACTCTAGGTAGGGAGAGTGTCAGTTTCTTTCACTGTGCGAATCCTTGTTTCTAGGGACAAAGAAGGAAAGTGAGGGGAATTCTCCTTGTGCTATAGTGTGCTTTAAAAAAACATTTTTTCTAGGGACAGAAAACTCTAGGTAGGGAGAGTGTCAGTTTCTTTCACTGTACGAATCCTTGTTTCTAGGGACAAAGAAGGAAAGTGAGGGGAATTCTCCTTGTGCTATAGTGTGCTTTAAAAAAACATTTTTTCTAGGGACAGAAAACTCTAGGTAGGGAGAGTGTCAGTTTCTTTCACTGTGCGAATCCTTGTTTCTAGGGACAAAGAAGGAAAGTGAGGGGAATTCTCCTTGTGCTATAGTGTGCTTTAAAAAAACATTTTTTCTAGGGACAGAAAACTCTAGGTAGGGAGAGTGTCAGTTTCTTTCACTGTGCGAATCCTTGTTTCTAGGGACAAAGAAGGAAAGTGAGGGGAATTCTCCTTGTGCTATAGTGTGCTTTAAAAAAACATTTTTTCTAGGGACAGAAAACTCTAGGTAGGGAGAGTGTCAGTTTCTTTCACTGTGCGAATCCTTGTTTCTAGGGACAAAGAAGGAAAGTGAGGGGAATTCTCCTTGTGCTATAGTGTGCTTTAAAAAAATAATTTTTTCTAGGGACAGAAAACTCTAGGTAGGGAGAGTGTCAGTTTCTTTCACTGTGCGAATCCTTGTTTCTAGGGACAAAGAAGGAAAGTGAGGGGAATTCTCCTTGTGCTATAGTGTGCTTTAAAAAAACATTTTTTCTAGGGACAGAAAACTCTAGGTAGGGAGAGTGTCAGTTTCTTTCACTGTGCGAATCCTTGTTTCTAGGGACAAAGAAGGAAAGTGAGGGGAATTCTCCTTGTGCTATAGTGTGCTTTAAAAAAACATTTTTTCTAGGGACAGAAAACTCTAGGTAAGGAGAGTGTCAGTTTCTTTCACTGTGCGAATCCTTGTTTCTAGGGACAAAGAAGGAAAGTGAGGGGAATTCTCCTTGTGCTATAGTGTGCTTTAAAAAAACATTTTTTCTAGGGACAGAAAACTCTAGGTAGGGAGAGTGTCAGTTTCTTTCACTGTGCGAATCCTTGTTTCTAGGGACAAAGAAGGAAAGTGAGGGGAATTCTCCTTGTGCTATAGTGTGCTTTAAAAAAACATTTTTTCTAGGGACAGAAAACTCTAGGTAGGGAGAGTGTCAGTTTCTTTCACTGTGCGAATCCTTGTTTCTAGGGACAAAGAAGGAAAGTGAGGGGAATTCTCCTTGTGCTATAGTGTGCTTTAAAAAAACATTTTTTCTAGGGACAGAAAACTCTAGGTAGGGAGAGTGTCAGTTTCTTTCACTGTGCGAATCCTTGTTTCTAGGGACAAAGAAGGAAAGTGAGGGGAATTCTCCTTGTGCTATAGTGTGCTTTAAAAAAACATTTTTTCTAGGGACAGAAAACTCTAGGTAGGGAGAGTGTCAGTTTCTTTCACTGTGCGAATCCTTGTTTCTAGGGACAAAGAAGGAAAGTGAGGGGAATTCTCCTTGTGCTATAGTGTGCTTTAAAAAAACATTTTTTCTAGGGACAGAAAACTCTAGGTAGGGAGAGTGTCAGTTTCTTTCACTGTGCGAATCCTTGTTTCTAGGGACAAAGAAGGAAAGTGAGGGGAATTCTCCTTGTGCTATAGTGTGCTTTAAAAAAACATTTTTTCTAGGGACAGAAAACTCTAGGTAGGGAGAGTGTCAGTTTCTTTCACTGTGCGAATCCTTGTTTCTAGGGACAAAGAAGGAAAGTGAGGGGAATTCTCCTTGTGCTATAGTGTGCTTTAAAAAAACATTTTTTCTAGGGACAGAAAACTCTAGGTAGGGAGAGTGTCAGTTTCTTTCACTGTGCGAATCCTTGTTTCTAGGGACAAAGAAGGAAAGTGAGGGGAATTCTCCTTGTGCTATAGTGTGCTTTAAAAAAACATTTTTTCTAGGGACAGAAAACTCTAGGTAGGGAGAGTGTCAGTTTCTTTCACTGTGCGAATCCTTGTTTCTAGGGACAAAGAAGGAAAGTGAGGGGAATTCTCCTTGTGCTATAGTGTGCTTTAAAAAAACATTTTTTCTAGGGACAGAAAACTCTAGGTAGGGAGAGTGTCAGTTTCTTTCACTGTGCGAATCCTTGTTTCTAGGGACAAAGAAGGAAAGTGAGGGGAATTCTCCTTGTGCTATAGTGTGCTTTAAAAAAACATTTTTTCTAGGGACAGAAAACTCTAGGTAGGGAGAGTGTCAGTTTCTTTCACTGTGCGAATCCTTGTTTCTAGGGACAAAGAAGGAAAGTGAGGGGAATTCTCCTTGTGCTATAGTGTGCTTTAAAAAAACATTTTTTCTAGGGACAGAAAACTCTAGGTAGGGAGAGTGTCAGTTTCAGTTTCTTTCACTGTGCGAATCCTTGTTTCTAGGGACAAAGAAGGAAAGTGAGGGGAATTCTCCTTGTGCTATAGTGTGCTTTAAAAAAACATTTTTTCTAGGGACAGAAAACTCTAGGTAGGGAGAGTGTCAGTTTCTTTCACTGTGCGAATCCTTGTTTCTAGGGACAAAGAAGGAAAGTGAGGGGAATTCTCCTTGTGCTATAGTGTGCTTTAAAAAAACATTTTTTCTAGGGACAGAAAACTCTAGGTAGGGAGAGTGTCAGTTTCTTTCACTGTGCGAATCCTTGTTTCTAGGGACAAAGAAGGAAAGTGAGGGGAATTCTCCTTGTGCTATAGTGTGCTTTAAAAAAACATTTTTTCTAGGGACAGAAAACTCTAGGTAGGGAGAGTGTCAGTTTCTTTCACTGTGCGAATCCTTGTTTCTAGGGACAAAGAAGGAAAGTGAGGGGAATTCTCCTTGTGCTATAGTGTGCTTTAAAAAAAAAATTTTTCTAGGGACAGAAAACTCTAGGTAGGGAGAGTGTCAGTTTCTTTCACTGTGCGAATCCTTGTTTCTAGGGACAAAGAAGGAAAGTGAGGGGAATTCTCCTTGTGCTATAGTGTGCTTTAAAAAAACATTTTTTCTAGGGACAGAAAACTCTAGGTAGGGAGAGTGTCAGTTTCTTTCACTGTGCGAATCCTTGTTTCTAGGGACAAAGAAGGAAAGTGAGGGGAATTCTCCTTGTGCTATAGTGTGCTTTAAAAAAACATTTTTTCTAGGGACAGAAAACTCTAGGTAGGGAGAGTGTCAGTTTCTTTCACTGTGCGAATCCTTGTTTCTAGGGACAGGGAAGGACAGTGAGTGAATTCTCCTTGTGCTATAGTGTGCTTTAAAAAAACATTTTTTCTAGGGACAGAAAACTCTAGGTAGGGAGAGTGTCAGTTTCTTTCACTGTGCGAATCCTTGTTTCTAGGGACAAAGAAGGAAAGTGAGGGGAATTCTCCTTGTGCTATAGTGTGCTTTAAAAAAACATTTTTTCTAGGGACAGAAAACTCTAGGTAGGGAGAGTGTCAGTTTCTTTCACTGTGCGAATCCTTGTTTCTAGGGACAAAGAAGGAAAGTGAGGGGAATTCTCCTTGTGCTATAGTGTGCTTTAAAAAAACATTTTTTCTAGGGACAGAAAACTCTAGGTAGGGAGAGTGTCAGTTTCTTTCACTGTGCGAATCCTTGTTTCTAGGGACAAAGAAGGAAAGTGAGGGGAATTCTCCTTGTGCTATAGTGTGCTTTAAAAAAACATTTTTTCTAGGGACAGAAAACTCTAGGTAGGGAGAGTGTCAGTTTCTTTCACTGTGCGAATCCTTGTTTCTAGGGACAAAGAAGGAAAGTGAGGGGAATTCTCCTTGTGCTATAGTGTGCTTTAAAAAAACATTTTTTCTAGGGACAGAAAACTCTAGGTAGGGAGAGTGTCAGTTTCTTTCACTGTGCGAATCCTTGTTTCTAGGGACAAAGAAGGAAAGTGAGGGGAATTCTCCTTGTGCTATAGTGTGCTTTTAAAAAACATTTTTTCTAGGGACAGAAAACTCTAGGTAGGGAGAGTGTCAGTTTCTTTCACTGTGCGAATCCTTGTTTCTAGGGACAAAGAAGGAAAGTGAGGGGAATTCTCCTTGTGCTATAGTGTGCTTTAAAAAAACATTTTTTCTAGGGACAGAAAACTCTAGGTAGGGAGAGTGTCAGTTTCTTTCACTGTGTGAATCCTTGTTTCTAGGGACAAAGAAGGAAAGTGAGGGGAATTCTCCTTGTGCTATAGTGTGCTTTAAAAAAACATTTTTTCTAGGGACAGAAAACTCTAGGTAGGGAGAGTGTCAGTTTCTTTCACTGTGCGAATCCTTGTTTCTAGGGACAAAGAAGGAAAGTGAGGGGAATTCTCCTTGTGCTATAGTGTGCTTTAAAAAAACATTTTTTCTAGGGACAGAAAACTCTAGGTAGGGAGAGTGTCAGTTTCTTTCACTGTGCGAATCCTTGTTTCTAGGGACAAAGAAGGAAAGTGAGGGGAATTCTCCTTGTGCTATAGTGTGCTTTAAAAAAACATTTTTTCTAGGGACAGAAAACTCTAGGTAGGGAGAGTGTCAGTTTCTTTCACTGTGCGAATCCTTGTTTCTAGGGACAAAGAAGGAAAGTGAGGGGAATTCTCCTTGTGCTATAGTGTGCTTTAAAAAAACATTTTTTCTAGGGACAGAAAACTCTAGGTAGGGAGAGTGTCAGTTTCTTTCACTGTGCGAATCCTTGTTTCTAGGGACAAAGAAGGAAAGTGAGGGGAATTCTCCTTGTGCTATAGTGTGCTTTAAAAAAACATTTTTTCTAGGGACAGAAAACTCTAGGTAGGGAGAGTGTCAGTTTCTTTCACTGTGCGAATCCTTGTTTCTAGGGACAAAGAAGGAAAGTGAGGGGAATTCTCCTTGTGCTATAGTGTGCTTTAAAAAAACATTTTTTCTAGGGACAGAAAACTCTAGGTAGGGAGAGTGTCAGTTTCTTTCACTGTGCGAATCCTTGTTTCTAGGGACAAAGAAGGAAAGTGAGGGGAATTCTCCTTGTGCTATAGTGTGCTTTAAAAAAACATTTTTTCTAGGGACAGAAAACTCTAGGTAGGGAGAGTGTCAGTTTCTTTCACTGTGCGAATCCTTGTTTCTAGGGACAAAGAAGGAAAGTGAGGGGAATTCTCCTTGTGCTATAGTGTGCTTTAAAAAAACATTTTTTCTAGGGACAGAAAACTCTAGGTAGGGAGAGTGTCAGTTTCTTTCACTGTGCGAATCCTTGTTTCTAGGGACAGGGAAGGACAGTGAGTGAATTCTCCTTGTGCTATAGTGTGCTTTAAAAAAACATTTTTTCTAGGGACAGAAAACTCTAGGTAGGGAGAGTGTCAGTTTCTTTCACTGTGCGAATCCTTGTTTCTAGGGACAGGGAAGGACAGTGAGTGAATTCTCCTTGTGCTATAGTGTGCTTTAAAAAAACTTTTTTTCTAGGGACAGAAAACTCTAGGTAGGGAGAGCGTCAGTTTCTTTCACTGTGCGAATCCTTGTTTCTAGGGACAAAGAAGGAAAGTGAGGGGAATTCTCCTTGTGCTATAGTGTGCTTTAAAAAAAACATTTTTTCTAGGGATAGAAAACTCTAGGTAGGGAGAGTGTCAGTTTCTTTCACTGTGCGAATCCTTGTTTCTAGGGACAAAGAAGGAAAGTGAGGGGAATTCTCCTTGTGCTATAGTGTGCTTTAAAAAAACATTTTTTCTAGGGACAGAAAACTCTAGGTAGGGAGAGTGTCAGTTTCTTTCACTGTGCGAATCCTTGTTTCTAGGGACAAAGAAGGAAAGTGAGGGGAATTCTCCTTGTGCTATAGTGTGCTTTAAAAAAACATTTTTTCTAGGGACAGAAAACTCTAGGTAGGGAGAGTGTCAGTTTCTTTCACTGTGCGAATCCTTGTTTCTAGGGACAAAGAAGGAAAGTGAGGGGAATTCTCCTTGTGCTATAGTGTGCTTTAAAAAAACATTTTTTCTAGGGACAGAAAACTCTAGGTAGGGAGAGTGTCAGTTTCTTTCACTGTGCGAATCCTTGTTTCTAGGGACAGGGAAGGACAGTGAGTGAATTCTCCTTGTGCTATAGTGTGCTTTAAAAAAACATTTTTTCTAGGGACAGAAAACTCTAGGTAGGGAGAGTGTCAGTTTCTTTCACTGTGCGAATCCTTGTTTCTAGGGACAGGGAAGGACAGTGAGTGAATTCTCCTTGTGCTATAGTGTGCTTTAAAAAAACATTTTTTCTAGGGACAGAAAACTCTAGGTAGGGAGAGTGTCAGTTTCTTTCACTGTGCGAATCCTTGTTTCTAGGGACAAAGAAGGAAAGTGAGGGGAATTCTCCTTGTGCTATAGTGTGCTTTAAAAAAACATTTTTTCTAGGGACAGAAAACTCTAGGTAGGGAGAGTGTCAGTTTCTTTCACTGTGCGAATCCTTGTTTCTAGGGACAAAGAAGGAAAGTGAGGGGAATTCTCCTTGTGCTATAGTGTGCTTTAAAAAAACATTTTTTCTAGGGACAGAAAACTCTAGGTAGGGAGAGTGTCAGTTTCTTTCACTGTGCGAATCCTTGTTTCTAGGGACAGGGAAGGACAGTGAGTGAATTCTCCTTGTGCTATAGTGTGCTTTAAAAAAACATTTTTTCTAGGGACAGAAAACTCTAGGTAGGGAGAGTGTCAGTTTCTTTCACTGTGCGAATCCTTGTTTCTAGGGACAGGGAAGGACAGTGAGTGAATTCTCCTTGTGCTATAGTGTGCTTTAAAAAAACATTTTTTCTAGGGACAGAAAACTCTAGGTAGGGAGAGCGTCAGTTTCTTTCACTGTGCGAATCCTTGTTTCTAGGGACAAAGAAGGAAAGTGAGGGGAATTCTCCTTGTGCTATAGTGTGCTTTAAAAAAAACATTTTTTCTAGGGATAGAAAACTCTAGGTAGGGAGAGTGTCAGTTTCTTTCACTGTGCGAATCCTTGTTTCTAGGGACAGGGAAGGACAGTGAGTGAATTCTCCTTGTGCTATAGTGTGCTTTAAAAAAACATTTTTTCTAGGGACAGAAAACTCTAGGTAGGGAGAGTGTCAGTTTCTTTCACTGTGCGAATCCTTGTTTCTAGGGACAAAGAAGGAAAGTGAGGGGAATTCTCCTTGTGCTATAGTGTGCTTTAAAAAAACATTTTTTCTAGGGACAGAAAACTCTAGGTAGGGAGAGTGTCAGTTTCTTTCACTGTGCGAATCCTTGTTTCTAGGGACAGGGAAGGACAGTGAGGGAAATTCTCCTTGTGCTATAGTGTGCTAAAGCATTCCTCATCAACCATCTTTGAAATCCTTGTTTTTTGGACAGTCAGGGAAATTGTCGTTGTGCTATTCTGTGCAAAAGCAATCATCCTCAACCATATTTAGAAATCCTTAAGTAAAGGGACAGAGAAGGACACCTGAAGGTAGCCCTTATTGCTTTTTTCCCATCTCCCTGCAGGCCATCTATTAGAATGTCTGGAAGGCAAACAAGGAGAGGCAGACAGTCAGGAGGCAATAAAAGAGGGCAAGCAGGCTCTGTGTCTGGGGGCAACAGTGCTGGTCGTGGACGCGGTGCATTGTCATCAGCACATGGCCATGGGACACGCTTGTCCTTTTCGGCAGCTGGACATGTTGAGCCACATCATGCCGAAGACTTGGTAGAGTGGATGACCAAGCCCTCCTCCTCCTCCTCATCCTCTCTCACCCAGGCTCGGGGTACTGGCAAAGCAGCTGCCAAAGCGTCCTCTTCCCTGGTATCAATGTCAGACTCATCATCAGTCACTCCTTCCCTAGACCCACCATGTCCTCCTCCTGAGGAGTCCCCCGAACTGTTTGAGCACAGTGTTGGGTACATGCTCCAGGAGGATGCCCAGCGTTTCGAAGGGTCTGATGATGAAACCCAGCTACAGGAAGGCAGTAGCGTGAGAGCAGACAGAGGGGATGCTCAAGAAGGACACCAATCTGGCAGTCATGTTCCAGCAGCTGCAGCATACTGCCAGATTGGCTCCAGTGATGAGGAGGGAGGGGATGATGAGGTCACTGACTCCACGTGGGTGCCTAATAGTAGAGAGGAGGAGGAGGAGGATGAGGAGGAGGCACATCTCCAACGAGGCAGGATGCCCTTTGGTGGCCAGCGTAAGGGCAGTACACCGACGGAATCACACCGCAGAGCTCCGCCTGTGCAGGGCGCTGCCTCTGCCCGTCATTCAAAAAGTTCCTTGGTGTGGGCCTTTTTTGAGGCTAGTGCATCAGATCGCACAGCTGCTGTTTGCAACATATGTCTCAAGCGTATATCGCGTGGCCAAAACATCAGCCGCTTGGGTACCACATGCCTGACCAGACATATGTTGACCTGCCATGCAGCTCGTTGGCAAGCCTACCTCAAAGACCCACACCAAAGAACAAAGCGGACCTCTCCTTGCACCGCATCAGCTGGGATCTCCAACCCCACTATAACTTCAGTCCTCTCTGAAACATGCACTGAGAGGAATGAAGGTGTAGAATTAGGTGTGTCACAGCCAAGTACTTGCGGCCACTCTGCTAGCAGTACACCGACGTCCGATTCTAGCAGGCAAATTTCCCTGCCCCAGCTGCTGGACCGTCGAAAGAAGTTCACTCCCAGCCATCCACATGCCCAGCGGTTGAATGCTAGCTTGGCTAAATTGCTAGCGCTTCAACTGCTGCCTTTTCAGTTGGTAGACTCGGCCCCCTTCCGTGAGTTTGTGCAATGTGCGGTTCCTCAGTGGCAGGTTCCCAAACGCCACTTTTTCTCACGGAAGGCTATTCCGGCTCTCTACCGGCATGTGGAAGGCAATGTCTTGGCCTCGCTGGACAGGGCGGTCAGCGGTAAGGTGCATATTACCGCTGACTCATGGTCCAGCAGGCATGGACAGGGACGTTACCTTTCTTTCACGGCCCATTGGGTCACTCTTTTGGCAGCTGGGAAGGATGCAGGACAAGGTGCAGTAGTGTTGGAGGTTGTTCCACCGCCACGCCTCCAAAATGCTACTACTGGTTGTGACACACCTCTCTCCTCCACCCCCTCCTCTTCTTCTTCCTCCATGGCCTCTTCCTGTGGTTTGTCCTATGAACCAGCGGTGCTCCGTAGCCGTTCACGGGGCTACGCAAGTACGCAGGCAAAAGATGCCATGCCGTGCTTGCGCTGGTGTGTTTAGGGGACAGAAGCCACACTGGGGCAGAGGTCCTGTCTGCTCTGCAGGGCCAGGCTGAGAGGTGGTTGACGCCACGCCAGCTTAAGCCAGGAATGGTGGTTTGCGACAATGGCACCAACCTCCTCTCCGCCCTCCGACAGGGACAACTGACCCATGTGCCCTGTGTGGCTCACGTCCTTAACCTGGTGGTGCAGCGGTTCTTGGGCAGGTACCCGGGCTTACAGGATGTCCTGAGGCAGGCCAGGAAAGTCTGTGTGCATTTCCGCAGATCTTATAATGCCAGTGCTCGCCTGGCTGAGCTGCAAAAGGAGTTGAACCTGCCCAAGAACCGCCTTATATGTGACATGCCCACCAGGTGGAACTCAACGTTGGCCATGCTGCAGCGGCTGCACACGCAGCAGAGGGCCATCAATGAGTACCTGTGCGACTACGGCACCAGGACAGGGTCAGGGGAGCTTGCTTTTTTTTCTCCACGCCAGTGGGGCATGATCAGGGATGCATGCACTGTCCTGGCACCATTTGAGGAGGCCACGAGGATGGTGAGCAGTGACAGTGCATGCATCAGTGACACTGTACCTCTTGTCCACCTGTTGGAGCACACGCTGCGTGGAATAATGGACAGGGCACTTGAGGCAGAACAGAGGCAGGAAGAGGAGGACTTCCTTGCCTCTCAAGGCCCCCTTTACCCAGACAGTGTTCCTTCTGTCCCACCCATCGCACAGGAAGAGGAGGAGGAGGAGGAGGAGGAGGAGGATTGTGTCAGCATGGAGGTGGAGGCTGGCACTCAGCATCATCAGCAGCAGTCTTTTAGGGATGATTTACAGTCCCAAGAAACCAGTGGACTTGTACGTGGCTGGGAGGAGGTGGCTGTGGATCATGTCGTCCTTAGTGACCCAGAGGACTCCGGAGCGAATGCCTCAGCAAACCTACGCTGCATGGCCTCCCTGATCCTGCAAAGTCTGCGGAAGGATCCTCGTATTCTTCGGATCAAGGAGAGGGACCATTACTGGCTGGCCACTCTCCTTGATCCACGGTACAAGGGTAAGGTTGCGGACCTTATGTTACCTTCGCAGAGGGAGCAGAGGATGAGACAACTCCGGGAGGCCTTGCAGAAAGGTCTGTGCAACGCGTTCCCAGAGCCTGGGAGGTTACAAACTCCTGGTCCTGGACAACGAGTTGCTGAGGCTTCGGCCAGTCAAAGAAGGAGCGGTGGGGAAGGTGGCCGTCTGACCGATGCGTTCAGACAATTCTTTAGTCCGCAGCCCCAAAGTATGATCGGTTCCAGCAACCATCGCCAGCGTCTGATAAACATGGTGCAGGAATATCTAGGGGCAAGGTCAGACTTGGACACCTTCCCCACCGAAAATCCTCTGGCTTACTGGGTCTTGAGGATGGATCACTGGCCAGAGCTTGCACAGTATGCAATTGAGCTACTGGCCTGTCCTGCATCCAGCGTTCTTTCGGAACGCACATTCAGTGCTGCTGGAGGATTTGTCACGGATCACAGGGTGCGCCTGTCCACCGACTCGGTTGATCGACTGACTTTCATCAAGATGAACCAGTCTTGGATCACCACCAGCTACCACACACCTGATGCTGATATAACAGACTAATTGATTTTAACATGTCACATCCCTTCAAGACTGATGCTGATGCTGAGTGCCTGTGCTGTTATGTTGACTGGCTATCCTCCTCCTCCGAGTCCTCAATGATACGATTGATGATGATAGCTTGGAAGATCATTTTTGTTTATGGGTGCCGCCACCAGTGGCTAAGGCCCAATTTTTCAGCCCCTGTTTTACAGGGGCGTGTAATTACAATTTTTTTAGCAATAATTTGCCATAGGGCTCATTGCTGTGCTCCAAGTACAGTATCTGTGAGGGGTTGGAGTGTTGTGGCACCAGTGCCTAAGGCCCAATTTTTCAGCCCCTGTTTAACAGGGGCGTGTCATTACAATTTTTGAAGCAATACTTTGCAACAGGGCTCATTGCTGTGCTCCAAGTACAGTATCTGTGAGGGGTTGTAGTGTTGTGCCACCAGTGCCTAAGGCCCAATTTTTCAGCCCCTGTTCAACAGGGGCATGCAATTACAATTCTTCAACTAATAATTCACAGCAGAGCCCATTGCTGCACCCACCAAGAGTAACTCTGAGGGCTTACAGTGTTGTGGCAACGCCACCACCACCACCACCACGAAAGGCCCAATTTTTCAGCCCCTGTTCAAAAGGGGCATGTAATTACAATTCTTGATCTAATAATTCACAGCAGGGCCCATTCCTGCACCCACCAAGAGTAACTCTGAGGGCTTACTGTGTTGTGGCAACACCACCACCACCACCACCACCACGAAAGGCCCAATTTTTCAGCCCCTGTTCAACAGGGGCATGTAATTACAATTCTTGATCTAATAATTCACAGCAGGGCCCATTCCTGCACCCACCAAGAGTAACTCTGAGGGCTTACAGTGTTGTGGCAACGCCACCACCACCACCACCACGAAAGGCCCAATTTTTCAGCCCCTGTTCAAAAGGGGCATGTAATTACAATTCTTGATCTAATAATTCACAGCAGGGCCCATTCCTGCACCCACCAAGAGTAACTCTGAGGGCTTACAGTGTTGTGGCAACACCACCACCACCACCACCACCACGAAAGGCCCAATTTTTCAGCCCCTGTTCAACAGGGGCATGCAATTACAATTCTTGATCTAATAATTCACAGCAGGGCCCATTGCTGCACCCACCAAGAGTAACTGTCAGGGCTTACAGTGTTGTGGCACCAGCACCACCATCAAAGGCCCAATTTTTACTACCACTGTTCAACAATTATATGTAATTAAAATTCCTGATATAATAGTTGACAGCAGGGCGTTCCAGCACCAACCAAGAGTAACTGTGAGTGCTTACAGTGTTGTGCCAACACCAACAACTAAGGGGCCTATTTCTGCAGAGTATATACGGCAGGTCCCTACTTTCAAACATCCAACTTACAAACGACTCCTACTTGCAAACGCAAGAAGACAACAGGAAGTGAGAGGAAATCTACCACTAGGAAGGAAAATTCTCTCCTGTAAGAATAAATATGGGAGAAAGGTGTCTCCTCTGTACTGATGCTTTATTAGCAATCCTTGTTTCAAGAAAAACACCACATTTCAAAAACAGTTGTCATTGGGACGGAAAGTGAGGTGAAATGTTCTGAACAGGGGCACAGACAGCAAAACAAATGTTACAGGGGTGATAACCCTTACCTATGTTTTCCAAAAAGTTTAAAAATAGATTTTTGGGCTGGAGCTACACTTCAACAATGTACCTGTTCAAAATTACAAACAGATTCTACATAAGAACAAACCTACAGTCCCTGTCTTGTATGCACCGCCTGTATACGGCTGTTCAGAGTATATAGGGCCTTTTTTATTTTATGTGCGGGGTTCCCCTTAATATCCATACAAGATCCAAAGGGGCTGGTAATGGGCTGGGGTAGGGGGGGGGGGGGGGGTGATGGGGCAGCTATGCCATTTTTCTTAAAGAATTTCATCCATATTACCGGGACCAGACATTACATTAAAGCCGCAAGCAGTTTTAAATGGCTTTTTTTTCCTTTAGAAGTGTCATTTTGTGCAGGGACAGTTCTAAACACGGGAAACACGTGGCACTTCACAGGCATACTTTGGACACCCCCCAGGTACGATATTTAAAGGAATATTTGACTTTTTTTTTTTCACTTTATGCATCATTAAAATGACTGCTCCCGAAAAACGACCGTTTTTAAAACTTCTTTTTGCATTGATACATGTCCCCTGGTGCAGAACCCGGGTTCCCAAACCCTTTTTAGGACAATAACATGCATAATAGTTGTTATAATTAGCACTTTAGAATTCGAACGTTCGCATCCATTGTATTTAATAGGGTTCTATTGTTCGTACGAACTTTCGGTCCGTTCGCGGGTTCTGGTGCGAACCGAACCCGGGGGTGTTCGGCTCATCACTAGTTATCGATATAGTAGTAGTGTGAGATATAATTATGTGTATTAATACATGTCACCAAGGGTTGGTTTGTCTTTGCTTGGCTCAGTCTTTTACCCAGCATGTCTTCCTCTCCCCCCTCTTTAAATGATGGAGATCACTGAGCGTGTCTTTTGCAATGTGGCATTCCAGCTGTATGTATTTTAGGGGGTAATGATGTGGAAATTGTATGGAGCCTTCCTGAAAACAGCACCCAGTTTTATATGTTTAATTATCACAGAAATGTATTTATTTTCAGTGGAAGGTTCAATACAGGACTTCCATAGAATTATATTTGCGGCTGCAAACTTTAGAGGTAAAGTATGGTGTATTTTCAGTGAGAACAATTGTGACTTATTACAGTGTTTATCTGTACAAAATTTTATTACAACATGCAAAAAGATCAGGATTTTCAGGGTGCCATGAAAATCCCAATCTTTTTGTATGTTGTAATGATAGTATTTTATAGGATGTGGTGCCCTTGGTCCCTTGACACCTGGTAGCCTCAACACTACTGTACAAAATTCTAGTTGTGCCTTTCCCATTTATGCATGCTTGCAATGATAAAAAATATAGAGATTTGTAGACTAGTTGCTAGAGGATGCACTGTATCTCACACAGCCTACCTACTTAAAGCTTACATCTAGTTTTTATTTTTTTAATCAGCACAAGTTATGGTATATTTACATTACATGAAAAGTGTCCCTTGTGCTGGTGGCTGCTTTCTTCCTTTAAATCTTCAATACTCTTCCCCTCACAAAGGTAATCTGTTACAGGCTCTCGTCAACTATGGAGCAGAGGGGTGCGGAGAGCTGTCCCTGCCAGGAGAACACAGTGATTATTGCCGGTGGCTATAGCCACCGGCAATAATCACAGGTGAAAACCTGACATGCTGGTTGTTGCAAAGTCGATCGATGGATCGGCTTGGGTACAATCAACCTACTCATAGATGGTTCAAATCTCGCCCGACACCAGTGCTGAACCAGCCGAGATTCAAGCCATCTATGGCCAGCTTAAATGAACCCTTTTCTTTGCATGGGCAAATTAAAATGTTGTTCACTTTAAAGTGAAATTCAAGACTAGAACTAACTAAGCCTAAAACTGCTCCCACCCCCCCCCCCTTCTAACACCCATACTAACTACCCTATAAAAGGAAGATGCCTATATTTACCTATTCTCAGAGACCTCTGTTCTGGTCACATGATCTCCCCAGTAGCCAGAGACAACAGATGGAATGCCTGGACGGTGAAGTTGCTCATAGGCTTACTGTGGGGCATCTGTTTCTGGTGTCCCTCCTCTCCCCTGAAGCTGGCCGCTGGGACCTGATCACATGACTGGGCCGGAGTGCCCTGAGAATAGGTAAGTATATGCATCTTCCTTCTACAGGGTACTTAGTATGAAGCCTCGTACACACGACCGGTTTTCTCTGCAAGAAAACTGCTGGGAGAGCTTTTTTGCCAAGAAAACCGTTCGTGTGTATGGTTTCTCGACAGGAAAACTGCCGGGAATCTTGATGAGAAAAATAGAAAACCTGCTCTCTTTTTTTCTCGTCGGGATTCTCAGCAGAGTTTTCCTGCCAAGAAAACCGGTCGTCTGTATGCTTACCTGTCCAAGGTAAACCCGCGCATGCTCAAAAAGACTTTGACGCATGCGCGGTAGCATACAAGGTTAGTGTGGGGTGTAGCAAGATGGCGGCGACGGCATAGAATGTGACGAATGCCGGCTCATGATAGTCGATGATGTCACCGCCATTAAAAAACAAGCTTGCCAGGAATCCCGTCGAGAAAACGGAAGGGTTTTTTTCCGACGGGATTCCCGCCCATGTGTACAGGGCTTAAGGGTTAGAAGGGGAATGGGAGAAGTTTTAATCTTAGTAAATTGTTGCCTTGAACTCCACTTAAAGCGGAATTCCGCCTGGAGCTGCTGACATTTAATATAAGGACATGTACTTGTCTAGAGAGCCCCCAATGTTGGCACCCGAAGCCGACCCGTCCCTTGACTCTGGGTGCAGGCGCCGGCATCCAGAGGCAGCTCTAGGCTTTGTGAGGCCTTAGGCAAAACTTAGACATGAGGCCCCCCTCACGCCCATAATGGGGAAAAATAATTCAAGCAAGAAAAATGGCTGCAGAAAATGCACGAATCTAGCACACAGGTGATCAGCACCACTTCCAGGGCACCCTCCTCACCCATCAGACATATTCAGCCAATGCAAGAGGGGGGAGAGAGTGGGAGGTGATAAAGAGAGATGGGTGATAGAGATCCGATGGCGCCGACATTAGTATTGATCACAGGCAAATTAGGCGGCCGCGAGGCCCCTGTGAGTGTGAGGTCTTAGGCGATCGCCTAATTTGCCTATTTAGAGAGCCGCCTCTGCCGGCATCCTTACTAAAGGAAACAGGAAGTGAAGCCTTGCAGCTTCACAGCCTGTTTCCTATTGTGCATGTGCAAGTCGCGCTGCGTGTCTTGAATGGTCCCTGCTGTCTTCTGGGACATGTGTGTCTCCCAGAAGGCAACGGGGGGGGGGGGGGGCAGTGTAGTCTTTCCCTGGAAGTGGGAGCAGATACCTGGATTTGACAGGTATCCACTCCTCCCTGAAAGGTGCCAAATGTGGCACTGGAGAGGAGGAGGAATCCGATCCACGGAAGTTCCATTTCTGGGTGGAACTCTGCTTTAAAGGTATCCACAGATATAAGGTAATAGTCATTTGAACTGGATTAGGGAAGAGGACTCCAAGTCCATGAGGTAGCTAAGACACCGGCAGCTAAGACTCCTTCAGGAAAACTGTCTATTGTTCTCCCCCGATAAAATGCCCTCATACTCAGGTAATTAAAGGCAATCCAGTCGCATCTGCCACTCTTATTGCTTTGTAGTGTCTATGGGCATCTTTATCTGTTTGGTACAGCAGCCATCCTCATGAAAAAAAAGTTTTCGGCCCAGACTGTAACGCATCTGTAAATAGCCTATTGTTTCCCTTCCCCAAAGAAAATGAAGTGTTGCTTTGTAGATGTTATTCTTCACGTACACATGAGTTTCAACATCAACTAAATACGTATCTTTCAATGGCCATCACTAAGCATTCATCTCAAATCTATGGGCCCCTCTAGAACTATTTGGAAGCCAAGTTATCTTGTTAATAATATGGCCTCACTCCGAGAGATGCCTGACCAGTAATGCATGTCAATCTCCTAGACTAAGATCCTTCTGTTGTCTCGGCATGGCTGAGTAACATCTATTTGGTTAATACCAATCTTTTCACTCCATTTGCCCCCAGATTGCTGTGCAGGTGGTGAGGACAATGAGGGCAGTGCTTGCATTCCTCATTAAACTGTTCATCACATTTGGCATAAATGGATGATGACTGGTGATTATCAGACATCCTGGTGCTAATTTAGATCCCCAGAGCCAAGTTCTAGTGATCTACATTCGGTGTAAAAGCTTCATTGTGTCTCTGTACTATTTTTGTTCAAAACAAGAATTAAATGTTTCCTCAAGTGGAAAAGTTAAGATCTACATAAGTCCTCGTCACCTTACTAAGATAACTCACACCTGCAGAGTGTGATTACACAGAGGAATGTTTCTATTGTGTCAGAAATAAAGAACTTATGGCCAACATTGGCCTGAAAAAAAAATAAAGCAGCCACCACATTTAAGGACTGGTGAGCTGCAATATATTTAGGTTAAATATCTTTTTATTCAGGAAAAACTTTTAGAGGTTCGAACATACTTTACACGAGTGCACACGATGACAGTAACCCAAAGTGAATCATACATTTGCCCAGGATAACTGTGGTTATTAACCATAAAACAGAGTACCTGGGATCAGCTATGAATACGAGAATACAAATACATAAATCACGAAAAGAAACTTCATGGGTACTAAGGTATGGGGGGGTGGGGAATAAAAGGAAAATGGGCGATAGGAAAAAGGATGAGATATCCGAAAAATGCTCAAAGATGTCTTACATTTAAAAAAAATGAACCAATTACTTTACTGCTAAGGCTTGGAAAGTGGGTAATACCACTATAGGCCCTGCAGTAGGTCCACGTGGTCTTTTTCAGGATCGGGGCTGTCTTCTGCCACCAAAGTTTCCATTGCCATGATTTTGTTGAGTATCTGGGCCCATTCCAAGAGGTGGGTGGGAGGAAGTAGTTTTCCAATGATGAAATATAGTTATTTTCTTGGGTTTAAATATGCTTTTAGACTTTTTCCTCTTGTAGTTAGAAATGTTGTTTATTTTTGCTAGTTACATATCTAAGACAGAAGTGGTCAACTTTGTTGATGCAGGGGGCCGCAAGTGTGGCCCCTGACATCACCAAAGTTCCGAACATAACATGCAGTGAGTTCAATACTACAGGCAGCTGTCAGACAGAAGATTGCCTATAGGTAGCAGTGGCGGCTGGTGCTCCAAATTTTTGGGGGGGGCGCAAACAAACTGAAAAAAAAAAACATCAATTGCCGCCACTGTGCCCATTAAACGCAGCCACTGTGCCCAATTGCCACCAGTTTGCCCCCTCAAATGCAGCCAGTTTGCCCCCTCAAATGCAGCCAGTCGCCCCCTCAAATGCAGCCAGTCTCCCCCCAAATGCAGCCAGCTTCCCCCCAAATGCAACCAGTTTGTCCCCAAAAACAGCCAGTTTCCCCCCAAATGCAGCCAGCTTGTCACCAAATGCAGCCAGTTTGTCCCCAAATACAGCCAGTTTGTCCCTAGCCCTACACTTACCTTCCTCGGGTCAGCGCCGTCCTTCCTTCCTCGATGTCTTCTCCCGCCCTCGATGTCGCTTCAGCCAATCAGGTTACCGGTAACCAGACCCTGACACGGTGAACCTGATTGGCTGAGACGCCTGTCAGTGTTAACCAAGGAACGCACAGCCCGTGCGTCCCCTGGTTAACTATTTGGAAGCCGATTACAGCCCACAGGCTGTAATCGGGAAGCCTATCAGAGCCGCTGGCTCTGATAGGCACTTCCAAAAACCAACCAGCCGCTGGTATTCAGATGGCCGGAACTCGCCAGAGGACCGGCCATCTGAATAGTGGGCGGCAGCGGCGACAATACATAGGTTCATGAAATGCATGAACCTATGTATTGTTGTTGTGAGTGACGGGCGCAGGAGAGAGAGGGGGTGGCGCTCCTGCACCCACTAAGGACGCACCGCCACTTATAGGTAGGCTACAAGTGATGGTCAAAGACTGCCAACATGTTATAGGATGATTATAGGATGTTATAGGATGATGGTCAAAGATTGCAAACATGGGAGTTATTGGAGGAGGCCCATTACATAAAAATTCTAGAGATCACTGCTACTACACTTTATTTACTAACCATTGCTTCCATATTTGTGCTCCCTACAGTCCCCTTAAAATTGTTTCTTCATATTATATATTTCTCTCAGCAAGATCCATTATAAAAGACCAGAGGGTGATGCATTCTTGAATTTTAGGATGCATTACTAGAGGGATCTCCAGCAAGAGGAGGAGGAGGTCCTGATCGCCATATATAGATCTTTAATGAGACCCCATTTAAAATAATGTGTCCAGTTCTGGAGACCTCACTTATGCAAAGATATTGATCAGATAGAACAAATCCAGGGAGGGGTAACAAAAATGGTGGAAGGTCTGAGGGATAAAACATATCGAGAGCGATTTCAGGAACTAATATGCTTAGTCTGGAGGAAAGAAAGGAAAGGGAAGGCATGATTGAAACCTTTAAATACATCAAGGGGGTGAATAAGGTTCAGGAAGGCAATTTTTTTTTTTTTTTTTATGTGAAACCAAAATCAAGAACACAGGGACATGTCCTTAAAATAAGTGGTGGAAAGTTCTTAGAAAGTATTTTTTTACTGAAAGGGTAGTTGATGCTTTGAATAAACTACCAGCAGAGGTAGCGAGCCAGTCAACAGTAAATGGCTTTAAATATGCTTGGGACAAAGATAGATATATACTTAGACAAAAAAACAAAACAAAACATGTGTAGCGGGTGGTTACATTTAGGGGGAAGCATCTGAGTGGTAACTAGGCTCAGATGCACTAATTGTTATGTCTCATGGACCATTTCTATCCCTGGGAGATAGTACTGGTGTGTAAGTTCACTGGGGCCTATGGGTGGCGCTGTTGCCATGGGCCCGGGTTGAACCACAGTACAAGGTTGTGTCCTTTTTGTCCCCTCTCGGCAGCAGTACGGCGGGGCGGGGAACCTGCTATGCCTGTCGGGAGAGGATATAAAAGGGGCGGCCATCTTCCAGAGGGGTCGTTGGTTCCACGCTCAGGCACCTTAAGCCTGGGTGCGTGTGTGTCGCCTCCGGGTGCCCTAGGCCCGGAGGCCTGGTCAGGTTGTCTCTGGGTGCCCTAGGCCCAGAGACGGAGCTGCTGTTCCATCTCAGACACCTTCAGTCTGGGGTGAGGTACTTTGGAGAAAGGCCCGGAGCCCAGCAGCCTTCGGCTGGGATCCGCCAGGGACCGAGACTCCCAGGGATCTGCCTTGCGAGGGGACCCATATCCAGGACGAGGAGGCCAGGGAGGTGACCCTTTCTGAAGACCCAGCGCAGAGTCGTGGTGACAGATGGGGCCTCTGGTAACTCTCCGGAGGGATGTTCTTGTCCTATAAGGGCTAGTTCACTAACGGAAGGAAGTGCGTGTTCTTTAAATCACAGTGGCAGTGACACTACGCACCCAAGGTCAGTAGCAGTGACTTTCACCTTTTTTTCACCCGGTCAGTGGCAGTGACCAACCTCATGGTCTGTGGCAGAGACCGTGCGCCAAGCCTGTTCGTGCTGATCAGAGCAGGAGAAACCCAAATTCAAGTTTGTGCCTGGACCTCCTCCCAACTTATCTCACCTGTGTTTGTCCCAACCTGTCTGCTCTCAAAGAGACTGTTTATTGTGCAAGAAGGAATAAATAAGTGTTGGACCTTTCAGTTGGTGTGGACAGTTGCTTACTGGGGAGAATTAAAGACTTGTTTCTGACTACTGCAGAAACAAGGTCAGCACTGGAGGCTTTTTGACACCGGCTGCAAGCAGGCCCGAGAAACTAACACCGCTCAACCTCATTCTTTTCCTGCGGAGGAGCCAAGCAGAAGAAAAGCAGGTAAAGTCTGGGGTTGGTGCGCTACACATGTATAAAAAAAAAGGGTAGACTCGATGGACCACTTGGTCTTTTTTCTGTCGTCACTTTTCTATGTTTCTATGTTAAAAAAAAAATACTGTGAAAAGGGATGGGTAGCAGAGCAAACATGTAGGATAGTGGGAAAGAAATCAAACAAGCATGTTAATTAACAGGACCACTTGTAACAAACATTTCTTCTTCATTGATCTGGGCAACCAACCACCTAGATAAGAGAAAACCGATTACTGGCTGCACAGCCACCAAGGACCACATTATAATTGGCAAAGGGCTGCAATTTGGGCACCAAAGCTCTAAGACAGTGATGGCGAACCTTGGCACCCCAGATGTTTTGGAACTACATTTCCCATGATGCTCATGCACTCTGCAGTGTAGTGAAGCATCATGGGAAATGTAGTTCCAAAACATCTGGGGTGCCAAGGTTCGCCATCACTGCTCTAAGAGATGTGTGTGCTGCAATGAAGAAGAAGCCTGCAAGAAATAAGAAGCCCTTTCACCCACTAAGTGTTGGTCTCCAGGTGTCAAAATGAGAGTGGCCCAAGAGTCATTCACATCCTTACACCCTAAACTTTTCATCCCATCCGTTATGTTAATGAGGTTACTGAAGGAAGTAAAATACGGCGACCCAGCAAGTGTGGAGCCTAATAGAGTGTGAATGTGCTTTTGCTCTGTGTTAAGAAGATCTAAGTAAGTGAGAGGGGAGGTCTGGAATCTTCAGCACACATAACAAAGACTCAAGAGATTTGGAAGCTTTGTACTACATAGGGTAATCCCACAGGAGAAGCTATCACACCAGGAACACTTGAGAGTTACTATCCTACAAGGCTATAATTTTGTAATGAGTTAATAGCTGCGGTTGCCGCTTCTTATCTTAGTGTGTGTCTTCCCACATCTTACTGGAGATTAGTTTAGACGTCCATAATTGCATATTAACAATAGTATCCTTCTTTCCATCTGTGAAAAGATTTTTAACTCTGATAATGTGTAGTTGGAGTAGTGTGAGGGGGATGTCAATCTGTCATGTACAAAAAGACTGTGAATTTTCCCAGAAGCCACATCAGGTACTAAAGGTATATGTCAAATGTTTCCTTCAGGTGTACCTGTACTGATTTCAAGATAAGTAAACTTGGATTCAAACCTAGGCACCTGTCGATGCTTGCATATTGTTTTTTTTTTCCAGAAAATTGACATCCAAAGTATTCTAAAAGGTATAGAAGATAACACTGCTCCAGGCGCCCATGACCTCTGTGCAATCCAAAATGTCTTGGGTGCTTGCCCACGAGCACGTCCTTGCTAAAACTACCATGTATTAGAAGACTGATGGGCCGCACACCAATGGCTTTGCCAAAGCAAAAAAACGTTATTGCTTTCCAACAAACAGCCAGACAACCTACCATAATGGCTTAATCTTCTCTAACACAACACTTTAGAGTAGGGCAGGATGTTTAGCAGTTTTGTTGGACACCGATATAGTTGTTTTTGCTTCAGTGATGTCATTGGTGTGGAGTCTGTCATTCTTCTGATACTTCTATGGTATTCTATGATAAAAGTAAAAACCAGAGCTCAGAAAACCAAGATCTGGCTTGCCCCCTTGCAGCGTTTAGACCTCACTATTGGCCCACCAGTGGGATAGGTGGTCTTACTGATCAACAGTAATGTGCCGGAGGAAAGAGAAACAAACTTAAGGCTCAACCTTTTAATCTCTGGTTGCTGTTCCCCAGTTTTCATGACTTCCAGGATACTCTAGAATAACCTTTCTTCATAACTATTTCACCCTGAAATAACTTTCAGGTATCAGATAACCCCTGCTAATAATTTCAATATTTAAAGCTCAGCATGAACTGTAAGCTGAGATATAAGAATAAATAAAAGAATAAGAAATGTGGCGTACTTTGCGTATTTGACAGTTTTTTCAGTAATAATAATGAAATGGAACCAGTCATAATACAGAAAACACATTCTATAAAAATTGTAGTGTTCTCTTACATTGGTAATCAGTGGAGAAATAACCGTCCATCAGAATAAAGGGGCAAGTGCCCCTTACATTGATAGTGGCAAAAGGATCCCTTTAGATTGGTGTTCCTCGGTAGAGTAGCCTTCTTACACTGGTGGACAATTGGTGGAACATTGTTCCTTACAATAGTGCAAAGATTGCCCCTTACATTGGTGATCAGTGGGAAGAATGTCCCCTTACAGATAGCTAAAAAGATAATTGGGATCAGTGGTTACATATCAGAGATTTAGAAATTGCTCACTGCTCAAAAAAACCCTGGCAACTATGGAGGAACCCTAGGGTTCACAAGACCTTGATTGAGAAAGTCTGCTCTAGAGGAAAGTTGAAGTGAACACTAACTTCACAAAATATTTTCTTTAAAGGGGTTGTAAAGGTTTTTTTTTTTTTTTCCTAAATAGGTCCCTTTAAGCTAGTGCATTGTTGGTTCACTTACCTTTTCCTTCGATTACCCTTCTAAATGTTTTTTTTCTTGGTCTGAATTTCTCACTTCCTGTTTCTCCTCAGTAAGCTTGCCCCCATCATCCGAGCGGTGGTTAGTCAGCCAGAACAGCTTACTGAACAGCTTACTGAGGAGGAACAGGAAGTGAGAAATTCATACAAACAAAACAAAGAAAAAAAAACATTTAGAATGGAAATCGAAGGAAAAGGTAAGTGAACCAACAATGCACTACCTTAAAGGAACCTATTTAGAAAATAAAAAATGAACCTTTACAACCCCTTTAAGGACAGTTCACGCTAGGTGCATTTCTGTGCGTTACCGTATGTTGCATTAGGGCAGGGGTGTCCAAACTTTTTTCAAAGAGGGCCAGATTTGATGAAGTGAACATGCGTGAGGGCCGACCATTTTGCCTGACATTCTTTGAACCAATAAAATGAAATGCAAATTAACTAAGATACTGCCCAACAAGAATTCTCTTGCCTTTGCGGCTGTCTGTGGTGAAGAGTCTAAGGATGAGCTTGGGAGTGTTATTTGGATATACCGTATTTATCGGCGTATAACACGCACCTCACTTTAAGATGGAAGTTTCAGGAAAAAAGTTAAATTTTAAATAAAGAACTGTGAAGCAAAAATAAGGGTCAGTGCCCATCAATGCAGCCTAATCAGTGCCCCATCTGCAACCTCTGAATGCAGCCTCACCATTGCCATGAATGCAGCCTCTGAATGCAGCCTCACCATTGTCATGATTGCAGCCTTACCATTGTCATGATTGCAGCCTTACCATTGACATGAATGCAGCCTCACCATTGCCATGAATGCAGCCTCACCATTGACACAAATGCAGCCTCACCATTGCCATAAATGCAGCCTCTGAATGCAGCCTCACCATTGCCATAAATGCAGCCTCTAAATGCAGCCTCACCATTGCCATGAATGCAGCCTCACCATTGACATGAATGCAGCCTCACCATTGCCATGAATGCAGCCTCATCATTGCCATAAATGCAGCCTCACCATTGCCATAAATGCAGCCTCTGAATGCAGCCCCACCATTGCCATGAATGCAGCCTCTCCATTGCCATGAATGCAGCCTCACCATTGACATGAATGCAGCCTCACCATTGACATGAATGCAGCCTCACCATTGCCATCAGTGCAGCCTGATCGATGCCCACCTGCAGCCTCGGAGGGAACAGGGAGGGGGGCGGGACAAGCACCATCAGATTACATACAGGGGAATCTCCTGTTTACTCAGCCCCCTCCGAGGCTGCCAGAACGATAAATACGGTATATATCTTTTGTGGCCCACCCAATGAATTCCTGAGTGCCATGCCGTATTAAACCAGAACGCGGGCCGCAATTGGCCCACGGGCCGGAGTTTTGACATGCCTGCATTAGGGCATCCTATTATTTCTGAATGGGCTGGCAGGTCCCCTCACCGCAAAAAAAACAAACAGACAAGACCCTTTTTTAACAAGGCCCACCACAATGCATGGTATGTCGTGTTGTGGTGTGCTGCAGCGTCTGTACAATGCACACTACTGTAGTTGTGCACAAGGATGCCGTTCTGAGAGAATGGCCTCACAACCCAATGCACTGTGAATTGCAATGTTACCATGCTTCACTGAAAAAAAAACAGGATGACTGCTAACAGAATACTTACACTTTAAAGCAAATGTATAGTGTTGATTTACATATATTTCAGGGACGCATGAAATAGTGCATATAAATATTTTACAGTACACGGTTATATCCAGCCAGCAGGTGGTGCTTCACACTCCTTTTTTCACGATTTCCACTATCTCTTTAGCTCTTTTGTTGTGTTAAAGCTTGTTGTTCAAAGAGCTCAAGCAGAGATTTACATACATTGAGACAGACAGACTTGTTAATAATAGACAGCCCAGTCCAAAGTTTCAATCAGACAGGACAAGTCTGAAAAGAACTAATCACCACTGCACTCTCTTCTTAGATAACATACAGTGCTCCAGGAATCCTTTGTCATTTATTAAATGTTAGTAATGAAAAGATTGTAGATACACATACACTATATTGCCAAAAGTATTGGGACGCCTGCCTTTAAAAACGCATAAACTTTAATGGAATCCTAGTCTTAGTCCGTAGGGTTCGATATTGAGTTTGCCCACCCTTTGCAGCTATAACAGCTTCAACTCTTCTGGGAAGGCTATCCACAAGGTTTAGGAGTGTATTTATGGGAATGTTTCACCATTCTTCCAGAAGCGCATTTGTGAGGTCAGGCACTGATGTTGGACAAGAAGGCCTGGCTCGCTGTCTCCGCTCTAATTCATCCCAAAGGTGTTCTATCTGGTTGAGATCAGAACTCTGTGCAGGCCAGTCAAGTTCCTCCACCCCAAACTTGCTCATCCACACTATATTGCCAAAAGTATTGGGCCACCCCTCCAAATCATTTGGTGGAGGAGTGATCATGGTGTGGGGTAGTTTTTTTAGGGGTTGGGCTTGGTCTCTTAGTTCCAGTAAAGGAAACTCTTAAGGAGTCATCATACCAAGGCATTTTTGGACAATTTCATGCTCCCAACTTCGTGGCAACAGTTTGAGGATGGCCCCTTTCTGTTCCAACACCACCAGTGCACAAAGCAAGGTCCATAAAGACATGGATGAGCGAGTTTGGGGTGGAGAATGGTCAAACATTCCCATAGACACACTCCTAAACCTTGTGGACAGCCTTCCCGGAAGAGTTGAAGCTGTTATAGCTGCAAAGGGTGGGCCAACTCAATATTGAACAATACAGCCTAAAGCCTAGTACACACGGCCAAGAATCCCGTCAGGAAAAAAACTTGAGTTTTTCCTGACGAGATTCCTGGCAAGATTTTCTTGCCAAGCTGTGCATAAGCTTACCTGTCCTCCGGTATGCCCACGCATGCTCGATGAGACTTCGATGCATGCGCGGTAGCTTACAAGGGTAGTGTAGGGTGAAGCAAGAACGCGGTGACGTCATCGACTACGAAGAGCATGTGCTCGTCACATTCGATGCCATCGCCGCCATCTTGCTTCACCCTACACTACCCTTGTAAGCTACCGCGCATGCATCGAAGTCTCATCGAGCATGCGCGGGCATACCGGAGGACAGGTAACCTTGTAGCCACATACACACACATAGTTTTCTCGTCGGGAAACAGGCCGATGAGAATCCCGACGAGAAAATAGAGAGCAGGTTCTCTATTTTTCTCGTCGAGATTCCCGGCAGTTTTATCGAGAAAACATACACACGACCGGTTTTCTCGGCAAAAAGCTCTGCCAGCAGTTTTCTTGATGGTTTCTTGCCGAGAAAACCGGTCGTGTGTACGAGGCCTAAGACTGGAATGCCATAAAGTTCATGTGTGTGTAGAGGCAGGCATACCAATACTTTTGATAATATAGTGTGTATGATATAGAACAGATATAAAGCAGTTAGAAAAAGGAAAAGTTGACCCATATAGCTTCACTGTAGCCATGCTGGCGGTATGATTATGTCATATTTTTGCGTCTCAAAGTGGTACAATTGTTTTGCATAGATATTTGGCGTTTTATATTGTAAGCCTGTAATTTTTAGTAATAACACACTTAAATCTGTCCAAACAAGAGTCTAGTAGAAATCCCGGGTATGATAAAGTTTGAAACACAAAATCATAAATTATAATATAATAAATAACTATAAATAATTATAAAAAAGAATAATATAATAATTATAATGAATATAATTTACTATCGCTGTTTTCTAGCTAGTCTAAAACCACTTTTGATGTAAAGGGACACTTTTTGGTTGCTATGGACAATCTCAAGTTTCCAGGCAGAAAGAACAGTACATATAATATAAAACTACATGCAGGGCACTGGACAAAGCATTAGGGACAAAAGGGATGTGAAATGATTTCATACAGTAATGTAATCTGTAAGATTACAGTGTAACCCTCTTTCTTTTTCTGATCTCTTCTCTCCTTTCTTATCTGAGCCCTTTATGGTCGGGGATCTGGAGGTTGGTGCCGACTGTTTGGGTCGGTCCTGACCTCCAGGTTGCCGTTCCAAGAAGTCAGAATTGGGTAATACAGGGCTGCTACGAATAGGCCCCCTCAGGTGGTTCGGATAGTCTCCGAGAGTGTTAGTAGGTTAATTTGAGCTGAGACACATGATCAAAGAGAGAAGCCACTACACGCTCGGACCTTACATACTGTTCGTAATGTTATAGTGCTCCATATAGTTCTAACCTATCCTCTAGACCAGGGGTCTCCATACTTTTCAAGCAAAGGGCCAGTTTACTGTCTTTCAGACTTCAGGGGGGCTGGATTCTGACCAGTGGGGGTAGAAAATGCCTCTGGGCTGAGCATCAGTGAGAATAAACACGGCCCCAGTGCTGGTGGGCAGTAGGAGGAGGAATAGTGCTTCATCATTGTCATTAGTGGAAGAAATAGTGCTCCATTGTTGGTGTCATTGGGAGAAATAGTGCCTCATATCGTTGGGAACAATACTGCCCCGAGGGCCGGATGAAGGCTAGCAAAGGACCACATCTGGCCCTCGGGCCGCATTTTGGAGACCCCTGCTCTAGACAATTTTGATGTCAGCAACCTGTTAGCTACTGTTGAGTATATTGTGTATGGAACCTGTACCCCAGTTTGATGTATTTCTCTGTATATGTCATGGAAAACTCTAATAAAATCTTAAAAAAAAATAAAAAATACAGTGCACTTTGCACTTTTCTGAATTTTCCGCGGGCTCCGCCCCCGTGCATTGCGACGCTCGCAGGGAACGGAGCCAGGCACACAGAGGCATTGGGCGAAGGACACAGCCCGCAGACACAGCAGGGGGACATCGCAGGATGCTGGTGACAATGTAAGTATACTGCACCAGGATTCTGCAATGCAATCCTGAGTGTGGCTCGGGGTTACCGCTAATGGTACTGAAATTTAATCCCGAGCCACCCTCAGGATTACTGCCAGGGAGGTTAATAATGTAGTAGAGATATACCAACAATGATTCTATCCATGGTACTGATAATTAGGATATGACAACTTTTACTTACACTTACACTTTTACTTACACATTGTTCCCACAGGCCTATAGGTGTGCGCAGCCTATTGCATTAGGGTGTGCACCCCAAAGCTCAAACACACACTACCGATCACTCACCATGTTCATTCAGAAAAGGACGGGGCTGATAAATACATATTTACCAGCCCCTTGCCTCACTCATCCTAAAACATCCCCGCAGCAACAACCGGCAGGAGAGGAAAGGAGGGAAGTCGGTAGTGCTGCAGAGGGAGGGAGGGACAGGGCAGTAGGGGGAATCTGTGCTGCACAGGGTGATTAGGGTGTGCCTGGGCACAACCGTCTCACCCTGTGCACACGCCTATGCACAGGCCGAAAGACTAAAGGGAATCTGTTAATTTGGCACATGACTATATATGCTCAGAAAGAGTCACAAAGCTAAAATAACTAATTAGTCTTGTCTATACAGGTACTATAAATCTACAATGCTCAGCACTAAAGCACAGCTGCGTAAAGCAAGGGTGGGCCACTCAAATTTGATCCTTACTTCTATGCCAGTGGTTTCACTACAAGAATAAATAGTAAAATTACCGAGCCCTTGACTATGCCAACAGAGTTCACATAGGGACATCCTAAAACTCCTGTCTGCTACTGCAATATGGAACTGCCTATATTCAAATGACTGGACCACTAGTGAAAACAGAAAGTAAAAGTGGAACTTGACTTTTATTATTATTTTAGGTGGAGCTTTATCCTCATTAGGTCTTTATTCTGTCTGCAGTCCTGAATATGGATTTCCCCAAGCCCTGGGCCTGCCATGACATCCAAGACACTGCTGTGAGCACTTTCCATGTATTCTAATAGGGGCTTGAATGTTCCTATGGAAAATCCACTGTGGGGTGGTAAAGCCACTAGGGATGTGGTGACACCTGTATTATGTGACTTTCCCATTGGAATATTTAGAGATTGGAAATTGCATTTCAGAAAGAAGCAGGAAGTTCATCTCACAGCAGAGACCTCATTGTCACAGGCTGGGGGTCTCTGAGATCTACACTCCAAGGTCAATGATGGAGTAAAAGGGTTAAAATCTTGCCCTGTCCACCCAAAAAAAGAGGTAGAGTTCCACTTTAAGGTAGAATTCTATCAATAACTTATATATCTGGTTCAATTGGATGCCCATGGGTTAATGGTATTTTATATCTCTCAAGATATTCCCTTCAAATGTATTATGTTAATGAGAGACACAGTGGGGAGAGATTTACTAAGACTGGTGCACACAGAATCTGGTGCAGCTGTGCATAGTAACCTATCAGCTTCTAACTTCAGCTTGTTCAATTAACCTGTTGCCGACCAGCCACCATTATACAGCGGCAGGTTGGCTCCCCTGCGCAAATCGCCATAGCTGTACGGCGGGTGCTTTAAGGGGTATAGGGGGCACACGTGACGTAGGAGCTGATGCACGTGCCCGGCAGCCGCGATGTCCGCCGGGCACCCGCGATCGCTCCTGAGAGAGAC
The DNA here is from genome assembly GCA_029206835.1 of Rana muscosa. NCBI lineage: Eukaryota > Metazoa > Chordata > Amphibia > Anura > Ranidae > Rana > Rana muscosa. The sequence goes on from CM055127.1 coordinate 119,269,988, forward strand.
ACAGAATGGAGGTCTGTCAATGTAAACAGACAGATCTCCGTTCTGTCAGGGGAGAGGAGACAGATCTGCTGTTCATACTGATTATGAACAGCTAACAGTCTCCTCCCCCAGTCAAACCCATCCCCCCACAGTTAGAACACACACTGAGGGAACACATGTAACCCCGTTGATCGCCCCCTAGTGTTAACCCCTTCCCTGCCAGTGACAATTATACAGTAATCAGTGGCTATTTTTAGCTGTGATCGTTGTATAAATGTCAGTGGTCCCAAAAAAGTGTCAAAAGTGTCCGATCTGTCCGCCGCAATGTCGCAGTCCCACTAAAAATCGCAGCTCGCTGCCATTACTAGTAAAAAAATAAATAAATAATAAAAATGCCAGAAATATATCCCCTATTTCGTAGATGCTATAACTTTTGCGAAAACCAATCAATATACACTTATTGCGTTTTTTTACCAAAAATATGTAGAAGAATACATATCGGCCTAAACTGATGAAGAGATTTTCATTTTTTGGGGGATATTTATTATAGCAGAAAGTAAAAAATATTGTGTTTTTTTTCAAAATTGTCGCTCTTTTTTTGTTTATAGCGCAAAAAAAAAAAAAACGCAGAAGTGATCAAATACCACCAAAAGAAATCTCTATTTGTGGGAAAAAAGGACGTCAATTTAGTTTGGGTACAGCATCACGCGACCGCGCAATTGTCAGTTAAAGGGACACAGTGCTGTATCGCTAAAAATGGCCTGTTCCTTAAGGGGGCAAATACTTCCGGGGCTGAAGTGGTTAAGCTTTTACAATAAAACCTAGAAGCTGATTGATTACTATCTATAACTGCACCAAATTCTGTGTGCACCAGCTTTAGTAAATCTCCCCCAGTGAGTGTAGCTTCTGATGAACTTGATAATGGCTATTGGCTAAGACAGTGGAGCAATGCTGGAAACTCTAGAGGTAAGATCTTATTCATTACCGGAACCCCTGAAAAAAGGAAGGGGGGGGGGGCATTTAACCTTGCTTCTTTTATTTTTTACCAAAATTTCAATTTCGGCTGGATTTGAGAAATGTTGCCCATATCACTTAACCTCCCTGGCGGTATTCCCGAGTGTGGCTCGGGGTGGAATTTCATCACCATTAGCGGTAACCCCAAGCCAGACTCTGGGCTGCATCGCAGTATCTAGGCAAAGTTACTTACCTTGTCCCCTGGATCCTGCGGTGCCTCCCCGCTGTGTGATCGAGCTGTCTCCTCGCTCGATTCACACAGTGCCCGAGTGCCGCCGAGCTCCGTTCCCTGCGACGTTGCGGCGCACGGGGGCGGAGATCGGTGCCAAATTCAAAAAAGTAAAAACACAATACGCATACAGTATACTGTAATCTTAAAGATTACAGTACTGTATACAATAATTACACATCCCCTTTGTCCCTAGTGGTCTGTCCAGTTTCCTGCATGCAGTTTTATATTATCAATACAGTTTTTTCTGCCTGGAAACTGGAGATTGTCCATAGCAACCAAAAAGTGTCCCTTTATGTCAAAAGTGGTTTTAGACCAGCTAGAAAACAGAAATAATAAATTAGAATCACTTGATTTGTGGGGAAATTCGTCATCAAACACTAAGGCTCCATGTACACAGAAGCTCAAAAACGGTCGTTTTGAACGCCAGATTTCTGGCAGAAAAAGCTGCTTTAAAATATAGCTTTTATCAGCGTTTTTTTACTAGCGTTTATTAGCGTTTTTCAGTGTTAGCGTTTTTTTTTTCAATGGATCAAAAACCGCAAAAAAACGCTGGCGACCTGTGTTTTTGAGAGTTTATTAGCGTTTTTCAGCGTTTAGCGTTTTTTGCGTTTTTTCCTGCCGAAAAACTGCACTTTGAACGCAAATTTCTTGCGTTCATAAATAAGCCCATTAACTCCACTGCTCATTAACGCTAAAAAAACGTCCCTGTGTACATGAACACATAGGCTAACATAGAGTGCAGTTAATGGGCTTTTTAAAAAAACGCCAATAAACTGCAGTTTATCAGCTTCAGTGTACATGGAGCCTTAATCTAATGACAGCGCCAATTCTGCAACTGAGCAAATTTCAGTGTTTTTGATTTGATTACATTATTGAATAATTTTTATTATTATTATATTATTATTTGTTATAATTATTTATAGTTATTTATTATATTATAATTAATGATTTTGTGTTTCAAACTTTATCATACCCGGGATGTCTACTAGACTCTGGTTTGGGCAGATTTAAGTGAGTTATTCCTAAGAATTACAGGCTTACAATATAAAACGCCAAATTTCCATGCAGAATAATTGTACCGCTTTCAGCACCTAAAATCGGACATAATCATACCGCCAGGGAGGTTAATAAGACTTCCACCAGCTATTTTCTCCTGTGGGTGTGAAAATGAAATTTAAAGAGACCCTGTCATCAACTTTACAAAAATTGCAGACAAAAGCACAGAACAAAATTGACTATTTTAATGCTAATTTGCAGTGAGTTTAGGTATTATTCACTTGCAATGCGCCTGTGAATTTGTTAGAATATCTGTGTGGTCCAAGATAGTCAGTTCCCTTGAAGAGCCTCCTCTCTCCTTGCATGTTATAGCTCTCTACTCTTCTGGGAGTGTCTAATTGATTATTATCAGTGCTGGCCCAGCTCCCCCAGCCCCCCCTTCTTTTCCCTTCATAACCCTTTTATGTAGCTGCTGGGACTAGAGTGGAGGAGAATACTACAGACTATCACTTGTGTTACATCTCAGAGTCTGCAGGGGAGATGCTGACATCACTTCCAAGATGGTGATGCACAGTAGCCCACAGGGCTTTTAGATGTCTACTCAAGGGGGGCTTTTACAGATAAATCACATGCATTGAAAATGTTAAATGCATACTGTATATATATATATATAAACTTGTGGAAAGATATTAATTAAAATGAATGGTCTGACCCCTAATTGAAGGAACCTACATCAAAAAATTGATACTCAGTTTTGCAAATGTTTGTATAATACATTACATTTATATTTGATACTATACGTATTCACCAAGAACACTTTTGTACTTTTTGTAAACAAAAGTGAAAACTTGAATAAAAATGATTGGAAAAAAAAAGAATGAATGGTCTGGCAACAGGGTCTCTTTAAAGGACAACTGTGTCTTTAGTAGATGTCCATAAATGAATGCCGCCATCTCCAAATGCAACCTGCCATGTAAAATACTCTTCCTCTTTGTATCACTGATATTCATTGTGCGGCCCTGCTGGTCGCTGCTAGCTAGCAATAGATCACTATTAGATGTCATCTGCTGCTTTAGAGCTGCTATAGAGCTGCATGGATAAACTGAGTTTTAAACAAAAGAAGAAAAACAAAACTATGTGAGCTTCAAATGCTTAGGCTCCATCCATACCTGAGCGTAGCGCAGCAACAGCTGCTGTAGCATGTTTTTTTTTTAGCTTTTTTGTGGAGCGTTTTTGGAGTGCCACCATTTATTTGAATGGGCTCCCTCCGCTCCAAAAACGCTACAAAGAAGCTCATGTACCAAATCTTGGCACAGAGCCAGGAGCGTTTGGTGGTGCGATTTTTGCTGCGATTGTAATGCGTGTTGATGCCCGAAAATCACGGCAAAATTGCACCGCATTAGGGGTGGCATTAAAAGCCGCCGGCTGTATCACAGGAGCGTGCCTGCAAGCTAACCCCCTCGGGAGAGAGCTTCCCATGAAGGGGGTTAGCTCTTGCGGGGACCCCAGAAGACGAGGATCGGGGCCACTCTGTGCAAAACGAACTGCACAGTGGAGGTAAGTATAACATGTTTGTTATTTAAAAAAAAACAAAAAAACAAAAAACTTTACAACCCCTTTAATTTACTAAAGGAAAATAGGCTGTGCACTTTGCAATGGAAGTTGCACTTTGCAATGGAAGTTGTACTTTGCAATGGAAGTTGTACTTTGCAAGATCATTTTCAACAGAGCTTAGTGAATGAGGTGAAATTTCACTTTGCAAAGAATACCCAATCATGTGCAAGGAAAAAAATAAAAGCAGCATTTTTCCTAGCACGTGATTGGATGATGGAAGTTCACCTCATTCTCTAATCTCTGGGGATAATTCCCTTGAAAAGTGAAAATTCTATTTGCATTTAGTAAATCAACCCCATTTCCAAAACCAGAAAAAAAATGCAGTGGGATTCAAGGAGGTATAGGGGGGAAAATACTTTGTGGTTAAAGCTACACTCCAGGCAGATAAAAAAAAGCATAGCTCCCAACTGTCCCTGATTTCGAGGGACTGTCCCTGATTTGGAGCAATGTCCCTCTGTCCCTCTTTCCCCCTCATTTGTCCCTCATTTTGGTCTGATCCATATAGATGTATATAAAAGGCACTTTTTATCTTTCAAAGAGTGTTTCCCAGGGCTAAACCTTTCATCTGATTTCTAAATTGCTGCATTTGTAAATTCCAAAAGCCAATATAAAGGAATAGTAGTGGTAGAAAAAATCACTTGTGGGTTTAACCAATCTCTGTTTCTTTGTACAATTCTCCTATAAGGGGGTGTGGCAGGGGGCGTGTCCTATACCTGTATACTTTTGCTGATAGGTGTCCCTCATTCCCATCTTAAAAAGTTGGGAGGTATGTAAAAAGCATAAAACTGATGTAACTGTATTAAAGGGGAGTTCCAGCCTTTTTTATGTTTATTAAAAGTCAGCAGCTACAAAAAGTGTAGCTGCTGGATTTGAATAAACAGACACTTACCTGCTCCACTGTCCAATGACGCGGTCGCCTGGAGCTCCGCTCCTCTCCCCCCTTCTCCGCCGGCGCCTCCATTCTAACTGTGGGCACCTGGTTGTGACAGCTTCCGGCTTCACGGCCGGGCACTCACTGCACATGCACGAACGGCGCTGCGCTCCCTGAGTGGACAGGCGATCGCCTGGGACCTGTCACGTGACAGGTGATCACCTACAGGGAGGGGCCACCTTAGGCGATATGACGAGTCGCCTAAGCGGTCACTGGGCGGGAGGAGGAAGTGGGACAGGAAGTCCCACTCCTACTGAAGACCCCACTCCTCCCCCCCCAAAAAAAAATCACATGCCAAATGTAAGGGGGCGAGGAGTGGTTTAAGCGGAACTCCGCTTTAATATATCATATATTTGTTTTAGAAAGGGGAGCAGTATAAGTACCCAAATTGGACTTGTGTAGCGATACCTCCAACTAAGGAGGCCGCAGAATTAGATTTTGGGCCCTGAGTGCAGCTCCGCCAACCCCCGGCAATAGGCTCTATCCCCTTCTGGCACAGCTAGTACTAACAATCAATGATATGTCCTATGCAATAGAATAACTAAGCAAGGACACAGTAATGAATTGTAATAGGTAAAGTGTTTTACTCATCAATTCTCAATATGAATAAAAGGGGTAACAATAATCACAGTTCTAAACAATCACTCCTAAGGGCAGCGTCCTGCCACTCTAACACACTATATAGTAACACACGCTACAAGTGCACCATACGGGCGACCGTTAACTAAGTGCCCTATGGCGCAGCAATCAAACACGCTAGAATCCCCACCAGGCCTGGTTCTAATATTTAGCTTAGTCCTTCTTTCTTCACCGGCAGGTCTGTAATGGTGGTGCACTTAAACAGAGTATAACTTTGTAATCCAAGGGGTATGAAAATAACTTGTAGGCCACGGCAGTCTATAGGCCTATACACAGCAACAGTATCTAAGCTGGGCTTATGCCCTCTCACCCGCCGGACTACGGATCCAGTCCGGGAAAACCTCCACCGGCCGTGTCACACACTCTCGATCTCTCCAACGATCGGGTCCCCGATCCGACAAGGCGGTAGCTCACAAAGTCAGATGCCACCCAGGCTCGCAGAGGGGAGGATGGAAGGCTCTTCGGTGCAGAGCAAGGCCTCAGGCTTCAGGCCTTGCCCCTCCGACACATCCGCACAGGAGGATCCGTCCGTGAAGTCTCGTGTCGCCAAAGCCCGGCCCCGCCTCTTCCTTTTATAACCCCTCCCATGAGTCTCTGCGGTGGAACGTCACAACAAGAATGGGGTTATGGGTAATGTAGTTTCTTCCCAATATAGGGGAACACCCCGCTACACACTCCCCCCACTTAAACTCTTTGGTCCCCAAAGATAAATTTTAGCAACAACTATATACAACATTGGACAATTCTGAAAACGATGTTGGGATAGGGGATTCCCACCATAACTGAGGGGTTGAATTCCCTTGCCCACAGGTCACATTATCTTGGGTGGCCTGACTAACTGTGCCAGAGAGTGAGCTGGGGTTGCCCTCCACCAAATGGACAGTGGAGGGATCCGGAATCTCAGCATTTCTCCTAGCAGTGACCACAGAGTCTTCCGAACTGTTCCCCATCTGGGGGTAGGTCAGCTTCTTAGGAGGTTGAATGACTCTTCAAGCTCTTTGCTCTCTTGGAATCTCTGGCTCTGGCGCCTCAGGCTCCTCTTCCTCGGAGTAACTATCATGGGCATCTTCCCAGTAATCTGTTGAAGGACTGAAAGGGATGAATTCTGTAGCCTCTGGGTTCAGCGTTTCATCTGTGGTATCTTGGGTGACTGGAAGATCTATGATAGAAGTTCCTGGAGTTGGGGAAGACCACAGCCAATCAAGCTCTCCTTCTTCATCTCCACTAAGTTGGGAGGCTTCTCCATTTCCAGCTCGGGAGGTCTGTGACCGAGTGTGCGGTCTAGGAGTATCCAAGATAGAGGCCGGTGCAGGGGAGTCTCCCACGGAAGGTATTCTAACTGCCTCCGTCAGTGGGAGCAGGTGGTTTCGATGCCATGTCTTCAGTGGGCCTACCTTTCCCTCTGGCTTCACCTTGTAGACAGGTAGGCCCGGCAACTTCCTGCAGATGACATAAGGTTCAGATCTCCATCTGTCTGCAAGCTTGTGCTTTCCGGGGACTCCCAGATTGCGCAACAGTACTCGATCCCCGGGCTGTAGGTCTTGTACCCGGACCTTCAGGTCGTAATTTTTTTTATTCCGAGCTCCCCTTTGATCTGAGGCCGCTTGAGCTTGTTCATAGGCTACTTTCAGGCTGTGTCTGAGCCTATCCACATATCCTCTGTGAGAGGTGACGGAGGAATGGTCCAGTGAGGTGCCAAAAGCCAGGTCCACCCGTAGTCTCGCTTCTCTCCCAAACATGAGTCGATATGGGGAATAGCCTGTAGCATCACTGATGGTGCAGTTGTAAGCATGTACCATGGCTGCTATGTGTTTGCTCCAATGTTGCTTTTTCTCGCTTTCCAGAGTCCCCAACATGTTGAGCAGGGTTCGGTTGAACCTTTCCGGCTGAGCATCTCCCTGAGGATGGTAAGGTGTAGTTCGAGTCTTCCTGATTCCCAACGAATCCAAGAGCTTCCGGATCAGCTTACTCTCGAAGTCCCTCCCTTGATCTGAATGGAGTCTCTGTGGCAGCCCATAATGGACAAAATACTTCTCCATAAGTACCTTGGCCACGGTGGAGGCCTTCTGATCTTTGGTGGGGAAGGCCTGGGCATACCGGGTGAAATGGTCGGTTATCACCAGAACATTTCCTAGTCCACTCAGGTCGGGTTCGAGGCAGAGAAAGTCAATGCACACCAGGTCCATAGGCCCTTGGCTCTGTAGATGGCCCATTGGGGCAGCTTGATGGGGCAAAGTCTTCCTCTGGATGCATCGCGCACATGAGTGGCAGTACTCCTCTACCTCTGCCCTCATGCAGGGCCAATAGAACCGACTTCTGACAAGTTGAAAAGTCCTTTCAGCCCCTAGGTGGCCATGATTGTCATGCAAGGCCATCAAAACAGTCTCCCGATGTTTCCCTGGGAGGAACATCTGCCACTTATCTTCTGAATCATCAGAGGGGCCCCTTCGGTAGACCACTCCCTGATGCAACTGCAACCTATCCCACTCCTTCCTCAGTAGGCGAGCTTCTTTGGAGGGTTGACGCATGAGTATGTTTGGATCCTGATTTTCCAAGGCCTCCAGGACCAATCTCCCCATGGGGTCTTCCAATTGGTCACACCTTAATTCCTTTTTGGACAATCTTGGTAGGTTGCCCTCTTCCAATTGAGCTACTCCACAGTAGTGTTTGGGGACTCCCACCGTGGTAACTCCTATTTCCTCTGCTCTGGAGCATCCTCGGGCTTGGAATGCAGCTCCTTGACAAAGGGCCTGCACCCCGTCCGGTGCCACTTGGGTCCAATCTTCTATTTCAATGGTCGGGGAATGAGATCTTCTGGACAAGGCGTCTGCGTCTCGATTCCCCACTCCTGGTCTATACTTAAGGCTGAAGTTGAATCCAGACAGTGCGGCTAGCCACCTGTGTCCAGTGGCATCCAGCTTGGCCGTGGTGAACAGGTAGGTAAGGGGGTTGTTGTCGGTCTTCACAGTGAACTCTGCTCCGTACAGGTAGTCTTTGAGCTTGTCTACTACCGCCCACTTGAGGGCCAGGAACTCCAGCTTGTGAGTGGGGTAGTTCTTCTCAGAGGGGGTCAGGCTTCTACTCACATAGGCAACAGGCCGCAATTGCCCCTCATGTTCTTGGTAAAGTACTCCTCCCAGACCGTCGTGACTAGCATCCACGTGCAGTTCATAGGGTTTGGTTGGGTCTGCATAGGCCAAGACTGGTGCAGTGGTCAGGCTCCTCTTCAATTCCTGGAAAGCCTCTTCACACCTCTGATTCCACTGATCTCTGATGGACTCTCCTGGCCTCCTGGGCCCCGATCCATCCTCCTCTCCTTCAGTCTTGAGCAACTCATTCAATGGTCTAGCAATTCGAGCAAATCCCTCCACAAACCTTCTATAGTAGGAGCAGAAGCCCAAGAAGGATCTGAGTTCTGTTACTGTGGTGGGCTGTGGCCAGGAGGTAACTGCCTCCAATTTCTCAGGGTCTGTGGCCACCCCTTCTTCAGATACTATGTGCCCCAGATAGTTCACAGAAGACTGGTAGAACCGACACTTCTCAGGCGAAAGCTTAAGTCCTTCCTCACTGAGTCTTCTCAACACTTTCTCCAGCCTCTCTTCATGTTCCTCCAAGGTTCTCCCAAAGACAATGACATCGTCTAGGTATACAAGGACTTCGATCAAGTTCATGTCCCCTACTGTCTTCTCCATGAGACGTTGGAAAGTAGCTGGGGCTCCAGACAGACCTTGGGGCATCCGGTCGAATTCGAAGAACCCCACTGGGGTTATGAAAGCTGTCTTCTCCTTGTCTGCTGGGTGCATCGGAATCTGATAGTACCCACTCTTGAGATCCATAACGCTGAACCATTTGGCTCCAGACAAGCTCTGTAGGGCATCCTCTATCCTCGGAGTGGTGTATTGGTCAGGTATGGTTCTCCTGTTGAGAGTCCTGTAGTCTATACAGAGCCTCAATGATCCATTCTTCTTTCGGACCACTACTATGGGAGAGGCATAGGGGCTTCTGGACTCCCGTATCACACCAGTCCTCTTGAGTTCCGCAAGTTGTTCCCTCAGATCCTCCAGATCTGCTAGCGGGACCCGCCTGACTCTCTCTCGGAAGGGCTTATCTTCTTGGAGGCGGATCCGATGGGTGGCACTTCTTGCACACCCCACATCAAATTCATCCCTAGAGAAGATCTTCTCCCATCTATTCAACTGGGCCTTGGCTCTCTCTTTCCAAGCCCTGGACAGATTCGGGTTTTCCATGGTCAGCTTCTCCCAAACATCCGCTTCTTCACCTGTCCTCTTCACTTCTGACAGGGTAACAGGGGCCGCCGGGCTCACCTGGCCTAGCAACATTCTGGCTGGGATGTCCATGGGGTCTTTGGTAGTATTCCTAACACTCACTGGAACTCTATAATGGGCCTTCTTCAGGACCTTCAGCGGAATCACTTCCGGTATCACCTCCAGGCCTGAGGATTCACCCCTTGCGTCTGACTCCAGCATGACAAAGGGACCAGGCTGTTCCCAAGTAAGCTTCACAGTGGCCCTGAGACAGGTTACTTCACCGGGCTGCAACACTACCCCTTCTCTTCCAAGTCTCCACAACTTCCCTATCTCCTCTCCAGGGGTCTCCCGCTCTTGGACCAGCCGTTGGTAGGCTGTCTTCAGCATGGGATGGATCTTGGTAGCTGCTTGTCTTTCTTCCGTCACTAGAGGGGTCAGGAGTCTTCGGACCAGGTCCGTGTTCGTCCCTATTATAAGGGAATTCTTGTTGGCTCCAGGCGGCCTAGGACACACAACTGCCAGGGTGTCAAACACTTCGGCCTTCCCAGCCACGGATGGGTCAAAGGTTATTTGGACGGGAAGGTAGCCGTCGTAAGGGAAACTCTGGGTTCCAATTCCCCATATTTCCAGCTCCTCTATCTTCTGGATAGGCAGATGACTCAGGTGCCTGTCGTAGAAGTCCCGGTATAGTAGGGTCACTTGTGCCCCGGTGTCCAGGAGGCCCCTGGTGTAGACTCCCTCCACTTGAATGGGCACTATAGGGGATGGGCCTACCAGCTTCTCTGGATATGGTCCGGCAGGAGCTGCCTTCTTCAGACCTTTTCCCTTTGGACTCTCTCTTGTCCTATTCCCTTTGGACTTGAACCTTTCTTGAGCCTGGTATGCACTGACTTCCCTCCTTTTAATGGGTGTAGGAACCCGCTGAGGTGTACTATTATTTTTCTTGGGTGGGCACCTCCTTTGGGGGGTGCCGTGCCTCTCCTGAGGGGTCTCCCCCCTTCTTCTTGGAGTATAGCTTTGTTGAGGGGTATTACGTTTCCCCTTTGGTGTTCTATCTCTCTTTTTGTTTTTCTTTGCATTCAGCTTGGAGTTTACTGAAGATGGTGGGCACCCGGTTGACTCCTTCACCGGGGCCCTCTGAAGTTTTCCCGCCGGCTTGCGGTTGTCTGGTCTCTTCTTCTTCGGACTAGAACATGTGGCTGCAATGTGGCCAACTCCCCCACAGTTGAAGCAGACTATATCTCCCCATTCTTGTAAAGGTTCGGGTGCTGAGGCAATCGGGAACAATTCCTTCCTTGGACTTTCCTTCTTCTTGGGACACTCTGTGTCTTTTGCTATCAGAGAGGTCAATATCTCTAATACCTTGGACATCTGAGTTTTTAGGGTGTCTATCTCCGCCTCTCTTTCAGGGGTCATCACTGGATTGACCAGCACCTGTGCGGGTACAACACTTGTCTTATCCTTCTGCTGGTCCTGTTGCAGCGCCTCCTCATCTCTGATAATTTTTATTAAATCAGCATAAGTCAGCAACATTCCTCCTCCCAAGGTTTTCAGGTGCAGCCAGACTGGATCGGAGCGTAGCGCTCCCTTTAAGACTTGCTTCATTCTTGCCGCATCGGCATCTTGGGGCTTCATCCCTTTCTTTAACACAATCTTGCACAGCAGCCTGTTTAGCCTTCTGACATACTCGGAAAGTTTCTCCTCCGGTTTTTGGAAAGTGTGTTCAAACTGGTAGACCGTCTCTGTCACCTTGTCTAATTGACCAAACTCTTCCTGCAGCATAGCTAGACAATCCTGCGCCGTGCACCCTGCATTCCCAAACCGGAAACTTTTCACTGCTTCTGCTGCTGCACCTTTAAGGCTTTCTAACACTCGCTGCCTCTTCTGTGCCTCCGGCACCTCCCATGCCTCCACTGCCTGTAATGCCTGTTCCACCCAAGTATCAAAATCTTCTTCCCCTGCCGGGACAGGGAGCTTCCCTGAGAATATTTTTAGTCTCCGGTAGCTAGTTTCCACATGCACCGTACTTGTCTTCTGACATTTGGCTAGCAAATCCCCTATTGCATTTATCAGTTCTGGTGATATAGCAGTGGCCGATGCAGGTGCCACCGGAGGTGGCGCCCTGTCTTCTCTTTCAGGTGTAGTTCGGGCCGCAGCCTGTGGCGATCCCGTAGGGGATGGTTCCCTTTCTACAGTTATTGCGTGCGCCAGCCTAAATGTTCTGTTGTCTGGCGTCCGCAGACACTTGTGCTTACAGGCCTCTGGCATCCCGTCCCAATATTCCACTAATGCGTATTGATATGAGATGTTTGGGTCTGTCTTCATGTCTATCACCCACGGTGTGTGATCTGGGGACACTGAACTCAGCAGTTCCTCTACCGTCTCACTTGACCATTTCTCGCCAGGAAGGCTAATGGCTATCGACTGTTTTGGCTCTGTATTAGCGGCTTTGCACCACTCTTCTACCGCTCTTGGATCCATGGGGTCCATGCCGGCACTTCTGGCGTTCGCTTGCTGCATCAGGATCCCGGACGAGCCCCCACGTGTAGCGATACCTCCAACTAAGGAGGCCGCAGAATTAGATTTTGGGCCCTGAGTGCAGCTCCGCCAACCCCCGGCAATAGGCTCTATCCCCTTCTGGCACAGCTAGTACTAACAATCAATGATATGTCCTATGCAATAGAATAACTAAGCAAGGACACAGTAATGAATTGTAATAGGTAAAGTGTTTTACTCATCAATTCTCAATATGAATAAAAGGGGTAACAATAATCACAGTTCTAAACAATCACTCCTAAGGGCAGCGTCCTGCCACTCTAACACACTATATAGTAACACACGCTACAAGTGCACCATACGGGCGACCGTTAACTAAGTGCCCTATGGCGCAGCAATCAAACACGCTAGAATCCCCACCAGGCCTGGTTCTAATATTTAGCTTAGTCCTTCTTTCTTCACCGGCAGGTCTGTAATGGTGGTGCACTTAAACAGAGTATAACTTTGTAATCCAAGGGGTATGAAAATAACTTGTAGGCCACGGCAGTCTATAGGCCTATACACAGCAACAGTATCTAAGCTGGGCTTATGCCCTCTCACCCGCCGGACTACGGATCCAGTCCGGGAAAACCTCCACCGGCCGTGTCACACACTCTCGATCTCTCCAACGATCGGGTCCCCGATCCGACAAGGCGGTAGCTCACAAAGTCAGATGCCACCCAGGCTCGCAGAGGGGAGGATGGAAGGCTCTTCGGTGCAGAGCAAGGCCTCAGGCTTCAGGCCTTGCCCCTCCGACACATCCGCACAGGAGGATCCGTCCGTGAAGTCTCGTGTCGCCAAAGAGGCCGAGCCCGGCCCCGCCTCTTCCTTTTATAACCCCTCCCATGAGTCTCTGCGGTGGAACGTCACAACAAGAATGGGGTTATGGGTAATGTAGTTTCTTCCCAATATAGGGGAACACCCCGCTACACTTGGTATCAGCCTCATGCAATCCTTGCACAGCAGAGCTCATACTGGGAGACATGGGAGCAGCATAAAGAGTCAATTAGTTGTGCAGCAGTACAAGGAGCATGCTGATGGGTGGAAAGAGCAGAGTGATGACTAGATGAGCTCATCAGCGCGTTGCTTTTCCTTTCACTGTCCAGTCACAGGCTCGGGGAGGGACAAAACTTGTAGGTGTTACTAAACTGCAACGGTGAAAAATCTGCACTCCTCCCCTGCCAGATAGACAGTGCTGTGTGGTAGAGCTGAGCAAATATTAGGAACGGATGGACAGAAATACCAAGTAGCTTTACGCTATTGGACACATTGATTGTACAATCTCTCTGTACAATCTCAATTCGATTTTCTAACAGGTGTGTCATGTGAGAAGCTATTAAAACAATCCACTCATTTTATTTTCAGTCGGGCAGCTTTGGGGGGGTGGGGGGGGGATTATTAAAGATCTGTATTATGCAGGTTTCCATTAATAAGCATGCAATATCCAAACGCATGTCTGGACTGAAAGATGGTTCTAAGATTTATGATCCGGTGCAAAATAGAAGTATTGCAAGCATCGGGTGAAGAAAGAATGAATTGGGGCAGACAAGACCCTTTAAACAGCTGTCTCTGAGCCCCTCACAGCGGCTACCTCAGCTGCAGCTGTTTAGAAGTCGGAGCTGTATTTTCCGTGTGAAAAATGGGAGGAATTTAATCCAAATGGGGAAAGTCACAGCTGGTAGAGTCATTTAGCCAATAGAAAACTGGCAAAAGAAAGGAGGAGTGGGGGATGGGGACGCGTTAGGGCTCATTAGGAGAAACTAATTGCCACCTTGTTATGGGACAGGAAAAAAAAAAAAAAAAGGAGCGAGGGAAATTCTTTCCAGGTTTTTTTTTTTTTGTTTCCATTTTAATGGTGGAAAAAGGAACGTGTTAGGAAGCTACAAGAAAAAAAAATAAGGTGAAAGGATATTAGAGGGTTAGAGGGGGGGGGCTGCTGTCAAGAGGTGGGGTACAGAACTGTATTCGGGGAGCTAACTGAGAGGGGCACATATAAAATTGCACTTCGTTTTTCATAAAAAATAAAAATAAATTGTTTAATGCGTTTTTAAATGTAGGTGGTTGTAAATACTTGAATTTGTCTAGATATTAGTACTCTATTTGCAGCAATACTCAAATTATGCTTTGCTACAGTGCCGACAGGAGGAGAGAGTAGAGAAAGTTGTATACTCAGTATACAGCCGTGGCCAAAAGTTTTGAGAATGACACAAATATTTCATTTTCACAAAGTCTGCTGCCTCAGTTTTTATGATGGCAATTTGCATATACTCCAGAATGGTATGAAGAGCGATCAGATGAAGTGCAAATAATTGCAAAGTCCCTCTCTTCTGTCATAAAAATGTACTTAAAGTTATTGTAAAGCTTCGATTCTGTTTGGAATTATGTACCAAAAGCGGTACAATTATTTTGCATGGAAAGTTGGTGTTATGTATTGTAAGCCTGCAATTCTTAGTAATTACTTACTTAAAGTGGTTGTAAACCCACTTTATAAACAAACACCTACAGGTAAGCCTAGATTAAGGCTTACCTGTAGGTGCATGAAATATCTCCTTAACCTACACGGTTAAGGAGATATTTGCATTTAAAAGCGGCGACGCTGACGTCACGCGCATGCGCATGGGGTTAACCCCATTCACAAATTTGGCTAGGTCGCAGCATTCGACGACGTAGCCGAATTTGACGGCTCATGCGCACATGCGCGGAGTCACGTCTTCGCCGCTCCGGCCGGAGCGGCGCTGTGATTGGCTGGAGCGGCGATACCCGGAAGTAACCTTCCGGCTATCGCCGCAGCGATGGCTGCGGCTGAAGAGGGAGACGAGGACGGCTTCGGGGGGCCCGATCTAAGGTAAGTGATGCATAATGAGCTATTATGCTAGTCATATTAGCTCATTATGCCTTTCTCTTACAGGTAGTTTAAAAAAATAAAAATTACAACCACTTTAAACCTGACCAAACAAGAGTCTAGTAGACATCTCGGGTATGATAAAGTTTGAAACACAAAATCATAAATTATAATATAATAAATAACTATAAATAATTATAACAAATAATAATAATATAATAATAATAATATAATAATAATAAAAATTATTCAATAATGTAATCAAATCAAAAACACTGAAATTTGCTCAGTTGCAGAATTGTCGCTGTCATTACTTTCAGTGTTTGATGATGAATTTCCCCACAAATCGCTATCGCTCAATTCTGCGAGTGATTCTAATTTATTATCGCTGTTTTCTAGCCGGTCTAAAAGCACTTTTGACATAAAGGGACACTTTTTGGTTGCTATGGACAATCCAGGCAGAAAGAACAGTTTTTATAATATAAAAGTGCATGCAGGACACTGGACTGACCACTAGGGACAAAGGGGATGTGTAATTATTTGATACAGTACTGTAATCAGTAAGATTACAGTATACTGTATCTATACTGTGTTTCTCACTTTTTGAATTTGGCGCCGAACTCCGCCCCCATGCGCCGCAATTTCGCAGGGAACGGAGCTCGGCACCCGGCAGTGTGAATCGAGTGAGACACGGCTCGCACACACTGCGGGTGGACATAGCAGGATTCAGGGAACCCCTGGATACTGCGATGCAGCCCGAGTCTGGCTCGGGGTTACCGCTCTTAGCTTTAAAAAATCACCCCGAGCCCAACTCGGGAATACCGCCAAGGGGGTTAAATAACAAATATGTTATACTTACCTCCACTGTGCAGCTCGTTTTTCACAGAGTGGCCCCGAACACTGTCTTCTGGGGTCCCTCGGCGGCTCCTCCCCGCATCGTATAACCCCCTAGGAGAAGCGCTCTCCCGGGGGGTTACCTTGCGGGCACGCTCCCAAGTCCATCATTCGGCGTCCATAGACGCCGAATGTAGGACTCGGCCCTGCACCCCGGCCCCCACGTCATTGGATTTGCTTGACAGCAGTGGGAGCCAATGGCTGCCTGCTATCAATCTATCCAATCAAGAGCCGAGGACCCCGGGCAGAGGAACAGCGCGTCCCCGCCGTAGAAAATTCCAGGGCTCAGGTAAGTAAAACGGGGGGGGCTGAGGGGTCGGTCACTGCCAGGTGTTTTTTCACCTTAATGCATAAGATGCATTAACCTCCCTGGCGGTATGATTCTGTCTGGAATTATGTACCAAAAGCGGTACAATTATTTTGCATGGAAATTTGGTGTTATGTATTGTAGGCCTGCGATTCTTAGTAATTACTTACTTAAACCTGACCAAACCAGAGTCTAGTAGACATCCCGGGTATGATAAAGTTTGAAACACAAAATCATAAATTATAATATAATAAATAACTATAAATAATTAGAACAAATAGTAATGTAATTATAATAAAAATGATTTAATAATGTAATCAAATCAAAAACACTGAAATTTGCTCAGTTGCAGAATTGTCGCTGTCATTAGATTTAGTGTTTGATGACGAATTTCCCCACAAATTGCTATCGCTCAATTCTGCGAGTGATTCTAATTTATTGTCGCTTTTTTCTAGCTGGTCTAAAACCACTTTTGACATAAAGGGACACTTTTTGGTTGCTATGGAAATCTCCAGTTTCCAGGCAGAAAGAAAAGTATTTATAATATAAAAGTGCATGCAGGACACTGGACAGACCACTAGGGACAAAGGGGGTGTGTAATTATTACATACAGTACTGTAATCAGTAAGATTACAGTATACTGTATCTATACTATGTGTTTAACTTTTTGAATTTGGCGCCAAACTCCGCCCCCATGCGCCGCAACGTTGCAGGGAACGGAGCTCGGCACTCGGCAGTGAGGATCGAGCGAGACACGGCTCGCAGACACTGCGGAAGGACATCGCAGGATCCAGGGAACAAGGTAAGTAACTTCCCCTGGATACTGCGATGCAGCCTGAGTCTGGCTCGGGGTCACCGCTCCTAGCATAAAAAAATCACCCCAAGCCTGACTCGGGAATACCGCTAAGGAGGTTAAGGTGAAAAAACACGATAGTTTACAATCCCATAAAAAATATATTTTCACTGCATTTGTGAAGAAGGCTTCAGGGCACCCACAAAAGTTCAGTAAGCGCCAGGACCATCTCCTACAGTTGATTCGGCTGCGGGATCCGGGCACCACCAGTGCAGAGCTTGCTCAGGAATGGCAGCAGGCAGGTGTGAGTCCATCTCCACGCACAGTGAGGAGAAGACTTTTGGAGGATGGCCTGGTGCCAAGAAGGACAGCAAAGGAGCCACTTCTCTCCAGGAAAAACACCAGGGACAGACTGATATTCTGCAAAAGGTACAAAGATTGGACTGCTCAGGACTAGGGTAAAGTCATTTTCTCTGATGAATCCCCTTTCCAAAAGTTTGGGGCATCCTGGAAAAAACCTTGTCCGGAGAAAAAAAAGCGAGCGTTACCATCAGTCCTGTGTCATGCCAACAGTAAATCGTTGTGTGGGGTTGCTTTTCAGCCAAGGTAGGGGGCTTACTCACAATTTTGCCTAAGAACACGCCATAAATAAAGAATGGTACAAAACATCCTCCGAGAGCAACTTCTCCCAACCATCCAAGAAGAGTTTGGTGATGAACAATGCCTATTCCAGCATGATGGCACACCTTACCATAAGGCAAAAAATATAACTAAGTGGCCTGGGGAACAAAACATTACATTTTTTTGGTCAATGGACAGAAATTTCCTCAGACCTTCATCCCATTGAAGAGGTGGGGGAACAGGAAAAAACACAAATTCTGACAAACTCCAAACATTGATTATGCAAGAATTGGCTGCCATCAGTCAGAACGTGGCCCAGAATTTGAATGAAAGCATGCCAGGGCCAATTGCAGAGGTCTTGAAAAAGAAGGATCAACACTGCAAATATTGAAAAAAAAAAGCCTTTGACACTTATGAAATGCTTGTAATTATTGTTATTACTTCAGTATATCATAATAATATCTGACAAAAAGATCTAAAAACACTGAAGCAGCAGACTTTGTGAAAATTTATATTTGTGTCATTCTCCAAAATTTTGGCCATGGCTGTACTGCTAGCTACTCCTTCGTTGTCCAATCACGGAGGGGGGAGTATTGACCACCAGCATAGAAATGCTTCTTTTATAAAGATTCCGGCTATGCAATACAGTTGATTTACTGAGGCTGCTTTCACACTGGAGCGGTGCGCTGGCAGGACGGTAAAAAAAGTCCTGCTAGCCGCATCTTTGCAGCGCTGTAGGAGTGGTGTATACACCGCTCCTAAAGCGCCCCTGCCCAATCAGTGCCGCCGAACTGCTCTTTGCGTTTGTTTTTTTTTACCAAAAATATGTAGAAGAATAAGTATCGGCCTAAACTGAGGAAAAATTTTGTTTTAAAAATAAATAAGTTGGGATATAGCAAAAAGTTAAAAATATTGTGTTTTTTTCAAACTTGTTGCTATTCTTTTGTTTATAGCGCAAAAAATAAAAACCGCAGAGGTGATCAAATACCACCAAAAGAAAGCTCTATTTGTGGGGGAAAATATGACGTCAATTTTGTTTGGGAACCACGTCGTACGACCGCGCAATTATTTAGGTACAGTGTTGCATGTTATTTAGGTACAGTGTTGCATGACCGCGCAATTGCCATTCAAAGTGTGACAGCGCTGAAAGCTGAAAAATGGCCTGGGCAGGAAGGGGGTGAAAGTGCCCTGTATTGAGGTGGTTAAATATGAGGGGCAGGGACATTTCTACTAAACAGTAGGCTCGGAATATAAGGTTTGTAAAGCATGTATGAAATGGCCTAAAATTCCAAATCTGTCCAGTAAAGTAAAATATCTGCCATGGCAAGGTTACCAAAATGTTTTTATTTTGTTGCCAGATTGATCAGGTTAAAGATCTTTCTTTTGTTGTCAGAGATCTGATACACTTGGTCTTCATGCAGGAGGTGGAAAGTGTAACTATTTAGCTCATTTGCCAGTAGCAAAATAAATATATTAAGCCCAATTGTGGCAAGACAAAGAAGCTATAATACACCAAATTGAATGAGCCTTATTGAGTTTTAAGATAAAGGAAATAAAGGGCTGGAATTCAGCTAAAACTGTGCAGGAAAGTAAAATAACTGTAAACTGGGCACCCATAAATTCAAAACTGGTGACTCATCGCGCAGACAGAATGAGAAGACTGGTTTAAGCTTATTCGATTTCCGCAAAGCAAGGCATGGAAAATAGCTTATGTGATTAGACCTTGTAACAACCCTATAGAAGTCAACCTATGTGAAAAAAAACGAAAAAAAAAAAAAAAAAACAAGAAGACCAATATACAGAATAGTTTTCTTTAAAAAAAAATCTAAAATTGATTTGGTAAAACGCTGATGCACAAACAATCGTGAACTGTACATTGGCTCCAATTGCTGCCATATTACGTCTGGAGCTATTAAAATCTCACCTGCTGGTAATAAACACATAACATCGTTTATTGAAGCCTAGAATGCTCCATAACCCCAATGATGAGATTTACTGATCTTTATTAGCCTTTCATTCGACTCTTATGTTACAAAACCGAGAACTATTATGGTGTTCCATCATTTTCTCAAGTTTTTTCCTTTTCTGTGAAGGCAACAGCAGATTACCAAAAATCCAATACTACTCTGAAAAGCTTGGTGTATGAGGGCAGCGCTTTGTTTTGTTTTTTCTACAAATACAGGTGCCAGGTTAGGACGCAGGGTTCCTGTTAAAGAAAAAAAAAGTCCCCCTACACCACTTCACTCATAACTTTCATCTAACCCTTAAATTAATCCTAACACTTAAAGTGCCATTCAACCCACATGATTAAAAACTATCAATAAAGGCTGTATTACATTCATACTCACTCCGTCACTATGAGATTCATTTTCTTTATTTTGTAAAAAACCTGGTTGATCCGGCTGTTCTCTATCTCCCCCTCCTGTTCATGTCCCCACTGCAGTTGGGGATTTTGCAGAGTTGTATTGGCAGCTCTGCACATGCTCATTTTTCAGTGTATTTTCTACCCTTCGCGTTTCCTCCCTATCACGTCTGAGCAGCTCATGTGACTGTAGAATCACAAATGGGGGCATCAGTGTTGCCAACTTACCAGACTGAAATTTACTGACACAACACCCAAAATTTACTGGCACAGCCAAGTTTTTACAGACAGTTCCAAAATTACAGTTTTAAGTGCAAACTTCAGTATTTAGGCTACAAATAAGTACAATATGCAATTAGCAATGTGATTTAAGGTAGATTTTAAGGCAAAAAGCATATTTCTTATTTTATTTTCGATATAGTAAGTAAGTAGCTCAGGGGCAGGACTTAGGAGGGCAATACATTACAATTGGCGGCTCACACACATGAAATTGACTCTCACACTGACATGACACATCCCCTCCTGAGTCACAGTGACAGTCTCTCTCCACACCAGGTGGTCCCTTCAGTCCCCTCCAGTCCTAACAGCACTGACAGTCCTGCTCCTGGCTTGCCTAATCCCGTCCGGCAGACCCGCACACGAGGCTCCGGCCACTCCACTCGGCTACCTTCCACCATGACATCACACGACTCGCTCAGTCACCGCCTCCACCAGACCTGCCCCCCCTTGCTGGCACAAGCCCAAACACACTGTAGCAGGCACTTGGATGGTCTTGGCCGACTCCAGACCGAGCTGTGCATGCGCAGTTCTGAGCCAAGCGCCACAGCCATATTTTTTACTGGCAACCTTTTCCTCTTACTGGCATTTACTGGCAGGAGAAAAGGGCCCATTTTTTACTGGCTGCCAGCAAAAATACTGACAGTTGGCAACACTGGGGGGCATATACACAGTGGTAGATGACAGCCCACTCCCCCCTCCTCTATGCCCACTAACCAGCTAAACACAATTGGGTGAGATATTACATCTTGATTGATGGAGGCTTCACCTTCCTGTTATTCTAAGACACAGACTGGAGGGGTGTGACACAGCCTGTGACTGGCAGAAGTCCATGTTATTGCCAGTTTTAATAAAAATTTGATTTCAAATATATATTTGTATGACAATTTAAAACAGTTTATTGATATTAATTATTTATATTTTTATTAATGAACATGTGTACAGCAGCAGAGGATTAGAAACTGTTTCCCTGCAGACAGGCTGGGAAAGAGCTGGGTCATGTGACAGTTGTATATCTATTAGGAAAAAAGGTACTTACCGTATATACTCGAGTATAAGCCGAGATTTTCAGCCCTTTTTTGGGCTGAAAGTCCCCCCCTCGGCTTATACTCGAGTCAGCGAAATTTAACATTGTAAATTGTACCTGAAAAAAAGTTGCGAGGCTGCGGCGTCCATCGTTTAAATCTCGCGGCCTCTTCCTGGTCCCTTCCGTGATAGGCGGAGAGTGTTTGCCGAGAATCGCCTATCACGAACGTTCTCTCATCCTCACCCATCCCAGCAGACACTGTGTTCAGTGTTCCACCAATCACAGATGTCTGCTGGGAAACTGAGGATGAGAGAACGTTCATGATAGGCGGAACTGTGTCTGCTTAGAAAACGCCTATCACGGAAGGGAAGAGGAAGAGACCGCGAGTTTTAAACGATGGACGCCGCAGCCTCTCAATTTTTTTTCAGGTACAATTTACAATGTTCAATTTAAACAGTGAGCTAGGGAACAGTGAGGATAGGAACAGTGGGGATAGGAACAGTGAGGATAGGAACAGTGAGGTGAGGAACAGTGAGGTGAGGAACAGTGAGGAACAGTGAGGATGGGAACAGTGAGGAACAGTGAGGATGGGCACAGTAAGGATGGGAACAGTGAGGATTGGCACAGTAAGGTGGCAATGGGCAGTGACAATGGGCTTAGTGAAGTTGCAATGGGCACAGTGAGGCGTGCAAATGGCCATTGTTGACCCTCAGCTTATACTCGAGTCAGTAAGTTTTCCCAGTTTTTTGTGGTAACATTAGGTACCTCGGCTTATACTCGGGTCGGCTTATACTCGAGTATATACGGTAGATGTTTTTTTTTTAACCACTTAAGCCCCGGACCTTTTCGCTGGTCAAAGACCAGGCCACTTTTTGCGATTCGACACTGCGTCGCTTTAACTGACAATTGCACGGTCGTACGACGTGGTTCCCGAACAAAATCGACGTAATTTTTTCCCACAAATAAAGCTTTCTTTTGGTGTTATTTGATCACCTCTGCGGTTTAGATTTTTTGCGCTATAAACAAAAATAGAGCGACAATTTTGAAAAAATGCGATATTTTTAACTTTTTGCTATAATAAATATCCCCAAAAAATATGTAAAAAAACTTTTTTGTTCCTCAGTTTAGGCCGATACGTATTCTTCTACATATTTTTGGTAAAAAAAATCGCAATAAGCTTTTATTGATTGCTTTGCACAAAAGTTATAGCGTCTCCAAAATAGGGAATAGTTTTATGGCATTTTTATTAATATTTTTTTTTTTTTAATAGTAATGGCGGTGATCAGCGATTTTTGTTGTGACTGCGACATTATGGCAGACACATCGGACACTTTTTATCACCATTTTGGGACCATTGTCATTTTTACAGCAATCAGTGCTATAAAAATGCACTGAATACTGTAAAAATTACACTGGCAGTGAAGGGGTTAATCTGTAGGGGACGCTGAAGGGGTTTAGAGTGACCTAGGGAGTGCTTGTAACTGTTTGGGGGTGTGGCTTGGCGTGACACATCACTGATCGCTGTTCCCGATGACAGGGAACAGACGATCACTGACAGTGCCACTGTGAAGAACGGAGAGATGTTTGTTTACACTTACCTCTCCCCGTTCTTCAGCTCTGTGACCCGATCGCAGGACACCGGCGGCGATCATTTCCGTGGGTCCCGTGGGCGTGGTCACAGAGCTCCGGACGGGGTCACGAGCGCGCCACCGTCGTGTGGCGGTCCTTAAGTGGTTAATATTACAGTGCCATCATCCACATACCGAAAGAGAAGGGATAATGTAAATTAAACAGTGTGTGTTTAGTATCACTTTATTACCAAAATGTACTACTAGTAACTTTAATGTCATCTCAGCCTTTAGTCTGTAGGGTTCAATATTAAGTTGACCCGCCCTTTGCAGCTATAACAGCTTCAACTCTTCTGGGAAAGCTGTCCACAAGGTGTTGAAGAGAAGAGTTGAAGCTGTTATAGCTGCAAAGGGCGGATCAACTTAATATTGAACCCTATGGACTAAGACTGGGATGCCGTTAAAGTTCATGTGAGTGTAAAGGCAGGCGTCCCAATACTTTTGGTAATATCGTGTATCTTTCATACATAATCCAATGTTTTCTTTGCCCAATGCTACTTCTTTAACCTATTAACCTCAACTCCCAGCAGCATACCTTTCCTCTGCTCCCCCCCCCCCCCCCCACCATTCCTTCTAGGAGACAAAGAAATATCACTGGGTTCCCCACACGAGGAGTCCATAACCTAAACTATAATGTCAAAAATTAAGGCCCCTTGAACCGCCTTTGGGGAAAGGGAACCTTGACTGTTGGAAGCATGGCATCACTGTGGGTGTTAACCTAAAAGGGAAGTTAAGTAGCTCCCTAAGGCCCCTTTCACACTGGGGCAGGAGGTGCGGTGGCGGTAAATCGCTGCTATTTTTACCGGCGCTTTACCGTCGGAATTGCGTCAAAATACCGTCGAAAAGGGTTAAAAACCCCCACAAAGTGCCTCTGCAGAGGCGCATTGCCGGTGGTATAGCCGCGCTGTCCCATTGATTTCAATGGGCAGGAGCGGTGGAGGAGCGGTAAACACACCGCTCCTTCATCGCACCAAAACTGCGGCTAGCAGGACTTTTGGAGCGGTCCTGCTAGCGCACCACTCCAGTGTGAAAGCCCTCGGGCTTTTACACTGCAGAAACAGCAGCCGCTGTTTAGGGTCGGTTTGCAGGCGCTATTTTTAGCGCAATAGCGCCTGCAAACCGCCCCAGTGTGAAAGGGGTCTTAGGATTGGCTACAAAGACCTGAGGTAACTGGGTGGAGCCTGAACTCTAGGAAAAGGCTACGCTGAGGCACATCCAACTGCCCTGAGGAGATTCAGCTGTCACAAGAATTGGCCACCCTCCCGCCCATTGTGATGTTTTGTCACAGCTTTATTGGCGGTTTTGACCTTGCCAGCAATTGATGTTGCTTTATGGGCTATGCCCTCAAGTTAAATTCTGGGGTCAGTCTAATGCCTGTCTGGCACTGATGGTAAGGACAGGCCTTATAGACCATGTGAGTTTATGTTTTATGGGTGCTCATGGTATACTGTGACTGGCATTGTTGTTTGGTACATTCGGAAAATTGTACTTTTAAAAAGTTCAATAAAGCTGTGGCCTTGCCCTATTTCCAACATAATCAGCTTCCGTGTCTTTTTGGGGGGGTATTGTTTATTAGTTGGCCATAAATAAGCCTATGCTTCTCAGCAGTCATGTAAGCTACGACTTCGGCAATTTGTAGTTTATACAGGAGATTGCTCTCACCCAGAAGCTGAATAAAGTTTTTTTTTTTTATAAAAAGGTACCGTATATACTCGAGTATAAGCCGAGTTTTTCAGCACATTTTTTTGTGCTGAAAATGCCCCCCTCGGCTTATACTCAAGTCACCTTTTTGCGCCTGATCTCCCAAAATTTGGGGACCCGATACCGGCACACATATAGCCCCACTCTTCCTCTACAAGTGTGCAAAGTTTTTTGTCCGGGGGACCTACGGCCGGGGAGCACCGATTTTTCGAAGCCGGGCACCCCTTCCATATACTCCCATGTTAAACGGTAATTTCTCTGGTAACTTTGGTGACCCGGTACCTTCTATATACTCCCATGTTAAACGTAAGCCTAGTCATGGGCACAGTGAGGCATGGGCACAGTGAGGCATGCACATGGGCACAGTGAGGCATGGGCACAGTGAGGCATGCACATGGGCACAGTGAGGCATGGGCACAGTGAGGCATGCACATGGACACAGTGAGGCACAGTGAGGCATGCAGATGGACACCCTAGGCTTATACTCTTGTCAATAAGTTTTCCCATTTTTTTGTGGTAAAATTAGGTGCCTCGGCTTATATTCGGGTCGGCTTATACTCGAGTATATACGGTAATAAGGATTTAAATTCCCTGAAAAGTACCTAAATGGCTACAATACTACAAAAGAACTGGAACCTACAAGATAGAATTAAATTACACCAGAAAATGTTTCTGTGTAAACTGGAATTTCAGTCGGATTCCTCTGTGTATTTGTTTCATGGAAAATAATTATTAGGTTCATACTAATCCACTGAGAAATGGGCAGCCCATCAAGGAAAGGTCAAATATTCCATACTCCAGTATAAGTTTCCATTTTTTGTTATGTTAGCCATGACACGCTTTTCTTATTATTCGTTTTTTAACTTTTTGTCACTTGTCCAATTACTGTTAAAGCTGCCATGCAAATACACTATATTGTCAAAAGTATTGGGACTCCTGCCTTTACACGCACATGAAATTTATGGCATCCCAGTCTTAGTCCATAGGGTTCAATATTAAGTTGGCCCACCCTTTGCAGCTATAACAGCTTCATCTCTTCTGGGAAGGCTGTCCACAAGGTTTAGGAGTGTGTCTATGGGAATGTCTGACCATTCTTCCAGAAGTGCATTTGTGAGGTCAGGCACTGATGTTGGACAAGAAGGCCTGGCTCATAGTCTCTGCTCTAATTCATCCCAAAGGTGTTCTATCAGGACTCTTTGTAGGCCAGTCAAGTTCCTCCACCCCAAACTCGTTCATCCATGTCTTTATGGTTGGATGTATCTATTTTGCTTTGTGCGCTGTCTGGTGCGCAGTCATGTTGGAACAGGAAGGGGCCGTCCCCAAACTGTTCCCACAAAGTTGGGAGCATAAAATTGTCGGCCAGCAAAGTTGGGAGCATAAGTTTGGCCAGCAAAAGGTGGCAAAATAGGCACACACCTTGGATGCTGTGTGCTGTAGGAGAGCACAACTGGAGCAGGAGCCTCCGCTTCACCTGGCTGTCTCTTGCACTCTGCAGGTCTGAGCTGTTGGACTGCAGATTATACATAGAGATTGTGGCTCTCCCTGTATAACCAGTACCACTTTGCTCCAGAACTGGTAAACAGAGAACAGTGCCCAGCTGTCACGGAGCCCCAATGATTACACAGGAGGAGCCACGTTCTCCTTGTGTAATCTGCAGACCGGTGCTGTCAGCTTGACAGCTCAAGTCCTGCTCTGCATCCATAAATTACTGTGTAAATAAAATTATCAATTAATTTGTAAATAAAAATGACATATGTAGCGGCCTCACCCCTCTCACCCCTTCTTCTTCTCGGCTTGTTGTCTGGTCTAGGGGGATCAGGGAGGAGGGATGCGGTACACTATGGCCCATGTCCTCTAATGTGTAGAAGTGAAAGCCAACACCTGTTTACCTTCGGGCTGTGTGCATAACCCAGAGCCAAGTCCGTTCTGCAGATGACCCCCCTTTGTTCCCAGTAACTGAAGTTCCACACCACTGAAAAGGTCCAACTCTTATTTATTCTCTGACAGCAATAAATCGTCCTTTAACAGCAGACAGGTTGTGACCCAAAGAACAGTTCAGTAAAAGTGGGGAGTAGGTCAAGGCACAATCCTCAAAAAGAACTAACCTTTGTAGTGTCACCAATGGTTATGACGCACAGCCGCTGCCACCGACCGTGTAGAACAAGAACAGAATTACCTCTGCTAAGTGCAGCCCCTGTCAGAGGGAAGACATCCTTCCAAGAGAGTTACCAGAGGCCCCGCCGTCACCGGCAATGCTGCACAGGACTGTTCGGAGGGGTTACGCTCCCTGGCCTCCTCCTCTCAGATTCGGGCTCCCAACACCTTAGGGCCCCTCGGACTCTTCCACCCATGCGGAACCCAGTCGAAGGTACTGGGCCCCCGGGCCTCCTCCGTAGTACCTCACCCCAGGCTAAAGGTGCCTGGGATGGACTCCATCTCCCGCTCCGGCCAAGCCAAGGGCGCCTGGGCCCGGAACTCCGGAACACCGGCACCCAGGCTGAAGGTGCCTGGGCGCGGCTGTGACCTCCGACTCTGAACATCGTGTCGAGGGCATCTCTCCCCTTTATCTCCTCTCCCGACAGGCACAGCAGGTTCCCCGCCCCGCCGTACGGCTGCCAAAACAGGACAAAAAGGGAACAGCACTGCAGTGATGGTTCAACCCCGGCCCAGGGCGACAGCGCCACCCACAGGCCACAGGGAACTGCACACCACTGAAGTCCTCCACGAACAGAAACTGTCCCAAATTCCCTAACAATCAGTGCATCTGGGTCATACTACCACCCAGATGCTCCCCCTGAATTTAAATACCCGCTACACATAATTTTAGCCTCTAGTGAACTCTTTTTATTATTTAAAAAAATAAAAATGAAATAATAGTTTTTATTAAAGCGGTACTAAAACTAAAACCAAAAATTTAATATATTGCTGTATTCCAATCATAAGATGTGGTAGCTGCATTTGTTTTGTTTTTTTTAGGCTTTTCCCCTCTCTGTTTTCACCTGGTGATCTGGCAAATAACACACATTCTGTATTAGAGTGCCTCCACTCTGGATGAAGGAGCACATGGTCACCTTTGGACAGCAGCATTGTCTGGAGGGAGGGAAGTGTTAGATGTACTAGCAGATTTAGATACACAAACAGGCTGAAGCCAAACTCCAGCTCACACTTTAAAAGCAGTTACAGCCAACAGTTTTTTTTTTCCTTTTGGGATAAAGGTTTTTCATGAATAAATAAAAGCTAACCATTGTAAGCTCCCCTTTCGATGGTAAATGGTTTGGCTCAACCCTATAACTGCTACATCTGCAGAACAGCTTGTTCTTTTGAAAAACAAGAGACTTACTGGCTGGATCACCAGATAAAAATAAAGGAAAAAAAAGAATACTAATGCAGCCATCACATCTAAGAATTGGGAAGCTGCAATATAATATATGTTTGCTTTTGAGTTTAATACTGCATTAACTAATTTATTCTCTTCTTCCCCTTTATTTTAGTTAACCTATATTTCTTTCTATTACCTTTTTTTTTTTTTTATTTGTGTTAGTTTTTTTTAATGCTGAATTGAAAAGCTGGAAGGGTGAGGTAAAGCTGGCCATACACCATACAATTTTCTTATTCAACTTTCTTTAGATTTACCTTGAACTATGTAGTAGAAGGGCCTGCCTGATTGCATACAAATTGAAAGTGTTTAGGTTTGACCTCCTATTATATGGTTTTGGTAAATCTAAAGAAAAGTTGCACAAGAAAATTGTATAATGTATGGCCAGCCTGAATGCAACCTCCTTGGGTGCCAGAAGACTTTGTTTGGTGCATATGGTATAAAAACTACATGAACATGCATAATTAAACAGGTAAATGAAAGTGGACAGAGATCAGCATATATGTGCAAAATTATCTAATGGCACCATCATCCCTGTAATGATATGAAAAATGCATAATTAAACAGTGGAGACACCTGCCTTACCTTTGCAGGCTCTTCGGTCGGTGATGGGTCGGCTGACGTCCCGGTAGAAGCCCTCTTTGCAGTAATGGCAGTGCCTGCCTGCTGTATTATGCCGGCAGTTTAGGCACACACCTCCGCTCTTCCTTCCAGACAGCTTGTACAGTTCCATGTTGAAGCGACAACGGCGAGCGTGCAGGTTACAGGTGCAAGCTGAGAACACATTAATGTCACAGTCAGAAGGTGGTTCATTTTATCCGCATAGACAATATTTCATTGCAATTGTAGAAAATGTGTTGTTAAGGTGATTGTAAATGATCACATTGTAAAACAACCAATTAAGTTTGAAATAGAAATGAAAGGCAAAATATTTTTATATAGATTCTAAAAAAACATTATAAATAAATGTTTCCCTTTTTTTTTTATAAGTGATCACATTCCCTCTGTTCTCAGCTGCATAAGAGCAGGGGGAGGAGAAGCAGCAGCAGTACACTGAGCTTTCCAGTGAATGGCTGTGCAGTGGGGGTGTGTCAGGATAAGTCTGATCATTGGAGGAGAGAACACTGAGTATACTGAGTTCTCAGCATGGGTTTTGTCCGCATGCATCTACAAACGCATGCGTGAGCCACAGAGCCACGTCAAGGCACCCTGTAATCTGTGGTCCTACACTAACCTAAGAGTGTCCCCACAATGGGGGCAGAGCCACGTCAAGACACCCTGTAATCTGTGGTCCTACACTAACCTAAGAGTGTCCCCACAATGGAGGACACTCTTAGGTTAGTGTAGGACCACAGATTACAGGGTGCCTTGACGTGGCTCTGCCTCCATTGTGGGGACACTCTTAGGTTTGTGTAGGACCACAGATTACAAGGTGCCTTGACATGGCTCTGCCTCCATTGTGGGGACACTCTTAGGTTAGTGTAGGACCACAGATTACAAGGTGCCTTGACGTGGCTCTGCCTCCATTGTCGGACACTCTTAGGTTAGTGTAGGACCACAGATTACAGGGTGCCTTGACGTGGCTCTGCCTCCATTGTGGGGACACTCTTAGGTTAGTGTAGGATCACAGATTACAAGGTGCCTTGACGTGGCTCTGCCTCCATTGTGGGGACACTCTTAGGTTAGTGTAGGACCACAGATTACAGGGTGCCTTGACGTGGCTCTGCCTCCATTGTGGGGACACTCTTAGGTTAGTGTAGGACCACAGATTACAAGGTGCCTTGACGTGGCTCTGCCTCCATTGTGGGGACACTCTTAGGTTTGTGTAGGACCACAGATTACAAGGTGCCTTGACGTGGCTCTGCCTCCATTGTGGGGACACTCTTAGGTTAGTGTAGGACCACAGATTACAGGGTGTTTTGACATGGCTCTGCCTCCATTGTGGGGACACTCTTAGGTTAGTGTAGGACCACAGATTACAGGGTGCCTTGACGTGGCTCTGTGGCTCACGCATGCGTTTGTAAATGCGTGCGGACAAAACCCCTGTTTTTAACGCATACTATTAGACAGGTTAATTGGTTGTCTGCGAGCTGGTCGGTAAGTAGGCTTGTTTTTTTCCTAGGCATTCCACAGGCCTTGTTGTTACATGAGTTCTCAGCATCGCTAGAGAGCTGACAATGATGCGCTCTCCTGCTTAGTGTGGTCAGTTAAAGGACCAATCTTTTTTTGTTTATAGTGCAAAAAATAAATATCGCAGAGGTGACCAAATACCACCAAAAGAAAGCTCAATTTGTGGGGAAAAAAGGACATCAATTTTGTTTGGGTACAATGTCGCACGACTGCGCAGTTGTCAGTTAAAGCAACACAGTGCCGTATCGCAAAAAATGGCCTGGTCATTAAGGGGGTAAATCCTTCCGGGGCTGAAGTGTTTAATAGGATAGAAGAGGGACTGGCAGGAACATCAGGGATGTCACACAAAGGAAGCAATACAAAGAGAACAAGTACATGGTACAGCAGGTACATATCAGGAATATGAAGTGTTGGGGTAACAAACGCTTTAAGTCACTGCTATGCCCTGGGTGGAAATATTTTAGTAATTAAAAATAAAACTAGAACAACAGCTTAACTTTTTTGCTCACTTTGTCACAATTTTATTTATTTTTTGTTATAAATCATAGCAACCTCTATGGTTGTGATTGTCAGAGTTAGGAAATCTTCCGTAATTAAGCTTTAACCACTTGCCGAACCGGCTAACGCCGATATACGTTGGCAGAATGGCACAGCTGCGCAAAGCAATGTACAGGTACATTGCTTTGAATTTGGCGCCGTGCGGGCGCACGCCTGACGTGGGCTCCGTGACCGTGCCCACGGAACCCGCGGACTCGATGTCCGCTGGTGTCCCGCGATCGTCTCACGGAGCTGCAGAAAAGGGAGATGCCTATGTAAACAAGGCATTTCCCTGTTCTGCCTAGTGACAGGACAGTGATCTACTGCTCCCTGTCATCGGGAGCAGTGATCTCTGTCCTGTCACTTGTAGCCCATCCCCCTCACAGTTAGAATTACTCCCTAGGACACACTTAACCACTTGATCGCCCCCTAGTTTTTAACTCCTTCCCTGCCAGTGTCATTTACACAGTAATCAGTGCATTTTTATAGCACTGATCGCTGTATAAATGACAATGGTCCCAAAATAGTGACAAAAGTGTCCGATGTGTCCGCCATAATGTCACAGTCCCAATAAAAATCACTGCCATTACTAGTAAAAAAAAAAATAATAATAAAAATGCCATAAAACTATCCCCTATTTTGTAGACACTATAACTTTTGCACAAATCAATCAATAAACGCTTACTGTGATCTTTTTTACCAAAAATATGTAGAAGAATACGTATCGGCCTAAACCGAGAAAGAAATGTGTTTTTTATATATTTTTGGGGGATATTTATTATATTGCTTTTTTTTTCAAAATTGTCGCTCTTTTTCTGACTATAACACAAAAAATAAAAACCGCAGAGGTTGTTGTGTTACACTATGTGATTATTCTTGCTCTGTGTCTTTAAGATCTGTCCCCTTCTTTCTAGCTGAACTCGCTCTCTCACCGTAGTTCTTTATATATCTCCTCCACTTCCTGATTCTCTCTCATTACTCCTGTATTTCTTCCATGCTAAACATCTTACATGTGGCTTACAACTGCAACGTTTTTCTACCTATGAATATCCATCATTAAACGGAACATTCGAAAGGATTCATCGTCTGTCGTCCTAACTGTGAGTTTATTCATTGAGTTAAACTGCCTGTATCGATGCAAGGGATGAATATCAAACCAGCTTGAGTAAGGCCTACTTCAACCTGGAGATGAACTTTATCGCTTTGTAGTTGAGACAGAACAGTAGAAAAACTGAGTTTCACAGCCTAATTACAAGATTTCTGCATGTCAGTACTGAAACAGACAAGATTTACTGCCCTCATAGCAAGACAGAAGGGACAGAGCAGCACATGGCAGCCTTATAGCCTGAGACAATCTGCACAGTGTCATATTTCAGCACACAGATCCTGCCTGCTTTCACAGTCAGTCTGCTATCATGAGTGACCAAGCTTCTGCATGTGAACTCACATCTCCTTCCTCACAAGTTCCTGAAGAAACTGAGTTACCCAAACACTCAATTAAACCCACTTGGAAAGTAATGGAGAATTATGAAGCTTCAAGGACTGAATTGTCAAATAGCTTGGAATTAGTCTGGGAGAAAATCCTTGCTGAAGCCAATACAGTGTCTGTTGAACGTGAACTACTGACACTAGAGGGCGCCATTAAACAACTTTCTGCCTCATATGAGCTTTATCAGCTTACCAGCATCAAATTCACTAATGTCTTACAAAACATGAAGTCAGAAAATGCGATGAGGCAGTTAAAGCGTGTCAACATTCTTAATATTGAAAGAGACAGTTTTATCCAGCAAACCAGATTAAAGGCAGAAGCAAAAATAAAGCTGTTACAGGACACTGCATCTCACAGATCTGTTTCCACCAGACGTTCTAAAAACTCGTCAAGATCCCATAGTTCAAGATACTCAACACTCAGTGAGCGACTTATTAATGCCTGCGCTGAAGTGGAAGCCAGCAAAGTGCGGGTGGCATATGCAGAAAAAAGAGCAGAGTTGGAAGCGCTGTCAGTACGTCAAAGAGCAGAGTCGGAAGCGCAGTCAGCACATCAAAGAGCAACAATGGAAACCTTAAATGAACAGTGTAAACATGACGCAGCTATGGCAAAGCTAAGGGTCC
This sequence comes from Rana muscosa, assembly GCA_029206835.1. Lineage (NCBI taxonomy): Eukaryota > Metazoa > Chordata > Amphibia > Anura > Ranidae > Rana > Rana muscosa. The sequence goes on from CM055127.1 coordinate 119,302,802, forward strand.
TACAGCAAGCTATCAGTGCAGACGAAGGTGCAAGTGAGAAAGACAGCATTAACCTAAACATAGCAGATATGGAAGACCCCCTCAAACGCACTAAAGACTATGTCCTAAGCCACTGCAGTGCACACTCCATTGTCTCCAATGCTCCCGACTACATAGAGACTCCTTCACAGCTTCAAGTTAAAGAGGTTCCAGCAACTTCCTGCACTCAAAATCACTCCACTGCATTTCCTACCTGCCTACCTTGCCTGCCTTCATACGTCACAGAGCATCAGCGCAAGCTTCAAGCAAGTCATCAATCTCCAGTCATCGGTACAGCCTTGAATCAACGTACCATTGGAACAACTGACTTCAAGCAAGCAACTCAACTGGATGCATCTGCTGCACCATATTTCCCTGTGTCCTTTAACAACAATGTCAAAGATAACACAATCAGCACCATACAGCCAACAGCATCTCACATAAAGGCGGAGACAACTGAGACAGAAGAGTTTGTGAGGTACATGCTTCGCAGAGAGCTCACAAAGACTGGTCTTACAAGTTTTGATGACCAACCTGAGAACTACAGAAGTTGGAAATGTGCCTTCAGAACTACAATCAGCAATATTGGCATTACAGCTGATCAAGAATTGAATCTGCTGATCAAATGGCTTGGTCCTCTATCTGCTGCACGTGTTAAGCCATTAAGATCGGTTTTCATGGACAATCCTACTGCAGGCCTCACAGCTGCATGGGAGCGACTAGAGCAAAGTTATGGCAGTCCAGAAGCTATAGAAAATGCTTTGTTCATGCGTCTGGAAACTTTCCCAAAGATATCCGGTAAGGACAACAAGGAGTTCCAGAGACTGAGTGACCTTCTCCTTGAGCTTCAGCTAGCCAAGACAGACCCAAAACTACCTGGACTCAGTTACCTTGACACTCCAAGAGGGGTAAACCCAATTGTCTCCAAGCTCCCGTATGGTTTGCAAGAGAAATGGACTGCACTAGGGTCATCATACAAAAGAGAGAACAAAGTTTCCTTCCCTCCATTCTCTTTCTTCTGTGAATTCATCAGGGAAATTGCAGAGACCAAGAACGATCCAAGTTTTTCCTACGGTGAGTACAGTTTCTTCTCACCCTTTCCTAAGAGTACCAGTCTTCAGGGCAACTATAGAAACCATAGAGGCCCAGTGTCCGTGAAAAAGACTGACATCCTTCCCACTCCTACCACAGTTCTGGCCACGAACAAACAGAGTAGGAAGATTGAAAACCCTAACAGAGAGTGTCCCATACACAAGAAGCCACACCCCCTCAATAAATGTATCGGCTTTAGGAAAAAGCCTCTGGAAAAGCGCAAGGAGCTTTTAAAGACATTTAGGGTATGTTTCAGGTGCTGTGCTTCTACAGAACATTTTGCAAGGGACTGTAATGTGTCCATCAAGTGCATAGAGTGTGGCTCTGAAGAACATGTGCAAGCCCTCCATCCTCTTGAGCCCAGCTCTGCACAACCTGCCAACACTCCTCCCAGGTTAACGCATGGCGGGGAGAATACAGACCAAGTGCCTAATTCTACCATCATTTCTTCATCCTGCACTGAAGTTTGTGGAGAAGACCGCTGTGGTAAGTCCTGTGCTAAGATATGCTTGGTGAACATATACCACAAGGATCAACCAGAAAAGTCTCTAAAGGCATATGCTATCTTAGACGATCAGAGCAATCGATCACTTGCAAAATCGGTATTGTTGAATCTATTTGAAATAAAAGGCGAAGCTCATCCTTACACCTTGGGTACCTGTAGTGGAACTATAGAGGTTTCTGGAAGAAGGGCTCATGGACTCATGGTATCTTCTCTCAAAGGTAACTTGCAATTACCCTTACCTACACTTGTTGAGTGCAATCAGATACCTGCTAACAGGGAAGAAATCCCTACTCCAGCTGCTGCTTTCCATCACCCTCACCTCAAGGTAATAGCAAATGAGATACTGCCGCTTGACAAAGATGCTCAGATCCTTCTTCTGTTAGGAAGAGACATTCTAAGAGTTCACAAGGTACACAGACAAGTCAGTGGACCCCCAGATGCCCCATTTGCCCAGCGCACAGATCTAGGGTGGGTCATCATAGGCAATGTCTGCATAGGCAAAATGAAAAGACCTACCAACATTTCGTCATTCAAGACAAATGTTCTGCCAAATGGCCGAAACACTTACTTTGAGCCATGCCCACATCACTACTGAGTGAAAGAGAAGATAGCCAGCCACGAATGGCAACATGGTATCTCAGGTGACACAAGCCCTTTCTCCTGCCATGATGGCGACTTCGGCTCTACAGTGTTTAATGCAACCAGTGAAGATGACATACTGGCTCCTTCAATGGAAGACAAAGAATTCATCAAGGTAATGGACAATGAGTTCTTTCAAGATCACTCCAATAACTGGGTAGCACCCCTACCCTTTCGTCTCCCAAGAGAGAGATTGCCCAACAACTTACAGCAGGCCGTCAGTAGATTCTCCTCCTTAAAGCGAAACTTAAGCAGGAAACCAGAGATGCAAAAGCACTTTGTGGACTTTATGCAAAATGTATTTGACAGAGATCATGCAGAGCCTGCTCCCCCACTAAAGGAGGGAGAAGAATGCTGGTACCTTCCATCCTTTGGCGTGTATCACCCACGCAAACCAGACCAAATCAGAGTTGTCTTTGATTCCAGTGCTCAGCACGAAGGTGTTTCTCTTAACAACATGCTCCTTACGGGACCCAACTTGAACAACAGTCTAATAGGAGTCTTGATTCGTTTCAGACAAGAGCCTGTAGCAGTAATGGCCGACATTCAACAGATGTTTCACTGCTTCATCGTCAGAGAAGACAACAGAAACTACCTCAGGTTTCTATGGCACAAGGACAATGACCTCAACAAGAAAGTTATAGATTATCGCATGAAGGTACATGTCTTCGGTAACAGTCCTTCCCCAGCAGTGGCAACTTATGGGCTAAGGAGAACAGCTCAGACTAGAGAAGTTGAATATGGATCTGATGCCTGTCAATTTGTTGAAAGAAACTTCTACGTTGACGACACACTTAAGTCCTTTCCAACTGCTAAAGAAGCAATTGATCTTTTCACCAGAACAAAGGAGATGCTGTCTGTAGCAAACCTTAGACTGCACAAGATTATATCCAACAGCCAGGAACTTATGAATGCCTTTCACTCTGAGGACTATGCCACTAGTCTAAAAAACCTTGACTTAGGTACAGATGTGCCTCCTGTACAGCGAAGTCTGGGTTTGTTGTGGAACATCAAGCAAGACAAATTCACCTTCCAAGTGTCAACTTGTGACAAACCCTTCACTAAGAGAGGAGTCCTGTCCGTGGTGAATAGCATCTATGACCCACTGGGTTTCCTTGCTCCAGTTACCATTCAAGGTAAGATTTTACTAAGACAGTTGTCTACTGAGAACATAGACTGGGATACTCCCTTGCCTAGTGAGAATCAACACAAGTGGGAAAGGTGGAGATATTCTTTGAAGTCACTAGAAAAACTTCAGATTCCCCGTTGCTATGTTCCGGGTTCCACTTCAACTGCTAACCGGAGAGAGATTCATATTTTCTCTGATGCATCAGTTGAAGCTATTGCTGCAGTAGCCTATTTGAAGACCTCTGAACTGAATGGAGAATCACACTGTAGTTTTGTCCTAGGCAAGGCAAAACTCACACCCAAGCCTGCACATACCATACCAAGACCTGAACTTTGTGCAGCCGTGCTAGCAGTAGAAATTGCCGAGGTCATACGAAGTGAAATGGACACTAGAATTGATTCTTTCACCTTATATACAGACAGTAAGGTAGTACTTGGTTACATAAACAACCAAACAAAACAATTTTATGTGTACGTCAGCAACAGGGTTGAACGTATCAAGAGATTCTCTCTACCAAGTCAATGGCATCACGTTCCCACTGAACTCAACCCAGCTGACTGTGGGACCAGAGCCGTGTCACCTGCCGCTCTTCAGGACAGCTTATGGCTGTCACCTCCAAGGTTTCTGCGTGAGGACTCTTACTTACTCCCTATTGACACCACCTATGGGCTAGTAAACCCTGAAGATGATAAGGAAATAAGAACTGTGAACACCTCACTCCACACTTCTGTAAGTACAAAACAGAAGCTGCGGTCACACCGTTATGGGCATCGATGGAAGCAGGTGCAGTATCTAGCCAATGTGTTCTGGCATCGCTGGAAGAAAAAGTATCTTCACCACCTTCAAGGTCGTAACAAATGGCAAGCATCTAAGCCGAATCTTAAGGTTGGAGACCTCATCCTTCTAAAAGACAAGGAAGTTTGTCGGAATGAGTGGCCTATGGGTCTTATTACTAAAGTTATGCCCAGCGACGATAACAAAGTCCGGAAGGTAGAAGTCAAGGTAACCAAGGGAGGATCGACACGAACCTTTAGTCGACCAATTACAGAGTTAGTACTCCTTTTGCCAGGTGAGTGACTTGTGCAAGGACTAGCCTGGCACGGCGGGGAGTACATTGCTGCCATCTACAGGTTCTACTCAGAACTTTGGAATTATTTGAAGACATCATACTGTGACTTTATGTTCTTCATCCTGTTGAACTTACGTTTATTATTTGCTTGTTGCATGTTTTTCATTACAGGTTCCAGGACATTTGTCAGTATTGGACTTTTTGAAAATATATATTTTAGTTTAAGGTTATGAAATCTAAAGATTTCAGACGGGGAGTGTTGTGTTACACTATGTGATTATTCTTGCTCTGTGTCTTTAAGATCTGTCCCCTTCTTTCTAGCTGAACTCTCTCTCTCACCGTAGTTCTTTATTTATCTCCTCCACTTCCTGATTCTGGTCATTACTCCTGTATATCTTCCATGCTAAACATCTTACATGTGGCTTACAACTGCAACGTTTTTCTACCTATGAATATCCATCATTAAACGGAACATTCAAAAGGATTCATCGTCTGTCGTCCTAACTGTGAGTTTATTCATTGAGTTAAACTGCCTGTATCGATGCAAGGGATGAATATCAAACCAGCTTGAGTAAGGCCTACTTCAACCTGGAGATGAACTTTATCGCTTTGTAGTTGAGACAGAACAGAGGTGATCAAATACCACCAAAAGAAATCTCTATTTGTGGGAAAAAAAGGACGTCAATTTTGTTTGGGTGCAACGTTGCACAACCGCGCAATTGTCAGTTAAAGCGACGCAGTGCCGAAACGCAAAAAGTGCTCAGGTCAGGAAGGGGGTAAATTCTTCCGGGGCTGAAGTGGTTAAAGCCTGAATTTATTCAAAAAGTAAATCAGCACAAGGGACATTGCTTACAGTTAATGTGATATGTCCCATATGCTAATGGCTGGTGCTTTAGTTGTAATCTTCCATCCTCCGATGCCCACCTACCCCCGATGCAATAATCTTCTGGTGCTTCAGGGGTTTATAGTGCCAAGGGACTGGTCATATGCACTTACCAAGACTGCCCACTATGCCCCCCTCCTCCATACATAGAAGATGACGTATAGCTTCCATGACTGATCCATGATCCATAAATGGAGGACAGGAGGATGAATGAAAGATCCACCTACTCCATTCATACAGCAGTCATTCACTAAAAAATACTCCTAAACAGATTGATCATCAGGCAGACAGTACACAACAGTCAATGCTGGTGTTAGCAAGCCAATTCTACTGTTAACATTCTGCCATTTCACCCAGCTCTGATAAAGGGGAATGTGTGGCCCCCAAAACGCGTTGCCTATCTTTTGCCCTGCTTGTTTTAACTAGTTGAACAATAACAACTTGCCTTATGCCGCGTACACACGACCGTTTTTAATGTAGTTGAAAAAAACTAAATTTTTCTCCATGTGATTCTTCTCAAGCCTGCCTTGCCTACACACTATCGTGAAAAAAAAGGGATTTTTATAACAGCTTACCTGTAAAATCCTTTTCTTGGAGTACATCACGGGACACAGAGC